>OY755251.1:53875129-54506408 GCA_963576725.1 Azorinus chamasolen
ATGGCTGTTTTCATAAGCAGGTGGTTGCTTAATGCAGGACGAAAGTTATGCAGAAAGCTCCTATAGGAGCTTTCTGCATAACTTTCGTCCTGCATTAAGCTACCACCTGCCCTTGCCACTGTGAATTATGCCCCTTTTTTGTGGTCGCATTAGCGGGGTTTTACTGTATATGGAATAAAGGGAAAGAAAGGTAACTTCTTAAAATCATCCTTGAAAATAGGTTGTTTCTTGCCCTAGCCCTTCACAATCCATACAATTAGTTACCATTTTAAGACATATTGACCATCAATCATGTGACCGGGATGCATGTCATGTGATAACTAGTTCTGATGATGACATCAAGATGACGCGGAACACTAGGTAGGAACAGGCTATGTACCATATAACATGGACTCCAAATAATGTTTTTTCAGCGGTTAGCTGTCTATTTTCACTTTTGTTCTAGTTTTCCACCAATCAGAAACTTTGTTACATTGTAATTTGCATATGACCTAATAGTATTTTCTAGTAAACCGTAGTTTCATTAGTTAATCCCTTGACTGGCATACAGCCTTTTTATAATGCCTCTACACATGGCCAAACTGAATGTAGGACGTTTCGGCATAGGAAGTTTCGCCCCGGATGTTTCGACCCAGGACGTTTTGGCCATCTATTTATTCGGCCTAGGACGTTTCGGCAAAAATTGAAAATTTGTATTAAAAAGCAAAAATTGAATAATCAAAATCATTAAATAACTATCTATATGTTAAATATTGATATGTGGTCCATAGTTTTGGTTTATACAGATCAGGATATTAGCTAAGCAGGTGACATATTCACACTTACTCAACCTTGGGTACAATGAGTGATAAAGAGGTGCTTTCAAATACTATAGTCACACTGTTTAGTCATTAAAACCCCCCTAGACCACATAACACATTACTAATGATTTAATTTCCCATTCAGTTTGATTTTAGTCTTGGTCGAAACTGTTTGCCACTCACTTTATGCTTTTTGTTTCAGTCAAAATGTTGTTTAGTTCAACTTTTGGTGGATTCAAATACATGTACAATACTGTAGTCACATAGTTGTTTATAACCATGACCGGTAAAACAATATGAATTATTTATTACTTTGGTCATTATCAAAACTAGAGTATATAATACATAAACAATATTGCTATTTAAAACTATATATATCTATTATCCTCAAAGGCGTGGATCAATTTTGACTATTCAATTTTTGGTGTGTCATACTTTATACCAGTTCCTAACCCATTATCGTACTTATCACCTCATGGTAATGATTGCTGAGCATCAAAACCACTATTAAACTTTTAAACATTTATTATCATTTTGCTATCAATTTAATACCATATTTGATCACATCCACTTTGACGAACAGGTAGTTTGCCGAAACCACCATAATTCACAAAATGCTATAGGAAATAAAGAAGAAATGTTGTTTAGTATATTAGAGTAGTGGCATTAATAGTATTTACTACTATCCCCGACCACAGCACCAATTAAGGCTCTGGTTTTTCGCTCTCTGTGATATAAAGCTACTTACTGAAGGCTATTGTTACGGCTCTATCACCTGGCGCTTTGGATCGAGTAGTAGGTTGAGATAGCTAACTTTATATTGTTTTAAAAATACATGTATATTCAGTTAATGGTGTCACTAATGATGATGCACACACGTCAATTAATGCGTTGATCCAGGCT
This sequence comes from Azorinus chamasolen, assembly GCA_963576725.1. Lineage (NCBI taxonomy): Eukaryota > Metazoa > Mollusca > Bivalvia > Cardiida > Solecurtidae > Azorinus > Azorinus chamasolen. The sequence goes on from OY755251.1 coordinate 53,876,833, forward strand.
ATAGATAAATACCTTTCTTTAAGTAATTACAGCCTCTGCACAAACAAAAACTAAATTCTGTATGCTTTATTTAAAGTGTATTCAATTAGTTATCTTCATATCAATATAAATATACATGCTTTCAAGTAAATCTTTATAATAGGTAAAATGAAGAACTAACTTCAGATAGTTTTAAAAAAATACTTTGACATTGTACATTTTAATAGTGATTTCCTATAAAGTAACTTGATTTTTTCCATAATTGCTCATTCTACTCCAAGTCATTTCCATTGCATGCTTCTCTGCTAGTATAATTACAAGCAACCCTTCATAGATCTAGTTCCCTGTACAGAATCTCGAAACATTGAAATTAAGTTGGCAGAGATTTAATATCATTATTGTTTTGTACATTATGTCAATATTTGAATGCCGCTGAATATCTTTTTAAAAGATATTTCTTGTTATCTTGTAGGTTCTGTTCACGGTTGTCCTTTCTATCCAGGATGGTCATCGTTCTATCATACAGATACATAACTCATATACAGTAGAACCTATATTAAGCGGTCATTCATTTATTGAACACATGAGGGTTAAAAGGCAGTGGCTGCTTAATGCAGGGCAAACGTAACGCAGAACGATCCTATAAGAGCTTTCTGTATTACGGTTGACCTGCATTAAGTTACCACCTGCCTTACATACCCATAGTTAGATCTCTTTTTGATTGCCGCTTAAGACAGGTTTGACTGTAACACCCTCATCAAGATGTTCTTCATGGGATAGGGGAATAATGAAAGTATGGTGTTGGTATTATTATTCAATCCTTTACTCCATGGTTTTCACCCTGCAGTAAGCTGCCACCTGTCTCCAAGACCGATATTTATACTAAATTTATTGTCCCGTTTAGAGGGTTTTCACTGTATAGTTATATATTTCATAAGCATACAGAGCAGACACTGTTAAGACAGCTTTTATATGAGCCGTCTGGTTTGGGTCTTCTATGTTAACAAGCATGTAAAATGTGTCACTATAGAGTAAAGGATTAAGACATTCGGCTTCAAATAAATGAATTTCGTTCTGCAAAAAGCCCCGTCTCAAGTATGAACATCGGCATGTATATCACATGGGAAAATAGAAAAGGGTGTGGATCTGAGCTTATGTTACCGGATAATGTCTACAATTATGCATCTATAAATATTGAATGAGCAGCGGAGATTTTTCTAATACGTCTGACAAATCAACATGTGCATTTTGTCACCAACGAATTCACGGGAAGGCGCACTTAATGCAAAGGAAACATTATGTTTAAAATGGTTTAGATCTAGCTGAGACGCAGACTATAATCAGAATCCAAATTATTTGACACACCGCTTACGTTTTAACCGTTTTGACACCTCTGTAAAAGTCACTTTATGAAACCATTGTGATAAATAGAGCATTTGCTCTTAAGGAGCAAATGCTCTATTTATCACAATGGTTTCAATATTACACAATTCTAAGTTTTCCTTTTCTATAGTAAATGCTCCTTTTCGGTAGATTTATCCAAAGAAGCTGGATCTAAATATAGCTTATGAGGGAATGGGTTAAAGAAGACATTGACGGAAAGTCCACGCTGAAACTTAAAGCAGACGAATTTGTTTGCAAACGAATATTATTTGGCTCGAAAAGAGTTAAAGGACAAATGATTGTTTATCGTAGCACCACCAGTCATCTAATCGAATCCTACTTTAAGATTTCAGCATTACGTAGTACTACATCTGCATTATTTGTAACGAAGGCCGACACACCAACCTGGTTTTGTTTGCAGTACCAGTGTATCGTAGTCCTTCCATCTACATGCATTTGGATTCAGATCATTACCTTTAAGAATAATGAACCTAAGCCATTGTCTTAATAATTATGTGGGTGCTATTGTGTCTGTTCATAAGAACACTCGTTTTCTGTAGCAAACGCAGAAAATGTCCCAAGAGAATTAACAGAGACAGAACACAGTTGGTATTTTACTGCATTGTGATAATTTCATGAAAGTATTCTAGTCGTACTGCAGAACCAAACGACCTTAGCCAACTATGTGGCCATTCATCGACTGAACATACTTATTTATCTTGAGGACGAGCTGGCTGCTTAATATAGGACAAATGTAATGCACTAGTCCAAGTACAATGTTCTATCATTGTATAAATGCTATAGGTCAATTCAATTTGTATGCAATAGTATGATTTGCTAGAGAAACTTGAACGAAACAGTGCAGACCGTAATCTTTTTTTGTTAAGGTGCATATTTATTTATTTTTAAAGTATAATATATCAGTGCCAAGCAGTTTGGATATAGATGGATGCCGGGTACAACCTGTATACAACTTGTTTGTAAATCGTATCACATATATATCCAAAACATTGACAAAACCAATATACCACGCTGCAAAGCAGTATATAAAATCAAAACTATCCGCGTGTCTTTCGTTTAGATCATTAACATATTACCCCCTAATGACGTATTTTTGCGCCTTTATAAAATTCACATTGTGATAAATAAAGCCGTTGCTCCATAGGATCAAATGCTCTATTTATCACAATGGTTTCAATACTACACACTTCTAAATATCTCCTTTTCTATAGTTAATGTTCCTTTTCGGTAGATTAATTAAAAAAGGTTGGGTCTAAAACAGCCTAGGAGAGAATGAGTAAAAAACGTGATACATTGTTATGCTACAAAATAAGTCTCATCACAAATGACGGTTACGTCCGCCATTCACAGCGATATAAAACCAATAGGGACAGTAATTTCGTGAAATAAAATTGTCTTCGTTGAACAGTTTATGATTTCTAAAGGGCACGAATATAAAAAATATATGTGTTAATGAGGCACAGTAACATTTTTTTCCGATGCCAGAGAAGACACTTTCACTGGAAAATGTTTCAATACGTTACAAGGTTTTACATACAGTAAAAACTCGATACTTAGAAATTTTAGTAATGAAGAATTGATGCTTTTCTACTCAGGCGGATGCTTAATGCAGGTTAAAAGTCATGCAGAAAGCTCCCAAAGGAGCTTTCTGCATGACTTTAACCCTGCATTAAGCTGCCACCTGTCTGTCTGAAAGGCTGAATATGATACTTGTTTTAGTGTTTGAAATATGGAGGTTTTCCTGTGTTTTTGGAAAATTGAGTACAATTAATTTACTGCAGGGTCGTTCAATCTAAGCTGCCCTTGCTGTTCTTAGCATCAGTCCTGTGCATTGGAAAGTGTAGTATACATTGTGAATGTTTTGTCTACACTATAACTGATTCGCAGCTCCAAATACACTTCACTCATTACAATACCAAGTCTCGTCTACAAAGCATCTATGGTCGGAATTATGGATTCTCTTTATTTTAGAGCTCCAGATTTGGAGGTTGTACCAGTCAATACTTCCATGATGTATGATATTTGCAGCTTTACTGCTCATGCTGAAAAGGCAATTCGTGAACTACCGTTCTGTAAGAACAGATATACTTCTAGTTATGGTTCTATACAGAACTACAGTGGTATACAATTATGTCTGCTCTGTTTGCTTATGAAATGATATACAGTAAAACCCCTCCAAACCGGAATTCTAATAGAGAAGAATTTAGATACTTTAAGCCAGGTGGCTGCTTAATGCAGGGGTGAAAGCTTAAATCCATTTAATTCTTATAAATGTTAAATTGTATTTATTTTGGTGCGTATCACTGTTATAGTTATGTTGCTTTTGATGTTTGTTTAATCAGGTTTAACAGTTTGCCTGGTGAATATTCATGTAAGATATCACTACATATCATCATGAATATTAATTAGATAGTTTTTCATAATGGTATTGAAACACAGGAAGTTTTGGTATTTGCTGAAAATGTGGAACAAGATATATATTATTTCATTAGCAAACTGAGAAGCCGCCTGACCTGCGTCTACTCTTCAAATGCGTCAACTTTATATTCATCATGTTGTCATTTCGTACATGAATATTCATGAAGTGAAGAGTTAAGAGACGTTAAACTACACAATTGTCAAACTACAAGTGACATTCTATATCTCGAACTTCAAGGGGTCGTACAAATTACTTCAAGATTACAGAAGTTCGTCTCATCCAATATTTAATCTGATCAATTTCTCAAGTTCACTACTTAATGTAGGCCTAAAGTAATGCTTTCACCATTATTTTCGATCTGCATTAAGCTGTCACTGTTTCTAGATATGCGTAGTGATACATTTTAGAACAATTTTGTATTTTCTGTTTTTGCATTTCTTCTTTTGCTTTCGAGGGATCACCCATTTTCAGAATATATGTACTTCACAACAGCAGGTGTTAAGTGCTTGTGTGGCGGCCGTAAAAAGTCGCCCCGTACTTCATTCTCAGTGTTGTTATATTTTCTGATCCTTCGGGGTCATAAGTTTTAATGTTATTAGTTTTGAAAATTGAATACTGCTTAAGCCGGTGCTAGGGGGCGTGAATAGTGTTGCACTTTTAATTACTACTCATGAACAGACTCAATAAAACCGAGTCTGCAATTTTCTGTTTTTGCATTTCTTCTTTTGCTTTCGAGGGATCACTCATTTTCAGAATATTTGTACATTTTGGAAGAACCAAACTTTTACTTCGAGTTATCCAAAAGTTTGAGATATCGAAGTTCGAGATATCGAAGTTCAACTATATAATATAAGCATCGCCATGGGAAATGGTATGGTTTACTAAGTCAACTCCATACATAGATCCTGATGCGATGCCGATCTTTTCGGCATTTCCTCTTGATCACAATGGTCTTATCTATCACCAAGATTATAATAGCGTGTTAAATGAGAACGCTTTTTAACCCTTTTCCTGTTCTATGTTATTCCAAATTTCGAAATCATGGACAAAATAGTTATAAGGAAATATGTAAGGTGGAAAATTGTAGCCATTTTAGAGAAACAGTTTGTTTTTAAATTTCATTAGCAAACAGAGCACATCCTGAATAGATGGCTCATATAGGAGCGGTCTGATCTGGGTCTACTCTGTTTGCAAATGCCTGAAAACACGTGTATATGAAAGAAAGGGATAACGTTGTACTCGATCAATATTCGTGCAAGAAATAATGTCCTCATAAATATGAACACAGGATTTTTTTGGCAATGGTAAATTCTAGATCTCTATAATATCATAAACAAACAGGAGCCATATGATCTGGGTCTACTCTGTGTGCTTTGCCATTAATTTCTAATATTATAAACATTCCGTATCATCAAAGTTCCATTTCTAATCACACTCAGACATTGTTTATGTCTATTCTCAGTGTCTGTAATATGAATTCTGTCGAGTCAAACTTATTAACCTTTAACCTGCTGTCAGCGGATCCTGGATTACCTTTGCAAACAGTTTCTCATCAGGATCCAACCTGTTCTACAGCCTGATTGCATGTTGGTATACGAACTGATTATACATGTAGTTTGAATTTTGAAAATGTTGTGGATGAAGAATTGTGTAAAATGTTTGCTCGGCAAGCTCAGGTTAACGATACGCAATTGCATTTTCCTTATTTGCAATATAGCCAATCCGAACATAATAAAAACCATTTCTTTATATTGATATGATATACAGTAAAACCCCGCTAATGCGACCACCAAAAAGGGGCATACTTCTGGGTGACAGAGGCAGGTGGTTGCTTAATGCAGTACAAAAGTTATGCAGAAAGCTCCTGTAGGAGCTTTCTGCATAACTTTTGTGCTGCATTAAGCAACCACCTGCTTTAAACGACACCAGTGGCTGTTTATTAAGTGGTCGCATTAGCGGGGTTTCACTGTACCTTACAATCTCAGCGTTTCCATTGTTCACAGAGCTGAAATGACAATAATCGCAGACTAATCACCTGGTATTCTGAAAGAAAAGATCCATAATGACAATTAATCAAGTCTCACTGATAAGGTTCACGAACAAAACTTTTAATATACAGTATTATATAAACCGGAATTCTAGTGGAAAAGAATTCAGATACTTTTAGGCAGGTGACTGCTTAATGCAGCGTGAAAGTCATGCAGAAAGCTCCTAGACCGAAAAGCCCCCTGTCTCCAAGACAGATATTTATACTTAATTTAATATCCGGTTTAGAGAGGTTTTACTGTATTCACAATTCAGTATAGGTATTCACGTATAGGTTAGAGCTTATAAACTGCAGTCTTCGAAAATAAGACGGCCGATAACGCGAACGAAAAAGACATCTAGACAGCAACAAAAAGAGAATCAAACAAAAATGTTGACAAACAAACACAATCACAAGTTAGAAAATATAGCAAAATAGTATCCCAAATAGCAAAAAAGATAGGAAAATGTGGATAGAAAGACAGGGAGAAAGAAGTAGGAAGAAGGATTTTGATAAACTACATGTATAGTTGTGTATCTGTCTGTCCCTAGTTCCCCAGAGTCTATCAAAACTTCAAAATGTGAGAGCTGCACTGCACGCCAATTTCTAATGGAAAACATTTGAAGAAGGTTGTTAATTTGCCTATATTTGAGGTAGTTATACATGTATTGATAAAAAAAATGATAAAAGACCGTTTAATTTACGAATATATTTGTGTTTTGTTTTATAAATTGTTGAACTGCACTAAATATCAGGTTATTTACTTCTGCAGAAAAATAGGGATTGACATAAAGTAATTCGTTTACAATCAGGGGTTGATAATCTCTGGTTTGTATGAAAATTTCGTGTCTTTGCTTCGCAAATAATTCACAGTTTACAAAATAATCTTCAGGATTTTCATTCCTATTACAGACAAAACACAGAGGGCCCTGCCTAAGATGATTATTAAATAGATCTTCGCTGTTTCTTATACGTGCATGAATTACTGATAGATATCTATCACCAATCAAATAATACGGAGGAACTTTTGAGATTGGAGTAATAGTCTGCAACTGGGTTTTTTTTAGAATTTATAAAAATAGGTCTTTCTCTACAGTTAGTATCTAAAGAGTTCCATAAGTTGATAGAAGAAGGGATACAAGACATTTGAAATACAGATGTCCTTGTTTGATAAGTTTTCTCTGTTTCTCAATGGATAGTCAGTAAGATAGTAAGATCTCCAACAGTGGGAGGAACTAGGTCATTAATATAAGAAGGAAACATATTATTTTTAGCTTTATACATAAAGTATAATTTCTGATTTACTCTTCGTTTTGCTAGAGGTTCCCAACAAGTTTTATTATACAAGTTGTTTAAAGATACAGACCTAGTTAATCCAGTTACTATACGGGCAGCTTCATTCTGCAGCTTTTCTAAAGACTCTGCATCGTTATTTGTACATCCGTCCCATACAATTGAGGCGTATTTAAACACAGATCTAACATATGATAAATATGTCTGATTTAGTGCAGATCTTGATGATTGGTATTTCAATTTCCTCATGATATTAATTACTCTAGAAGCAGAAATCAATATATTTTCAATGTGAGCTGACCACTGTCCATCTGAGCTATGGGTTAAACCTAAGTGCCTATGGTTTTCAACAAAATGAATTTCAGTTTCATTAAAAATTAATTTGGGCAAACTCTCATTTCTCACTGGCTGTGATATGGTGGAAATTTGTAGGTATGGGTCATCATTACGAAAACTGGGGGATTGCCATGGAAACGGTTAAAATACGCATAGCCTAAAAGAATTTAAGTTTGAGTACATTCGCGATTCTAATTCAGGACACTTTTCTGAACATTTTGGTACCCATGAAAAAAGTCTAGTGGGGGTGCACGGTAGGCACTATTGGCTCCCTGAGTACATACAATCTAGCATGGCTCAGTAAGGATTCAGTGATACCATTAACGTAAATTTAAAAAAAAAGTAACGGTCCAAGCACAGATCCGTTTCGAACTTGAAGTAACAGATTGTATGACTGTACTGTGTTGCTTATTTTGTAAATAACTAGAAAACTATTCCAAACGATTACCATGAATTCCATTTTGTTGACGTTTGCCAATCTCTGTCAAATGCTTTTGATATGTCACAGAAAATCATACCGGAGAACTGGTTTTTTTGTAAAAGGTTTGGCATATATGATGACAGATGTCTGCCAACTGATACATTGTAGAATGATTTGGTAGAGATCCAGACTGACTTTTATAAATGAGATTATTTTCCATGAAGTGAAACAGGTCTATAATTTGAAACAGATGGCTTATCACATTTTTTATAAATAGGGGTAATCTGAGCAATTTTCAACTGGTCTAGAAAAATATTTTCATTTTAAGATCTTGTGAATAAGATTTGTAGAGGTTTTGCTACAGAGTGAACACATTCTTTAAGCATCCGATGACTAATTCTGTCAGTGGCACAGGCTTTGTTTACATTTAATGTCAATATTACTTCTTCTATTTCAGATTTAGTAAATTATATTTCAGAGAGTCTACTTTTAGTTTGAGGTTAAAGATGATAATACAAAATCGATACTCTTTTTACAATCGATAACGCTGGGTTGACAGAAAATCAATATATATTTCAATAAGTTATGTAACTTGTAAGGCTTGTAGCGTATTAATCTTGATTTGATTTACATTTTACATTCTGTACTGTGATTACTGTCTTCTATGTTGTGGGAAAGTCCGGCTGGGATACCTTTATTTACAATGTTTGTTTAGCTAGGGTGACTTTGAGATAAGTGTGAGGTTAGGACGTCCCTAAACCAGTTTAAACCCCCAGTGGTGGTTTTACCAATGACCGTTCATAGGCGGCATCCTCTTTGTCACCCTTGCTTTTGTTTGTATGGTGTCTTTGTACTTGTGTGTGTGGTGTGTGTGTGTAAATTGCTTTCTTTCGATGTTTTGGTGATGGTGTCGTTTTGTGGGTGGCTTTTCCTGCTTGACTTTACTACTTTTCATTTAATCTATAATAATGATCAGGTTCCAGACTCTCAGTTTATAAATATTCCGGTCATCAAGCATGGTATTTTAATTCATAAACAATATAGCTCCTAATCGAAATCTACAAGTAGCATATTGTTGGTATTGATAGAAATTGGAGAGCCAGAGTTAATGTAATTTCGTGAATAGTGTATATCCTGATCAAAATCTACAAGCAGCATATTGGTGTTATTGATAAAAATTGGAGAGCCAGAGCTAATATAATTTCATAAACAGTATAGCTCCTAATCAATATACACAGTGTATTTAGTATGAATAGAAACTGTAGTGCAATGGCTGATTTCATAAACTGCAGCTCCTGATCAGAGTACATAATTTTTTTAATATAAAACAGAGAAAGGGTCAATAATCAGTAAATAAAAGAACAACACATATACCACATGCTGAACATTTGAAGAAATTTGACAGTAGATTTTCAATATTTCAAGTAGAATTTTGTTTAGTGAAAAATTGTGTTTTTGCGGTCTTATTTTATTCGGTTCCGTGCGGTCGATGTTTTAGTGATGAACTATTTGTGTTAGACTTCCGCCAGCTGTTCTTCTCTTTGGTCATTCAATGCTCAGGTCGCAGTTAGAGAAGAATCTTTTACCATCCGCGTCATTCTGGCTAATTTGTAAGTAATTGCATAATGTATTGGTTTTTAGAAACATTACTAGTTCTTTTCTAATTCATGGTTTGTCGGAATTATTTATTTTAAGACATTTATTGACGATATGGGAGATGGCTGTTTCACGTTCTAAATTTCCTTTAGCTTTCGAAATATGAAAGATGATATATTGGCTGTCACGAATGATACTACATGTATTATTTTACTCACAGAAACTTAATTATGAACATGTCGCTAACCATAACAGCACTTTTTATTTACAGTTTCTCCACTCTCACACGCAGCTAATGCAGCACGAGGTGCGAAAGAGAGAAATTTGACAAGAGAGGTTTAAAGTACCAGATACTTTGGTAAGTGTAAAATGTGACATGACCGTGTTTGTTTGTTCGACTATGTATAAGTGAAAATATTGATAAATATGATGTTTTAAACCCTCTACTCAATGTTGGCAAGCTAGATAATAATTAAAAAGTCTCGGTATTGTCAAGTTAGCCATGCATTCAAGGAGGATGATTATTATGCAAATTACTGTTTGTTATTATATAGATGACAATTGAATATCTATGCATAACAGATGACAAGCTGATTATTCATATAAAGGTTATTAAAATGTATAGACGTAATCAGTCTAGTCATAGCTAATAGAAGGTCCATGCATTTGTTTTACATAACTCCTATCAGCAGTTTCATGGTTTCAATGGTCACCGTTTTCACCGTCAGACTTAAAAATTCTGAAGGGAGGTGATCCCCTGGGAGCAAAAATTGCAACACAAAAAGAGAAAATTGCAGACTCGGTTTTATTGAGTCTGTTCATGAACAGTAATTGAAAGTGCAACACTGCTCACGCCCCTAGCACCGGCTTAAGCGGTATTCAATTTTCAGAACAAGAAGTACTGAAATTCATGAAGTTGCTATACAGTATTTAGAGAACCCTAGTGTTGAGTTTACAGAGCACCTTAGGTTAGAAAGTTTAAATAGGAAAGTTTGTTTAGTGAAATAAAATTGTATTATAGGAAAATGTTAAACAGCATGTTCATCTATGAATTAGAGTTCACAATCTTTTCCAAAAATAAAAAGTAGCAAAACACTTTACGAACAGTACAACATGCAGGTAATAAACGTGACAAACATTCTTGACAGACCAATTGAACTCAGTTTGAACTGTCTAACTGAAGGGTAACATTTCTGAGAGTTGCCCCGAATGTTTGTCACGACTCGTCTTTTGTTTGATGTTGCTTTAATGAGTGGCCAAAACTTGTACTGAATTTAAAGATATTGTAAGCTGTCATACTTCATTTGTAAATAATACAATATTTGTTTACCTAATGGATAAAATTATCATATTAGCCATTCTTTAAGAATTCTTTTCTCAATTTCTATCCAAAAATGTTAAAAGTTATTTTCTGTACCTTTGTGGAGACGGTCATTTTTATTAAAAAGGGGAGTAGATTAGTTCAACTTCAGAGAGGTTGAAATCCCCATATATGGAGAAACAAGTATAACAATAATACCTCAGTTGGACTGCATTATGATGAAGGATTATACGACAATAATCGTTTCGTCGGATACATAACATAACATATCGTTTATTCGGCATAAAATACATACATATTTATAGCCTTAACAACGCACAAATTCATAGTATCTTCCAGAAGAATAGAAACTGGAAGTATTTGATCTGTCATGTCCATTTTGACAACAAACAAGTGTGTACGTGTTGCAGAGATAATAATTATATTGAACAGGCCAGCAATAATTAAAGCAAATGAACTGTTTTGAGTTTATAAAAACTTATTCAGAGCAAGAGCTTCAATAATACTAACAATATAAAACTCCATGGAGATGTATTATTGTGATTGGGCTCTTAATTTAAAAATCATGATAGATAAGCCTTGCTACATTGTTGTTTAAAAACGCTCTGAGCTTGAATTCATGAGAAACTAAATGTGTTGATAGTTGGCCATCTGCAAAGGTATGGGGCCAAATATTTCTAATGTCTCTATATTTTGGACACACTAGTAGAAAGTGATACTCACTTTCTACTACTCCCCTGTTGCAAAATAAGCAAGTTCGAAATTTTCTGTCAATATTGAAGTACCGACTTGTTTCTGTTGCAAGATCATGAGCTGAAATTCTAAATTTTGTAATTGATATCTTATATTCATTTTCGTTTATGCATTCCAGATACTTTTCTGCGATCAGGTCATGTTTGAATAAGCAATATGTAGAACGTTTACTTGAATTATTAGTCTTTGAATACCAAGACTGCATATATATATATATGCTTATTTGGCCCAATATTGCTTAACAATGTTTTTATATGATAAGCCCAGTTTGTATTATTGTAATGTTGATTTAAGTCTGCATCTGTTGCTAACATTCTATAAACGCTACTTAGGAGAGGATTATTGGTTTTTAAAAGTTTTAACCAGTGTTTAGCAACATAAATTTTCTGCTAATGTTTAGAGGAAAACGACCAGTCTCACTATTAAGACATTCCAGATTGCTTGATTTCTTCACATTGAAGATCTCTCTTAAAACTTTAAAATGCACTTTCTCGATACTTTTTGAGTCATGGAAGCCCCATACACTAGACGGCATTTATAAGTACTCAGGTTTTGAATTTGCACCATATAGCCGTTTCCAGCTGAAACATCATAGTAATTTGTAAGCATAATATAAAATGAGCATATTATCGGCTGACTTAGTTGGATTTTTCCTCGTGCTGTTAGTGGCGGTTATTCGGAAGGACTGCCGAAACCAGGTAAGATGCTTGTATGGCACGTGCGAGTTGGTTGGACTCTATTTTTTAATCGGTGTTAGCAGAGTATTGTTTAAAACAGTTCGAAACATAAAACCATGCGATCTGGATGCAGGGCTGTGATTGGGTCACATGGTGGACATATCGCATATTAAATTTCATGAAGTTGTATCCAACATTATAAAACACTGATCCGTCCCTATGACAGTACAGGCCTCGAAGTAATAACACTTTTTGAGTCCAGACTCAGAGCCAAACTCAAATTTAGAACTCAAATGAGTGGCTTTAGCAAACCATAATTTAATATTCTTTGTTTTCATTATTGTAGGTGAGCTGTGATTTGCTGTATGTTTTCATACCTCCACGAAAACAAAAACAATATTCTATATATTCTAGTTTAAACATACGAGTATTTTATTGCCAATATTTGTTTACATAGTCATCATACATAATATAACGAAACGACAAATTATTCTATATATTCCTTAAGTGTAGACCCAAGTCAGAGGGCTCCTGTAGGAAATCTCTGATGTAGGTCTACACTGTTTGTAATAAATGTTTAGTCAGATTCTATACACTTTGGGTTTCCAAACAGCAGTTTGTGTCCGAGTCTTGACTCAAAAACGTTTTATACCCCCGGGATCAGGAGTTTTATTTTATATTTCGCCAAATATCATATTTCTCCTAAAAATATCCGTGATACTTCGTTTGTTTATCTATTTTGCTTTCTTTGTTTTGTTATTGAATTCGAGTAAACATTAGTTATATTTGAATACAGAGTAGTCATTTTCTCTATACCCCCGATCCGCACTGAATATGGATATAGGGTGAGTACTTATAAATGTCGTAGTGTACAGCTGCATTATAGTTTAAGATAGGTCCCACAAGACTGTCAACTAGTTTAGATTTGTCTGATAAGTGCATGTCGATTTGATTAAAAAATGATAAATTGTGTACAGCGTATGAAGAATGTTGTGAAATCCTTTTTTGAGTTTTATTCCATGAACCGTTCTTGAAAAGATGTTTGCCCAATAATTTAAATTATTTTACCGTTTCTAATATGGTACCGCATTAAATAAAGTCATGAGTAGTACCTCTACCCTTTTCAAATATCATGGTTTTGGTTTTGATTGTGTTTATACCCCATAAATTGTAAAACACTTGGTAAATCTATAAGCATTGATTGCAATGCGTCCGGTGTATGAGCAAATAACACAGCTTCGTCTGCGAATAACATCTTGAAAATGTATAATTCATCAACTGTAAATATACCTTCAATGTGGGAATTTATACTATCTAAAATATCATTCACAAAAAATAAAAAGAGCAAACTTGAGCTTGTGTTCCCCGCTTGACTCCGATATTTGATGTTATAAAGTTAGACATCTTATTTTTGTATCTAATACAATATTTAACAGTATTATACATTGCTTGTAGCGCTGTAACAATTTTGGAGCTTACTTGTTGAGATAAAAGCTTTTGCCATAACAAAGCTCTGTCAATTTTGTCAAAACATTTCTCGTAGTATAAAAACACACAGTAAAGCTTATTTTTGGAGTCATGCGTTTTTGATATAATTGCATGTAATAAAAATATACACAATCTGTAGTGGATTTTCCTTTTTGGAATCCAAATTGGTTATGTTCATGATTCATGTTCAATTGTATTGAAAGGAATATTTAAACATTTCAGCACATAGAGTATCAATACCGCTACTTTTGTTATTATTTTGCGAACACACCGCCTGTTTTATTTCAGAGAGTGAAATGTCACTATCTAAGAATTCATCAAATATTAGATTTTCGTCAGTGTGTTCTCGGTTGTCACTCTCACTCGAATTGGAGCCGTATATTTTTTTTAAAATGAACAAATAAATCGTTTACAAACATGTTTTCGGCACTATTTTCGTGCGTTTTATACTGGTCCCTAACTCTCTTCCAAAACAGCTTTGGCTTATTCTAAGCCAATTTTGTAAGAGTAAGCTTTTCCACATTTCTATATGTATTCTTCTCGCGGCGTTTAATTCTATTATAATTTGATTTAGCCTGTACAAAGGCGATCTACCTACCACGATTTTAGATCCGAGATTTTTTTTTCTTGCCGTCGTAAATACAGTTGAATTTCGATATCTCGAACTTCAAGGGACTATATAAATGTGTTCGAGATAACAGAAGTTCGAGTTATCCGATTTCTAATCTGGACAATTTCTCAAGTTCACAGCTTAATGCAGGTCTACAGTAAGGCTGAAAGCTCCTGCAGGAACTTTCAGCATTACTGTAGACCTGCATTAAGCTGTGAAATGTGTTTCTATATATGCGTAGTGATACATTTTAGAGCAATTCTGTATTGTAAGATTTTTGTAGGACCCAACTTTTAGTTCGAGTTATCCCGAAGTTCGAGTTATCCGAGTTCGAGATATCGAAGTTCAACTGTAGTTAACGTGCATTGTGGCATTCAGTATTTTAGCACATGTTTTTCTTTTTAAACACAGTTGAAATTGCCTAAAGATCACAAAGAGAGACGAGGATCGGTTACCATGAACTAAGCAAGCCAAATTGTATACGAGAAAAGCTTAACCCGGTATGACTTTAATACGAAATGGAAATAGCGTACGAAATGGAACGAAATGGAATCCAAACATACGAAATGGAAACACAGTTTTTTAACTAGATGGTTTTGGGGGAAAAGCGAATTGATGTACGTATACCTAATATAAATACAGACTCTTGTACAAAAATTCAGCAAGAAAATGTGAAAAACAAAGAGTTTTACAACGATTTATATATTCCACGCATTTATTTAACAGCCTGACCTTGAATGGAATCTTAACATACGAAAAGGAACCATATCTTCAGAGAGAGGCATTTAATCAACAATATTCATTTATATATGCATGCTAAATATTAGTATTAACATATGCATAACTTTTGGGATAAATTGGTTAAATAACAAAGATTTTATAGCGATTTACATATCCCCATAATTATGTGGATCAGTCTAAGGGAATCTCATGAAATGGAATCGAAACATACGAAATGGAAACAGTTTTTTTACTGGACTTGTTTTTGGCAAAACATTTCGCTTATAAAAAAGATTTTACAACAGTAAAGGGGTTTACACTGTTTGCAAATATCAGTGCATGATGAATACTCATACAAGAAATAATGAGTGTATGAATATTAATTAGCTAAATTTTTATACTTGTGTTATATTGTGCAAGGGAATATTTTTTACCTTTGAGGAAGCTATCGAATCGGATCTAAATTATTTTACAAGCCAACAGTGCAGACATAAACCAGACAGATCAAGTGCCAGTTATCTGATCAATGTCTGCTCTGTTTGCCTATCTGATAACGATTCACCTAAAATAGTATTCACGAGTTTCATGAGACAGTTTAATGAATAAAGTAAAATGACATTGTCCTAGATGTTCACTCATTGATCGTTCCCTTCATACACATTAAAGAACATGGTATATGACTTTGTATCACCTTTGCACATAATGTAGACCCAGACCAGATGTTGCAACAGTAAATGGGTCTTCACTGTTTGCAAATGTCAGTGCACGCGTGTCTCTTATAAGCATGTACAAAGTAATTGACTAGAATGATAATAATAATACTAATAATAATAAAAGAAAATTGCCCGTTGAGTTTTTTGAATGGCAGGCAGTTTAGATCCGGGTGAAATGTTCACTTATTTACCAACGGGTCGGGGATCCTGATTGGAGTGTATGTCATTATCATATGTATTTTCGTTTTAACAGTTTTACGCTAAGCCAATAAGTTCTAAATTATTTTACAAGCAAACAGTGTAGACCCAGACCATACGTTGCAACAGTAAATGGGTCTACACTGTTTGTAAATGTCAGTGCACGCGTGTCGCTTTTGAAAGGGTTAATATAAGCATGTACAAAGTAATTGACTAGAATAATAATAATAAAAGAAAGTTCCCCGTTTCTCTTTTCAGGTGATATCTTTTTCGAAGACAGTAACAACAGGGCGACGAGTAGTATGTCCAAAATTAAACATATATATTAAACAACAGAGGGTTCAACATATACGGGTTTACAGGCCCCAGAGGATCAGCAGCATACATGATGAAGCAGACAACAGAAATCCACACCTTCCTGAAAGAGCATTTAAGAGACATTCATTTTATACGCCCGTTTGAAAAAACGGGACGTATTATGGAATGGCGCTGTCTGTGTGTCTGTCCGTCCGTCTGTAACATCTATAACTCAAGTTCCGCTTGGTGGATCCTTCTCAAATTTAACCACAATTTTATCTAGACATGCTACAGTAGCCTGCCGAGTTCCGGTTCGTTTATCCAAGGTCAAGGTCACACAATTGGACTTAGAATTTGCGTTTAGCAAAAATGTTAACCTCTCTGTCTGTCTGTAACATCTCTAACTCAAGTTCCGCTTGGTGGATCCTTCCCAAATTTAACCACAATGTTTATTTAGACATGCTACAGTAGCCTGCCAAATCCCGGTTCGTTTATTTAAGGTCAAGGTCGCACAATTGGACTTACAATTTGCGTTTAGCATTTGCGTTAAGCAAAAATGTTAACCTCAATTTATGTGGAACACATTTTTGTAAGTCCACTTATTTACATAACACTTTGTGATAAAGCTTTGAAACTTGGAACACTTGTTCACCGTCACAACTTTCAGCTGTAGGCAAGAGTACATAACTCTGTCAATCATTTTGACCGAATTATGACCCTTTTTAACTTAGAATTTTTGGTGAACTTTTTGTTAAAAGTCCATTTATTTACATAACCCTTTGAGATAAAGCTTTTAAACTTGGAACACTTGTTCGCCATCACAAGCCTCACCTGTAGAAAAGAGTACATAACTCTGTCAAGCATTTTGACAGATTTATGCCCCTTTTTAACTTAGAAATTTTGGTTAAGGTTTTGGTTAAAGTCCACTTACTTACATAACCCTTTGAGATAAAGCTTTTAACATTGGAACACGTGTTCACCATCATAAGCTTCACCTGTAGGCAAGAGTACATAACTCTGTCCAACATTTTGACAGAATTATGCCCCCTTTTAACTTAGAAATTTTGGTTATGGGTTTTGTTAAAGTCCACTTATTTACATAACCCTTTCAGATTAAGCTTTTAAACTTTGAACACTTGTTTACTATCACAAGCTTCACCTGTAGGCAAGAGTACATAACTCTGTCTAACATTTTGACATAATTATGACGCTTTTATCTTGAAACTTGGTCGCAAAATTGGACTTAGAATCTGAGTTTAGCAAATACGTTAACCCCAGTTTATGTTTAACAAGACCTCGACTGGCGTATATTGTGCCCACTGGCACTCTTGTTAAGAACATTGATCAATGAATTAGGTCACGAGCTATTGTCGTAACTCCGGCGTCCGCGTCCTCGTTGTCCTCGTCGTTGTCGTAGTCGTCTTAACATTCACTATAACTTCTTCAATTTACAACCTTCATTTTTTGTATGCATGTTCATCTTGACAATGACGACAGACGAGCGTTGGCACCCACTTGCTGTGCTCTTGTTTACATTACACATTAAAGAACACCGACGAAATTTGGCTACGAGACACAGCAAGACTCGTGGCATTATTTCAATCTTATAAACATGAGTTTTCATTAATAGATACTTTTGAGTACCAATTATGTGCCTCTGAACTGGGGCCTAACTTTGTAAAAGAATTCAAAATTGATTTCAGAGTAGTGCTGTATCTCGTAGTCAAATTTTCGTAGTCAAATTTAAGTGCTATAGCAAACTATTTGGATTCAAAATAAATGTACAGTTATTATACACTTATTCAGGATTCAAATAGCTTGCTATTCAAAATTATAACCAATAAAATAACAATGAAATAAATATTGCTTTTTTTTTAAAAAACAAATGCTCTTTTGTTCTTTTTTATTGTCCCATATTTACTTTGGTTTACTCCCCCCCCCCCCTTTCTATTATTCTTTCTTTTCTCGTGTACATTTGTGTGTGTGTGTCCTCTCACCTCTCTCGTTCTCTTTCTCTGTCGAACTTTTTGTCTCTTATTCTTTTTGTCTCTTACTCTCTCTATCTCTGTTTTTCTCTCTGTCTCTGTCTCTTTTTCCCTGTTTCTCTGTTTTTCCGTTTCTCTATCTGTCTTTATCTCTCAGTTCCCTCTGTTTACAAACATGACAAAAAATAAACAGTTCTTCTCTTTGTTTACAAACATACAGATTGAACAGTTCTTCTCTTTATTTACAAACATACAAAAAAATAAACAGCTCTTCTCTTTAATTACAAACATACAGATTCAAGTTCTTCTCTTTATTTACAAACATACAAAAAATAAACACTTCATCTCTTTATTTACAAACATACAGATTCAACAGTTCTTTACTACTTATATCTTTACACAAATAAGTTTGAGTCCGTTCTAGGTTTAGACGGTCCAAATGTATAATTCATTTCTTTTGGATTATTCGTTTGTCCAAATGTAAATATATTCTGAAAATGGGTGATCCTTCGAAAGCAAAAGTAGAAATGCAAAAAGAGAAAATTGAAGAACCCTCCTAACTTATCTTGCTGATCATGCACACCATAGCCATGAGCATGGCCGATCATTTTCGAATAATCAGAGCTCCATTTGTAATGTTCCTTCCAAGGGTCGTCTGTTCTTTCCCAGTCCTTTATCTGCACGCCACAGAAAAAACACTTCAGACAATCCCCTGTACCTAAATAAATATGCAGCGTGCAATGATGTATATATCAGGAACCATCTGTTTAGGCCATGTTTCGTACGTCTTCAACCCTGTTCGTAATAGATGTACTGGGTCAGCTCACTGCGACTGTCTGTTGTATCCACGATGGTGGTCTGAGTAAAGACTAATGCGTTTGCTTGTCCTCTTGGTTTTATACAACTGTCTCGATTCTGATTGGTCTTCTATTTTTAGATTATTAGCCAATTACCAGTTCATATAGTCATTAGGGTTACATTGGGCTGCGCGTATCGCGCAGTCCTATATTTGTGTTTGGTTTTTCCGATGAATAATTTTCTTGCATGGATGATAGATTTTACCTTTTTCCACTGAAGAGCTTCGTTTCAACAATGTCCCTAATACGCCTCCTACTACCACCGACCCCTTGCTTCAGCAATATGCCCAATACGTCTCCTACTACCATCGCCCTTATCTCTACGTATCTATACAGTCTGTCGCATACTATCACGGGTAAAGAAAGTGATTGCAAAATCTGTATTACCTCGATCACTATTTCAAAGCACCCAGGGAAATTGTAACACATTGCTTTTTTACCCTTCGCTTGCTGTTCACGTCAATATACCTACCTGTAAATAGTGAAGACCCAGATGAGACAGCTCCTGCTGGGACTGTCTCATCAGGGTCTGCACTTTTACAAGTTGATTGTGCAACCAGTGCTCTCCACAGCAGTGATTGCACAGCGAAATACCTGTACACAGTGACGATATATGTAAGTATACAACAGGACATGGTTAAGAAGGAGAAAGGTATTTTAAAATTCAGCAAGAGAATGGTTATTATGTGTTTGTAAGGCAGGTGGTTACTTAATACAGGGATCTGCTTTTTAATACTCCCGCGTTTAATAAATGAATGGCTGCTTATAACAAATTATGTTGTTTAGTTAACATTATATCAATATAAATATACATGTAGTTCGAATAATAACCCGACATCGGTCCTTTGGTACATGCCTGAAAGTCCGGGCGAAAATAAGAACGGTAAATTACCGACGTGGTGGGCAAAACAATAGTAACCTAAATAGGAGGTTTCGCAAAAAGAGACAATCCCCTTGCATATTTTCAGGTTAAACCTTACAAAGTACATACCTAGAACTAAATTCAAAAGCATGTGTCTCATATGACATACAACTGCCCTGGGTTCAGTTAACGGTAGTTGTTACACATTTATGCAACTGTTCGCAAAAGGTTAATACTGATGTGTTGCGATTACCACTGTAATCGCAATGTTTCGGACTTAAAATTCATGAACAGTTGCTTGAAACTGTAACGGATGTTGTTAACTGAAAGCAGTAATCGCACAATTTGGGAACAGTTGGTTACTGTTAACAGAACGCAGGACTGGTTTCAACAGCCGTGTGTTTTTGTAGCGAAAAAAACCACACGTAGAATAGATTTGAGGCTTATATAAGGTTCACATAGAAATACGCACTCTTAGTACCCAGATCATGCAGCTCCTGTAGGAGTGGTCTGATCAGGGTCTGCTCTCTTTGCTTATAAAGTACATATACGATAACACAGTCTGATTATACAGTGTCTGCATGAGCCAGAATATCCTGTGCCCCTGTACCTCTGTTAAAAACATTAATCTAATCAATATGAATGCTGTCATTATTTCTTACATGAATATTATTGGAGTAAAGGGATAAGCGATCAATTATAATATACAGATTAGTAGCAAGTATCTGGTTGGAAACAGTTGCAAGCGTTCGTAACTACTAGACGTATGGTAGATCTGCGACAGAAAATGGGGAAATCCCTGGGGCACTTGTAGGTGTGTCGTAAGAAAGGCTGGTATTTGTCGACGGAAAATGTTAACTAACACCCTTGCCATAGATGTGTGATTCATATTAGCCCTTTTCATGCTAAGTGTGACCCTAATTCATCTTATATTGGTCTATACTGTTTGCCTACATGCATGTCCCTATAAGGGCCACCAGTCACAGATGTTCGAAATAGTAATATATTCTCCCTATGCTTTACACTAAGGGTTTCACAGGATTGTAAGATCAGTGGGCAAAATACTTCTTAACCCTTTCCTTCATAGAAACGCCTTTTCACGCTTTTGCAAACAGAATAGACCTAGATCAGACGGATCCTATAAGAGCTGTCTGATCAGGGTCTGCTCTGCTTGCTTATGGAATAATATAAATTTGATTCTACAATATCTGACATGGCCAAATTTTAATGTGTTAATATTCTATTTTAAAAATCTATTCGATAAAATATAATTGATGTTTCTTACATGAATATTAAACAGGAAAAATGGGTTAACCTACCGGGGAACTTAGAAACTCGACGACGTTTCTTGTTATTAGTTTGTTAATTTAAATTAACCGGCTGTACTCTGAGCAATTGTCGTCTGCAAATATTGCCGTCTGCTTCAGTTCTGAAAGTATTTTGTCTTCCATTTTCCCCTAAAAAACGGTGTCAGTGTGACAAAACGGTTTGGCTCCTGATGAGAACCCGAGTTTCTCGACGTCCCATCTGGATCCAAACTGTTTGAAAAGGTTACCATGCACACAGTCCCCAGAAGAGTGCTAATGTTACCAGATAATTGCTAAACTGGTAGACGTTTCGTTTTGTATAGCTCTTTGTGAGTTAGCGACGATTTTCATTAGGATCCAACTCGCTTGAGACCCTGGTCGTTTGAAATCCACCTTTTTGTGGCAAACGATTAATTTGACAACCGCCAATTATGCTATTTGTTAGACAAGGGCTCGTGCATTTTGTTTACAGTTCTGATTGGTATAGGAGTGGAAGAGCGTGACCTTGACTTTCAAATTCTCAACTGTTCCTAACTGGTTTAGTGCCAGTGGTGAATCTGTGATTACACATGCAAACCGTTTGGTCCCAGATAAGACGCCGAGTAACTCGGCTCCTCATCAGAATCCAAAATTGTTTGACTTTATGAATATGATTTTGAAACCAACAGGAAGACGATTCAAAATATTGATGCAGACGACTTTTTTTTTATAGACGATTAAATTTGACAGTGCAACAGATGAGCCTTATCCTGCCAAAATACGCCATGGATAGAAAATAGTTTGAATCACATAACTTGACACTGTCTCAGAAATATTTTGTCAGATAGTAACTTGACACTGTCTCAGAAATATTTTGTCAAATAGTCGGTAAAAGATTAGCAAAATTTTAATGAAATCGGATACAGTTTAAAATGCAACAGACGAGAAAGTCGTAACAGGTTAATGCTTAACAGAGGTGTGCATTTCATTTGTTGCTGTGCTTCCTCGTTCACTGATATTGTTGCTCATGTATTATTATTTTCTGTACTATAGTGCACCCTCTTTACAAAATGATTGCCATTGTTGTCCGGTTCTAACAACAGAGCTCCAGATAAGAGTGTGTAAACACATTTTTTCTGCCGTGTGTTTAAAATGCTCCATCAAACCCTATGTAGTGTCCACTCATTAGAATCTTTGCTTTACTACTGAGTGGTCCCAACATAGGGTTTGATGAAAGCATACCGGTTTTAGTACTACTTCAATTTTATCACAGGAAAATGTTTTTACCACTCAAAATAACACCTTCTATCTTTCCATATGCCCTCAGATTCACTGTTCCTCATGGTCTACTCGGATGAGCGTTTTAGAGCCATTGTAATTTTTCTTACTCCTTCTCTCTTCCCCTCCCCCATTGAACAACTTACTACCTCTTCATGTTTAGAGCCTGCAAACTTTCACCCACATGTATGCTATTTTAATATGTTTGTTATAATGCCACCAATGTTTCTATCATGTAATTTACAATTTAAGGGGTCTTAACAGAGGGTTTTACTGTATATATTCTTTTGTTCATTACAGTGTTTGTTATAATGCCACTAATGTTTCTATCATGTAATTTACAGTTAAAACCCTCTATTATGACCACTCAGTTGCATTAATTATTGGATGTTTAAGAAAGGTGACTGCTTAAAACAAGCATAAAGAAAACCGGAGAGCTCCTTCAGTAGCTTTCTGTTTTACTTGCTCCTTGCTTTAAGCTGCCACGTCTCTTGCTCACAATCACTTAGCCTTTGTTAAGTAGTCTTAACAGAGGGATTTTACTGTATACAATCTTTTGTTCATTACAATATTTGTTATAATGCCACCAATGTTTCTATCATGTAATTTACAGTTTAAGTAGTCTTAACATAGGGGTTTTACTGTATATACTCTTTTGTTCATTACACATTAAAACTTTTATATCATTAGTTTGTTATATCTCCCAATTTCTTTCCACTCAGATTATGACCAGCTTTTTTCTGGCGCAGCCCTTCTTCCCTTTGCTGTAAAATTACAGCAATTTTTTACTTGTTCCTTACACTGTAATGCCCCCATTTGGTTCATGTGGTCACTCTGTAAATAACCAATTCGGGTAGTGTCTGACCAATCATGGGTACCAGTTCTTTTAACTGATTATATTCAGTTCGTCTCAAACACAGACATTTTTTTCAGGTTTCCAAAACTGTCTAATATCCACACCACTAGCCTCTTTCACCGTACAGTACACATTTCAAAACTGGGCGTAGAAATCACGAGACTACAGTTTAATGTGTTGAACTTGATACATGTCTCAGTCGCATATTTATTTAGATTGTCTTTATATGTGTCTGCTAAATGTCATAAGCACAATACGAGTAAGGTCGGTTCAACGAGCTTCTAAATGTGTGTCATTTAACACTGTACCTCGTGAATATTCGTGTTAGCTATTTAAATAATCTATTTTCTTAAACTGTGTCATGCTCAGCGAGGTCTGCGACTCTTACACCACAACTTGGTTCCCCCGGTAGTACATTGCCAACAAACTAATCAGATATAGACATAACAGTCGAAACCAAGAATGTATATTGCCCATAAATGTGGTCATATCCGTGAACCCCAACCAATGCACATTCATAATTGATTTCGTTGCGACTAACACAGTCAATATCTGCAAGATATATTTGCTCTGACGAGAGATAACCCTGCCGTACCCTCTGAACTCGCAGTTTTGGACTACCCGGTCCTGTAGTCTCATATACAGTTAAAACCCTTCTAAACCTGACGTACAGTTTAGAATATATATCGGTTTGGGATCCAGGTGGCAGCTTAATGCATTAAGCAGCCATCTGCCTAAAAGTATCAAAATTCTTCCCTACTAAAATTCCAGTTTAGAGGGATTTACTGTAAACGCTTGTCATGCCTTCATCGACAGAGTAGACCCAGATGATATGGCTTCTATAAAATCCATCTGATAAGGGTCTGTTCTGTTTACTTATGAAATTATGATGTATATCCGACGCTACAGTTTTTCTACCAACACCACAATGTCCTGTGTATATAATAATTATAAAACAATCAGCTAATCAATATTCATGACGTCATTATTTTTATATGAATATGCAACAGGGACAGTATTAACCCAGATTAGACAGCTCCTGTGGGATCATTTCGATCATGGTATGCTGTGTTTGCTTATGGAATGACATGGTTTTGAGTTTGCAGTCGAATCCAACACAATTATGTTTTGCATATCATTATAAAAAGTCAATAATGATTCATAATGTCAGCATTTCTTGCATGAATATTCATATGTAAAAGGTTAAAGGTGTTTTGAAGCGTTGTTATACCGATCTAAACTAATGCAGCACTAAACTGGCATATTATCTCTCAGGTGCCCGTTTGTACCAGAATGACTGATAAACACGTCTTAACGAGTCGAGGTTGTTTTTTTCAAAATTTAAAGTCATGGGTTGATTATGCTTAGATTCCGACTTGTTAATTTCATCCGGTTAAGACAACATTTATCGCGGACTGGAGTTCTTGCACTAAGGTCGTTGTGTTATCTTAGGAGATTGTCCTTTGATGCAGTTCGTTCTCGCTGAAAGTTCAATCCAGGTATCGATAAACTTTCTCAAGAACGTGACCTGAGGATTAAACACAGTCCTCATTCTGGTGCATTGACCTGTTAACGCTTACAATTTCCCGAAAAGCTTTTAGTGTCGAGTTGCAAACCTTCAAGCCCGCTTGAAACTCTGTAAGACCTCATTTTTCCTTAAATCACAGTTTCGTAAACTTGTGATTTTTCATATTTCATAATGTGTCATACGAGGACTGTTCCAAAATTAATGGCACTTGCATTATTTCTACTTTACTGCAAATGGTATAATCATTTTGACTTACTTTGGCCTTCTAAATACTCCCCATCTACATGAATACACATTTTTAGACGGTCAATCCGCTTTTGGAAGCAGTTTTCATACTCTTTAATAGGGATAAACCATCAGATACTGATAAATCGCAGATCCAATGGCATTGCTCGAATTGTATCTATTTCTAGATAGATTATATTTGAGTTTTGGAAACAGCAAATGGTCACAGGGATCCAGGTCTCGCGAAAATGAAGGATGTGGTTGGACGGTGGTGACATTCTCTGACTCCAAAAACTCGGTCACAAGGTGTTCCTTGTTAGCAGGTACATTATCATGCAAGGGTATGAGGTGCTTAAGTCCTGTTTTTGGGCGGAGAGTTTTATAGAACGTCATCCATTTTCTTAGTACAACATTTTTGCTGTGACTGTTCTGCCTTTTGGCACCGGAATTTGCATGACTGGACCCTTATTATCGAAGAAAATTAGATACAAAACATTGTTTACCGTTCGTGTTCGTTTGGCAATACTTGGACGTCTCGCATTTTAGTGGCCCAAGTTCGGTTGGAACACTTCCGCTTTGGTTCGAAATTGTAAACCCAGGTCACATGACCTGTGACTAATTGTCGAACGCCTTTTTGCTATATTTTGGGTACATTTTCAGAAGTATTTTTGCATTTGCTACACGGGTCCTCTTTTGTTCATTTTTCAACAAATGGGGTATCCATCTTGTATTTATTTTCCTTTCTTGTAAATGTGTCTTCAAAATACCATGAACTCGTGTGAACGACAAGTTTGTCAACCGGGCTAATTGCCTGTCTGTGAATCGGGTATCTGATTGTTGGAAAGTGTGTATTTTTCCATGTTAGTTTTAGTTGTTGTTGTTGCAGGGCGACCTGTTTGAGCGGCATCTTGCTGCTGCTGCACGCTCCTAAATTTAGCTACCACCACCCGCTTCCCCTTGCAATTCGTCCTGTGAGACAGTTGGTCCTCCCCATAGATATTGCATACCTCACGGTGAATGTCTACAGATTTTATACCGAGTTGCAACCTACCTTTTATATAGGCCCTAGTTTCATGCACAATGTCAGTTCTTTTCCGAGTCATTTTGTGTATAGTATAATGATTATGCTATAAAGAAAATGTGAGCGAGAGTTTTACCTGTGTTATGCTTTAAAATAGTGATACATGTAATTCTATCGACACGAGGTGGTTTGAGCACACACTGCACGATTAGTGCGAAATAAAACCACTGACATTAACCTGGTCATACAAGAGGGTTAACAAGAAGAACACAATTGTACAGATTATCTTCATGTTTTAAATGGTGTGTTGAAGTTTATGCGCATGCAGTGAAATGGCTTTAAACTCCTGAAGTTTTAGACCTTCTTCTTCTTCCACTTCCGAAGCATTCCATGTTTAGCGACGAGTCTTCTACCTCTGACTCTGAATGTCACTAACAATACAGGGGCCGCCTGACCTGGGTCTACTTATTCATGGCATTGTCATCATAATCATTATAATTATAATTATCACCATCAATATCGTCGTTATTATCATTGTAGCTATACCATAATTTATAATTTATTATTATTATTATTTAACACATACAGTACAAGCCACGCGGACTTTTTGTTTTCCGCGGCCCATCGCAATTTTATCCAACGCGGACACGGGTATTTTTGTCCGCGCTGATATGCGGTCTTCCGCAATCGAGCGCGGGTTGTGATGGGTCCGCGCTGGTCCCTCCACAGGGGCACTCGTCGCCGGGCGCGATCGTTATCACCGCAGGTCGCGGTGGTATCATCGTGGACCACTGTGTACCACTGCGGATCGCGCTGGACCTTACCTGGATTGATAATTATATCCTGTTCATCCTTTTATATCCATTTTCACGGCTTATCTTTCTCTTTACATGTACATACAAATATATACATCCACATTTTGCAAAATTGATATGAAATGTATGATATAAAACACTCGAGAAATGGTTCGTTTAGACTAATTCCAAACCGAAACTGTTCTGCATTCGGCAAACACAAATTAATTCATCCATTAGTTTTGGCGCGTTTGATTGTACTGGAATATAACCTGTCCGTGAATTGTCTGATTCGTTTCTGCATAATATGGGTGCGATATTCTAGTATGCTTTCTATTTCAATTATTTGTTGTTCAATACGTAAGATGTTTTATATAGAAACACGGGACACCCGTTCAACACAAAACACACACACAATAAGTTACTATGTTGTATAACTTGTATCAGGTTTGCATACGTTTGTGCACATTGTTAGTGAATTCATCTTCATGTCGACTCTATGTTTTAGGTTCCAATTCTAATTCCCAATCGATTTTGTTTTCAGTTTCACATCAGTGTAAATTTTAATTATCAGAAATCTACTGGAAACGACCAACAAAACCTATTGATTCTGTTATGAGAATAGTCCTGACTGGTCTTCTTATGATTTCTGTATAGATCTACATGTATATAAATATTGTTCTGGCAGACGAAAGAATTGAGGGATTTTATTTACTAATACATCTAATATCAATTCAGCCAGGTGAGTTGTAAAGTTAGAAGTTTTCTCCATTATTTAGTCTTGGTTCGGCAGCTTTAATGTACGTTTTAACCAGTTTCAATAGCCATTCGAATAATACGTGTATGGTTGTTTTATTACCCTTGTGCTTAATATTTTACTGTGTACAAATGTACCTGTGTACATGTTTTGTCTTTCTGCTTGATGTACATGTACTGCACGTTTAGATTCTGCTCAATCGAGTCACTGCCATGATGTACCTGCATCCTATGGATTAAAAAAGATAATCCATTTTTTTTTTCTAAAAACGTAGATATAGATGTAAACCAGTTTTTGGTTCTGGTTTGATAAAGAGATATTGGACGTCTGGTCTAGATCTAAAGTGTTGTTAATGTCATGGCAACCGAATTCTGGGAGTGAAGGGGCATACGAATTAAATTAATCAATGTTATTAAAGAAGCGTATACAGTATGTACATGGTTTATCAAACCACGGACCTCGTACACCCACATTCTTTCGTTAAACGGATATGTCTAAACCAACGTGTCGCCTGCTTAAATTCCATGACCTATTCCTTATTTAGAAATAGATTACAATTTCCCCATTGTAAAAGTACAAAAATGAGTCATGCAGGAAATACCACATACAGAACAAACACTCGCCCGAACAGCAACACAAGGAAACAGCAAATGTACATGGGTAGAAAAAACAACAAGAGACGCACAAAGACAAAACAAACATTCAATAGGAGGAAGATGGAAGTACCGCCTTGGAACGGTCAGTGACAAAAGTCACCGGGGGTTTAAACCGGTTTATAGGCGCCCAACCTCACCCTTATTCCATCCCCATCCTAAAAGACAAACAGTGTAAATAAACGTATCCCCTCTCCGACTAATCTACAACAACCGCGACAGCAAATACAGTGGTAAAGTGCATGTATAACAAAAAACATTTAATTGAACATACTGTATCCACCTATCGCTAGTGTACTCAATGATTGAGCTGCAAACAGAGTAACTGTAGAAAAGTAATAAAGGGTACGACAAAAATGAAATAGTACAGATATCCGACGTTCTCCTTCCATTTCTGGATTTAAGAGGTCGCCTTCATAGAGTACTAAACCTTTCTTGTCGGCGTACATGCAAAGAGGCCAGCGTGATTGCCAACTGTAAAAGGGTTCACAACCAAACATGCAGTATGTTGTAATAATACAGGATCATATCCCTTTTTAATGAATTGTTTTATATATTTGATGAACAAAGTGAGAAAATGGGTATGTCCAATAATTCTACGAAGTTTGTAAATCACATCACCATAAAATTCAGGATGTGAAATACCGTGTCGCAAAAGTTGTATTTACTATTAAACCCTTCCATGTCAAACTTGAAAACTCTAATGTTTGCAAACAGTTTGGATCCTGATCAGACGCCGCGTCTGATAAGGATCCAAACCATTTGACACTTATATTAAAGTTTCTTAAGACCCATTCCTCCATACATGTAGGCTCAATTTGGATCCAATCTCTTTGAATAAATCTACTGAAAAGGAGCATTAAGTAGATAAAATTATTGTTTTTAGAATTTTGTAATTTGAAACCATTGTGTTAAATAGAGCATATACTCCTATACGTGTAGGAGCAAATGCTCTTTTTATCACATTGGTTTCAACAGGTGACTTTTACAGAGGCGTAGAAAGGAGTATTTATGGAGGAAAGGGTTAAGTAAAAACTATCATAAATGTAAAGAAAAGTAGATGAAACATGTAAGCAGACAATGATTTGACAGTGACTATTTTAGTGGATTATTACGTCATAATGACAGTGAAGGGGTTTATAGCATACAGTACAGATTACAGCAAACACCTCCTTTCAACAACACTTTAAATGAATCCCAAAAACTTACAGTGGAACCTCTCTACATCGATACATGTACAAATAAAATGTCTGTTTTAAGACAGGTGGCAGATTAATGCAGGATAAAAGTACTTTTGTCCTGCATTAAGCGGCCACTTGTATTCAAAAGATCCCAGGTATTCCTTACTGGGTTGTCTCTTGAGAGAGATTTGCCATGAAACTCCGATGAGCAACAACCTCTCTACAACGACAATACAGAAGTTTATATCCCCCAGAGTGTTGCTTTGCAGAGGTTATACTGTAGTAATCATTTATTAATAAATACGTACAGCAAAATATATCTCTCATACATGTACGCCAACTTTCTTTCTTTTTAAAAGCATATTTCTTAATTTAAATGCCAATTTCAAGTTTTAAAGTAAGCCGGTGGTCTAATATTCGATGCGTTAAAAATGTAACTGCCCCTGATAACAAAATTACTGCAAAACCTTATAAAACGAACCCTGTGACCATACCGAGAAAATGACCTGATTAGAGAGGTTCTCAAACCGGTATAGCGAAGTAAAATAACAATTCAAAACAGTTGAATTGGCTGTCATTTAAAAAAGGTGGTAACTAAACACAGGAAACATGTAGCTCCAATATCGGTTTAGAAAGATTATCGGTTAAGGGGCGGCGATTGTAAACAACCATTCTTAAAAATGTTGATTTGACGATCGTTTAAAACAGATGACAGCTAATTGCAGAATTGAAGTAATTTAGAAAGCTCCTTACTCTTTCTGCATTACCGATTTCCTGTGTAATCAACCGTCCGTTTTTAGAACAATGTAGGTATTTTTTTTTATCCTTTGCGAGCAAGTAGAGCAAGTAAAATAAAATAAAATTTGAAGGGGACAAATGTCAGCCCTATCCTCCCATGCCCAAATAGGAGAACAAATGTCCTGGAGAGAAAATGTCCGTATACCGAAGGGTAGATACAATGTACAACAAGAAGCTGGAATGAATCGGCCTCCAGGAACGCCCTATACATTACCAGCTGAACTTTGGAAAAAAAGATCCCATGATCTGGCCATTCTTTGAAATGGAAGACATTCTTATTTATGTGTTGGACATGCCTCATATGTCGAATAGGGATACACTCAAAAGCCCTTTACTACAAAAGCTCCTCATCTAAAAGTCCCTCACTACGGAAGCCCCTCGATCAAAAGCCCCTCACTAAAATGGCCAAGGCTTACAAAAGCCCCCCACTATTTTTGTTAATTAATCATTATACTCCAAATATTTGGACAAAGTGGACCAAAATCAAAATTACAGCTATCTGGATCTACCCTGTTTGCTGAATGACCAGTTTATAAAGATTCATTAAGTAAGGTAATTAGCACACTCTATACTTATAAAAGTAAACATTGTAGATCACAAGGAGGAGATTCCTTATTTTTATTTCAAACAGGGTAGACCCAAATCAAATCTAAAGCTATATGATCTAGTTCAACCATGTTTGCTTTGTGACAGTTAATATAGATCCAATAGCTATGGATGATGTAATATTAGCCATATTATTTATAAATTATTATAATATTACCCCAATTAACTTAAACACAAACTTGTTTCCATTTTCTAATTCCTTAACTTTCTTAAATTTCAAACAGAGTAGACCAAAATCAAAATACTGAGCAATCTGACCTGGATCTACCCTGTTTACTCAATGACAAGCTTATAAAGATTCGTTAAGTATGGTAATTAGAACACTCCTTTTAAAAGTACACTTAACAAAGCACTTAAAGTTCAATTAATGTTAGTATTGTTTTTTGTGAGGGGCTTTTGTAAACCTTGACCATTTTGGTGAGGGGCTTTTGTAGGAGGGGCTTTTGTAGTGAGGGGCTATTGTGATACACGCGTTGAATAATTTAGATCAACAGTATTTAGAATTTTTAATCTCGTTTTGTTTTAATAAGATCTAGATATTAAGATATACATGTACAGTCTCACGGCGTTCATTTATGTGTTGTAAAATGTCTTCTTTCTGGCTAATGTAAAGTACCATATCAGATCTAGTAAAAGTATTTTAGTATAGATCTAGATCATATCAATCTAAACTGTCTTTAGAACTAGAATTCGCAATAATCTAACTGGTTTTAATCGGTAGAGTTTAATTATGCTTAGCCATAGATCTAATTAGTCAAAGCATAGTTATCTTCTATTTTTCGGGAAACTGTTTAACAAATCATAACTTTAGACAATTGGCACATTGTTAGGTAGTTCGGTTTCATTACACGCATTCCTGTTACGTAATAATTCATAACTTTGTTGACAGTGTGTGATAGATGGCAGTTGTGTGACACTGACCCTTGCCCCCTGCTGAGAAATTAGGGATTTTACTGACCATCTGGCACCTTTGATCGTTACTATTTTCTTATGTCTAGCTAGTAAATTACAGTATACATGTATTTAGGCTGAGTAAGTAATATAAGTAATATAATAATATAGTCTCCAACTGCCTAACACAATTCATTTTCAGTATTTAAAACAAACAGTTTGTATTGTTAAATGCGGGAAATAAAACTACTGACATTTGAACACTGTAGAACCAGACAAGGTGGCTCAAAAAGCAACCATCTGACCAGGGTCTTCACTGTGTATTATTCAAAATCAAATAGCTAAGTTAGGTCTTATATAATGAATGGAATCTACAGTTAAACAATGACGGGCCATTCCACCTTAAAATATAAACCTTCTCTAATATAAACGTGTTTTCAAGCATTTGCAAACAGCGTAGTCCCAGATCATACGCATGATCTGGGCCTGCTCAGTTTATTTATGGAATTGTAATAGGCCCGACTCTACCAACATCAAAACAATCTTGTCTACAAATGCCATTCAAAACATTAGCTTATAAATATTCATGATATCATTATTTCTTACATGAATACTGAACAGGGAAAGGGTTAATCAGCAAAAGTAACAGAATTACAAGAATGTTTTCATAGTTATACAATTCATAAAACTATGTTTATTAATTTAAAACTCTTAAATGATAAGACTCAGATCAGATTTCTTAAATAAAAGCTGTTTGACCAGGAGTCTGCTCTGTTTGCTTATCCCTTTACCATATATAAACAATATCCATGCCTTTGTAAACAGAGTAGACCAATATCTGAAGGCGCACATTGGAGTCGTATGATCGGAACCAGCTCTGTTTACTTGTGAAATTATATAAGATCTGACTCTACATTTTCTGCAAGTACCAAGAAAAGTCATGGACCGCGTACCTACACCATTATAAAAATCAACTTATAAATAGCATAATGTCATCTTTTCCGACATAAATATTAAACAGGGAAATGGTTGAAACCCACCGACAACCAAACTTTAGGTTACGCTTCAGCTAGAGATCCGCACGTCTCACATGACCCGGCAACAGAAGTAAAATATCTGAGAGCATCGACGCTTTTCACGTGCTTGCAAACAGAGTAGACACGGTTACGATGGCTCTTATAGAAACCGTCTGATCAGGATATTCTCTGTTTGCTTATGAATTTATGTTGAATCTAACTCTATAGTTTTGTTCCAATACCAAATCAGCCTCAGTACATAAGCTATTTTAAAAATAAATTTAATAAATATTCATGATATCGGTATTTCGGTTTAGGACATTTGCCCCCCGGACACTCGCCCCCGGACCTTTGCCCCCTATTTGGGGCCTTAAAAAAAGGATAAAATATAATTTTGAAAAAAGGGAGGCATTTTTTCCAGTGGCATATATTCCAAAGGCATTTTTCCAAATCAGGGTGGCATTTTTTCCAGTGGCATTTTTTCCGGTGGCATTTTTTTTCCAGTGGCATTTTTCCGCACACCGCATTAAGCAGTCACTTGCCTTTGAAAATGATACACTAACACTAATTCGATGTTTTTACGCGGAAACAAAATTTAGTCGATTTTTATTTTAAAAGAAGACAGAAGGAAACCCGGTAAGAAAACAAAAAAAAACATTTTTAAAAGCAAATTCTTTCAGCATAATAAATGTAGGTAACTTGGACTTTCTCTATAGGACCCTGAAAGTTTAAAAAGATAAAAAAAAATATGCAGATCAACCCTTAGCCCGCCGAGCGTGGCTTCCTTAATATTTACAAACAGTTTGTATACTGAACAGATGATGAGTTCCCCAGAGTGTTACTAGGGTCAAATATGTCTGACTCTCATTTTTCTGTTTGTTTTCAACGAACTAAAGCAATGCTTATTTCATTTATTTTGCAGACTACATTTTTTAAGCGGACGATAATTCAGTATAATGAGGGTCAAATGTTTTGGTCATACATTAAAACAATGATCGCTTTGCGTGCTCTACAATGTACGGAAACTACCTTGGTGTTTCAGCGCAGGGGGTCATTGATTTATGGTCATCATTGTGTTAATTATTTGGTCATCAATAAAGTTCCGACAACTTTAAAGAAAGACTATCGGGTATTTCCGCTCTTTTGCTACTATCAAGATGTCACAGCTCATTGGTTCAGTATCTTTAAGACCCACCCATTGAAAAGACATAATCCAATCAACTGTCACCTATAGGCGTGTCAATCACCAATAATTGATATTGCTCTTCATAATTGATGAGTGGCCATCTATATTTCCCACAATATTAAATATAGAATGAATGGGTATTATGTATTAAAAATTTCTTCATATTGTACTTTAACCCTTTCCCTCATATGAACGTGTTTTCACGCAATTGCAAACAGAGAAGGGTCTTCTCTGACCTCTTAGAGGAGCCGTATGAATGGGTATTATGTATTAAAAATTTCTTCATATTGTACTTTAACCCTTTCCCTCATATGAACGTGTTTTCACGCAATTGCAAACAGAGAAGGGTCTTCTCTGACCTCTTAGAGGAGCCGTCTGATCAGGGTCTACTCTGTTTGCTAATATAATTTGATAGATATATTTCTTTGCTTTGTTAAATAGCTGCAATGTCCCCCCTTCCATATTTCATTTATAACTATTTTTGTCCATGAATATTCAGTAAGTATTGAAATTTTGAATAAACATAGAACAGGGAAATAAACATTTACAATGATACGCAATCACACGGCCAGAAGGGACGTCAAAATCTCTCTCTCTCTCTCCGTCTCTTCGTCTCTCTCTCCGTCTCTCTCTCCCCGTCTCTCTCTCTCCCCTCTCTCTCTGTCCGTCTCTTCCACCTCTTACTCTCCCTCTCTGTCAGTCTGTCTGTCTGTCTGTGGCTGTCCCTATCTATATGTCTCTCTGTGTGTCTCTCTTTCTGTCTCTGTCTGTGTGTGTCTCTCTCTCCCCCACCCACCCTCTTTCTCTCTCTCTCTCTCTCTCTCTCTCTCTCTCTCTCTCTCTCTCTCTCTCTCTCTCTCTCTCTTCACGCAGATATGAATGGATTACGTATGACTATCTATCATATCAACTTTTATATTGGTGATGGAGTAATAATTTCCCCAGGACGAATGGCAATTTATGCTTGACAGATCCTATAAGAAACCAATGCACACCCTGATCATACAGCCTCTAAGAGCTGTCTGATCTGGGTCTGCACTGTTTTTAAATTGCGTCAATATATGCTACTAGCATGAAAAGGGTTAATATGACTTAAATGAATAACATTACGATCGCAGCTTTGAACTCATCTGAAAGACAACGACATACCAATATTTGGCTATCTGTTATTTCAGACGGCTCTTTTATACAGAGTAATGATTTATGCAGGCGACTGCTTTGCGCCGTTTCAAAATAAATTATAATACAATAAGCTACAATAGTTTTCATCTTAATTCTGATATCAACTTAAATCTTGTAGCTGCACTACATGGTCGGTCAAACAAGAATAGCTGTAACAGTATAGATTATTAGTGTAGATGCGGTGTATTAGTGTAGATGCGTTTCGAACTTTATAATATTTAATCAACTGTTTGCATCTCTTCGTCGAATGATACCCAGTTCAACCCTTTACTCCATAGGTACTCATTATAGTGCGTTAATCCATTCCTCCATTCAAAAATAGTTCCACTTGATACATTCATGAATATGCGCCATAAGAAATATTTCTATATCACAGTAGACGGTAGCTTAAAGCAGGCTGAGAAAAACGCAAAATGGTCCCATTCAGCCTGTTTTAATCAAACATCCGTCTTCAATACTGAACACAAACTATGGAGTAAAGTGTTAAGGTTTCAAAACAAAGTATTTCAACAAATAATGGTTGGATACAACTCTCCACCCCTTTACCCTTTCCCTCATATAAATCTATTTTCACGCATTTGTCAAGAGAATAGACCTTAATCAGACCGCTCCTAGAGGAACCGTCTGATCAGGGTCTACTCACTTTGCTAATAGAATTTTATAGATTTGTTTATTTGCTTTCCTAAAATGTCTACAATGCTCCACCTTCCATAATTCATTATAACTATTTTGTCCATGAATATTCAGTAGGTACATGTACATTTGTATTTAAATTTGGAACACATATAGAACAGGGAAAGGGTTAATACGCGCGTGGGGTCGAAACAAATATGACCGAGTGCTCCTGATATCTATAATCTCTGCGCTACGCATTTTCTGAAAATCAGATTGTGAAAACAATTGCTGCTGATATTTTGTATCTATTTCTTTTTTCTCGAGCATTTACAGTCTGGTAATCTTTAAATTCTGACTATAAATTGTAATTTTAGCAGAAAGAAACCGTTTCAGTCTCGGGTTTTGGGTGAAGGCTATCTATATACGTATGCTATCTAATTTCATTTTGAATTCTAGATCTGACAGTATATTCAATATGCTTTTCTTCAGTTGAAAAAAAAATGCACATGTGTATTTATATATACATGTAAGCTTTTGTATATATCTTATCTAAATAATTTATACCTAAATCGATTAAACGACTGCCAGTCATAAAGGTAGTGTCCACGGTGATGCCCCGCAATCCACGCTGATATCAGCGATGGCTCGGCGGCGGTAATATCCCGTAGGGTAAATTTCGGTTCGCGGTGGACACAGAATTTGTCCGCGGTGATTCATAAAAAATGTCCGTGCTGGAAACCCGCTCTCAAATAATTTTGTCCGCGCTGGTAAAACGGAAAACAAAAAATCCGCGTGGCTTGTACTGTAACCTCCCTTGTATTGAGTTAATATAGCTATCACATATTTCTCTATATTGCACATGTTTAATGTAAGCTTTGGCGCCATGTACAAACAGCACCCGCTATTGTGTAAATATGCATGCAGGACCTGTCGAAAACGGCATATTTAGTCGATAAACGTTGTGTGATAAAGAGAATATAGTGTGTGTAGTTATTAGGTA
The DNA here is from genome assembly GCA_963576725.1 of Azorinus chamasolen. Taxonomy (NCBI): domain Eukaryota; kingdom Metazoa; phylum Mollusca; class Bivalvia; order Cardiida; family Solecurtidae; genus Azorinus; species Azorinus chamasolen. The sequence goes on from OY755251.1 coordinate 53,913,661, forward strand.
CAAACCGATATTAAACTGCTCTTGGAAAACGTTATTAAGCTCTCCAGGGCTCGCTTAATAATAGTTGCCAATACTCGTTTATCAGATTGTACAAAATGACTACTCGCAACATAGCCTATAATTTATTATTATTATTATTATTATTATTATATTGAATGTTTAGCATAATTATAATTATTATTATAATTTTTATTATGTTTTTTATTATTATCATTGTTATTATTTTCATTATTATTATTATCTTATTAATTTTATTATATCATTATAGTATATTATGTTTTGGTAGTAATAGTAGTAGTAGTAATAGTAGTAGTAGAGGTAGTGGTAGTGGTAGTGGTAGTAGTAATAGTAGTAGTAGTAGTAGTTGTTGTTGTTGTTGTTGTTGTTGTTGTTCTATTAGTAGTAGTAGATAATTATTATCATAACTATTATTTTATTATTATTATTATTATTGTTGTTGTTGTTGTTGCTGTGATGGTTGTTGTTGTTTTCATAGGTCCTGTTGATGTGATTGTTCTTTTTTGTTTCTGTTTTCTCATGTTTATGTTTTCATCATGATTATGTAATTCTATTTAGTCTAATTGCATACTACAGTTTCTGTAACTATCCGAATTTTAGACTCGAATCACGGACTTTCAATCACACACATTGACCTTGGGTCCAACCACCTTAAAACTGAGTTCTGCAATCTGCCGTGATGAAGATAATGCTGTTACTGACAATGATGTTGTTGATGGTAATAATGATAAAGGTTTTGTTTGCTCTTGTCGCTCTTCCTAATACATGTAATGCTGATGATGAGGAGGAGGACGACGACGACGACAATAATTGTTATTATTAAAGCACCGTTTATGACGTTGATGTAGGCAGTAAGTAGGAGCGTGGATAGTTCTGTAGATGCGTCAAGATGACAGACCCTTTAACCCATTACCTCATAGGCTATTTTTAGATACAACCTCTTTGAATAAATCTACCGAAAGGGAGCGTTAACTAGAGAAAAGGAAAATTTAAGAATTTTGTAGTTTGAAACCATTGTGATAAATATAGCATTTGCACCTACAATTTATTTATCACAATGGTTTCACAAAGTGACTTCTACAGAGTCGTCAATATGAGGGAATGAGTTAAGAATAAATACAACCCCTCTAAACCGGAATTCTATTAGAGACACAATTTAGAAACTTTTAGACAGGTGGCTGCTTAGTGCAGGGTGGAAGTCATGCAAAAAGATCCTAAATGAGCTTTCTGTTTGACTTTCACCCGGCAGTAAGCTGCTACCTGTCTCAAAGACCGATACTTATACTAAATTTAACATGCGGTTTAGAGATGTTTTACTGTAAATACAGCTTCGGAAGCTCTATGCGCCACGATTTTACCGGGGAGCTCTGTGTGTCAAAAACATTTTTAAGTCTTACAGTGTACGTGTATTGTATTGCGTTGTATTAAATTGATATTGTCTCATAAAGATCCAAACTGTTTGGATTGAAAGTTTGTAGAAATGTGAATCTGATCAAGTCATGGGCGAGTAAACATTTACTCAGCCAGCTTATAATTATTCGACATAGTGAAGATAAATATTCTTTATTTCCTCCTTAAGGAAAGTTTACAATACAAACACGAAACACATTGCAAAGACTGACAACATTTATAACATTATTAACAATGAAAATATGCACATGTCAACGATTCTATATATATGTTACGATAGTTTTTCAGTATATCAAAGGAATAAACATGAGAGGTAAAAGATATATTGATACCCCTACTCTGTGTAGATCCATATCGAAACAAAATATATGGGACATACATCGGGGAACTGTTCATCTGACTAGGTATCGTCTTATGGCAGATCATACGATTGAAATTATTGTAAGTTCTAAATACGACGATCAAAACTGGAAGTTTCGATCGTAGTTTGTTAGAAATACAGTAAAACCTCTCTATAACAACCACAAAATTACATTAAGTATTTTGTGTTAAAGGCAGTTGGATGCTTGAAGCAAGGTGAAAGTAAAACAGAACGCTCCTATAGGAGCGTTCTGTTTTACTTTCACCTTGCTTTAAGCAGCCACCTGCCCGAAATACCAAATAATTAACACAATTTAATGGTCGCTATAGATAGCTTTTACTGTAACGAAAATTTCTGCCGATTGGAGTTTGTCTATTTGTTCGCTACAATATGTGGCAATTTTGATCATACGATCTTCCGTAAGACGGGTGTTCAAGGCTATTCGTAGTTTCGTATTTTGTCTGCAGTCTGTTCGATAACACAGCCATAGTGTTCTTTTCTTTCCCAAGGACGCGACCAGATGCTCTGCTATTAGAAGTTGTCTTCAATTTCCATGACAAGCCATAAAATGTTTTAATTGATGACGAGACGCTCGTGAACTAATCCATTTAGACTTCAGCAAAAGACAAATGCATAAAAACACTGCCATCCAATTAGCCATTAACCTGTTACCTGTTCAAACTCCTTGAAATAATGGCATCAAGAAATGATGGAATCGTTATTATTACTTAGAATATTTTTTTTATAATGGCATATAAACACACGACAGTCTTGCTCAAGTAGAAACTGTAGAATCAGATCTATATTATACCATAAGCAACCAGAGCAGACCCTGATCAGACGGCTCCTACGGGAGCCATCTGATCTGGGTCTACTCTGTTTGCAAGTGTATATGAAGAAGAAAAGGATTACCATGCTGTGGATGAGTCCGTGATTAGGTTGACAAACAGTTTGGATCAAGACGAGACATCGGGTAATGTAAGTAATGTCTACTGAAGTGTGGCTCTTGTTTACTACTTCCGTATCTAACAAGCTTATGAGAAAGTATTGACTGAGTGTCAAACAGCTTGGGTCGAGTTACTCGGCGTCTGATCTGGATACAAACTGTTTGCAAATGCGAGTCAATTCGCGGATAGCGGGATACGGGTTACCGATACATCTGTAGCCTGCTAAACCTCTATAATCCAACCTTTTAAAAAAGAAGAATTGAAATATTTTAACCCATTACGGTTACCTCATATGCTATTTTTAGATACAACCTCTTTGGATAAATCTACCGAAAAGGAGCATTATCTAGAGAAAAGGAACATTTTAGAATTTTGTAGTTTGAAACCATTGTGATAAATATAGCATTTGCTCCTCTAGGAGCAAATGCTCTATTTACCACAATGGTTTCACAAAGTGAGTTTTACAGAGTCGTCAAAAGTCGTCAATATGAGGTAATGGGTTAAAACAGATGGTTGCTTCATACAAGATGAAAGCCCGTATTTGAGAGCTCTCTATGGTGTGCCTTTCAGTCTCCATTAAGCTGCTACCTGTCTGGAAGATAGGCGCTAATACTTATTGGAGTGTTAAGTTGAGGAAAGTTGTACCAACACACTGTCAAATTTCTGTCATACTATATCAGTCTATTATAAATGTATTGACTGTGTTTCCTGCTTGCTATGTATTTTATATTCATCAACCCATTGAGTCCCATGCTATTTAGAGTAGCCTGCTTACATCCAGTATTTGGACAGACAACCTTGTGCAACTAGAGTAGACCCTGATCAATCTGCTCCTGAAAGACTGTTTGCTACTATGTCAATCTGATTCGACCTGCATTAAGCTGTCGCATGTGTTTCTATATGCAGTAAAACCCCACTGATGCGACCACCTAAAAGAGGTATAATTATGGATGCTAGATGCAGGTGGTAGCTTAATGCAGGACAAAAGTATTGCAGAAAGCTCCTATAGTAGCTTTCTACATAACTTTTGTCCTGCATTAAGCAACCACCTGCTTATGAAGACAGCCGTGTTTGTTCATTAAGTGATCGCATTAGGGGGGTTCTACTGTATAAGTAGAATAATTCTGTCCTGTAAATTTTGGAAGGATCGAACTATTACCCCGAGTTATACCGAAGTTATCCGAGTTCGAGATACCGAGGTTCAACTATTATCGGGTTATTTCTTTTATATTTTCAAACAATCCGAGTCAATACGGCTGAGTCGAGATAATGCGCCGAGTATCGCATTAGATATATTTGACAGTATAACATTAAAACAACGGCAATTTAAAGGAAATGAACCGCTCTCTGGGAATAGGGGTCTAGTAGCATTGCAAGCTATGTAGACGTACACAAGCCGACACGTTTCCAGCGCCGTGTTTGGTCAGAGTCTGCACTGTTTGTCACCTATCAGAATTTGTTATAATTTGTTATTCAAATTTCCATATAATGTTTGGAATTCAATTAGATCAGTTTTTGTCATAAAATGTTTCAAATCTAATTCTACGTCATTTAACCCTTCACTCCATATATACGCCTTTTTTTACTCTGTTTGCAAAGGCATAGAAAGGCGTTTTCATGGTGCAAAAGGTTAAACAAACATTTTTATATCTGTACTTTACAACATTGTTGTAAATTACAGATATTTACATGCATAGATGTACATACAATGTAGTTTCTAAGAAGAATTGGACTGAAAGCTGAGAGCTTATTTAAAGTCCCCTCCTTGACATGCATGTATACTATTTCACAAAAGCAGTTTTTCATCACAACGAATAGTAATCACTAGTGACACATGAAAATTACAAACTTTCAAAATATTATGTAAGCTTGAAATATCTGTTGAATCGGGAGAAAAGAGAAATGAAAAGTACAGAATGAAATAATTGTTACAAAAAAAAGTTAAAGTCTGTTTCGGATACCAAACATTTCATGCGAATAATTAATTACATTGTCCACATGAGTAGATATAGATCTATATGATTATACCTGGCGTTTCTGATTCATAATAATTGTATTAAAACATGAACCGTTTGGTTTTTAACATATATTGCTTAACTGCAGAAAAATGAATTCTACGAATAGAACAATTTTAGAGTCTGGTCTACAAATAGGGTTGATGCTATTAAACAGGTCACCGAGAACTTTATTGTATAGTGGACATGAAAGTAGATAATTTTCAACATTTTCGACGTTACCGCAACGGCAAAGAGGAGAATTTACTAGGCTTCCCTAAGCCTACAGTGTTGGGCGAACTGCAGTTTATTCGCAAATGGATGTGTAATACCTGCCCTTTTCAGCTTCCATAGCTATAAAAGGACTTTGGGTTTTGGGTTTTGACGTTCTATATTCATTGGTTCAGTGATTTTTAAAGCTGTTTGCGGATCTAGGGTATTTTATATATTGAGGCAAAAGAGTTCCACATGTTTATTACAGAGGGAAAGAAATAACTCAACATAGAGTTTAGTTCGAGAGAAAAAACTTCGGATATTATTTGAATTTCGAAAAGTGTATACATTAAAACCTATCTCTACACCAATTATTTTGTGTTAAAGGCGGGTGGCTGCTTAAAGCAAGGTGAACGTCAAACAGAACGCTTTCTGTTTTACTTTCAACTTGCTTTGAGCAGCCTCCTGCCCTAAATACCAACTAATTAACACAATTAGTGGCCGTTATAAAGAGGTTTTACTGTATTGAGACTTGTGATGGAGTCAACGATGACAACGATGTTCGTGTTAGCTGATGTACCGTTTTGTAAAGCAAAGCCAACTTGTGCTTTTGTCGTCTAGACTCAGAGTCTCCCATCCCGTTTCAGTATATAATTCTCGAAGTGATATAAGTTTACAGTAAAACCTCTCTATAAACGGCCACTATATTACATCACGTATTTTGTCTTAGAGGCAGGTGGCTGCTTCAAGCAAGATGAAAGTAAAACAGAACGCTCCTATAGGAGCCTTCTGTTTTACTTGCACCTTGCTTTAAGCTGCCACCTGCCCTAAAGACCAAATACTTAACACAATTTAGTGACCGTTATAGAGAGGTTTTACTGTATTCGTACCTGTCACACTTCTAGCTGCCTCTTGTTGGATGTTTTCAACGTCTTCCTTTTTGCAATTTGTGCAATTATCCCACGTGATATCGGCATATTCAGAAATCGGTCTGAAAATTTTTACACAAATTTTAGGAATTCCCTCTCAAAAACAAATTTTAGTTTTCGCATTATACATATAAGTGGTCATGCTTTCGACTTTAAATAATTGATGTGAGACTGCCATCTTCCACTGCTATAAAGACGAAATTGGTTCGGATGAAGCAGGGTATTGTTTTAGCCCATTCCCTGTCGAATATTCATGTAAGGCATACTGACATCGTGAATATCTATTAGCTGACATTTGATAATGGACCACAAACTCAGGAATTGTAGAATCAGATCTATATTACTCCATAAGCAAACAGAACAGACCCTGATCTCCTACAGCAACTGTCTGATCTGGGTCTGCTATATTTGCAAAGGCGTAGAAATGCGTTTCCATGAAGGAAATGGTTTAAATTCTGAAGGGTGGTGATCCCCCGAAAGCAAAAATTGCAACACAAAAAGAGAAAATTGCAGACTCGGTTTTATTGAGTCTGTTCATGAGCAGTAATTGAAAGTGCAACACTGCTCACACCCCCTAGCACCGGCTTAAGCGGTATTAGTTACGCAGGATAGGTGCACATGAGTAACGTTCTAGTTCGATGGTCACTGTAAATGAAGGGTGAATGGGATGTATGTAGCCAAGAGTGTCTTACCCTTTGAATGTGGGACACGCAGGCAATGTCATTTGCAAACAGTGTAGACCCAGATAAGAGGGCTCCTAGAGGAGCCCTCTGATCAGGGTCTGCACTGTTTGTCAAGAAAACTCATCTAGCAGGTTTAAGCATGTCATACTAAGTGGATTCTTTAGTCAAACACTAATGGGGTATTCCGCTCAGTGTTGAAAGGTTTGATATAAATTAGACTTCCCGCAATAGTGTCATTGATCTCCTCACTGTACACATTATTGCGCATTTTACGATATTAAAATATTTAGTTTCTCTTCCTAGTAGCAATTATACTGCGCTTTCGGTCAACGTAAGTACATATATGTCTTTTTGATTTAGCATTTTATGATTTAGTTTCTTCTATGACTATGTATTTGTGAGATGATATTTTGAACTCTTTCGCTGCCATTGTCGCATCTGCGATAACCAATGCAAACAGCTTGGGTCCAGATGAGACGCCGAGTTACTCGGCATCTCATCAGAGTCAAAACCGTTGGTTACTATGGTAAAGTTTTTGCAAGAAACGGAAAGAAAATTAAACAAACACAAATTGTGGCAGACGACAAATTATGCAGACGACAATATTTGCGAAAGAGTTAAATTAAATGCCTGTCCAACAAAAGTATACATCATGTTATGTTCAGTCAAGTTCTGTTAACCCATTACCTCATAGGCTATTTTTAGATACAACCTCTTTGAATAAATCTACCGAAAAGGGGTATTAACTAAAGAAAATGACAATTTTAGAATTTTGTAGCTTGAAACCATTGTGATAAATAGAGCATTTGCTCTTATAGGAGCAAATGCTCTATTTATCACAATGGTTTCACAAAGTGATTTTTACAGAGTCGGTCGTCAAAAGTCGTCAATATGAGGGAATGGGTTAAGCAATCCGGCACGAACTCGTGATATCCACAGCAAACAGTTTTTATCCAGACTGATTCTCATCAGAAACCACCCTAGTGATGATAACAGTTTGGATCCACATGGAACACCGGCTAACTTATCACCCACAGGTTATAATACTGGTTATCAAACACAGGTTATCACATACACGTTACAACACACGGGTTATCACATACGGGTTACCATAGGTTATCACCAACAGATTATCGCAGATTATTACGCACATGTTATCACACACAGGTTATCACACCGCAGTTATCACATGTTATCCAACACGGGTTATCGCACGTGTTATCACTGGCTAAAACAAACAGGTTACCACACACAGGCTATCACGCTTAGGATACCAAACACATTTTATCTCACACCTGTTACGAGTATAACAGCCACAAACTGCCACAAATATTGGTTATCACACACATGATACATGTATCACACACAGATTATCACAGGGAATCACACACAGGTACATGTAATAATACACAGGTGATGCCACACATGTCATCACACACAGGTTATCACAAACTGACACACAAGCTAGATGTTTATTCATATGGTGAATTAACGCTTTCCCTGATCTATATTTAGTCCGAATTTCAATACCTACTGAATATCCATGGACAAAATAATTATAATGGAATATTGAAGGTGGACCGTTGTAGTCATTTTACAAACCAAAGAAACTGATCTACCAAATTCTATTAACAAACAGAGCCGACCCTGATCAGACGGCTCCTCTAGGAGCCGTCTGATCTGGGTCTACTCTGTTTGCAAAATACGTGAAAATGCGTTTATATGAAGGAAAGGACTAAGCTTCTGTCTGTCTCCAAGAGTCCACTAATCAGATTCATTTGGACTGGGCGTTTCAAACAGGTTTTACTGTATGTATAGGGCCTTTGCTATCAGAGGAATTCTGCAACAGTTAAACTGGGTACCAGTTCTGTGGTAATGACTGATATGCTCAAGCCAGACAACAGTGAATGCTGCGATTCCACGATTGTGAAAGGGGTCATAGCTGCGTTCTTTTTTCTCGCCGCCATCGTCTTAGTCGTCATATGGTACTGTCTTAACAGATACAGACACAGTCATAAACCGAGGGCCGTGATGGCCAGGCCACAAGAAATAGCGGTGAACTCTAGTAAGACAAATTATCAAACCTTATAAACCGATGGTTGTTTGCAAAACTATACAAAAGATTGCTCAGCAGGCTCAAGGACAATACTACATTTACCTGTTAGTTGACGCACTTGCAGAGTAGACGCAGATCAGAGTAGACGCAGATCAGAAGACTCCTATAGGGACTGTCTGGTCACGGTCTGCTCTGTTTGCTTATGAAATACTATAGATCTGATCTGCCATGGTGATTTAAATCACTTGTTAATAATGCCATGATATAAATTCAGCTAATTGATATTCAAAATGTAGTCATTGTTTCTTACATGGGTATTCATCTTAACCCTTCGCTTGCTGAATTTTGAAATACATTTCTCCTTCTTTACCCATGCCCTGTTGTATAATTACATATATCTTCACTGTGTACAAGTATTTCGCTGTGCAATCACTGCTGTGGAGTGCACTGGTTGCACAATCAACTTGTAAATAGTGCAGACCCTGATGAGACAGCTCCTGCAGGAGCTGTCTCATCTGGGTCTTCACTATTTACAGGTAGGTATATTGACGTGAATAGCAAGCGAAGGGTTAAACGTGTACCTTAAGCTCTGCTATCATGAAGTTTTGATTGCATGCATGATTATCCATATTTCCCATATTAACTGGTCCATAATGATTTTGGGAATTGTCGGAATTTGTGTGTACAGTGGAACCTGTCTTGAGCGGCCATAATAAAGAAGTTTAAATATGGATTTCTAAATCAGGTGGATGCTTAATGCACGGCAAAAGTGGCACAGAAAGCTTCTATTTAGTAGCTTAATTCAGGTCAAAAATGATACAGAAAACTCCTGTTTTCTGTATCGCTTTTACCATGCATTAAGCAATCAACCGCTTCTTAACCATTTTCTTCATACAAACGTTTCTTCACGCATTTGCAAGATCTGTTTCATTACTTTCTGAAACGGCTACAATGCTCCACCTTCCATATTTCATTATAACTATTTTGTCAATGAATATTCAGTAGGTATTGGAATTTGGAATAAACATAGAACAGGGAAAGGGTTAAGACTCCTATGTTCAATAAATAAATGACCGCTTAAGACAGGTTCTGCTGTATACGGATAACGTGATACTATTTTTAGACCCAACCTCTTTGCATAAATCTACCGAAAAGGAGCATTTACTAGAGAAAAGGAAAAACTTAGAATTGTAAAATATTGAAACCATTGTGATAAATAAAGCATTTGCTCCATAGGAGCAAATGCTCTATTTATCACAATGGTTTCAAAAAGTGACTTTTACAGAGGCGTCAAGGGCGTTACTATGAGGGAAAGAGTTACGCGTCTTCACCACCAGGCCTGTTTGGTACCACAAACAGTGTCGACCCTCAGTAGCTTTCTCATCCAGAGATGATCTGGGTATATACTGTTTGCATGTCCTTTTTCATAATAATTATTATTATACAAAAGAACCCTTCTAAACCGGACGTTAAATTTTGAATAAATGTCGGTCTTGGAGTCAGGTGGCAGCTTAATGCAGGGTGAAAGTCATGCAGAAAGCTCCTCTAGTAGCCATTTGCCTAGAAGTAGCTAAATTATTCTCAACTAGAATTCCGGTCTAGAGGGGTTCTACTATACAATAATGGATTGGATGTGTTTAATCTCATCACCGCTTTTCTGTCTATATTTCTGCAGTTGTTACATGTAAGTATCAGACAACGAAGTACCCACAGACCAACACAGCCATGTATCCGCAACAACCAGTGGTTGCCAGTGAAAGTGCGCAAAACAACCACAGCATCGGGTTAAGATCAGAGGCGAGGGGATACCAAACCACGCAAAATCACGAGCTGTCAGCACTAGCTGTATACTAAGCGCATCTATTATTATTATTATCCTTGGACTGATTGCCTCTAATATTATTGTTTGTGTTATATATTTTAACGAAAATAAAAAGAATAAAAAACATATCGCACTATTGATTGCCGTTATGACGTCATTACTTATATATGACAGGGCGTTTGATTCTTGTTGCAACCAGAGTAAGAAATATTGGACTTATTCACTGCTACCTGTGACAAAGGCAGGGTCCTGAGGGCAGTACGGTAATACCTATCTAAACATCAGTTTTAGTGAATAACTATTTAGATCTCTTTCACTGTCTGATCTGGGTCATCTCTGTTTGTGTGAAAAGGGCGTTTATATCAGGGGAAATCGGTTAAAATCGAGCTAATAAGGTGATAACAGTTTACTGAATAGATGCGCCTTTTTGACGCCTTTGCAAACAGAGTAGAACCAGATCAGAAGATTTCTGTAGGAACCATCTGATTACGGTATGCTCATTCGGTTTGTGGAATAGATCTGATTCTACGATATCTTCCACTTTCAAGTTCATGTAACATTATATAAATTCAGCTAATAAATATTCATGATGTCATTATTTCTTATATGAATATTCACCAGGTAAATTGGTCACATCAGTTTACCTATGTGCTGTGACTTTATGTCTACCAGTTTTTGCTTACTTTTGTTTATGCAACAAAATGCACGGATCGAGTTCGAAAACAAATGATACACATTAAAAACCATAGATCTAATCCGGGCCTTTAACCATTTAAACAAACAGAGCAGACCCGGATCAGACGGCTCCTGTTGGAGCCGTCTGATCAGGGTCTGCTCTGTATGCTAATCAAATTACGGAGAATGGACGATGTTAGTATAGTAAACCCCCTCTAAACTGGACCTCCAATTTAGTATAAATATTGGTCCTTGAGACGGGTAGCTTTAGGAGCTTTCTGTATTACTTTGGACCTGCATTAAGCAACCACCTTCCTAAAAGTGGCTAAATTATTCTCTACTAGAATTCCGGATTAGAAAGATTTTACTGCATTTGAGTACGTAGCTTTATCTCTTATTCTGCAGTACTGAACTCCAAGATAAAAATTATTATACCTGCACCCATAGAAAATGAGGTGGATTCCAGTGTATCTAAATCAGAGCTACAGATAAAGGCGGGTACCAAAATACTAAAATCGTTATTTATCCACCAAATCCTATACTCTTCGAGACGATTCTAAAGAGTGGTCAAAGTATAGTGTTTGGTGGAGAAATAAAGTTGTTATTCTTGAAAATGTTTTAATTTACGCATCTTATCTGGAGCTCTGCAGTAAATGTTTAACTACAAAATAATTTGCTACCACCGTGTATAGTAAAGAGTAGTACAGCTTTTGTACCGCAAACTACGTTTTTCATAGCCGCCGGGGAAGTAGCAAACATGCATTGGGATATTGCGAATAGTGTAGACATAGATCACCGGTCCAAGATAGAAGAAACGCCACTCGTTGTAAAGGTCCTAATTGGGTTTTTTTTTTATCTGTGTCAAAGATATTTCTAATTTGTATTTTTAACAACACACGCAGTACATGTACTTTTCAGCTTGGTTGATAATATGATCAATACTGTTCGCGATGCCCAGGTGCCCTTCTTCTAAATGAGCCCAGAGATAAGACAGTTGAACTCATTCACTCTTATATCATATACGTAAACTGGTCGAAACTGAATTTTGGGACCGATCCATGTTCGTGTTTAGGGGACAGCGCAATAGTTATATGCTGCTAGAAACCATTATTAACGATTGGTTCAGCTAGCAGTGCAGACCCTGATCAGAGGATTTCTTCATAAGTGCTGGGGTAAATTGTTTTATAGCTATCGATTTACTGAAATATTCGTAAAGAGCCGAGTACTTGCGGAAATGAACGAACTGTCTGCATGCATATGGGTAAAGTCAAGGCTCAATACCCACGTTTGTATACACATTTTATAAATAAGCTGATACCCGGAACATAGCTATTTATTCTACATTAAACATTAAGTGTTTTCATACAAACAACGCCATTTTGAATAGTTTACAGGAGTTTAAACATGTCGCTACAGTGTCAGTGCCTGATAGTGTTACTTGTTTCGTTTCTGGGTAAGTTACTTTATTTGACACACACTCGTCAGCCATAATGACATAATTATATCGCTTTCCATTATTTCGTGTAAATACTTATGTCTGATCAAACTCTGCTCAAGTTCGTTATTACCAACATTAACCCATTCCCTCATAGGCTATTTTTAGATCCAACCACTTTGAATAAATCTACCGAAAAGGAGCATTAACAAGAGAAAGGGAAAATTTTAGAATTTATAGTTTGAAACCATTGTGATAAATAGAGCATTTGCTCCTATAGGAGCAAATGCTCTATTTATCACAATGGTTTCAGTAGGTGATTTTTACAGAGGCGTAGAAAGGCGTATTTATGGAGGAAAGGGTTAACCCATATCATGCTGACTTTTCAAATGGACTATTCCAAACGTCAAACAGGTCAAGTTTATCGTTAATATGTAGGGATTTTTCTAAAGTAAAGTCTAACATGACAAACAGTGCAGACCCTGATGAGAGGGCTGCTCTATGAGCCCTCTCATCTGGGTCTACGCTGTTTGCAAAGGATACCAGTGACTCGTGTCCCACACAGTAAGGGACTAAAACCGGTTTACAGCGCCACCAAAACTAAGTTTAAGACATGTGGTAGCTGAATGGAGCTTTTTGCATTACTTCCGTATTGCGTGAAGCAACCACCTGCTTTTAAAAACACAAATTTCTATTTATTATGTGGTCGTTTAAGAGGTGTTCTAGATACTTAACCCTTTACTCCATGAATATTTATGTAAGAAATAATGACATCATGATTAGATCTACTGATTAAATTGATTGTTAATCATGTCTATATTACATCATATAAGCAGAGGCTGGTCAGACGTCTCCTATAGCCTTTGTAAACAGAGTAGACCCTGATCAGACGGCTCCTAAAGGAGTCGTCTGATCTGGGTCTACTCTGTTTACAAAGGCGTAGAAAGACGTATTTGTGGAATAAAGGTATGACGTAATATATCACATATTCATGGAGTAGAGGGTTAACTTACATAGTAAAAAAATCGCTAGTCCGTCAGAACTTTTAATAAAATAAATTGAGAACGTTTTATGCAGGCGGTCTCTTGATACATGGCGATAGTCATGTAGAAAACTCACACAGTGCTGTTTTACCTATTTGTATTCATTTTTCTCGTCTCTCACTCATATTTATATCTCTCTTCCCATTTGTGTATTTTACATTATCTCCATCTATGTGCCTGTCTCGCTAGTCTCTGCCACATTCTACACTCTCTCTATCTGTCCAGTTATCTTTCAGTTCATTCTATACTTCTCTTTTTGTCGCTGTATTTCTTTGCATGTCATCTCTGTCTGTTCTCTCATCTTTCTCTCTATTTTCCTACTCACACCCCGACTCTGTCTGCTATCATCGCTTCCTAAATGTCTCTGCATTTCTCGCCTTATCAATCTATGCATTTCTCCATTTATATCTATACCCCCTCTCTCTATCTCTCTCCTGTACATCTCTCTCTTTCTCTCTCTCTCTCTCTCTCTCTTTCTCTCTCTCTCTCTCATCTGTACCTCTCTCATTCCCTTAACAACCCTCTCTGTGTCTTTTTCTGTATCTGTCTTTCCCTATATCTGTCTGAATGTCTGCCTGTCTGTCCCTGTCTCTGCCTCTGTCACTGTCTCTGTTCTCTGTCTCCTGTCTCTGTTTATGTCTCTCTCTGTCTCTGTCTCAGTATCTCTCTGTCTCTCTGTCTGTCTGTCTGTCTCCCTCTCGTTGTCTCTCTGTCTCTCTGTCGTTCTGTATCTGCTTGTCTGTGTCTATGTCTGTCTGTCTGTATGTCTGCCAGTCTGTCAGTTTGTATGTCTGTCACTGTATATCTGTCTCTGTCTCTGCCTCTGTCTCTCTCTCTGTCTCTCTCTCTGTATGTCTGTCTCTGTCTGTCTGTCTGTCTCTGTCTCTCTCTCTGTCTCTCTCTCTCTCTCTCTCTCTGGCACAGCTTTTTTGTGAATTTTATTTAGCTTATACCAATTCATTGTCATTTTCATACCCAGGCACTGCGTTTGCTGCGGACTACTGCCTGGGGTCTGATGGATTGGAATACTGCCCAAATGGCTGTTGCGGGACATACGACAGCCCGTGCTGTAACGTGAACGTTGCCGCCATTGTGGGTGGAGTTATTGGCGGGATACTGTTGATCTCCTGCATCATTGTCCTGATATGCTGCTGTATCCGACAGAGAGGTGCACAGGGAACCGTGATAGTAGGACAACAACAACATATGGCAGTGAACACAAGTAAGTCAACATACAGTAAAACCTCTCTATATCGACCACTAAATTACATCAAGTATTTTGTGTTAAAGGAAGGTGGGTGCTTAAAGCAAGGTGAAATTAAAACAGAACGCTCCTATAGGAGCGTTCTGTTTTACTTTCACCTTGCTTTAAGCAGCCACCTGCCCTAAATACCAACTAATTAACACAATTTAGTGGCCGTTATTGAGAGGTTTTACTGTACTGGCACATAATATCGTCTGCAAAAAGTTTCGTCTGCTACACAATTTTCATTTTCTTTTAACATAAATCACAGCATCCAAGAGTTTAGACCCTGACGAGACGCCAATCCAAACTTTTTGCAGAAGTAATCACATGTTTTTCATCGGCAACGAACGGGTTAAATTTATTGAAGTAGAAAGTTGGGTCGAAAACAAAACAGGAAGAGAGGGCGAGACAGCATGAATATATTTGAAACCTGCTTGTTATTGTCATATGCAAAATTGTCAACGACAAAAATTCAAAGACGTCACTCCCATTTCTGTTCAAAGCTACACTCAGAGTATCAAACAATATACATGTATATGCTGATGAGACATCTAGTTGACTGTCGACTCATCTGGATCCAAACAATTTACAAAAGGGCAATGACAAGCGTTATGTCTGGTATATGTTTATACAGTAGCACTTTTCTTAAGCGACCGTCAAAAAGAGGTCTTATCATGGTTCTGTCAAGGCAGGTGGTAGTTTAATGTAGGAAACAAGTAATGCAGAAAGCTCTTGTATTACTTTTATCCTGCATTAAGCCTTTTAAGACACATATGTTCAATAAATGAATGGTTAAACCGTATACTAAAACAGTTCTTGAGTGAGCTTTCTATTATACAATTATCCTTACGTTAACCCTTCCCTTCATGTAAACGTGTTTTCACGCAATTGCTAACAGAGTAGACCCAGATCATACGGCTCCTATAGGAGCCGTCTGATCAGGGTTTGCTCTGTTTGTTGATGGAATTTGAAAGATCTGTTCCTTGACTTTCTAAAATGGCTACAATTTTCCACCTTCCATATATAATTATGACTATTTTGTCCATGAATATTCAGTAAGTATGAACATTTTAAATAAACATAGAACAGGGAAAGGTGTAACTATTTCACTGCTAAATAGTGTCATCTGAAAAGTTTGATATCTGTTACAATTTTCGCTTGTGTAATTTTCCTTTTCTTTCAAAAACATTACCAAAGTTACAATTAAGTTGGATCCTGATGAAACATTATCAGCGAAAGAGTTTTTTAAACTACAGACTATGTCTTCAGTGACGTTATCAGATATCGTTTTAGAGTCCGCTGAAGAAAGGTGTAACTGCATATGGGCAGAAGTAACAATATAATGCATACAGTAAACCCCCCTCTAATGCAACCACCAAAAAGGGGCATAAATTCACATTGGCAAAGGCAGGTGGTAGCTTAATGCAGGACGAAAGTTATGCAGAAAGCTCCCGTAGGAGCTTTCTGCATAACTTTCGTCCTGCATTAAGCAACCACCTGCTTATGAAGACAGACATGTTTGTTCATTAAGTGGTCGCATTGGAGGGGTTTTACTGTAGTTGTAAATTATCTTCCAAACTACCTACGTGTGTTGTTATGTCATTCGCAACGCACCAGTGAGAACGGGTTATATCGCATTGTACTTGATATACCTGAAAATAATTGCATATAAAATGTATACATACATTTGCACGGCGGTTAATCCTTTCCTTCATATAAACGTGTGACCTAGTAAACATTCTGTATTTTCAATTTACCTGACATAGACACCTATTGACGCATTTGCAAACAGAGTAGACTCAGATCAGATGGTTGGTTCCTGTAGGAGCAGGCTGATCTGGGTCTACTCTGTTTCCTTATGAACTAATATAGATTTGCCATTAGAACTTTTGCCGTTGTCAAAATTCCCGTTATATAATAGCATTATTAACATTTCAACTGATTGATATTCATACAGTGGTTCTTATATGAATATTCATTTCAGATGTCCAGATAAGATGCGTAAATTAAACAAAATTCAGGAATAACTTCTTTATTTCTCCACTAAACCGTATGATGTGACCACTCTTTAGAATCGTCTCGAAGAGACGATTCTAAAGAGTGGTCACAACATACGGTTTGGTGGAGAAATGACGATTTTAGTATTTTGTGTACGCACGTTTATCCGTAGCTCTGCATTTGCTAAAAGGTAAACTGATATACCAGTATGAGTCGATGTTGCTTTGCAATTATAAAGAACCCGAAAAAAGCATCATGGACATCATGTCTATACAGTAAACACACTCTAAACCGGAGTTCTAGTAGAGGAGAATTTAGATTCGTTTAAGGTGGCTGCTTAATGCAGGCTGACAGTCGCGCAGAAAGCTACTCTAGGAGATTCCTGCATTACTTTCACCCTGCATTAAGCTGCCACCTGTTTCCTAGACCGAACTTTATACTTTATTTAACGTCCGGTTTAGCGGAATTCTACTGTATAAGATATTCAAATCTCTGTTAGACAAACTGATAATAAACTACTACGGATACTAATGAGTGTCAATCAATGTACAGTAGATCCTGATATTTCGTCACTGTTCAACACGATCGTACAGTCTACACTGCACACACCAATGAATCATTTCCCCATAAACACTGATCAGCCAATAGATGTATGACTCGGTGTATACTGTATATACATTATATGGATACTGTTTCGCCCTATGTGTACATCCCACTTTGTAAAATGTCCACAGCAACCATTGTACAAGAACATTAAGCGCCCCATTTGATGAATACGTGTTTTTAAAAGCAGGTGCTTTCTAACGTTCGTCCTGCATTTAGGCATTTCAAAGCTCCTTCATAAGTGACCCCAATACACAGTGTCCAGCTCTGCTGATTATTGATTCCATGGAGTGCTCCTGCAGTGTCCAGCCAGGGTCAATGACCATAAGAGTTAAAAGTTATGCAATTATACCTTGATCCTCTGTGATAGTAGCCCGCCTTATCAGTTGTGTATTAGATGCCAGAGAGTCAGCACCCACAATACACATCATAATTATGGCTGATTGGTCTATTTTCCTTTCGAAATGCATTTAAACTATCGACTGCCTTGTAAATGAGACATTTGCTGTTGTTGAAATTTTCGAGGGTGGAGGAGGGGGTTAGAGGGAGTCGTCACAGAGATATTACTGTACTTTTTAGATATGTAATATAATATATGTCATTATAAAAGTTTCGACAATTTGCTGCATGTATAAAGTACATGGGTTTTTTCACGCGGTGAACAATGCGTCTAATTCATGCACATGTCCTTGAGTGTATACAATTAGACTAATCGATGTCCTTAAGTGTATACAGTCAGCCTAGTTCGTGTACATATCCTTAAGTGTATACAGTCAGACTAGTTCGTGTACATATCCTTAAGTGTATACAGTCAGCCTAGTTCATGTACATATAACTATTGTGGGTCTGTGAGGCAAGAGGTAGCTTAATGCATTATTTTTGCCTTGCATTAAGCAACCCCTTGCTTTTTAAGACTCCTATATTCAAAAACTGAATGGTATCTTTGGACATGATCTGCTGTACCTCTATCATAATATGGTACTGGTCATGCCAGATTGCAATATACTACATGTATGTTTATGCGGCCCATTTACTAGCATTGCATACTATTTGTC
The DNA here is from genome assembly GCA_963576725.1 of Azorinus chamasolen. Classification (NCBI taxonomy): domain Eukaryota; kingdom Metazoa; phylum Mollusca; class Bivalvia; order Cardiida; family Solecurtidae; genus Azorinus; species Azorinus chamasolen. The sequence goes on from OY755251.1 coordinate 53,932,149, forward strand.
TTCTTTAAATGTTTACCATTCGTCCTATAGTCCAGTACCAGCCACCGATGTACCCCCAGGCCAACGCCGTCGCGTACCCATACCAGCCCGTGGTTGCCGGCGCTTATCCGCAGTCTCCACAGCCTCTTCAGCCTCCTCCGTACCAGCCGCAGGCGTACACATCACCCCAACCAACTCAGCAAAACCCACAGGGCTATCAGAACGCCGGATTCATCCAAGATCTTCAGGGGAACCAAACGACAGAAAAACCACTTGCAACAGCGCCACCTGGATATTAAGCTCTACAAAGCATTTGAATTTCTGTTCGAACATTGACATCTCTTACAAGTGGTGTCCACAAACCTATGCAATCGGTGTCCGAATGCAACATTTAAACTATACAGTAAAATCTCTCTAAACCGGGCGTTAAAATTAGCATCGTATCACGCAGCGTAACCCTTTCTCTCATATAAATGCATTTTAATGCATTTGCTAACAGAGTAGACCCAGATCAGACGACTCCTGAAGGAGCCATCTGATCAGGGTGTGCTCTGTTTGCTTTTGACATGATAACTATTCCTGATGTCATTTGGATATTGAACAGGGAAAGGGTTAAGTCGAACTTCGTGCAGAAAGCTGCCGAAGGAGGTTCGCCTTGCATAAAACAGCCACCCGCCTAAAAAGACCTAAAATGGTCTTTATTGAAAGTCCGGTTTTGATTGTTTGTGCTGTATATGCTCGTATATTACTCGTATTTTAAATGGCAATACATGTGATCTATGCACTATGCAAATTGACAATTGAAACCATGCACCACCTTTTTTTTGAGTGCACACATGTACAACATTTCTCGAACACTCAGACAAACTGCCTAATTAATCTTACCTGTTATATATACAGACCTAAAATTCGCAGTAGTTTTGATTACATTAATAGAAAATGAAAATAAAACACGTCAATCAAGACCAAAAAAACTACATAATCCTATTTGCAAAATATTATATATTATACTATATATTCCAAAATTAATGCTTTTTAAAGAGATTACATTTTTCAGTCAATTTAAATGCCATATTTTAGAATAAATACAAATTGAAAAACAAACAAATAGCGCAGAACAATAATCTAGATATCCATAAAATGAAACGGACACATTTTATTCAACGGGTTGTGCAAACAACAGGGTACGACTAAATAAACCTTTCCTTTTTATTTAACACTTAGTCCTGCTCTCAGATTCTTTCTTGCGCCCAATAACACTTCTTCTACTCTTTCACAAAACTTAGTTCTTCATCTGACGTTGATATATTGTAACAATCATAATATGCACTATATGTTGAACAGAGTATAGACGAAATAAAATGTTTATTACAAAAACGCATTTGAAGAGTCCATCCCGAGTCCATCCCGAGATAGGTCTGTTGTCCATAGCCTGAAGGGCGAGGTCAATAAACGGTTCCGAGGTTAAAAGAATATCAATGTCCGTCTTCTTGTGCTCGAACCACAGGCCGTTCAAAAAGTAAAGTACCTAGTTATAGTCTACTTTCAGTCCGAATGACCGCTCAGCCGACTGTACATTTACTCCCCTGGTCATTGAGTCATTGGCCTACAATATTGAGCAATACTAACATATGGCGCAATCATGCAGCCGCAGAACCGGCGAGTGGCCCTCACAGGTACCCATTTTAACCCCTGGGTGGAGAGGATGTGCGGGTGGGAGGCACGGAAAAGCCGGGAGGGCCTGGGATTTGAACCCCGGACCTCCGGACTGATAGTCAACAGAGATGACCCAGACCAGTGTGATTAGGATCTGCTCCGTTTGCGTAAGGTATTGTATTAGTTATGGCTCTAAAGTGTCTACCAGTACCAAAACATTCACTCCATGAATATTCATGATTTCATTATTTCTTACATGAATATTCAACAGGGAAAGAAAGAATTAACCGTTCCATTTTAACCATCCCTGCTATTACTCTCGAGGGGGAAGGATGCTTTGTTGAAGTTCGATAATTCGACCTTAGAGGAAATAAACAAATTAGTTCGAGATACCAAAAGTTCGAGTTATCCGATTTCTAATCTGAACAATTTCTTAAGGCCACAGCTTCATACAGGTCTAAAGCAATGCTGAAAGCTCCTGTAGGAGCTTTCAGCATTTCTTTAGACTTGTATTAAGCTGTCACATGTGTTTCCAGATATCTGCAGCGATACATTTTAGAGCAATTCTGTATTGTTAGTTTTGGAAGGACTGGACTTTTTGTTCGACTTATCCGAAGTTCTGCAGATATCTGGAAACACTAAACTGTCACATGTGTTTCCAGATATCTGCAGCGATACATTTTAGAGCAATTCTGTATTGTAAGTTTTGGAAGGACTGGACTTTTTGTTCGACTTATCCGAAGTTCTGGTTATCCGAGTTCGAGATATCGAAGTTCAACTGTAGTTCTATAGATTTCACAACGTTGTTATCCCTCCAGCCGCCATCAAAACTGACAAATAAGCAAAAACATGCGTAAAAGCTTTATATAAAATATTTATGACAAAACACCAGACTTTTGAAAGCACGTGACAACGGTGGTGAGCTCCCTCTAAAAATAACATTCTTCTGCTAAACGCGACCTGATTAACCCATTTGCTCCCAGTGGATTCTTCCATGCTTATATATTGGAATAATCCAATTTTTATCTAAGTGATGTATGGCCTAAATTTTCAATTACGTTTTGTTTAATATTGATATTCCTATCAGCAAACAGTGTAGACTCTGATCAGACACCGCATCATGCTGCGTCTGATCAGAGTCTACACTGTTTGCCTACGTCCCATATATGGGATCGTGGAAGAAAATGGGTTAATATTTATAAACGACGTGGATTCAGATGAGACGGCGAATAACTTTTCGCCACATTAGGCTCAGAGCTGGGGTTTTAACTCAATCAACAGCTTACCTTTACAATCCTGAAGTTTTAAGTGGAATCATCCCAAATTCAAACAGGTGAAGTCTATGATGAATATCTGGGGATATTTCTAACGGAAAACGTAATATGACAAACAGTGCAGACTCGGATGATAGGGCTCCTCTGAGAGCCCTTTCATCTGCACTGTAAAAAATTACCGTAAAAGTTTACGGTCAAAGTCCCGGCAGCTGGTTGCCGGGCATTGCACCGTAATGTAACGGTCTTGACCGTAAAAATTTGCAACGGTCTGGTCCGTAACTTTACGGTGTTATGCCAGGCAACCAGCTACCGGGACTTTGACCGTTATATTTGCAAGGACCGTAAATATAAAACTTCTTGCTATTTGGTTTACAGATAAAATATTGGTTAAACAGTCCTTTTCTAGGTTTAAAACATCAATGATAAGACCCAAAGCATCATTATCTGATTGATATCTCAACTTACAAGTCTATGAACTCGGATTTGCATGAAGAATTTTTTTTTTAATAATCTATACAGAAGAGGATTTTCTTTAAAGACTATATATAACATTGTACATATAAAATTGTTTATTGATAAAAAGAAAACATTGACTCTTAACCTCATATAGATACACCATTCACAATCAGTGTAGACCCAGATTAGAATGCTCATACATGTAGCTAACTGATAAAGACCTGTACTGTTTGCCTTTAACCCTTTCTTCCATGAATATTCATGTAAGAAATAACGGCATCATGAATATTTATGAAATTGATTAGTTATAATAGCACATGAACACTGGAAGTTTTGGCCATGGTAGAAAGTGTAGAATCATTTACTACATAATAAGCAAACAGATCAGACCCTGATCAGAGGGTTCCTATAGGAGCCGTCTGATCTGGGTCTACTCTCTTTGCAAAGGCGTATAGAAAGGCGTATTTATGGAGAAAAGGATTGATAAATAATCCACTTTATATAAAACAAAACTTGCATACCAATTAAAATATTTATATACATTGTATATGGATTCTTATTTCTACCAGTAAATTTTTCAATTTCAATTTCAAAGTTTTCAAATCATTATGGAAAATACAGTATTTGCTCCTCTGGAACAAATGCTCCATTTTTCATTTTTTCAATGATCACATAAAAACATTAACATATGTGTCAAAATGTGCCTCTATATAATCAGGTAACCGTAATGGGTTAATATTCAATATACATCTAGGCGGAGTCATGAGAAAAATGGTTAAACAAATTAGCATTGAGGAAGGAATGGACAATTAGATATCAAACAACCAAATTATGAATGTAATTTATCATTTCATCATTTCATGTTACATTTTGATATAAAAATTTGAAGTATTGTAAAAGAAAAGTTTTAGCCAGTGAATATCAAACAGTGTAGATTCTGATTAGATTCAGAATCAGTTGCAATATCTGGTCAAGTTCCACACCATTTGTACATATTCAAAGTGTCCCTTGCCATAATGAGTTCCAACTTTTACACCTGTAACATAATGCATCTATTTATACAGCATAAACCCAAACAGTTGAGCCAGGTCATCGGAAAATCAGACTAATTACTTTGCAGAACAAGTCATGGGAGCAATGAAAGCAATGTCATAGTCTCCTACCAGTTGAACACTTTGTCATAGTTTCATGCTGAACACTCATACAAGAATCTGTACATTATACATATTGCAATTACTGTCCCATAATAATCATCAATGATTACATCCCTTTCCACATCATGGACCAGTTTTTAAGTACTCATTACATTTGCAAACAGTGTAGACCCAGATCAAAGGGACTTTAGAAGCCCTCTTATCAGTGTCTGCACTGCATATTTCTAATTTAAAACACAACATCATCCACAACATGAGTTCATCACTTTTTCACAGCATATGCATTTTTAACACATCTTCTGGAACAAACAGTAAATGTACTGATGAAAAGGAGCATTTAGTAGAATAAAGGAATATTTCAGATTTTTGAAGATTTGAAACTATTGTGATAAATAGAGCATTTGATTCTTTGGAGCAAAAGCTCTATTTATCACAATGGCTTCAAAAGATGACTAACATATGCGCCAAAAGGTGTCAATATCAGGAAATTCGTTAACCATTGTTTGAACTTGGATTTTCATGTATTTACTTCATCTCAAACAAAAAAAATCTTTGCTGTATCATCTTCCGTATGCAAACAGTACAGACCCTGAGTATAAATATCCTATAGAAGCTTTCTGATCTTGATATGTACACTGTTTACATGTAAAGGGCTTGAAAAGGTATATCTATGAGGTAACAGGATAAAAGTTGCTCTACATTATAGCAATCAAACGTCTGTGTCATAATAATCATGCATAATACATATAAAAGCTGTCCATTAGACAGTGAATTTACATACTGTGGAAAAAAGTAATTGTGGAAAATAGTACGCAACTAAAACTTGCCACTTGAAAAAAGTTTGCTAAGAACCACTTTATGAGAACACATGCCACATTCAATACTTTGTTAATTTCATGAAAGCATTTAGCAGACCAACATTCCTGTGTCTTCAGTAAATCTGGGATGAAACAAATTGTCCTCTGCAGCAACAGCCTGTGAACATTTCTGCAATTTTTTCAAGATACTCAATACATTCAGCTTCTCATGCAGACAAGATCCAGATAAGAAGCTAATTTTGATTCGCCTGTAAACAGGTTAAATGTCAAGCTGCAGAGTCTTCTCATGTGGCTCTATCAGAATAATAGAGTGGTACTTAGCAACTTTCATTAGCATATTTAAAAGTGCAAAATATACAAAACGTTTTTTGATAACTAGTTAGTATAACAATTACAACTTTATTCATTTCTTTTAACCCATTCCCTCATATTAGCCTATGTAAATGTCACTTTTTGAAACCATTGTGATAAATAGAGCATTTTCTCCTAAGGAACAAATGCTCTATTTATCACTATGGTTTCAACACTACACAATTCTAGTTGTTTCTTTTTCTCTATTAAATGTTCCTTTTCGGTAGATTTATTCAAAGAGGTTGAATCTAAAAAATAGACTATGAGGGAAACCCGAAATGGGTTAGTATTTAATATTAAACTAACAAACATGCATATGCCTGAATCAGACCACTGAGTTAAGACTACAGATTTGTATAAATGTCTATGTCATGCATAGAATGTACCAGTAAAATAGACTTAAGTTACATGAAGCCCCTCCAACCACTTCAATAAAAAACTAAGGTGCTTTCGTGAGATCTTGTTTCTGTTTCTAGGGTTTAAAAACAACAAAATAAGGCATACAGTGCATATGCATGCATCAACAGTTAAAGTTAAGCTGAGAATAGAATATTTATTTCCCAACTCAAATTTTACAGCTAGTCTGACTAAATAAGAATAAAAAAAAATCAAAATGTCAAATGTTTCACAAAGAACTTGCAGCACCGAAAGTCAGTATCTTGTACGTGAGCGAGTTCACTTTCATATGCAAAGTAACTTGTCTCCACAAATATCTCAATTGCATGAAGCTTAATCAGGCTGTCCGATCCACTGGTAGTATCATTTATAAGTGTGAGAACGTTTGCATTCACCAGTGATGTCCTCCTCCTAGCCTTGATTGATTCCCACAAGCTTCTGAAGTTAAGAAACAAAGAAGAAAGCTTTAGGCGTTCCAGATCAGATTCAAAAAAAAGATTTTCAAAACTTTCACTAAATGTTTCTATATACTGTACATGTTTAAAAGGCACCACCCAGGGCGAGGCCAATTTTCACCCAAGGGGCATATACGTAATTCATATAACTTGTGTAAAGAATCAGATGATGTTATGTGCAAAATATTAACTTTAAGCCTTCCAGAATTTTTTCAAAGTTCTCATTATAAGTTTGTATACAAATCAAGGCATCCCGGGGCGTGGTCAATTTTGACCCACAACAGTATAATTTGTATAAATTCGTCGAGGATCTGAAGTTGATGTATGGAAGCTGAGAACCTTCCAGTTTCAAAGGAGAAGATTTTCAAAGTTCTCACTTTAAGTTTATATCTAGAAAACAAGACATCAATTAATGGGGTGTGGCAAATTAAGACCCCAGGGATATAATTTATACAACTTTTGTAGAGGACCTACAGATGATGTTATGTGCCAAGGATGAAAGCTGAGAGCTCTGCAGATTCACAGGGGAAGATGTTTTAAGATTCAAATTGTGATGCACGACACACGTCGACAAACATAAGGCAATCACATAAGCTCACAATGAGTACTTTGTGCTCTGGTGAGCTAAAACTATATTAAAGAAAAGGTTTATTAACTTTTGTTTCAACTTCCAGCATTAGCAACCATTATATCAGGTACTAACAGCAAACTGCTATGACTATGTAACATCAAGCTTGCAGTAAAACTAGGCTCTGCCTTCTGCAACAGTCAAACTCATGCCTTTAACCATTTACTCCATAAGTATGCTTTCTATGCCTTTGCAAAGAATAAGTAGACCCAGATCAAAGGGTTCCTATTGGAGCCGTCTAATCAGAGTCTGCTCTGTTTGCATATGATATAATACAGATATGATTCCATACTTTCCGTCTAAACTAGAATTTCCTGTGTTTATGTGCTATTATAACACATTAATCTAATAAATATTCATGATGCCATTATTTCTTATAAATTTATGAATATTCATGGAGGAAAGGGTAAATTACAGCTGGGCTAGGCAATACTGGTGTACAATGTTTTGCATCTGATCAAGATCAAATGTATGCCGCTCAAATGTGTCCTCAAGGCTGTATTTGAATTTTAACATTGAGTATGTTATAGGCGAATACCTTTTGGAAATAGCTTGGATCCAGATTATAATACATGTATACAAAATGCAGAGTACAGCATGAACCAGTTGTATGTACAGGTATATCTAAGTTAACTATGCAGTATGCACTCCTGTATCAAAACTTCTTTTTCCTGAAGAAGTATCAACTCATTCCCTTTTGACGCATACATGTAAAAGTCACTTTTTGAAATCATGGTGATAAATAGAGCATTTGCTACAAAGGAGCAAATGCTCTTTTTTTATCACAATAGTTTCAAATGTACAGAACTTTTAAATTTTGCTCTTTCTAGTAGATGTACCTTTTCAGTAGATAATGTTCATAGAGATTGAGTATAAAAAGAGCCTATGAGGTAAATTAATGGGTTAACTTAAATGTGAATGAATGATGTGTATACCTCTGTATGAACCCCAATGTGGCAGCTACCTTGTCTAGGTACTGTATAATACACAATGAACAGTAAGGAAACAGCTTCCAGGCAACTGGAGGAACACACAATAACTTGTCCATCCACCATTTAACCAAAGCCTCTAGCAGTCAGATGGGTTTCTCCTGGAAATAAACAATATTATGGTTTTCTCTACATCACTAATATATTTCCATGAAACTTGGACCATTAGTCTTGGCTGTGTTCGAATATTTTCTGAGCTCTAACAGAAATCTGTTTCAGTCAGCTGAAAATATCCTAACTTTGAGTGAATTTCATATTTAGCAGAGACTCCAAGTTTCACAAAATTTCATGCATGATAGTGTAAACCTCACCATAAAATCTAAGATTTAAAAGTGTTTTGACCAAGTTGAAAAAAATACCCTTCATGTCCTCTAAAGATGGTATTACTGCAGTAAGACCATTTTTGGCTTTGCCTTGAGATTTAAGAAATCTTCAAATCTAAATCACTCCAATTTTAAATTTGGATCCCCAGCCTTTACCCAACTTCAAAAGTTCATGCCCGTCCAAACCTGCATCTGATTTATATAAACCTCATCCATTTAATATAATATTGGCCGAAGTAACTTTAATTACAGTAAACCTTGTGTCAAACAGCATGGATCCTGATGAGAAGTCTCATACTGAGTAACTGATTCAGGTTCTATACATACTCTTATTCAAGACAGTATGGTATGTTTAACAAAACATGTATTTTATAAATATATGCTAATTAGGCTTAACCCATAAGGCCATAACTCATAGGTTATTTTTAGACCCAACCTTATTGAACAAATAAACTGTAAAGGAGAAATTACTGGAAAAAAGAAATCTTAGAACTGTGTATATTTGAAACCATAGTGATAACAGAGCATTTGATCCATAGGAATAGGAGCAAATGCTCTTTTTATTACAATCATCAATGGTTTCAAAAAGTTATACTTTTACAGGTGTCAAAAGGCTTCAATATGGGGGAATGGGTTAAGTTACGATACTTGTTTTCCATCTTAGGAAATAACAAATCAGTATAATGTGTTGATTCCATTTGAAAATAGCATTTTCAAATGTTGTTCTTCTTCATTATATAACAGACCCTCACATTTACAGGTGTTGGTCTCTCAAGTAATCATGCAGTTGGGTTCTTATCTATATCGAGCCCCACAATTAATTTAATAGCCTAATTTAAATAAGATTTAGACTGATTGTTTCAATAACAAGAACATGGCATACAGTGTATGAATGCCAACCCCTGCCCCCCCCCCCCCCCCCCCCCCCTTAAACCTTTTTAAGTTCATACATACCAAGCATGGCAAGCTTTGGCCAAGATGCTCTGTTCACATGTTGTATCTCACCATTAGAAGCCATATCCTATAAGAAAAACGGCAGATTTTAAACATATCACATGAGCAGCGGATTTAACCCTTTTGGCACAAAACTGTTTTAAATTAACAGTGTAGACCCAGATGAGAGAGCTCCTATTATTTATTACCACACACTATACTATTGCCCTATGATAGCATATAGATTTGCTGGCCACCCTCAGTCTATATGAAATCTGGCCTAATTAATATTCATATAAAGAGAAGCAGTATGAGCTTATTCAGCGGGTTTACACAGAATTACTTATCTTTTTATCATAATTGATTTGTTTCAAAGTTTCCACAAAAGTGTGCAGCAGATGACAAAACAACTTTGTCAAGATGTGTTTGTGAAACACTATGCCCCCCCTCCCCCGATCTTTGATCCTGAAGCACAGGGGACCATTTCACTGGTGGGTCTAGATGGTATAAAAAATTGATTGGGTCGATTTAGTGTTATATCATATATAAGGGGGGTCAAACTACCCATTCGTAAATTTCATGACCGATTCGAAATAACACACGGATTTGGACAGCCAAGATGGAATAACCACTAATGTTTGGTACGAACGTGAAGCGTGGACCTTGTACTTTTCAAATAATATAACCTTTGATACATTCCTACTAAGCCGTAGCCAGTGCTGACGTGAAATTCCTACAAAATATGCTGATTTTTCTAACTCGGACGACAAGTCGCAACATGGATTGTCGCTTGGTCCCCTTGTAAAACGGCCATAATCGCGATGCCTCAGGACAAAACGATTGTGCAATCAATACATATGACAAAAAGCTATCGTTTACTTTTCAAGCTCTCTGCAGACACTGATGCAGATCCGAAATGCAGGCGAATTTTCGTGCAATCTCTTGCAAGCCACTATGAGCTTCCTCTACAATAACAACATCCGCTTGTCTTATCTTACTTGCCCTACAAGCATTAGCGAGAACGCAGGGCACCATCCATCGGTCAATCAGGTGCCTTGTTACTGGCAAAGTAGAAGCTAGGTCAAGTTGTTGCGACTTGTCGTCCGAGTAAGAAAAATCAGCGTATTTTGTAGGAATTTCACTAGTGGTGTAACAATACATCAAACTATCGTGATAGTTCTCTATCCCAGTTACACTATCGATAGTTATTTCCAATTGACGATAGACTATTGCAATAGTTGCTCTGACTATCGATAGTTTCGATAGTTCTTTCATATAATTGGCATTGTGTTTTCAAGATGGCGCCGACAATCTCGGAGGTCGGGTTTGATAAAAACAAAAGCTGTAAAACACAAGTGGCAGAGCCGAATTCATTTTAAATCATTTCCACAAACATTCTTTAGTAAGTATTTACAGCAAAGTTATATCTGACACTGTACACATTTGCATTTACAAGTTTTCAAATCTAGGCAATAACTATTGCAATAGTATTGCAATAGTTATCAGCAATAGCAATAGTATCGCAATAGTACTTTCAGCAATAGCAATAGTATTGCAATAGTCAAAACTGGCCCCAATAGTCAGCCCTAAATTTCACGTCGGCACTGGCTACGGCTTCGTCGGAATGTATCAAAGGTTATATTATTTGAAAAGTACAAGGTCCACGCTTCACGTTCGTACCAAATATTAGTGGTTATTTTATCTTGGTAGCCCAAAACTGGGCATTATAATTTATTTAGAATCGGTCGTGAAATTTGCGAATGGGTAGTTAGACCCCTTGTATATTATTATAACAGAACACTGAATTGACCCAATCATATTTTTTTTTACTTTTTACACTATCTAGACCCCAAAATGGCCCCCTGTGCCCTGAAGGATGACCTTGACCTATGTCCAATGGTCCCGGGTCGTTTCGGACCCAATCCGTTTCGGCTTTGGTCGTTTCGGCCTTGGTCGTTTCGGCCACAATTGAGACCGAAACCACCAAGGAATTCGTGGAATATATCAGCATAAGACATCAAATTTTTATATAACCAAAATTTGTTTTTATGTTCCAGAGAATGGACCATTGGCCAGAAATAAAGAAAGCGGCGAGATATCCAGTCAGAAATGACATTTATATGTCAAGTATGCTATATGAATAAAATTATTTGTACTATGGCATGTAGTTGTTCATGGAAAAAAAACATCTGCTTATACCCTATATGAAGCAAAGAAACCCACAAGTAAACAGTTAGTGAAATATCTTATTTAATCCACGAAATAGAGAGTGTTAAAGTTTAATTGTATTTAAAATAACCCCTTTAATTTTCAAAAAGACCAAAATCAATTGTAATGTTTCTTGATTGATGTAATGATAACAAAATAATTGTTAAATAATGTTAGTATTTTTTTCACTAATCTCCACTATGATGCTAATAGCCGGCTTCAGTTTGGACTAATTATTTAGTTTGTTATTTCTTTAATCCTTTTATCACCCAATAAATGCAATGTTGTTTGACTGAGGTAACGCTAAAAAATTTAATTGTTAATTAGTGGCCGTAGATGTTTGCACTAATCCCATCAATGAGATGTTCATAGCCGCGATAGTTTGTACTAATTATTTCTTTAATCCTTTTATCACCCAATAAGCTGTTTGAATCTAGATGAGAAACTGAGTTACTCCACGTCTCATCTGGATCCAAACTCCAAACTGTTTACAAAATTAATAACCATAATCAGGTATATTCGAACTGACTCAAAACATTAAAGCAGGGTGTCAAACAGTTTTGAATCTTGATGAGAAACTGAGTCACTCAACATTTCATCTGGATCCAAAGTGTTTTCAGCAGGCTAAAGGTTAACATCTTACAACAAAATATGTCCGTATTGCATTCAATTCTGCAGATTCCGTTCAAACATATTAAACATTTCATAATCTTGGTCTACTCTGTTTGCAATTTCTATACATATTTAAGCTATATTTTAACATTACATAATCTTGGTCTACTCTGTTTGCAATTTCTTAAATGAATCTTTTCTGTGTATTCCTTCCAATCACATCACAATTGCCCTTTATATAATTCTATAATGTGGCCGAAACGACCAAGGCCGAAACGACCAAGGCCGAAATGGATTGGGTCCGAAACGACCAAGGACCGAAACGGTTTGGGTCCGAAACGACCCGACACCATGTCCAATGGACCAGGGAGTTGAACGCGACACATCTTTGTGTGGTGAACATTTGTGCCAGTTGTTTTTTTTTAAATCCATTCACAGATAAAAAAGTTACAGAAGGGACACAGAATTTAGGACGGACGGATGGAAGGACAGACGGAAGGACGGACAATGCGATTACTATTTGCGTTGGGTGCCATAAAAACAACAACAAATAAATAAAACAAAACTTACATCAACTACAAACATCAGATTTGTCATCTCCTCCCCAAGCACTGGTGTATGGAAATTGTATTTCCTTGCAGCATGCCGTGGTACTTGTCTTTTTCAGTCTGTATCAGTTCAAGGAACTGACTCATTCCAGTTTTGACATGAAGTATTTCAACAGAATTGGGCCGTTCTGCATTTTCAATGTTTGCAAATAACATTTAGTCCAATTAACTTTTCACAGTAATTCTGCTGTTTCAATAACACACTGGCTTGAGCAGTAAGGAGGACAGGCAACTTGGCAATAATATTACAAGTTGATTTACCGATTCTTCATCATTTACCATTTTCCCGACCCAGGACCTGAGAAGTCCATAGAAAGATCTCATTTTAACATTCACCTTCTCCGTGTCTCCATGAAAGAAACCGAAAATACCGCATCAATGATCATTCAACGTGTTCAAGTTGCGGGAACAAGACTGGATGGGTGGGGTATCATCAGTTTGGTTTCAACTTTTGCACTTTTTCCCATGATTATCAACATTTGTTCGAATCAGAATGGAATGTATACCAGCAAAATATCAGTTTATACCTTCATAATACTTTTAGCAAACGAAAAATGATCAAATAATTAAAAATAAGTTATTTTTTGTAATTTTACCAAACGTTATTTTCCCTCGTGATATACTTTTAACGTCCCAGAATCCATTGCGGTAACGGTCTAAAACCCGTGCTTGGTTTACGGCACCGGTTCCGTAAGAAAAACAACGGGATGTCCTGTAAAAGCTACGGGAATTTTTTACAGTGTGGGTCTCAATTGTTGCAAAGGACATTAGTGACTCGTTTAACCGTACTGTTAGGATTAACCATTTACTCCAGGAAAATTCATACAGTAAACCCTCTCTATAACGGTCACTAAATTGTGTCAATTAGTTGGTATTTAGGGCAGGTGGCTGCTTAAAGCAAGGTGAAGGTAAAACAGAACGCTCCTATAGGAGCATTCTGTTTTACATTCACCTTGCTTTAAGCAACTTCCTGCCTTTAACACAAAATATTTTGATGTAATTTAGTAGCCGTTATAGAGAGATAATACTGTATAACAAATAATGACATCATGTGTGTTAATTAGAATAATTGTTATAATAGCAAATGGACACGGGACGTTTTTGTTATGACAGAAACTGTAAAATTGACAGTGTTTCTAAATCAGAGGTCATAACGCTATAGTACAAAGGTCCATTTGGCTGGTAAGGCTACAGTCCCACTAGCGCTTGCGATCGTTAAAGACCACTGACGACCTCTGAAATTGGCGATGGTCTGCGATTGTCGGCAACTAAATTCCAAAAAATGATTCGCAGACACATTGGTGATGCATCTGCGACCACCGTATAAGACAGGTTGTTGACGATCGTGCGCCAAATCACTGGCATTCGTACGAAAGTTCCACAATCACTTCCGACCTGTTGTGGGGTCACGTGGTATATGCCTTGTGGCGGATAATCTTTAGGAAGTCGCTGGTGATCGCACGACAGTCGTAGGTAGTTGGAAAAAGGTCGCTGATAGTCGTACGATTGTAGGGAAGATCACCAACGACCAGTTATTAAAGATTGTTGGAGACCTTCGTACAACGATTAGCTAAAACCCTCCAAGGTTACCTCTTAAAGAATACCGGCGACCAGTTCGATCGTAAGGAGGTTGTTGTGCATGATCAACAACCTCTCTGCGACTGAAATTGGTCGCACGACAAGAAACGATTACCAACGATTACTGAAGACCACCCGCGATTATCAGTAACTTGTGCGACCTTCGTACGGATATCGGCGACAAGAGGTCGCTAGACAACGTAAACAGGTCATAAGTGGTCGTATACCTATCGGGACTCAGTCCTGAGGTTGTTGTACATTATCAACAACCTCTCTACGACTGAAATACGACTGAAATTGGTCGCACCATTGGAAACGATTACCAACGATTACTGAAGACAACCCGCGATTAACAGTGACTTGTCGTGCGACCATCGTACGAATATCGACGACCAGATGTCGCTAGCAATCGTAAACAGGTCTTAAGGGGTCGTAAGACCTAGTGGGACTGTGCCCTTATCAAACTTTGTAGAGGTGTTCTTACCACGCACAGCTCTTGAGTTCCTGTGGCCACTTAGCTGAGTATCTATCTTGATCGAGATATTTATCAAATGTATCCCCCAAGTTTGGTGATAATCGAATAAAAATTGCTCAACTTTGAGAGCAGACATGTTTTGAACGCCGTCCGCATGCTCATCCGCCCGACTGTCACGGAGTATAACATAATACGATCCAAATAAAAGTCCTTTGTGGATCTGCCATTGTAAGCATTCACAGCTAATCCAATGCTCATGGTGCCATTACATGTATGTCTTACATTAACAAATGGATTAAGCGGGCATAGTTTTTGCAGCAGAATATTTACGCATGACGAAACGACTTTCGAGGCAGTAATGCCGTCATTGGACTAGATTGGTCATAATTGTATCGAAATAGAGGTAAATGTCTAACCCCACACATGCTAAGAGTAATGTAAAAGTAGTAAAGCCAAGCAGGAAAAGACACACACAAGACGCAACTACCACCAAAACACCGACAGAAAGCAAGCAACACACACACTACCACATACACACACGCGCACGCACACACACACGCACACACGCACGCACGCACACAAACACATGAGACGAAAACATCAAACACGAACAAACGCACAAGCACGAAGACACACTACAACAAACATAAAAGTAAGGATGACAAAGAGAGTACCGCCTTGGAACGGTCAGTGGCAAAATCACCACAAGGGGGGAGGGGTAAACCGGTTTACCGACGCCCATAAATACGTCTTTCTATGCCTTTGCAAACAGAGTAGATTCAGATCAGACGGCTCATATATGTGCCGTCTGATCAGAGTCTGATATGTTTGCTTATGGAATCGTATGGATCTACCTTTTTGTCAAAAAAAGTTTCCTTTTCAAGGGTGAAATTTTACATTATAAAAATTCAGCTAATAAATATGCATGATGTCATAATCTCTTACATGAATATTCATGGAGTAAAGGATTAAATTCACATACGTCAGATTATTCAATCCTTTGAGAACTATTGACCAAGTGTCAAACAGTTTTGGTCCTGATAGGACAAGTTACTCGCCATCTCATCTGTATGCGCGCTAATATTGACCGAGTGTCAAACAGCTTTGATACTGAGGGGACAAGTTACTCGCCATCTCATCTGTATGCGCACTAATATTGACCGAGTGTCAAACAGCTTTGATCCTGATAGGACAAGTTACTCGCCATCTCATCTGTATGCGCGCTAATATTGGCCGAGTGTCAAACAGCTTTTCCTGAAGGAACGACAAGTTACTTTCTATCTCATCTATATACGCACTTATAATCAGAACATGTAATGTTACAGGAAACTTCAAATTATTCCAACTGGCTACACAAATCTATAGAGCTGTATATACATGATACTGTTTTAAGGTATTTCCGACAATGGCCGTTTGTTTACTTTCTTTCAATTTGACCTTCATATTAAAAATTGATAAAATCTATATTTTAAACAATTTTTCAGCAATTATTTTAATACAATTATTAAGTAAAGGTCCTAGTGTAGTTCATAAATGTTAAACAAAGTTTTTTAAGAATTAAATAAAAACTAATTTTTACCTGAATATATGCAAAAAAGAGGTGTCATATAACTCACTTTTCCAGATATTTCTTTTTTAAAAAAATTATCAAAGGTTTCCTTCTAAATATCTTCTTTAGTCCTGTTGGTGTATCAATACGTCCTTATTATATGATAAATGTTCCAATTTCACTTTTTCCCAGCACCACTTTTTTCAATCATAGCAAATCATACGAGGGACATTCAGTATGTAATGCAACTGATGGTTTATTTAAGAAACAAACAAATGGATTCCGAATTTTAACGCTTTCTTGAGATCGTTTTCCATCCAAACCGCAGTGCATACGAGTAGAGCTGTTCAATGTACATGTACACTTTTAGCAATATTTATGTAACCGACCTACAAATATTTGGTATCAGTGTAAAGGGTAGATAGTGAATTGAACGTGTATATAAAGGGATTAGCGGCCACGTGCAATGCAAGGAAAACCGAGCGCTAGTTTCATTACATACTGAATAGCCCTCGTATGTTTGCTATGATTGAAATATAGTGGTGTTGGGGAAAAGTTAATTTGGAACATTTATCATATAATAAGGACTTATTAATACATCAACAGGACTAAAGAAGATATTTGGAATGATTCTTTTGAAAGAATTTTTTAAAAAACAAATCTGGAAAAGTGAGTTATATGACACCTCTTTTTTGCATATTTTCAGGTAAAAATTAATGTTTTTATTTAACTCTTAAAATGTGTTGTTTAACATTTATGAACTACAGTAGGACATTTACTTAATAATTGTATTAAAATAATTGCTGAAAAAGTGTTAAAAATATAGATTTAATCAATTTTAAATATGAAGGTCAAATTGAATAGAGGTAAACAAATGGCCATTGATGGAAATACCTTAAGCGACCTTATATTGATTGGACACAGACATCTTAAAAAGCAGGTGGTTGTTTAATGCAGGATAAAAGTAATGCAGAAAGCTCCTATAGGAGCTTTCTGCATTACCTTTGACCTGCATTAAGCAACCACCTGCTCGTTTTACTATATTAGTCAATAAATGAATGGCCGCTTAGGACAGCTACTACTGTATGTCTAATGAACCACTTCATCGATAATTTGAAAGGATATTTCCTATAGGAGATTTCTGCATTACTTTTGACCTGCATTAAACTACTACTTGCCTTACATACCCACTTAATAAGACCTCATTTTAATGGTCGCTTAAGACAGGTTCTGCTGTTTATGTGAGCTCGCACTTTATGTGTGCCTCTGTTGTTCTGTTCACCTTCATTTGCCATGTTCTATTTTCCTGACTAACACATTTTTTTTGTTTAATTCACGGGACCATTAGCTAAATTAGAGCGATTCTTCATGTCACTTTGTGTCGCATAAGACAAGATATATCCATTTACATAGTTCGTTGCTATCCCAATGTCCTCAACGATCACTGTTCATCCGGTCACAACGGTTCAACGGAGAGCAGTGTCATATACTCCTACATCCATATACCGCAATGCTGTTTCAACACAAGTTTGCTTTTGTCCAAATGCTGTGTATTACAACAATCCTAGTGATGTTTGCACTCTACTCTCCAGTTGTTGATATGGAAATAGCATTCGGTACAAATATAACAAAACGGACATGAGTGTAACGGGGGGCAATTATAACAAAACAGACACATATTAACAGGTGATAAATGTAACAAAACGGACATATATGTAACAAGGCACAAATGTAACAAAACGGACACATGTGTGGCAGAGCACAAATGTAACAAAACGGACATATATCTTACACCTACACATTACGTAACACCAATAGGCTTATATGTAACTATGACACAACTGATGTTATTTGATCATAACCAATAAAGCCACATCATCATCATCACCACCACCATCATTAGCATTATATTTTCCATGTAAATGTACTTAAAATTTGTTGTATGTTAATACGTATGTCATAAAAGTACATGTATGAGTCATGCATGAAAAACCACATACTGTACGAAATACACAGCCGCCCAAACAGCACCACGGCGAATAAAGTAAATGTGCATGCATATAAAAGACACAAAAAGATGCACAAAGACATAACAACAAACAATATGGAAAAGATTGAAGTACCGCCTTGGAACGGTCAGTGACAAATGTCACTAGGGGTTTAAACCGGTTTAGGGATATTGGATCTATCCGATGAAATGGTATTTTAAATATATTGGCAAAGCCTCTTTAACAGGGTTCATAATTACATCTGCATGCATTCCTGCTGTTTTGGTTTGTTTCCCTTTTTTCTTATGAATATGTAAGAAATAATGACATTGTGAATATTGTTAACTGAATTCTATAGTGGTATATGAAAACATATTTCTTTGGCCATAACTGGAACTGTTGAATCAGATCTATATTATACCATAAGCAAACACTGGAGATCTTGATCAGACGACGCTTACAGGAGCCACCTTATCTGGGTATACTCTGTTTGAAAAGCTCTCTATCAGTTAAAGGAATAACCATAGATATGCACTGTGAAAGTGAATATCAATTACCAATGAATCGTATTAACACATTACCCCCTAGTGACACATTTTTGCGCCTCTATAAAATTCACACTGTGGTGAAACCATTGTAATAAATAAAGCATTTGCTCCTATAGGAGCAAATGCTCTATTTATCACAATGGTTTCAAACTACAAAATTCTAAAAGTTTCCCTTTCTCTAGTTAATGCTCCTTTTCGGTAGATTAATTCAAAAAAGTTGGGTCTAAAAATAGCCTAGAAGAGAATGAGTTAAGGGGACTTAAAGAGAATCCTCCTGTGTGTATTCATTTATGCCTTAGGACGTCTCATAATTGCAAAATACGACCGTAACTCTTTACTCCATAAGGACACCTTTGCAAACAGAGTAGACCCAGATCAGAAGGCTCCTGTAAGGAGCCGTCTGATCAGTGTCTGTTCTGCTTGCTTATGATATAATAAAGATATGATTCTACAGTTTCTGCCATGGCCAAATTGTCCTATGTCCATATACTATTACAGTGAACCCTCATTACAACTGAGGTGTTTGTTTCCAGACATTGTGCTGGTATAACGAGGTTGCCGTTATAACGAGTTTAAATATGAAAGGAACCATTTGGCCAGTTTTAAACTATTACCAACATGTGATCGCTTAATGCAGAACACAAGAAGTGCAAAAAGGCCCCTTAGGGAGCTTTTTGCGCTTCTTGGGTTCTGCATTAAGCAATCACCTGTGCTATTTGCATTGCACCTATTTGTTCAGTGGTTGTTTCAAAGAGTGCCGGTATAACGAGGGTTCACTGTATAACAATAAATTTAATCAACATTCATTATGTCATTATCTCTTTCATGACTAGTCATGGGGTAAATGGATAAGAAATCCAACTAACCAAGTGGCATGGGCTATCTAATTACATGTTCTTCAGTTATAAAACATTTACTTGTGCCTGGGTTCATTCTCGAACGCCTAATTGGTCAGATTTTGAATCGTACTCGCATTCAGACCAATCAGAGTCCAAAGATATAAAAAAAAATATTGTGAGTCTGAGATCATTCTCAAATATCTGATTGGACAGATTCTCAACAAGTTCAGAATCTGACCAATCAGATACTTGAGAATGATCTCAGACTCAAGCGAAACGTTTTATAACATCGGGACTAGATACCCGAGAATGGCCTCACATTCAAACTCAATCAACTCATGTCTGCTTTAATTCCGATATATTGCCATTTCTGCTTTCTGTGTCATAGCATTGCAGCAACTAGTGACTAAATATCAAACAGCTTGGATCCTGTATCCATGCTTATAAAACTTTTAGTTGAGTCTGAGTTCGTTCTCAAGTTTTTGATTGATCAGATTTGAGCCTCTGGCTCAAATCTGACCAATCAAAAGATTGAGAACTCAAATCTGACCAATCAAAAGTGAGATGCCGGGCTACTCGGTGTCTCATCTATATCCACGCTGTTTGCGCACGACAACCTCGTCGCAATTCACATAAGGGTTAACTCATTCGCTGCCAAAGTTTGTCGTCTGCAACCGTTGTCTTCTGCTGCAATTTTCATTTTTTTACTCGACTTCATTTATGTTTCAAAAAACATAGTCATAGTAACAAACAGTTTGGATCCTAACCGAGTGTCTCATCTGGATCCAAACTGTTTGCGTAGGTAATCACAGATGCGACAGTGGCATCGAGCGAGTTAATGATTAATTATAGTAAAATCTCGCCATCACATGATGCGACCACAATCTATTAAATAGGATTATGTAAAAGCAGGTGGTTGCTTAAAACAGGGCAAACGCAATGCAGAAAGCTCCTATATTTTTTCAAAATCCAGATTATACTTATTTTTGAGTGATCGTATTAGCGATGCGTTATTGTACCTGTCCTTCGTCAGCGCTTTTCTTCCAGTCTTTTACAATGGTAAGCATCTACATCTACATGTACATGTATGTAAATATCTAGCCTTTGATAGCGATTTTCTTTCAGTATTTTATATCATTATTACTTATTTTAATAACCACCTAAATAAAATATAATGACAAAGTAAGAGTACAAGGACTTAAATCAGAAACCCAATTAGTGAGATTGTTTTATATACCCTTGGTTTGCTAAGATATACCAAACTGGCATTCGCAAATAGCTTAGCGTCTCATCAGGATCCAAGCTGTTTGACACTCGGTCAATAGTTTAGTAACTCGGCGTCTCATCAGGATCCAAGCTGTTTGACACTCGGTCAATAGTTTAGTAACTCGGCGTCTCATCAGGATCCTAGCTGTTTGACACTCGGTCAATAGTTTAGTAACTTGGCGTCTCATCATGATCCTAGCTGTTTGACACTCAGTCAATGGTTTCTGAAAAGTTTGAAAGCAATTGGAAATTGTACGAGATCGGAGGCTAAGGAGGTAACATTATTACAGAAGTTTAACTCTTTTACTACCAATGTCGCATCTGTGATTACCTATGCAAACAGTTTGGATCTAGATGAGACGCCGAGTAATTCGGCGTCTCATCAGGATCCAAACTATTTGTTACTCCGACTGTTTCTTGAAAAATAAATGAATAAAAAATGAAAAGTGAAAATTTTAACAGACGAAAAAGTTTGCAGACGACAAAAGTTGGCAGCGAAAGAGTTAAGGGTTCAGATGATGTCGGCAATATGCGACAAGAAATACCTGACATAAATATGTCAAAACTGGTTTTGCTTTAAACCTGTTTCGGCACACGCCATTTAAGTCTGGCCCACTAATTAGAAATAATGAGGAACAAGGAAGATACTCAAATTAAATAGATTCAATTGGTCATAAACTTTCTCCGGCAATGACAATAAAGTTAAACCTCTTTAACTCTGTTGTGGCCAAACATTGTGTCTTCTGCTACAATCATCGTTTGTTTAACCCTTTCCCTCATAGGCTATTTTTAGATACAACCTCTTTGAATAAATCTACCGAAAAGGAGCATTAACTAGAGAAAAGGAAATGTTTAGATTTTTTGTAGTTTGAAACCATTGTGATAAATAGAGCATTTGCTCCTATAGGAGCAAATGCTCTATTTATCACAATGGTTTCACAAAGTGACTTTTACAGAGTCGTCAAAAGTCGTCAATATGAGGGAAAGGGTTAACTCCACCCCTCCTCCCCTCCCCTATAGTTCAATACAGCAACACACAGCTTGAACCTTGGTGAGACACATGGTTACTCGGCGTCTCATCTGGGTCCAAATTGTTTGCATAGGTAATCATAGATGCGACATTGGCAGCGAAAGAATAAAGGTGAACTTTGCTACAGAAATGAGGTTCTACGTGATGTCTACTAGTAATGTTTAACTCATTCCCTATGTTTAACTCATTCCCTCGAATGCTATTTTAGATACAACATCTGAATAAATCTACCGAAAAGAGCATTAACTAGAGAAAAGGAAAATTTCAGAATTTTTTAGTTTGAAACCATTGTGATAAATAGAGCATTTGCTCCTATAGCCCTCTCATCAGTGTTTGCTCTGTCGCTTATACAGCGAACCCTCATATATATGGACAAAATAGTTGTAATGAAATACATTGTAGCCATTTTAGAAACTTAAGATACGGCCCTATCAAATTATATTAGCAAACAGAGCAGACCCTGATCAGACGGCTCCTACAGGAGCCGTCTGATATGGGTCTTCTCTGTTTGCAAATATGTGAAAATGCGTTTATATAAAGAAAAAGGTAAAACGTTGAAATTACAGTTTCTCGTGACTGATGTAAGTGCATTTAACACATGAAGTTTATGCTGTCTAGACAATGTGCAATATACGTAGGTGACACGATGTGGCTAACGAGTTTTACCATGATGGTGATCTCTGTGGAATATAAACTAATCTTGGTGCACACCGCTCACGTAACAATGAGCGTGTTCAATATACAGTAAACCCTCTCTAAATCGAGTGTTCGGTTTAGTATAAATATCGGTCTTGGCAACAGGTGGCACTTTAATGCAGGGTGAAAGTCATACAGAAAGCTCATAGAGGAGCTTTCTGTATGACTTTCACTTTACATTAAGCAGCCACCTGCCTAAAAGTATCTAAATTCTTCTCTACTAGAATTCCGATTAGGAGGTGTTTCACTGTACATGTATGTAGATTACGAAAATCATAATACTCGAGCAGTGAAAGGCGTAATATAATAGAATCTCTCTAAAGCGATGGTGTAATAAATAAACACATGTGTCTTTTAAAGTGTATGTTTGCCTAATATAGGCCGCCGAAAGTAATACATTAAACCACAGGGGTAAGACACTTTTGGGTCAGTATATGTATATGTGTGGTATAATAATAATAATAATAATAATAATAATATAGAAAGAAGGGATCCGACTTCAAAAGATCCAAATTACCCACTTCTCTATTTTAAACCCTTCGCACTGGAAGAAATGCACCGATTTCGATCAGATAAAAAGCTATTCCGTAAGCATGGTAAGACATTGTTTTATTCGAATATGCAAAGATTTTCCCAGTCAAATAAGGAATAAACTTAACACGGCACCAGAAACATGAGAAAAATGGCCAAATTCGTTAGTCGGACACGACATCGTCCCTGAATGCGAACCGTTGACAGCCTTGAAACAATTACTTATACGTCAAACACATTAAACTATGTCGTTCATACCATCAATATTTTTAATGAAAAGAACTTATTGTTTTCTTATCACTAATTAATATTCATGAAGATGCAAATGAGGTAATTTGCGTAAAGTAAACCAAATATAAAGATTCATACATCAACTAGATACATGTATGTATATGTTTATATCATTTACAATTATCGCCACGGTAAGCTATTAGGTTTGGTTTCGGTTTTTTCCGGGTTTTATGTCGTTTTAACAGTATTTCAGTCATATCTTGACGTCCAGCTAATTGCAGGTGAAGGAAGACCCCAGATATTCTTCTGTGCACGGACCAAATTACATTGCTTCGTGTACAGAAGAACGCCGACCTACGCAAGCCGACTGGAAGGCTTCCTCACATGAAAAGTTAGGCTCTGACATACTCAAGGAGTATGTTTACTGAACACACACACAAAAGATGATGGTAAACCAAACCCCAATAAAATTAAGAAGTTTAACCCATTACCTCACAGGCTATTTTAGATACAATCTCTTTGAATAAATCTACCGAAAAGGAGCATTAATTAGAGAAAAGGAAATTTTTTGAATTTTGTAGTTTGAAACCATTGTGATAGATAGAGCATTTGCTCCTATAGGAGCAAATGCTCTATTTTTCACAATGGTTTCACAAAGCCACTTTTACAGAGTTACCAAAAGTCGTCAATATGTGGGAAAGGGTTAAGGTATTTCTGCTTCTGATAAACAATATGACCTGTTACATACTGACCATGTGTTTTTATTGGACAATTTGCTGTGATTGAAATATAGTGGTGTTGGGGGGGAATTGAAACTGGAACAATTATCATATAATAAGAACTTACATGTATTAATACACGAACATGACAAAAGAAGATATTTGGAAGGATCCTTTGGAAAAAAAATTCTTTAAAAAATCTTGAAAATTGAGTTATATGACACCTCTTTTTGCATATTTTCAGGTAAAGATTTAAGTTTTTATTTAACTATCAAAGTGAAATTGGAAGATTTATCATATAATAAGGACTTATTAATACACCAACAAGACTAAAGAAGATATTTGGAAGGATACTTATGAAAAGAAGAATTAAAAAAAATGTGGAAAAGTGAGTTATATGACACCTCTTTTTTTGCATATTTTCAGGTAAGTTTTTGCATATATCCAGGTAAAAATATTTTTTTTATTTAACTCTTAAGAAGCATTGTTTAATATTTATGAATTTCACTAGGACCTTTACCTAATCATCTTATTAAAAGAATTGCTGAAAGTTGTTAAAAATATCAGATTTAATTAGGTTTTAACATGAAGGTCAAATTGAAAGGAAGTAAACAAACGGCCATTGCTGGAAAGACCTTAACGCATTCAAAAACAGCTAAGTTGTAAATTATGCATGCTTCAATAAAGCACCCGAGATAACACTCCGGACATATGTTTATGTAAAAAACTGTATAATTTGCAGTTTACACAACTGCATCACTTCAATATTACGAACATGTGTCGTTCTACTGATCATTATTGTAAAACTGCTTCATGATAGAAGTTGGATCACAAACTAGATACATGTAGGTCTCCAACATTGAACAGCAAGTGAACAGCACCAAAATAAAACAAATCTGGGGTATGCTTTCCAATTGCGGAGCTTGAACTGATCCCCGCTATCTTGCAAAGAAAGCAGATGCTAGACATGGTGATGGAACATGGCACAGACGAGACAGAATGCCTGACTGTGTGGTAGCCAAATGAAGGCAGTGGTTCACCCCATTGAAAATCTCGATACATGTATATGGGTTATAAATGGGAGAGATGCCTAATGCAGTTGAAATTATGTTATCTTTATAAAATACTAGAGGCCTAAAAGTACATTTTTTGGCATTGCTACTCTACATAATGTGTTCTGATTGAATAAAATATTGTATTGTCAATTAACCCATTACCTCATAGGCTATTTTAGATACAACCTCTTTGAATAAATCTACCAAAAACGAGCATTAACTAGAGAAAAGGAAAATTTTAGAATTTTGTAGTTTGAAACCATTGTGATAAAAGAGCATTCGCTCCTATAGGAGCCAATGATCTATTTATCACAATGGTTTCACAAAATGACTTTTACAGAGTCGTCAAAAGCCGTCTGGCTAGAAGTATGGGCGCATGAGATTTAGTTGGCACAGTTGGGTTTTTTTACACAAAAAGTAAGCAAAACGTAACCACCGGATTACAACAAACCTCATGTGTTTTTTTGTTTTTCACTAGATTGACAAATGTACAGATGTCCTGCTGTATCTACCGGTGTAATTTAGAATACTAGCCCTCCATAGAAATGTTACCTAGTAAATATTCATGATGTCGTTATTCCTTACATGAATATTGAACAGGAAAATGGTTAACATTCAGCACCCTTTTGGTGAAATTGTGATAACCTATGCAAACAGTTTTGATTCAAATGGCAAATGAGAAACCGAGTAACTTGGCGTCTCATCAGGATTAAAACTGTTTGACACAATGACACTGGTTATGTTTTGAATAAATGGGAAAACACACTTTTAATATTAAAGCAGACGACAAATATTTGAAGTGCAAAAGGTTAAATATACAATTAATGTGCGCATTGTACTCCCTGATCGGACGTCGTGTCTTCGACATGGTGGCTGATCAGGGTATAAACTAGTTGCAAACCTTTAGGACAAAGCCCAGGGCGTTGATGCATTAATTGTATTTAAGTACAACTTAATAACAATAAGCGGCCATTCATTAATTGAACATAGGGGTGTTGACAATTTTTAAGCACGTGGTTTCTTAATGCAGGGCAAAACTAATGCAGAAATCTCCTGTAATAGGAGCTTTCTGCATTACCTTTGACATTACATTAAGACAGTTTCTACTGTAATTCCATTGTCTACCTATTGTAAATAACCGTGACAAAGATGACCTTTCACTAAACTAGGTTGAACATTAAGAACTGATGTTCTCCATTGACCCTTACACCGGTATTCCGCGACCTGACTCGAATGTGCCAACACCTTGGATACAGATGAGACGCCAACTCGGCGTCTCACCAGGACCCAAACTGCTTGAAATTCGACAATTAGTTTCTCAAAATCTTGTTTGTATCGGAAGTAGTCTAACTTGCCCCAGATCCAGATTCGAGAAGATTTTTTTCACCACTGGGTAAGGATTACCCCTTTCGCTGCAATGGCCGAAACTGTGGAAACCTATGCTAACTCGGCGTCTCATTAGAATCCAAACTGCTCGATTATGTTTCTTGAAAGAAAATTGAAGAAAATCAAAATATGAAAATTTATAGCAGACGACCATTGTTGCAGACGACATTACGTGCCAGCAAATGGGGTTAATGCGTGCTCTGCAGAAAATGGCGATATAGGATGTCCCCAACATGCGATAACATTTGCAGCAGAAACTCTCTTAAGCGGTCATTCATTTATTTAACACATGAGTCTTAAAAAGCAGGTTGTTGCTTAATGCAGGACAAAAGTAATGCAGAAAGCTCCTATAGGAGCTTTCTGCATTACTTTTGAACTGCATTAAGCTACCACCTGCCTTACATACCCATAGTTAGGTCTCTGTTTGTTGTCAGCTTGTGACAGGTTCTACGGTATCAAGTAATTTGTATCCTGGCGGGATACTAACTTTTCATGACCAAATGACGTGTGTGCTTGCCGGGTTCCTTGATTACAGTGATTGCTTTGAACAATAATTTTGATCTAAATTAGTGGTTTTGAAATAAAAAAAACCCTAATACATGGTCGTTTTTTGATATGATAAAAACGGTTCATTGCGGTGAAACACAGTATGAATTGTGGATCAGAAAACGGCCTGAAATACGGACAATTCATCTTTTTTAATGGCATGTCTGGCATCTTTCCAGACGGAAAATAATGGAATATTCTTGTATCGTCCATGAAATTAATAGACAAAATTATAGCGTATAAAATCAGTATGATACATTTAGTGATGTTACATCGCTGTTACTATTTGTTATTACAGTATAATTATGGTCAAATATAAGGTTAACTTTATATACTCTTACTACTTAACCCATTACCTCATAGGCTATTTTTAGATACAATCTCTTTAAACAAATCTACCGAAAAGGAGCATTAACTAGAGAATAGGAAAATTTTAGAAATTTGTAGTTTGAAACCATTGTGATAAATAGAGCATTTGCTCCTATAGGAGCAAATCCTCTATTTATCACAATGGTTTCACAAAAGGTTTTACAGAGTCGTCAAAAATCGTCAATTTGAGGAAATGGGTTAATATTCAAATGGTATGTCCTGAAACTACCAGCAGTCGAATAATTATAAAAAATGTTTCTAACATGCATGTAAATCATGAAACAGTGAAGGCCTTGGTGAGAGGACTTTTCTAGGAGCCATCTCACCCAGAGCTTCACTGTCTGCAAAGAACATGCGAACTCCATATCGTAATGTTTAACTCTTTTGGTGCCAAATTTAAAAGTGTCGTCTGCAATGATAATTTCATATTAAATATAATTCTAAACTAAATAATAAAGGTATATTAGTAAAACATTTGTTTTTTAAAAAAAACCTGTATGCTTGGGCTAAAATAATACAGAAAACAGTGAAGTCCCAGGTCAGATGCCGCCTTGAAAAGGCGGCATCTGACCTGGGACTGCACTGTTTTCAATGGTGCCAGCAGGCGACATTGACACCGTAAGAGTTACTGCTAAATATGAAGCAGATCTGAATAGATACAATGGCAAACAGACCGTGATCGGAGAGCTACAAATACACAGTCTGCGCAGACAGATTATACTAAGTTTGTACAACCGAAAATAGTTTATCTTCTGTAGCTTTCGTTATGTTGGCATGTCTACCATATTGTGCATTTTGTTCATGCAGGCAGTTGTCGTTTTCTTTCTATGTCTATATTTTAATGTATGTATGTTCGTTGTATACTTACAATGCTCTCCATGAATGGAGATAATAAAGATATATATGTTCAACGTTTATAATTACAATAGACCCAGCTGATAAACACAGTAAAATTGCACTAAACCGGACGTTAAACTTAGTATAAATATCGGTCTTGGAAATAGATGACAGCTTAATGCAGAGTGAAAGTCGTACAGAAAGCTCCTCTGGGAGTTTTCTGCGTGACTTTCACCCTGCATTAAGCAGCCATCTGCCTAAAAGTATCTAAATTCTTCTCTACTAGAATTCCAGTTTAGACAGGTTAAACTACTGTATGCTTAATGTTATTATTTCTTACATAAATATACACTTAAGGAGCGTTTTGTTTTACTTTCGCCTTGCTTTAAGCAGCCACCTGCCTGTAACACAAAATACTTGATGTTAATTTAGTGACCGTTATATAGAGGTTTTACTGTATATACTAATAGTATTATACTGCACGATAACTATGAGCTCCTTGTGACAACCATTGTCCACTTACCCATAAATTAGAATGGTTGCAACTTCTATAAATAGAAAAAGTGCAGTCACGGCTCAGCGCTCGTATTCGAACTATAGTATATATGGGTAAACAACGAGCAGTGAACCGTGAATGTATTTTTGGTACGTTCCATGATTTAGGGGTGTCGGCATTGTTGCAGTCCATCTTACTAATGGGGAAAATCACGATTTTCTCATGCAGGTTTTAATATATAAAACAGACAGAATGTTGATTCCCCCAAAAAGTGGATTGCGCCGATTTTTATGATTCACTGTTCGTTGTTTACTAGTAGTCTAAGGGTTATCCAAGAAATGATTTATAAACAATGACAAAACATGCCAAAATTATTCTTTATTGCATTCGTATATAGAAAACACAATATAATATACTTCTCATATAATTTGGTTGAAACATTACATAAACAAAACCACAGGGACATTGTTCAGAGCAAAGACATTATTTCTACAGAAATACCCATAGTCATTTCACTGTCATTTTCATTAACATTGTTTGCTTTTAACCTTTTACCTGACAAAAAACGCATTACACGCATTTGCAAGCTGTAGACCCAGATCAGACAGCTTCTGTAGGAGCTGTCTGACTTGGTTCTGCTCCGTTTCTTAACCCTTTCACTGCCAATGTCGCATAAATGCACCACGACAAATAGTGCAGCCCAAGATCAGGGACATTCTCTATTGGAGTACTTTATTCTTTTGAAATTTGAATTTATTTATCTCATTTCCTTATTGTACGGAATGATTTAACAAAAATTATATTGCAGACGACAATTAGAAATTTGGCGCTGAAAGGGTAAATGAAATGATATACATCAGACTACCAAAGTAAAACAACACTTGTTCATAACATCATTATGAAAATTCAACTAACTGATATTAACAAGTCATGTCATTACATAAATATTCATCAGGTAAAGGGTTAAAAGCTGCAAAGCTGATATGTATTGACCCTCGACTAGCTACCGGACTGATCTCACAAGAAACATGACAGTTGAAATTGATGTACACATGTATATTAGAAAAAATTCAATACAGCCTGCCTAAACCCATTACCTCATAGGCTATTTTAGATACAATATCTTTGAATAAATCTACCGAAAAGGAGCATTAACTAGAAAAAAAGGAAATTTATTTAGAATTTTGTAGTTTTAAACCATTGTGATAAATAGAGCATTTGCTCCATTGGAGGAGCAAATGCTCTATTTATCACAATGGTTTCACAAAGTGACTTTTACAGAGTCATCAAAAGTTGGCAATATGAGGAATGGGTTCGGGTTAAGCAGCCATTTATTTATTGAACATAGGAGTCTTAAAAAGCAGGTAGTTGCTTGATGCAGGAAAAAGCAATGCAGAAAACTTTCAGGAGCTTTCTGCATTATTTTTGACCTGCATTAAGTTACCACCTACCAGACAGATCCATAATTAGACCTGTTTTGATGGTCACTTAACCCATTGCCTCATATTGACACATTTTGACGCCTCTGTAAAAGTCACTTTTTGAAACCATTGTGATAAATACAGCATTTGCTCCAATGGAGCAAATGTTCTATTTATCACAATGGTTTCAAAACTAAACAATTCTCCAATTTTCCTTTTCTCTATTAAATGCTCCTTTTGGGTAGATTTATTCAAAGAGGTTGGGTCTAAAAATAGCCTATGAGGGAATGGGTTAAGACAGGATCTACTGTAGTTCTACTTTTGCTTCTAAGCATTATAATTATACACAAAAGTCTCGAGTACAAGTTAGGTCAATCAGAAACAATGTTGTTTGTTTTTTTATCATGTAAAATATAGATAAAGGCATATCAATATACTGCAGTCTCCAATAGTTTTTAAATGCCGTTAATTACACTGGTGTCTTTAAAAGCAAGTCATAGCTTAAGGTAGGACAAAAGTGATGCAGAAAGCTCCTGTGGAAGCTTTCTGTATACCTTTCATCCTACATTAAGCTTTCACTTGGTTTTAAGACTAGACCAAGTATGTCATTTTAGATATGTTTTACTTATCATACCAGTTTTAAAGCAATCGAGTTCAGAGGACGATATCATTTTTATAAGACAAAAAATGTTTTGAATTCACGTTGAATAATTTCACCTATCTTGCACATATTTACATGTTTTCAATAAACAAGCTCTACTAAAAGCACATTTTAAAGAACCTGAATTGAAAAAAAAATGAATATAATAGAGTCATGTTCAATAGTAATGTAAAAGTAGATCTAAAATAAATTGTCTGCTTATTTAAATAACTAAACATGTTTAAATTTTAATCAATTTCTGAGTGAATCTAAAACTAATACAGAAACGAAATATAATATGTTCCTGGTTTGAACGAGATCTTAAGTACTTAACCCTTTACTCCATAGATAGACCTTTTAATCCCTTAGCAAACAGAGTAGACCCAGATAAGAGGGCTCCTGTAGGAGTTGTCTGATCAAGGCCTGTTCTGATTGCTTTGATCTCAGAGGTACAGATAAGATGTGTAAATTTAAATATTTTCAAGAATAGCTCCTTTATTTCTCCTCCAAACCCTATACTGTGACCACTCTTTAGAATCGTCTCGAATAGACGATTCTAAAGAGTGGTCACAGTATAGGATTTGGTGGAGAAATGAGGATTTTAGTATTTGGGTACGCACTGTTATCTGTGGCTCTTGATTTAATTGTAATGTTTCTACAATGGCTAAAAATTAATTTGTTCATATGCCATTATAAACATTCAGGTAATTAACCCATTACCTCATAGGCTATTTTTAGACCCAACCATTTTGAATAAATCTACCGAAAAGGAGCATAAACTAGAGAAAAGGAAAACTTTAGAATTTTATAGTTTGAAACCATTGTGATAAATAGAGCATTTGCTCCTGTAGGAGCAAATGCTCTATTTATCACAATGGTTTCAACAGGTGACTTTTGCAGAGGCGTCAAAAGGTGTCAATATGAGGGAATGGGTTAATATTCATACATATATGGAGTAAAGGGATAAGGGGTAAAATATATGAGATATCCACTATCTAATAGAAGAAGTACTGTCTTGTCATCATACATGATGCTCCTATGATTCCAAGTCTACCAAAGTCCCATTTCCTTGTTCCTGTCACCACTAGAAGAAGAATTTCACGATCAGTTCTTTAACACATTTTCCCTCATATAAGCACCTTTCCACATCTATATGTTTATTGAGTTCTTATTAAACTACTATTTCTAGTAGTGTAATAAGAACTCAATATACATATGGACTTACCTACAAAATGAACTCTTTCAAGGATATACCTTTCCACATCTTTGCAAACAGAGTAGACCAAGATCAGACAGCTCCTGTAAGAATCATCTGATCAGGGTCTGCTCTGTTTGCTTACAAAATTATAAAAGATATGAGTATTCAGTTTCTACCAATATCAAAACAACCTGTGCACATAATGCCGTTATAGAATTGCAGCAAGTAAATATTCATGATGTCATTATTTCTTAAATAAATATTCAACAAGGAAAGGGTTAAACTTACAAAAACTGCAGTTAGAATATCAAAATGCTGTGAACAGTAAGGTTTGATAACTTTTACTGGACTTGTATGTACAGTGAAACATCTCTATAACGGCCACTAAATTGTGTTAATGAGTTGGTATTTAGGGCAGGTGGCTGCTTAAAGCAAAGTGAAAGTGAAACAGAACGCTCCTATAGGAGCATTCTATTTTTCACCTCGCTTTAAACAGCCACCTGCCTTTAACACAAAATACTTGATGTAATTTAGTGGCTGTTATAGACAGGTTTTACTGTATGTAACAATGCAGCAAATAGAATATTCAGACAGATTCATTTACAGGTATAAAAGTATGCCATGCTTTACACTACAAAGTACAGTAAAAACCTCTCTATAACGACCACTAAATTGTGTTAATTAATTGGTATTTAGGGCAGGTGGATGCTTAAAGCAAAGGTGAAAGTGAAATAGAACGCTCCTATAGGAGCGTTCTGTTTTACTTTCACCTTGCTTTAAGCAGCCACCTGCCTTTAACACAAAATAATTGGTGTAATTTAGTGGCCGTTATAGAGAGGTTATGCTGTATATGCTTCCTGCATCAAACAGTATACATGTATTACACAAAGAACATTTAATATTACTGGAATGTATGGATGTGTGTATATATATGTATATACATGTACATATAGACTCTATCGATACAAAGTTGAGAACAAGACTTAATTAATTCACAACCAAAAACAATGATATGTTCAAGTACGTATAAATACACTATCTTTAATATAACTATACAGGAGAAAAAAACAAACAGAAACAAAACTTTCCTGGTAACTGCCTTCCAACAAAAGTACTTCTGGCAAACATTCTGGCAAAACAACAATCCTGTCCAAAACAGTGACATTTTTCAATTCAGTTCAACTTCTACATACAAATTAATGTAAATCGACTGAAATGAGATATGTATGGTGCCATTTTATGTGTAGATGAAATATATAAGTACAGAAGAACTCCTCTAAAGCGACCATTTAATAAGTAAACACGAGGGTCTATAAAATCAGATGACTGCTTAATGCAGCTCAAAAAGAATGCAGAAAGCTCCTATATGAGCTTTCCTGATAACTTTAGTCTTGCGTTAAGCTACCACCAGTCTCAATGACCCAGAATTACACCACTTTTAATTGGTTGCATTAGAGAGATTTTACTGTATAGTTTTGAAATACAACATAATACACACGGAATTAGAAAGATATAGCACATTTTCCATGAATGCCTCCAATACATAATACTAACTTTTTAATTTCTAAATACATGTATAACTGGTCCCATTCAATTGTGTACAGTAAAACCTCTCTATAACGGCCACTAAGTTACATCAAGTATTTTGTGTTAAAGGCAGGTGGCTGCTTAAAGCAAGGTGAAGGTAAAACAGAACGCTCCTATAGGAGCGTTCTGTTTTACTTTCACCTTGCTTTAAGCAGCCACCTGCCCTAAATACCAACTAATTAATACAAATTAGTGGCCGTTATAGAGAGGTTTTACTGTATATGTTTGTGAATAATTTAGCAAAAAAGAGAATAACAGACAGACTACTGTATTCATAAACTTTTACTCCATAGATATGCTCTTTGCAAAGAGAGTAGCTGCAGATTAGATGACTCCTGCAGGAGCCATCTGATCAAGGTCTGCTCCATTTACTTAATGAAATAATATAGATCTGATATACAACTTCAGCTATGGTCAAAAGTTCTCGTTTTCACAATCCATTATAAAACTTCAGATAATCAATGTTTATAATGGCTGTCATTATTTCTTACATGAATATTCATGAGGTAAAGGTTAATTCCAATTGCTAACCACTTACTCCATAACTATGCTTTTCTACACCTTTGCAAACGGAGCAGACCCAGATCAGGCGGCTCCTGTAGGAGTCATCTGGTCAGAGTCTGCTGTATGCTAATGGAATAATATATGTCTGATTCTGCAGTTTCTACAATAGTCAAAATTTCATTAAAAATTAATCTAGTTAATATTCATGATGTAATTATTTCTTACATGGATATTTATGGAGGAAAGGGTTCAAATAGCATTATACAGTAATCCTGACTGCATTTAAGAGGGGGGGGGGGGACAACTCATTTATTATGACAACAAATGAGACAGGACATTATGGATAACAATTAATACATCAATAACATTGAATTCTATTATGCAATCATATGCTACAAATGTTCGTAAGCTTTCTTGGGACAGTGTATGTATGTGCGTATGTGAGTGGTATTCTTTGCTAGTTGATAGATATGTATCACAGTTCCAGACAAGATGCATAGTTGTTCTCTATATTTCTCTCCCTAACAATCTATTTTTGGTACTCATTTGAATTGTGAATCTGATGAGTACCAATGGCATGGAGTTTGCCTAGAAAAAAAGATAGGAAGAACAATATGCCACTCATCTGAAGAATCTTTTTAAACTATTGAAAAATATACAGTAAAATAATATTTCCGATATTGTTAGATGTCTTAAAATCACAGGATACCTTTGCAAGTGTCCTTCTGAGCTTGTTTGAGACTGAAGACAAATGCATGGTGATTTTGAACACTTGAAAAGTGTCAAAATTGGTGATCTAATCAATATACATCAAAGAGTTACAATAAAAAGTCCCTAACTTCGAATTCCTTAACCCTTTACTCAATGAATATTAATGACTCCACCACTAGGATCTTTAACCCTTTCCTCCTAAGAATATTTTTAGACCCAACCTCTTTGAATGAATATACCCAAAAGGAGCATTTACCAGAGAAAAGTAAAATTTTAGAAAGTTGTAGTTGAAACCATTGTGATAAATAGAGCATTTGCTCCTATAGGAGCAAATGCTCTATTTATCACAATGGTTTCAAGAAGTGGTTATTACAGAGGCGTAGAAAGGCGTATTTATGGAGAAAAAGGTTAACTAATTATTTTATGTTATAAAATAACATAAGTGAATACAAAACTTTGTCATAGAGTATAGAATCAGATCTAAGATATTCTAAAAGCAAACAGAGCAGACCCTGATCATAATTATGGCTCCTACAGGAGCTGTATGATCTGGGTCTACTCTGTTTGCAAAGGTATTAAAAAGGTGTGTCAATGAAATAAAGGGTTAACTTATTCTACAAATCTAAATTTATTTCCTAATTTTGAAAACCAACAAAATTGGTCAATGCATCAATTGGGTAACATTTTGGAATGGAAGAGGAAGAAGGACTGATTTCAATGAAAACCTGAAATCCAATGATTTCACATTATCTCTGCATACACAGATACACATGGATATAATGTACCTTATCAGTGATTTCCAAAACGTTTTCATATCATCTAAACTTACAAGAAAACAAAAGACAACATCTATAGAATAAATATGCATGTACCAGAGATTTCTGTCGGAGAATATTTTGATTTGAACACAGAACTTTACATGCTTGATGAAACGGTGATATAATTCATGCAAATTTAACCCTTTACTCCATGAATATTCATATAAGAAGTAATGACATCATGAATATTGATTAGATTAATTATTATGATAGCACATGGACAAAGGAATGTTTGGCCATGGCACAAACTAGAGAATCACATCTATATTATATCATAAGCAAATAGAGCAGACCCTGATCAGACGGCTCCTATAGGAGCCGTCTGATCTGGGTCTACTCTGTTTGCAAAGGTGTAGAAAGGTGTATTTATGGAGTAGAGGGGTTAATCCTTTACTTCTACACCTTTGCAAACAGAGTAGGCCAAAATCAGATGGCTCGTATAGGAGTCATCTGATCCAGGTCTGCTCCATTTGCTTATGAAATAATATAGATGTGATTCTATAGTTTCTACATAATGTGTAATTATAAAAAAAATATAATATAATCAATATTCATGATATCATTCTTTTTTTTACATGAATATTCATGGAATAAACGGTTAAAACAATCAACAAGATCACATATATAATAGGTTATTTATTTATCTACAATTAGCATTGGTGTAGTATATACATGCTTAAGAAGTGCCACAGATAAAGGAAGTATTTCAAATGAAAACATTGATCCAATATTTCTCAACCAAACCCTAGACTTTGACTATTCCAATATAATTGTCTCTTTGTGAATAGTCCATCTTCATTACTATGGGATTGGTGGAGAAATCAACCCTTTGAATACAAAAAAAATAGTGTACTGGCATTTGCAAACAGTACAGACTCTGATCAGTAGACTCCTACACGAGCCCTTTGATTAGGCTCTACACTGTTTGTCATTAAATATCCTCCTGCAAATTATATCCTTACTGAATGGACTAGACAGTTGAGGGGCCATTCTACTTTGGCCATTCAGTATTCAAAGGGTTAAGACAATATTGTCGTGAAATATTTGACTTAATCATCTTTACTGGTGCCCAGCACTAGCTTATTATACACATATAGATAATAGAATCAGTCCCTCTCGGTTCCCCCAGATACATGCTATAAACTTTGGTCAAGTTTACTGGATACAATAGTACATGTATATTAACCCATTCAGTGACAAACTTGTGATAACATTTGCAAACAGTTGGATACAAATGGGACGCCTCAACTGGATCCAAACTAGTTCACACTTCTGTTTTAAGCGACCTTATATTAATTGGAAACAGGGATCTTAAAAAGCAGGTGGTTGCTTAATACAGGGCAAATGCAATGCAGAAAGCTCCTATAGGAGCTTTCTGCATTACATTTGACCTGTATTAAGCTACCGCCTGCCTTACAGAACCACAATTAGACCTCTTTTTCATGGTCGCTTAAGACAGGTTCTACTGTAATGCCTTTCAGAAATAACAATAGACAATGCTTGTTTGTTGTACATGAAAGATTCCTAGGGCTAGAAGTGTTAAATTCTAAAATCAAGTCAACTTAAATCTACAAAAGTCTGTTGTGCAATATACATTCCATTAAATGTTTACCCTACCACAGTTAATTGAGACTCCATCATACAAACTGATGGAGAATTCCATACTAGGAAATAACCTAAGGATTTTGAAAATAAATAACTTGTATTCTACCTAATAACACTGAAGTAATCCAGCTTCATTGACTATCTAAACAGAAAAAATATGTAGGTTGTCTGTGAAATTCATATCATGAGACCTAGCAGAATTGCTGACAACTTATATTAATCCTTTACTCTATGAATATGTATCATATAAGAAATAATGACATCATGAATATTAATTAGATTTATTGTTGTAAATAGCACATGGACACAGGAATGTTTGGCCATGGCAGAAACTGTAGAATCATATCTATAGTATATCATATAAAGCAAACAGAGCAGACCTTGGCCAGACGGCTCCTATAGGAGCCATCTGATCTGTGTCTACTCTGTTTGCAAAGGCGTATTTATAGAGTAAAGGGTCAATCCTTAACTCGATAGATATTGAACACATTTCCAAACAGAAAATATTCACATCAGATGACCCCTGCAGGAGCCCTCTAATCAGGTTCTGCCCCGTTTGCTTAACCCATTCCCTCATAGGCTATTTTTAGATCCAACCACTTTGAATAAATCTACTGAAAAGGAGCATTAACTAGAGAAAAGGATTTTTTTTAGAATTTTGTAGTTTGAAACCATTGTGATAAATAGAGCATTTGCTCCTTTAGGAGCAAATGCTCTATTTATCACAATGGTTTCAAGGAATGACTTCTACTGAGGCGTAGAAAGGCATATTTATGGAGGAAAGGGTTAAGATCTGATTTTAAAATTGCTGCAATAGCCAAACATTCCTTTGTTCAAAATCTATTACATAAAATTATCTAATTACTATTCATGTCATTATTTCTTGCATGAATATTCATTGAGTAAAGGCTTAAATGAATATCTTTACTGTGTATAATGAAACAACAGAAATCACTAGCTGGCCAGTCCACAGCCAAATTTGTTATAACATAATAAATAGGTACTTGCAACAAAACAAATATTTACTATTTCAATTATACACATCTAACTCGAGATGTTTCCTCTTATACCAGGAGCATATTCTCCAAGCAAATTGTCTTTTTACTTGGAATAAGCACCAGTGAGGCTCATAAATAATGCAGGTTGAGAGCAAGACTGTAGTAAATACAATATTATCTACAGTAGAACCCATCTAAACTGGATTCTAGAAGAGAAGAATTCATATATTTTTAGGTAGGTGGCTGCTTAATGTAGAGTGAAAGTGATGCAGAAAGCTCCTAGAGGAGCTTTCTGCATGACTTTCACCCTGCATTAAGCTGCCACCTGTCTACTAGACCAATATTTACACTAAATTGAATGTCCCGTTTAGAGAGGTTTTACTGTAACCCTTTATAAGCATTAAAAATAAGTAATTTGGTCAAAAATTAGTCATAGTTAATTATTCTTTCATTTTTTTTAAAAAAAACACCATCAGAATGTATTGTTTGAACTTGATTTAACAGCACTGCGACTTAAAAAAAAGTAATATATTTCTGATGCATCAGAGTGTCAAATAGCTCAGATCCTGATGAGACGCCAAGTTACTTGTCATCTCATCAGGATCCAAACTGTTTGTAAAGTTCATTACAATTATCCCTATAGATTGTAGTTACGAGAGTTTTGCGCTCAGCCATCCATATAATCTATCATTTCATCATGTCATGCATGTACTCATGGTGACAGTAGTCAATATGCTTTAACCCATGACTCCATAAATACGCCTTTCTACGCCTTTGCCAACAGAGTAGACCCAGATCAGACGGCTCCTATAGGAGCCGTCTGATCAGGGTCTGCTCTGTTTGCTTATGATATAATACAGATATGATTCTACAGTTTCTGCCATGGCTTAAAATTCATGTGTCCATGTGCTATTATAACAAATTAATCAAATTAATATCCATGACATCATATTTCTTACATGAATATTCATGGAGGAAAGGGTTAAGAATTGTTCTACTTTTACCCAGTGCTGTCTATAAGATGCTTACTGATCTATCAAAATCTCTTACAGTAAAACCTCTCTATATTGTCACGGCCACTAAATTGTGTTAATCATTTTGGTATTTAGGGCAGGTGGCCACTTAAAGCAAGGTGAAAGTAAAACAGAATGCTCCTATAGGAGCATTCTGTTTTACTTTCACCTTGCTTTAAGCAGTCACATGCCTTTAACACAAAATACTTGATGTAATTTAGTGGCCATTATAGAGAGGTTTTACTGTATTTCTTAGCCAAACTCTATCTTACTGCTACTCATTAGAATCGTCTCAGACAGGTAATTCTAATGAGATCCAGCAACATAGAGTTTGGCGGAGAAATTTAAAGATGCAGTTGAACTTCGATAACTCGAACTCCAAGGGACCGTACAAATTAGTTCGAGATAACAGGAATTCGAATCATACGATTTCTAATCTGAACGATTTCCCAAGGTCATGGCTTAATACAGGTCTAAAGTAATGCTGAAAGCTCCAATAGGAGCTTTCAACATTACTTTAGACCCGTATTAAGCTGTCACATGTGTTTCTAGATATCTGTAGCAATACATTTTAGAGCAATTCTGTATAGTAAGTTTTGGAAGGACTGAACTTTTTGTTCGAGTTATCCCGAAGTTTCGAGTTATCCGAGTTCGAGATATCGAAGTTCAACTGTATTCTATTTAGAGTTTTCTAAATACGCCTCTTATCCTTATAAAGCTTATGGAAACAAGGTAGCCACACTCAACGCTCAAGTTCAAAGCACAGGGAAACAGATATACTAGGCCTTTTACTTCTGAAGACAATAAAATTAACCTGAAGTGAATTCATTTCTAAAGCTCCATGTTCCATGTGAACCTCTCATTGGCAGTCACAGAAAAGAAGTCTTATAAGGTAATAGGAAGCAGGATGAAAGTTAGGCAGAAAATCCCAATGGGAGCTTTCTGCATTACTTTCTCCCTGCATTAAACAGCCACCTACATTTCAATAGCCCCATGTCTATTCTATCAATGGCCACTTTGAACAGATTTTATTATATTTTGGGGAAAGACAAATCCTATTCTGTAATTCATAGCACAGCAAGAACAATTGTCTATTTTTCCAGTTTGTGTGTGCGTAATTGTAGGTTAGGAGTTTGATCTCATTATCTCTTTGTACCGCGTCGGTTCATGTTTGTAAGCATCAGGCTGATGTAAGAAGTCAGTAGATCATCCATTTTGTATCCCTGCAAAGAAACAAGTTATATCGAGTCATTATTCAATCCTTCACCTAATAGACATGCCTTTTGACACCTTTGCAAACAGTTTTTCGTTCTCAAGTTTTTGATTGGTCAGATTTGAGCCTTTGGCTCAAATCTGACCAATCAAAAGCTTGAGAACTCAAATCTGACCAATCAAAAGCTTGAGAACGAAACTCAGACTCAACTAAAAGCTTTATAAGCATGGACCCAGATGGGAGCCATCTGACTAGGGTCTGTTCTGTTTGCTTATCCCTTTCCCTGTTCTATATTTATTCCAAATTTCGATACCTACTGAATATTCATAGACAGAATAGTTATAATGAAGCATGGAAAGCAGAACATTGTGGCCATTTTAGAAACTAAAGAAAGAGATCTATCAAATTCTATTAGGGATAGGACCATGATCAAACTGCTTGTAAATATTTTACCTGAGTTTACACTAATTGCCTGAATTTGTATGGCCTTATTTATGCAGTAGAACCTGTTTTAACCCTTCGCTTGCTATTCACGTCAATATACCTACCTGTAAATAGTGAAGACCCAGATGAGACAGCTCCTGCAGGAGCTGTCTCATCAGGGTCTGCACTATTTACAAATTGATTGTGCAACCAGTGCACTCTACAACAGTGATTGCACAGCGAGATACTTGTACACAGTGAAGATATATGTAATTATACAACAGAGCATGGGTAAAGAAGGAGAAATGTAGTTTAAAATTCAGCAAGCGAAGGGTTAAGGCAGGTAAAAAGTAATGCATTACTTTTACCCTGCATTAAGTCACCACCTGTTTTTAAGACCCCCATTTTCAATAAATGAATTGCCACTTAAGACAGGTTCAACTGTAATGCAAATGATGTTCTGGAAAAACAGAAAGATAAATCACTAACTACTAATTACTACCAAAGCTATGAGATTTCCAGACAATGAATGATTAATACTCAGTACAGTTTACAGCCAATAAAAATTACCAGAGGCTCAAACCAAACTTTCACTGACATTAAAAACTTGTTACAAATTAAATGTACCAATAAAATTCCTATAACGTAGGTCTCACACAGAAATTCATAGACTATATGTGTACATACCAGTGAGGTCTCACACAGCAATTTACTGCCACGAAGCAGATTACCGATGGTCATATGGAAGTAAGTGTTGCCACTACTCCAGTTGGAGATTTTGGTGAAAGGATGAGTAGCTAAGATTTCCTGAAAAATAAACAAGTATTGTAATTAAGAAAAAATGTCAAAATTCTTTTAAGCATTTGACCCTATAAATCAAAACAAAATGAGTTATTTGACATCTACAGTGTAGACCCAAATCAGACGGCAGAATTTGGCATACAAAAGATCATCTGACAAAAATTATTGTAAACCTGAATTTACAGCAAATACTGCTATTGACATCATCGGAAAAAATCGGCATTTAATCGCACAAATACATCAGAAATCATTGTAAGATTGTATTTACTTATATATTCATGAACTTATTTTCAGCCGAAATCATTTTTCAAGAATAGCTCCTTTATTTCTCAACCAAACCCTATGTTGTGACCACTCTTTAGAATCGTCTCTTTGAGATAATTCTAAGGAGCGGTCACAACATAGGGGTTGGTAGAGAAATGACAATTTTAGTATTTGAATAGGCCCCTTTATATTTTGCTCAGTGTTCTCACCTTTGACTGCGGGTGTATCAGGTTGACTCCATTTTTGTTGATTGCTATCAGCAGGACATCAGGGTAGTTGGGCTCAGTAGTTTGCTAAAAGATAGAGCGAAAAAATGTCACAAGCGCTACAGTACATATTCAATCCTTTAACCCTTTCCTCAATAAATACGCCTTTCTACGCCTCTGTAATAACCACTTCTTGAAACCATTGTGATAAATAGAGCATTTGCTCCTATAGGAGCAAATGCTCTATTTATCACAATGGTTTCAATACTACATAATTCTAACATTTTCCTTTTCTCTAGTAAATGCTCCTTTTGGTTAGATTCATTCAGAGGTTGGGTCTAAAAATAGCCTATGAGGTAATGGGTTAATTGATAGAAGTGCTTTCTGATGACTTTGCAAACAATGGAAACCAAGATCAGACAAGCTCCTGTA
Source organism: Azorinus chamasolen (assembly GCA_963576725.1). NCBI lineage: Eukaryota > Metazoa > Mollusca > Bivalvia > Cardiida > Solecurtidae > Azorinus > Azorinus chamasolen. The sequence goes on from OY755251.1 coordinate 53,974,962, forward strand.
GAAGCCATCTGATCTGGGTCTACTCTGTTTGCTTATGAAATAATATAGATCTGAATCTTCAATTAGTGCAATGATCAAAAATCAAAATTTCCCTTTTTCATATGCCTAATTAATATTCATGATCATCATTTCTTATATGAATATTCATGATGTTATTTGCATTGTATGAGGAAAACTTTAACTTTCTAAAGATCTCAAACAGAAAAGAAATCAATCAAATGAAAGTTTGACCCTAGAAGCAACCAGAGCTGCGTGAGGTGCGAACGCTTGTCTGAATTGGTGCTTGTCCACTGCATACACTTCTCCTCAAAGAGATCTACCAACCTTTGAAGTTTCATGTTGGTACCTATTATACTTTTTGATTAATCGGCTAAATTAAAGTTTTTGCACGCCGCCCCCTACGACAACGCCTACAACCCAATGATCAAAATAGCTCCACATTTCTTTAAAACAGACGAGCTAAAAATTAAGTGCTCTGCCCTGTATATTTGACTGCCTTGCACAGGTTTGCTGCTCAATAGAAGGGAAAACACAAATGCAAGTTGACAAAGAATTCCATTCTACTCACCTTAACCTCAAAGAAGGCTGATCCGAATGTTGGCCACTTGAAGATAACATTGAGGAACTCCACCTTACAATTCTCCGGGGACAAGGAGGCATCAGAGTTATACTGGCTCACTATCATCTACAATCAGACAAACAAAACATTACAATGAGTATCTAATGTTGGTTAACCCTTGACCTCATCAATATTCATGTCAGAGATACATGTAATAACATCATGAATATTTATTTATTATTTATTTACTACTTATTTAGACATATGGACACAGTATTGTAAGTTTTGTCAATTTTAGCCATGATAGAAACTGCCGAATCAGATCTATTTAATTTCATAAGTAAATAGAGCAGACCCTGATCAGATGGCTTGTACAGGTTGGATGCAGATCATATATCAAGTAACTTGGGGTCTCATCAGGATTCAAACTTTTGACATTGTTGTGGGGTTTTTTTAAAAAAAAAATGGAAGAAAATGTACTTGACGAATCCAAGCAGATGTTATTCTTAACCCGTTACTCCATACATACGTCTTTTAATGCCTCTTCTCTTAGTAGACCCAGATCATACAGCTCCTATAGCAGCTGTCTGATCAAGATCTGTTCTGTTTGTTTTAGAAATAGTATAGATCTGATTCTACAATTTCTGTACTGATGAAAAATTCCCTTGTTCAGTCTGCCATTATAGAAGATCAGTAAACTATAATTTATGTCAATATACCTCTGAATATTCAAGGGTTAAGTGTTTTCTATCCTTTACCTGTTGAATTCATGTAAAAAATAATGACACCATGAAAATTTATTAGCTGAAGTTTTAAACAGGAGCTGTTTGATCGGGGTATGCTCTGTTTGCAAAGACATGAATGGGAAGTTACCATGGCAGAGACTGTAGAAACAGATCTACATTTTCCCATTAGCAAACAGAAGACCCTGATCAGAAAGCTCCTAGAATAGCTGATCAGGGTCTCCTTTGTCAGTAAAGGTCGTCTTTGGGAAAGGGTTAATACAAGTTCTACAGTACTCACCCGCTTCCAATCCTCTGGAGACATGGTCTTCACCAGATCTGCAGGTAAAAGCTCCCTCAACATTCTCCTGTAACAAATAAGCAAACCATTATATATGTAACTTGGCAAAAATATTGTACAGTGCAGAAATGAACAGTTGGAAACCGAGCACAAAATGAAAAAACTCAATGATTCTTATGATGGATCAAACAGTTTGCAGAGTTAATCACGAATTTGCCATTGTAATACTGAAGGTAATTCCTAAAATTCCAAAGTCCCTTGTAGGACTCAAGGTATTTCAAGGACAGATATGGCTGAATAAATCATTTTTTACTAATTACTGTCTATGGAACACAATGATGACTGACTTCCGGCATTAAGCAACCATCTGCTTTTTTTAAGATTTCTATGTTCAATCAATAAATGATCACTTATAACAGGTGGTTTTTTTTGCAGGTGACATTAACCCTTTAAATGTATGTACTGTCATTCACAAACAGTGTAGAAGGACCTATTTGATTATGGTCTGCAGTGTTTTTCATTAAAACTAATCTCACAAAGCGTGACCCTTCCATACTGAATAGACTATAATTGTTTTAACCCTTTCCTTCATAAAACCATCTTTTTACGCCTTTACAAACAAAGTTGACACAGATCAGATGGCTGCCATAGGAGCTGTCTGATCAGGGTCTGCTCTGTTTGCTTTTGACATGATATAGATCTGATTCCACAGTATTTGTCAAAGCATAAAGTTTCCTTGAAAAGTTCACATTATAAAATTCAGCTAATAAATATTCATGCTGTCTATATTCCTTACATGAAATCTGAACAGGGAAAGGGTTAAATAATAATGAACCATTCCACTTGAAATTTCAGTATTCAAAGGGTTAAAAGAACCAATTCAAGTAGTTCCTTACGGTAGACTCTGCAAGTTTCCTTTCTGGTCCCCAAACTTAACTCTGAAGATAAGCGCAGCTAGTCGTCCGGCCTCGTTTTGACTGCACTTGTGGTAGCCACGCAGCAGTTTGGGCAACTCCTGATGGTAGTGGAAGATCAGATCAGCATTAATGTCACGGCCAGGTACGGTGTTTGTCCACAATTTTTTCATGAAGAACACTTGGTATGTGAACTGAGGAGGAGTACCTACAACAAAGGTATTAAAACATAGTAACGATGATATTGAGATACAAGATGAAAAAGAACAGTGATACCGGTAAAAAGATCTAAATGACTGTTGGCTTCATACAAGTTACTGCCCAAAGAACCTGATAACTTTTCATGGTTCAAGAAGAGAAGACTTTTTGAAAAACAAATTGCAAGACTGCAGCAAACTGTGTAGCGAACAAGGTGTTTTTGAAACACTATGCCCCGTCGCCAAATTTGACCTTTGACCCTGAAGGATGACCTTGACATGTCACCCCTCAAAATGTGCAGCTTCATGAGATACATATGCATGCCAAAATATCAAGTCTCTATCTGTTCAGAAACAATATATCCCACAGATCTGATCGAGGAGGGGAGGAGGGTGGGGTGTTCAGATAAACAGATCTAAATGACTGTTGGCTTCATACAAGTCACTTCCCAAAGAAGGCTTTTTCAAAAACAAATTGCTGAAACAGCAAGACTGCAGCAAACTGTGTAGAGAAAAATGTGGACAGAGACAATAGAATTATAGAAGTTTCTGATGCAAACATGTATAATTCTGTCTGCTAACTTACCATCTCTGGATGGACGAGCTTTGCGGATCCAGTCAATCAGATGTCGTACAAAGTCAAAGAAGAAATCTCCCTCTGGTACACTTATAACTGTAAAGAAATTGAGATGAGGAAAGCATTTTAAATTTTGTGTGTTAAAGTTACTAAACAGCAGTTAATATAAGTATACAAATGTCTTCTTAGGAATGATCTAAAGATTTTAACCCTTTACTTGATGAATATTCATTCAAGACTCCACCCATTATGAATAATAAATTTTACTATTTGAATAGAGTCCATTCAGTATGACAGGCTTAAATTTGCTACAGGATTTTAAATGGTAAATAGTGCAGGCCCTGATAAGATGGCTCCTCCAGGAGGAACCCTCTGATCTGGGTCTTCATTGGATGCAAATGTCAGTACACTTCTTTCACAAATATTAAAAGGGATAAATTGATAAAATCCTTTGTTAATGTTAGTTAATTATGTACTTAACCCTTTACTTCACAGATACACTTTTTTTTGCAAACAGAGTAAACCCAGATCAGATGGCTCCAGTAGGAGCCATCTGATCTGGGTCTGCTCTGTTTGTGCTTATATGATAGATCTGAGACTCTACTATTTGCCATGGGTCTCAACAGATGTTAAGTAAAGGTGTTGGTAGGTGACCTATAGAGTAAAGGGTTAACCCTTTCCCTGTTCTATGTTTATTCCAAATTCATGGACAAAATATTTTTAACAAAATATGGAAGGTGGAACATTGTAGCCATTTTAGAAAAGTAAAGAAACATATCTATCAAATTCCATTAGCAAACAGAGTAGTCCCTGATCAGACGGCTCCTCTGGGAGCTGTCTGATCTGGGTCTACTCTGTTTGCAAATGTGTGAAAACACATTTATATGAGGGAAAGGGTTAAAAAAAATATGATATAAGAGCCGATCACAGTTTTTACCTTTGTCAGCAATTTTAACAAACAAACTGAATCCTTCGGGGGATTTCAGCCTCAATTTGGTTGAAATATTTTGGCAAAAGTCCTTGGCTCTGGTGCTTGATTCAACCTCAAAAGCCTGAAAAAATGTACAATGTCAATACAATGTCAATACAGTACAACTTGTTCACCCTCTAAATACTGACGTTTTTAACTTTTTACCTAATGAATTTTCAAGAACAAAATAACGATTGAATGAATATTAATTAATTAGATTAGTTTTGCAAATGGCATATGAACATAAAATTTTTGAAGAATAAATTGTCGAAATTTTAATTTGTAGTCAGAAACGAACCAAGCAGATCCAGATCAGACAGCTTCTGCAGGAGCTAATTGATCTGGGTCTACTCAGTTTTCAAAGGCATTAACCCATTCCCTCATATTGACAACTTTTGACGACTCTGTAGAAGTCACTTTGTGAAACCATTGTGATTAATAGAGCATTTGCTCCTATAGGAGCAAATGCTCTATTTATCACAATGGTTTTAAACTACAAAATTCTAAAATTTTCCTTTTCTCTAGTTAATGCTCCTTTTGGTTAAACGTCTATGAAGTAAACAATTAACCATTTCACTCACCTCATCCGAGTCATCAGGGAAGTAGACCTTGTGTAGAATCTGTGTCGTCTTATGCTGTATGGCCTCGACCTCCACCTGGTGGGGAGGGTACTTCCTTGTACCATTCCTAAAAGCATAATAAATGACAATACAAATTCATCTCCTACTCCGATAAGCATTTTATTGTGACAGATGTTCACTTTATGTCACTCTAGACATTTTAACCAATTTTATATCACTTTAAAAACACTATGTAACATTTTGAAATGCAAGGGACTTGAAACCTTTCCTCCATAAATACGCCTTTGCAAACAAAGTAGACCCAGATCAGCCGGATTTTATAGGTCCTCAGCTGTCTGATCAGGGTCTGCTCTGTTTGCTTATGATATAGATATGATTCTACAGTTTTTGCCATGACCAAACATTCCTGTGTCCATGTGTTATTATAACAAATTAATCTAATTAATATTCATGAAATCATTAATTTTTACATGAATATTCATGGAGTAATGAGTTAAAGATAACCTGCTCTTTATCATATTACATGACTTTATGTGAAAAATGTCAATAATTTCTGGTTTTCACAGTCATTGCACTAAACATTAATGATGCTATATTATACTTGTTGCAGTTTCAATGCAAAGAGGACAAAAATTAATAGCTTTAGCTTTCAGTCAATTAATATTTAATTTAGTAACGATTGTATGAGTATTAATGACCTGAATTTTTATAATGGTATTGAACATCAAAATTTGTTACCAAGGTTGACATTATAGAATCCAAATATATTTTATACTACAAATAGAACAGATGCTGATCAGACAGGGACTCCAGAATCTGCCTGATATGAGTCTACACCAGTTGCAAAGGAATAAATATCCAAATATATGATGTAACAGGTTAAGAACATTACAGTACTTGAAACTGAATGACTTTGGAGAGTTTTGAAAGTCAAAATTTCAACCATACAAATACACGTATTTTATTACATTTGGGAAACCTTTGCAACATAGGGAACTTAATATTAACCCTTTACCGTATAGGCTATTTTTAGATACAACCTCTTTGAATAAATCTACCGAAAAGGATCATTAACTAGAGAAAAGGAAAATTTTAGATTTTTTTAGTTTGGAACCATTGTGATAAATAGAGCATTTGCTCCTATAGGAGCAAATGCTCTATTTATCACAATGGTTTCACAAAGTGACTTCTCCAGAGTCGTCAAAAGTCGTCAATATGCGGGAAAGGGTTAACCGCAAGGCGGCTATGTAAAATTTCATCAGTAGAAAATCTTGACTCCTTCAAAATTTATTCTCTGTAATAAATGCCCCCCCCCCCCACCCTTTACTTCTGGGGGAGACTTACGATCAATAAAACAACTAAAAACCCTATATATACTTACCATAAAATAAAGAAATTAGTTTTTCAAAATGCAGGTTGTAGCTTATTGCAGAATGAAAGCTATGCAGAAAGCTCCCCTGAGAGCTTTCTGCATTGCTATCATTCTGCATTAGGCAACCACCTGCATACAAGAAGATCCTTTTACTATCCCCCCACCTCCTCATTAAGACATTACAGTATCTTGCATTTCTTTTCAGAAACAATATCAGAATATTAAATAGTTTTGATCATGACGAGACACTGAGTTATTTGAGTTTTGGATCCAAAACGCAAAGGTAATTGAAGTTTTTCTCATACATGTAGCATACTAAATGTTACATGACATTTTACAAGATTGCTTGGCCTTACTTGAGTGTTTTCTGCATCCTCTGTATACAGTCCTGGGCAATCTGGTTCCTCCGTGATCTCAGGAACAACATCACCTCCCTCAGGAGATTAGTTGAGGGCGCAAACTCTCCAGTAATCAGCCACATCAGCTCCCAGCCACGGTCCTCACTCATCCTGTTACACAGGATAGAATGTTAACAGAATGTCAAGTATATACAGTAGAACCCCGCTAATGCGACCACTTAATGAATAAACATTGGTGTCTTTATAAGCAGGTGGTTGCTTAATGCAGGACAAAAGTAGTGCAGAAAGCTCCTCTAGGAGCTTTCTGCATTACTTTTGTCCTGCATTAAGCTACCACCTGCATCTAGCACCCATAATTATACCTCTTTTAGGTGGTCGCATTAGCGGGGTCCTACTGTATTTTTTCGTATATTGGCTATCACAAAAGAGCAGAATGCTAGAAAGTTCTGTTCAACCCTTTACTTTATAAATACGCCTTATAACACCTAAGTAAACAGGAACAAGTCTGTCTAATTCTGATGCTAGTTTCCGAAATTGAGGGCTTGGTGCAAAACTATTCTAACTCCTTCACAAAAGTGAAGGAGTTAGAATAGTTTTGCACCAAGCATTTATAATTTAAATTTAATTTATTTAATGGCAAATGAAAAATGTTTTTTTTATTCATAAGAACATGAAGAATTCCTTGTTTCAATCTCTATTCTAACTAGAAAACTGATTCAGTAAGAGAGGGCCCTGCAGATGATCTTTTGTTGAATATGGCATTTTGATAAATCAAGGGCAGATAACTCTGGACATGGTGATCTCATTCAACACGAAAAGTATAGGTGTCTTCCTCTCCTAATACTAAGCATATTCCTTTATTTCAACCAAATAATTATGTGAAGTTCTGTTTGAGTTATCACATCACATCAAAAGGTTGACAAAAATTTATGGCATTTTTGAAGAATCAAGGGCAGATAACTCTAGACATAGTGATCCGATTCAACCCAAAAACTATAGGCATCTTCCTCTGATGATACTAAGCATTATGCCCTTAATATGAAACCAATACATGTATGTGAAGTACTGTTTGAGTCATTGCATCACATCAAAAGTGTTGACAAAATTTGATGATATTTTTGATGAATCAAGGGCAGATAACTCTAGACCCAGACCAGACTGCTCTTATAGGAGTCGTCTAATCAGGGTCTTCTCTGTTTGCCAATGGAATTTGATAGACCTGTTTCTTTACTTTCTAAAATGGCTACAATGTCCTACCTTCCATCTTTCGCTGTAACTATTTTTTCAATGAATATTCAGTAGGTATTGAAATTTGGAATAAATGTAGAACAGGGAAAGGGTCAAGTATAAATTGAGAGGGGGACTGGATGATCTGATATATTTAGGGTAAATATGTATCAACAGAAAAATCAGAGCTTTAGTGACAGCTTACCTGTTTCTATTGTCTGTAAGTTGCTTGATAATCTGGCAGTAAATTTCATCCTTCAAGATTTCCTGCAAAAAAGGAAAAGAACAAAACATATGGGAAAAGTTATCAAATTACTCTAGGGATCAAAGTTTTTATTTAATCATATCCATTGCCTCAAAACACAAGTACAGTAAAACCTCGATTATTCGAATTTTCGGTATAGAAGAATTTAGACCCTTTTAGGCAGGTGGCTGCTTAATACATGGTGAAAGTCATGCAGAAAGCTCCTAGAGGAGCATTCTGCATGACTTTCACCATGCATTAAGCTGCCACCTGTCTTAAAGATAGATACTGATACGTATTTTAGTGTTCGAATAATCGAAGTTTTACTGTATAAAGAATGCTAAAGGCACATCATTGCTGTTTAACTCGTTACTCCATATGAACACCTTTTCACACATTTGCAAAGAGAGTAGACACAGACCAGACGGCTCCTCTAGGAGCCATCTGGGGTCATGCTTATAAAGCTTTTTAGTTGAGTCTGAGATCGTTCTCAAGCTTTTGATTGGTCAGATTTGAGCCAGAGGCTCAAATCTGACCAATCAAAAACTTGAGAACGAACTCAGACTCAACTAAAAGTTTTATAAGCATGGACCCTGATCAGGGTCTGCTCTGTTTGCTTATGATATTATATAGATATGACTGCATAGTTTCTGCCATAACCAAAACTTCATAAATCCATGTGTTATCTTAACAATTAATCTAATAAATATTCATGATGTCATTATTTTTCCTATGACTTTTCATGGTGTAAAGGGTTAACCCTTAACTTCATAAATACCCGTATTCATGTAAGAAATATTAACCCTTCGCTTGCTGAATTTTAAAACGCATTTCTCCTTCTTTAACCATGCTCTGTTGTATAATTACAAATATCTTCACTGTGTACAAGTATTTCGCCGGGCAATAACTGCTGTGGAGTGAACTGGTTGCACAATCAACTTGTAAATAGTGCAGACCCAGATGAGACAGCTCCTGCAGGAGCTGTCTCATCTGGGTCTTCACTATTTACAGGTAGGTATATTGACGTGAATAGCAAGCGAAGGGTTAACATTATGAATATCAATGAACTGATTTTGTTTTTTACATTGGCATGGGAACAAGGGAAGTTTTGACTGGTAAAACTGTAGAATCGGTTCTATATCATTCCATAAGCAAACAGAGCAGATCCTGATCAGGCAGATCCTACAGGAGCGGTGTAATCTGGGTCTACTGTTTTGCCATGATTTTTACAGTAACCTTTTGAATGCTGAATTTCAAAATGGCATGGCCCGTCATTATTTAACACATTACCTCATAGGCTTTAACACCTAACCTCTTTGAATAAATATACTGAAAAGGAGCATTTACTAGAAGAAAAGGAAAATGTTAGAATTTTGAAGTTTTGAAACCATTGTGACAAATAGAGCATCTGCTCCTATGGAGCAAATACTTTATTTATCACAAATGGTTTCAAAAAGTTATTTTTCCAGAGGCGTTAAAAGGCGTCTATATGAGGGAATGGGTTAAGAAGAGAGGCAATTCAATATGTAGAATATTGAGAATGACAACAGTGCAGACCCTAATCAGAGGAATCCTCTCTGATCTGGATCTACACTGTTTACAAATACTTTTACACTCGTTTCCCTACATTCAAAGTTTTAAAATGCTGTAACAGTAATTGTAAAAGTCTACTTACAGTTCTCAGAGGAGGCTCGAAGATTTGATCAGTCAGCTCGTTTGCCACTCGTCCTCGTTTGGCAGGATGGTCTCCCATATATTTCAGGATAGGTAGCAACAGTTAAGGCAGTAAACAACAAATGAAATCCCGATACAGTAAAACCTCTCTATACCGGCCACTAAATTGTGTTAATTAGTTTGTATCTGGGTAGGTGGTTGCTTAAAGCAAAGTGAAAGTAAAACAGAACGCTCCTATAGGAGCGTTCTGTTTTACTTTCACCTTTGCTTTAAGCAGCCACCTGCCTTTAACACAAAATACTTTATGTAATTTAGTGGCCGTTATAGAGAGGTTTTACTGTACACCTACACTACTGTATCTATTGTCTATCTAACCCTTTGCTCCATAAATACACCTTTCTATGTCTTTGCAAACAGAGGAGACCCAGATCAAAGGGCTCCTGCAGGAGCTATCTGATCAGGGTCTGCTCTGTTTACTTATGGTTTAAGACAGAACCGATTCTTCAGATTCTGCCTGAGCCCAAATTATCTGTGTTCATGATAGCAAAAATAAAATTAATCTAGTAGAATTAATATTTGTAATATCATCATTTCTTACATGAAAATTCAAGGTAATAAAGGGTTAATTTTGTTAATCTTGAACATAAAACTCCTTGTAATTATGTAAAAACAGTTTAACAATAAAAGCATGAAAGGATATCTAAGAAGCACATTGATGCCTCTTGGCTGACTTCCTCCCTGCCTTGGAGCTTCTTCAGTAGGGGCTGTTTAAGAGGTTCTTTGGAATACTTCCATAATTCGTCTGGCTTCCTGCGGCGAGCGGTGGCCAGTGTCTTTGTCAGGGTGCGCTTTGGTGGAGGCCTACAGAGTAAAATATTCAAATTAAAATACTGGTACTACCAAAACAAATGCACTTCTATTGACTATAATGAACATGCACCAGACAAAATATCTGCATAGAAACAAATGAAGAATTAAACCTTTCAACGCTGAATTTGGAATGGTCTATCATTGCTTAACCCATTCCCTCATAGGCTATTTTTAGATCTAACCACTTTGAATAAATCTACCGAAAAGGAGCATTAACTAGAGAAAAGGATTTTTTTTAGAATTTTGTAGTTTGGAGCCATGGTGATAAATAGAGCATTTGCTCCTATAGGAGCAAATGTTCTATTTATCACAATGGTTTCAATAGGTGATTTTTACAGAGGCATAGACAGGCATATTTATGGAGGAAAGGGTTTAACAAACAAATCTATTCAGAATGACAGAGTGTAATTTGAATGACAAATAGTGCACTTGTTTCCTACCTACATTCAAAGGATTAAATTAAACATGATGTACTATGACAGGGAAGTAAACATGCATACGGTATATTGAAATAGTAAACTTGTTGTTTCTCCACCAAATCCTATTTTGAGATCACTCTTTAGGATCATCTCCCTTTAGTTTCCTGTCATATCAGGTCTTGCTATATTCAGTACAGTAAAACCTCCATAAAATGTAGCATTTCTTTAAGACAGGTGGCAGCTTAATGCAGGATTAAAGTCATGCAGAAAGATCCTTCAGGAGCTTTTCTGCATGGCTATTAAGCACCAGCCTGCCTAAAACAGATCTAATTTCTTCTCTACTGAAAGTTTTGTTTGGTAAGGTGTTACTGCATTTATTTCTGTATTAATTCCCAGAACTTTTGATAGAAGTCTTAATTCTGCACCTCTAAGAAATGTGATAGCTCAATGCAGGAGCTTTCTGCATTACTTTCATTATGCATTAAGCGCCAATTGCTTTTAAAGATATCCCAATACTTAGTAACTTGTAGCTGTACAGAGGTTCTAGTATGAATTAACCCATTTGCACCCAGTGGATTCTTCCATGTTTATATATTGGATTAGTCTATTTTTAATATAAGGGGTGTCTGGCCTAAAATTTTTATTTCGTTTTGTTTTATATTGAAATTCCTTTCAGCAAACAGTGTAGACTCTGATCAGAGTCTACACCGTTTGCCTACGTCCCATATATGGGATTGTGGGAGCAAATGGGTTAATGTACCTGAAATGATCAAGGGAATATTCCTCCAAGGTGTATGGTTTTTCTCCAGTGTCTGGCAGGGGTTCTCCTGCAGGCTGGGTTAGTATGGACTGGTCTGATGATTGCACAAACAGGGTCTGCAAAACACAACAGGGTTTGAGGTGACCCAGACAGTACAGAATGGGAAATAGGAATGAAAACCATAAAAAATGGGAAATTTATGAGAGAGCATGGAATAACTATTATGAAACACCATCAGCAGTTCCATAAATGTCAATTTTTACTGCAATGTGATTGAGTTGAGTGCTAAATGAAAACCAAAGAATTAGTGATTTGGTGCAAAGACCTGAGAGGGACATTTGTTTTAGGAAACTTGGCTCCAGCCATGATATTAAAAATATTCTTTTTATTGCACTTTTAGTTCCCAGAATTTATCTTTAAGCCTTTACTTAATGAATATTCATGCAAACAATAATAAATGCATGAATATTAATTAACTGAATTTTTTAAAAGAAATTTTGTTGACCATGGCTGAAACTGTAGAATCATATCTATATTATTGCATAGGCAACCTTAACCCTTTCCCTGTTCTGTGTGTATTACAAATTTGAATACCTACTGAATATTCATGGACAAAAAGGTTATAATGAAAAAGGTGGAGCATTGTAGCCATTTTAGAAAGTAAAGACACAGATCTTTGAAATTCTATTAGCAAAAAGAGTACACCCTGATCTAGGATCTGGGTCTACTCTGTTTGCAGATGCTTGAAAACACGTTTATATGAGGGAAAGGGTTAATCAGATGGTGCCTGCAAGAGCAATCTGATCTGGGTCTACTCTGTTTGCAAAGGTGTCAAGTGGAATATCTATAAAGTAAAGGATTAATTACATGAATATTCATGGAGGAAAGGGTTAAAGGCGTATCTATAGGGTAATGGATTAATCCTTGTCAGCAAACACTTGTCTTAGCAGTATATGATGAGCTTTGCAAACAGGTTGGATCCAGATGAGGAATTTGGCATATAATCAGGGTCCAAACTGTTTTATACTTTGATTATAATATGCCTGGGTATAGTTGTTTATAGAATTCATGTCAATTAACCCTTCCCCTCATGTAAACATGTTTTCACGCATTTGCAAACAGAGTTGACCCAGATCAGACAGCTCCTAGAGGAGCTGTCTGATCAGGGTCTGCTGTTTGCTAAAAGATTTTGATATATCTGCTTATTTGCTTTCTAAAATGTCTAAAACATTCCACCTTCCATATTTCATTATAACTATTTTGCCAATGAATATTCAGTAGGTATTGAAATGTGGCAAATATACAGAACAAGGAAAGAGTTAGGTAGGCAATATTTACCAGTATCTCTGGAGGAGGTTTTGTTATGGTTGGCAGCACATAGACACACTCAGCCGGGAAGTCTCCCTGCTTATTGGTGCGCACACACTGTCCGACACACCAGCCCGAGTTCATCACCGTCTCCCCACTCTGTTGTAACAACACAATCAGGTCACCTTTCTGGAAAGTCAGGAATGATGAACCTTCACCTGAAAATGAAATTATATCACCAACTAGTAATAATACAAGCAACTTTTCAATTGACATACAAATATTTAACCATTTACTCCATAGATACACTGTTTAACTAGGCCTTTCAATGTCTTTGAAAACAGAGAACACCCAGATCAGATGGCTCCTATAGGAGCTGCCTGATCAGGGTCTGCTCTGTTTGCTGTTGACATAATATAGACATGATTCTACAGTTTCTGCCATAGCCAAAAAGTCCTGTGTCCATGTGCTATTATAATAATTAATCTGATTAATATTCATGACACGATTATTTCTTACATAAACGGAAAACGTTAATGTCTTGGCAAACAGAGGAGACCCAGATCAGATGGCTCCTCCAGTTCTACAGTGTTTACTATTGTGTTTATAATTTTTTTCTTGGAAAATTAGACAAACTAATAAAAAGTGAAAGTTTAGATCCAGATGGGTAATTTAGCATGCTATCTGGATCTAACACATTGTGATAAACTGATCATTATTTCTAGCAGAAACTGAAATATAGTTTCTCTAAAAATTAATCTTTAACCCATTACCTCATAGGCTATTTTTTAGATCCTACCTCTTTGAATAAGTCTACCGAAAAGGAGCATTTACTAGTGAAAAGGAAAACTTTAGAATTGTGTAGTATTGAAACCATTGTGATAAATAAGCATTTGCTCCATAGGAGCAAATGCTCTATTTATCACAATGGGTTCAAAAAGTGACTTTTACAGAGGCGTAGAAAGGCATACTTATGAAGGAAAGGGTTAAGACTTCTACGTCAATAAATATATGACTGTTCAAGACAGGTTCTACTGTAATTTTGAAAGCACATTTTCTTCCATTTCTTTCAAAAAAAGACACTGACTGTCAAATCATTTGAATCTTGATGACACGTCCAACTTTCTCGACCTCTCATGTGAACTGTTTGCAAAGGTCATCACAAATTGGTCTACAGTGTTGAAACATTAAACAGGTAGCCCAGTTCAGGCCTGCTTACCTGGAGCACTGTAGTCCTGTAGGGCTATCACATACTTCGACCTCTTCTTGAGACCCTCCAGGAAGGTCACAACAAGGTCACGGATGTCCTCTGCATTGGGTGAGGTGAATGTATACTCATCTCCTTTGACTGTAGCAAGGGTAAAGCTCTGTCCGTGCATTTTACCAGTCCTAGAAATAAAATCATGAGTGGCTAGAAATATTGTGAGAAATCAATACAGCAAGAGACCAAACTCTGATTTAAGGGTTAAGGTAAAGGTGAGGTTTATAGTCTGGAATTTATATAACATAACCTTCTGACATTCACATTTTACTAGATTATTGATCGCCGCATGAGCGGCGATCACTAATGGAATGTTCAAAAGTATTTACCCATGTAGGAGAGGTAGCGACAAGTTTTACAAAGTCTATTCTGCGTATATTGGTGAGAAGAACCAAATGAATTGGCACATGAGGGCGTGGCAGAGAATAGTTTCTATCTGCATTATTGATGTAGTGAAATATGTGATGTAAAAACCTTCATACGATGTTTAAAAAGAAATTTATCAAACAAATGTACAATAATAACAATAATTATGACACTTTTTTCGTCGAAGTATCGACATTAAATGCCAAAAACAGTTTTGTAAACATAAATGAAGCCGGGTCAAAGTCGCAGAATTGAAGCCGGGTCAAAACTGTAGTCGTGCACCTGTTTGCGGTGCTCTCGTTCTAAATTATGCCCTTCAGAGATTTTGACATATTACAGTTTTGTTTAATGACCATTGTTTATTGTCCAAAAATGTCGACAAAAGTAATACATACATCAGTATATTTATACACGTGATATACACATGTTAAGTCATGAATAGATTCAAACTCTTTGCTAGTGCCTTTATATGTGAAAGCGATATATACATCTTCAATTTCCCTTGAAGCATGTCTGGCCTGATAGCGTAGTGGTTACCACGGTCGCCTATCGTGCAGTCAGCTCTGGTTCGAATCTCACCACTGACGAAACTTTTTTTTCTCTCTTTTTCCTTTCTATTTTTTTTTTAATGACGGTTTGGGTTTTTACTGGGATAGTTAATGATAATTATCCATATTAAGTGTTTTTTCTTTCAACTGATAGGTTATTTTTGGTAAAACAAATTTGTAGAAAAATTAAAAATAGTTCCTGTTGTAAGAAGAAATTCCTACACCTACTATACAAATAAACCTCTACTGTACATATAAACTTAGGTTTATTATGCTACCCCTTTATTACGTCACTAGCGGCTGTAGTGACGGGATAAAATATTTATCCTCTTACGTTTTGGTATCGTCAATATGCCTCTGAACCAATCAATGACCGCCCTAGATATTTGTGTCAAGTTTCATGTGATACTTCCAACAATGCATATGTCATAATAGTTTTACCAGGTATTAACTTGTTACAGTTTGCAACAGAGTTCTTTATCAGCATGCCATAGTATATTTTCTTGTTTACATAGTTATTTGTTTCATAATAAATGACTATATTTTTAATTTATAGCCTTGTCTCTTTATTATCACCTTTTTAGAGAAGGGGAGTAGGATATTCATTTATCCTCATTTTTTTAGCTCACCAGAGCACGACGTGCTCATGCTGAGCTTTTAGGATCGTTGGATGTCCCTCGTCTGTTGTCCGTTGAGATACCACATTTTGCACTTGATCTCTAAGTAAATTGGTTTGTGTTTTGCCCTGCATGAAATTTAGGTCAATCTCGAATATGGGTCACCTGGGCTCAAAAACAAGGTCACTAGGTCAAATCTTAGAAAATCTTGTTAATGCTCTAGAAGCTACAAATCTTATTGGATCTTACTGAAATTTTATCAGAATGTGTCTCCATGAAATCTACGCCAAGTTCGAATATTGGTCATGTCGGGTCAAAAACTAGGTCACTAGGTCAAATCTTACAAAATCCTAAACACTCTGGAGGCCACATTTTGCACTTGATCTTTAAGTAAATTGGTTTGTGTATTGACCCTGATGAAATCTAGGTCAAGTTCGAATATGAATCGCCTGCAGTCATAAACTAGGCCACTAGGTCAAATCATAGAAAAATCTTGTTCACACTCAAGTGGCTACAAATGTTATCAGATCTTACTGAAATTTTATCAGAATGTTTGTCCACATGCAATCTTGGTCAAGTTCAAATATGGATCATGTCGGGTTCAAAACTAGGTCACTACGTCATTACACTCTTGAGGCTACATATCTCGTTAAGTTTTTAATGAAATGTTGTCTTTCAATTGTCTTAACAAAACAGTTCCTTATTAAAAACCTTCCTTGTACACAAATTTCGCGGCGATCCAATGCCTTGCATCAGTATTCGTCTTGTAAGTTATTGGTTTACATTTGACACCCAAGGCAGCCATGGCAGAGAGGCTAATTTCCATCACAGATATCCAGTTATATGCCTGGGTGGAGAATAGCAATGTGGGGCCCATGGTCCTGGCAGGATTTGAACTGGGGACCTTCCCATCCCAAATCCTGCATTCTACCACTGGTCCACCACTCCTTCAGATCTGAGTCTACTCTGTTTGCAAAGTTGTCAGTCAATTTCTCATTTAATTTTCAACTGGCACATAGAAAGCTTTATAGAATCTAACCTGCTACTGGAGACCGCAGTAATTTCAGGGAAAGACAACTCTAGCAGAACTTGTTCTTGGTCATCCACCACATATACACCGGTCCAGTTAACTGCGATAATCACATCATTCTTTGGCAGGCTTGGTCCAGCAAACTTGTAAGCCTCGTAGAATCGGGAGAAGAGCAGAGGCCATTTGTATTTGGCATAGCTGACGATGTCCTGTTTCACCTTGAGTTGTTTGATTTTGTCATTGGCGAAGTACTCGCTGCGCACCTTGGATACCACCTGCTGCATCCAGTAGTGTAGGGCATTAGGTTTTGTCAGCAGGTTATCAGGGATGTAAGACGGGAGCAGAGACTGGAGTCTCTCAGTGCTGACATTAGAGCCGTAGTCAACATAGTATTGCTGGGCAGCAATCATCGATAAATCCTCATCCTGACAATAGTAAACAAGGTTCAGTACAGATACCCACTAGTTTTTCACATAAATCTACTTTTCATGAGTTTCCTCAGTTTTATATTAATTCATTGATTTAGCTGTTAAATGCTGTATAATAAAACTTGAATGGTACATCACTGTTTAACCCTTTCTCTGTTCCATGTATATTCCAAATTTCAATACCTACTGAATATTCATGCACAAAATAGTTACAATGAAATATGGAAGGTGTAACATTGTAGCCATTTTAGAAAGTAAAGAAACATCTTTCAAACTGCACTAGCAAACAGAGCAGACCCTGATCAGACGGCTCCTATAGGAGCCATCTGATCTGGGTCAACTCTGTTTGCAAATGCGTCAAAACAGGTTTATATGAAGGAAAAAGTTAACGAAAGAGTCCATACAGTTTGAAGGAAATAAATTTACTAGAGAGTCTGAAAGACAAACAGTGCAAACCCCTAATAAGAGGACTCCTTTAGAAGCCCTCTGATCTGGATCTACACTGTATGCAAATGCCAGTATTGCGGTAAGTCAACATAATACTGCTGAGTAGCAATCATTCATAAAAATCCTCATTTTGGCAATAGTAAACAAGACTGCTATGCAGATACTATGAAAGTTTTTAACCCTTTCCCTGCTCAGTATTCATGAAAGAAATAATGACAATATGAATATTTATTAGCTGAATTTTTTGCTCCAATAAAAATGTAGAGTCAGATCTATATCATGTCAAAAGCAAACAGAGTGGACCCTGATCAGACGGCTCCTATTGGAGCCGTCTGATCTGGGTCTACTCTGTTTGCAAATGCGTGAAAACACATTTGTATGAAGGAAAGGGTTAACATAGATCACTGTTTATGCATTTTTTCCCAGACATCTCTAGATTACTGGAAAGCTTGCATGAGAATCATGCATTGAAAACCATCTTGCATTCACAGTATAATGAGAAAACAACATTTCCTAATTTTTAAACTAAACTTTACATCTAGAGCTTATTATAAAAGGTTATACAACTTTATTTTCATAGTTCACTTATTTATTCATTATTAAAGACACTTCATACCTTATCACACCTGTACTCTCCAAATTTGATTCCTCGTACGACCTGTTGGAAGATGAGGTTGGTTGCTGTTGGATCCTCGCTGGGGTCATGCCATGGTGCGAATATCTCCTTTCTGAAGAACAGCCGCCAGGGGGCGTTCCTCTCCTGAGCCCCTTGCTCTTTGGCATACTGCTCACACTGAGAGATGGCGTCCATCACATGATCTCCGCCACTGCCTAGTGATGACACCTGTAAGAAATCACACAAAATTGCATCAGTTAGAAACAGAAACACATTTAGATAATCACATATTTTTGTACAACAAAGTACACAACTAAATGAGAAAATTAACCCTTTACTCCATAGATACGCCTTTGCAAACAGAGTAGAACCAGATCAGAGGACTCCTTTAGTATCCATCTGATCAGGGTCTGCTTTATTTACTTACAGAATTACATAGATCTAATTCTACAGTATATGCCATAGGAAAAGATACCTGTTTATATGCCATCGTAACAATTAAGCTGATTGATATTCATTTGTATTATTTCTGACATGAATATTCATGAAGTAAAGAGTTAGTTATTTAATACTAGCTCATACAGGAAATGTTTAACCCTTTCCCTGTTCTATGTTTGTTTCAAATTTCAATACCTACTGAATATTCCTTAACAAAATAGTTATAATGAAATAAGGAAAGTTAGATATTGTAGCCATTTTAGAAGCTAGAGAACCAGATCTATCAAATTCTATTAGGAAAAAGAGTAGACCCTGATCAGACGGCTCCTATAGGAGCTGTCTGATCTGGGTCTACTCTGTTTGCAAATGCATGAAAACACGTTTATATGAGGGAAATGTTTAATATTCCAAAGCTTGACAATGCAAGATGAAGCTATACAGACAAGTATGAGTTTAGCCATTTCCCTGTTCTATATTTAGTCCAAATTTAAATACCTACTGAATATTCATGGCCAAAATAGTTATAATGAAGTATGGAAGTAGGAATATTGCAGCCATTTTAGAAAGTAAAGAAACAGATCTATCAAATTTCATTAGCAAAGCAGACCCAGATCAGATGGCCCCTATAGGAGCCGTCTGATCTAGGTCTACTCTGTTTGCAAATGCATGAAAATGCATTTATATGAGAGAAAGGAATAGGATAAGGATATGGTTCTAGTCAAATGACTTACTTTGTCAAACAAAGCAATGTAGAGGGAGAATCCAAACTGGTCCTTGAGTACTATCTTATCAGACAGCTGTTGACACAGTTCACGGGCTGTCGTGGCCGAGTCGGCAAGTAGTGTTTTCGTGTTACCATCCATAAATGTAATTGGTAACATGAGTGGTTTCTTGGACTTGGTAGCCTGAAGCTCCAGCCAGGAGGGTGGCTGGTTACGGGTGCCATTGGCGAAGGTACGTCTCAGTCTCTCCTCACAGTATGGGGCATACCCAGGTGGACCTTCTCTGATGAAATTTCTCAGGTATTTGATAAACTGCAGAAAATGAATTAAATTTATCATAGAGAAATAAGGTATTTATTGTAAGTTTTCAGTTATCTCTCAATACAAATTTAGAATTGTCTCAAGACATTTTAGTACAAATAAGAAAGGATTTGCTGAAAATTAAGAAATTTTAATACATCAGTACTATTAATTAGATAATAGCATTTCTCATCTGAAATAGTTCTAGACTCAATCAATACTAAAAACAGAACAAGTGACAAGTAATCAGTGGATGAAATATCAGCCTATTCAAAAAGAGTTATCTTTCTTACCTTATCTGATGGAGCAAAGCATCCAACACACAGGGACAACAAAATCCAGCCTCGAGCATGGCTGGAACGGGATGGGTTCTGGGTCAGTTGCTTCGCTATCTGGCAGTAGATCTCATCCCTGAAATGAACAAATTAAGTATAATCTCTCTTTAATGGCAACCAACAGGACTCTCACCCTTTATCTGACAGAGACGCATTTTTACGCATTTGCAAACAGAGGAGACCTAGATCAGACAGCTCCTGTAGATCAGATTCATTAATTTCTGCCATGGTCAAAACTTTTCATGTTCATATGGCATTATGAAAATTTATCTTTTTAGTATCCATAGTCTTTAATTCTTACATATATATTTATCAGGTAAAGGGTTAAAAAACAACATCCATTAACTTAATACATGTAGTTATATTAAGGAGTGTATTTATTGTACCATACCAGAAACTGTATTCATACATAAGCAAACAGAGCAGACTCTGATCAGACAGCTTCTACAGGCGCTGTCTGTCTGATCTAGGTCTTCTCTGTTTGCAAAGCTTCAAAGGGCATCTGTATCAAGTAAATGGTTATTGAATAGCATCCCACAACCATACAACTCATAAATTCTGCAACTATAAAGTGGTTGCTATGCATGTTTCTATGTCTCTGTAACATTGGTTAAAATTCAAATGATAAATCCACTTACCTCAAATCTGGCCTCAGAATTCCATGTCCAATGATAAGGTGGAGCTTTTCCAGGTTGGATGTTGGTCTCTCCTCTAGTAGGGCATTCTGTCCTGATGGTGTGAAGTAATCATAGTCCAGCTGGTTCTTGAACTCTTCTGTAATCTTCGACTTCTTCTTTAAGGTCAAGGACACCAGTTTCTTCCTCATGCTGCGCTTGCCGCTGGCCCGCGAGTGGACCATGGGCTCATTCTCTAGCTCATAGTTCATTCGCTGAGCTTCTTCCAGATCTTTCTTGTTGAACTTTCTCCCCAATGTGGAATAGATCTTGGTCATCACTGGAGTAGTGTCCTATTAGAAAAGCATAACATGACCCGATGTTATTAAAGTTTTGTTTCATTCTCAAGCATCTGATCGGTCAGAATTGAGCTGGCTCAAAATCTGTCCAATCAGATACTTGAGAAAGAACCTTGACTCGGACTCAGAAGGACCCTGTATTTTATCTAATACAGTTGAACTTCGATAACTCGAACTTCAAGGGACTATACAAATTAGTTTGAGATGACAGAAGTTTGAGTCATCCGATTTATAATCTTAATACTTTCGTAAGGCCACAGCTTACTACAGGTCTAAAGTAAAGCTCCTGTAGGAGCTTTCAGCATTACTTTAGTCCTGTATTAAGTTGCCACATGTGTTTCTAGATAGCTGTACCTATACAATTTTGAGCAGTTTTATATTGTAAGTTTTGGAAGGACTTAACGTTTTGTTCGAGTTATCCCGAAGTTTGACATATCGAAGTTCAACTGTACTCATTTTTTATCTGCATTCAGTGCTAGCGAGCAGAGCTAAATCTTTTATTGAAACAATACCTACATTCTATACAGACAGAGGTTTGTGATAACTTCCCATACAAACAAGATCTAATTGTAACAGAATCCGTGACAGAATGTCCCCCAAACGAAATAGATAACAGATATTGATGAGCAAAATATGTAAATATTCATCAATCACAGGCCATCACTGGATTACCATGGCAACCAACACTTTTGAAACACCAGCCATTAAGTTCGGAGTACGTATATACTCCTACTTACCAATTTTCAGCAAAATCTAATATCTAAATGTTGACCAATCAGGGGCCTACACTCCATTACAATGGTATACAACTCTTGAAACACCTACGATTGAGTTAGGGTACCAAATTACCCCCATCAAACCAATTTTCAGCAAAATCAAACAATATCTAAATTTCAACAAATCAGAGCCCACCATTCATTTACCATGGCAACATTTTAAATACCAAGAGTTGAAAGCACATCTGCACGTAACAAGCAACTTTCATGTAAAGTTTCATTGGGATTGGGCTATTACTTACAGAGAATGATTGTGTGAATATTCATTTGATGATTTTTTATAGTGGCATATGAATACAGGAATTTAATTTTTTGGTCACAGTAGAAACTGCTGAATCAGATTTATATTATTTCATCAGCTATCAGAGAAGACCCTGATCAGGTGGTTCTCAAGCTTTTGATTGGTCAGATTTGAGTTCTCAAGCTTTTGATTGGTCAGATTTGAGCCAGAGGCTCAAATCTGACCAATCAAAAACTTGAGAACGAACTCAGACTCAACTAAACGTTTTATAAGCATGGACCCAGATGGCTCTTACAAGAGCTATCTAATCTGGGTCTACTCTGTTTGCAAAGACATCTCTATGAGGTAAAGGGTTAAATTTTGACAAACATCTTTTGTCATCCATCCTTACCCTTGAGTCCTGTACTGCAGCGTACATCTTGGGCTCCGGCAGATCACCCATGAATCTCAAAATAGTTATCCAAACAGCAAGAGCTGCCAAATGGTCACTCTCAGACTTCAGTGGTAGAAGAGAAGATCTGATTGGTCGACGTATGTAGGTGTGTGTCGAATTGCCTTGGAAGTATGTCGCTGCAAATTTGGAGAATTTGTACTCGGATATGTCCTCCAAGTCCTCCGGCACATCTGGGGGTCTCATGTCTTCAAAGCTCTCCTCAATTGATCTCTTGCCCTCCAGATCCTGTTTAAAATAAAAATATAGATGGGATAAGAGAAACAGCATTTAGTTGAAGAATGCCGAGTAAATTTTGCCTAATCATCCTGTTATCAGCTTTATGTTAACCCTGTACCTGATGTCTTTGCAAATTTAGTGGCCGTTATAGAGAGGTTTTCCTTCAATTGCAAACAGAGTAGACACAGATCAGATGGCTGTTGTAGGAGTCGCCTGATCAGGGTCTACTCTCTCTGCTTAACCCTTTCCCTGTTCTGTATTTAGGCCAAATTTCAATACCTACTGAATATTCGTTAATAAAAACGGTATAAAGAAATATGGAAGGTGGAACATAACAGACATTTTAGAAAGTGAATAAACAGATCTATCAAATTCTATTAGCAAACAGAGCAGACTCTGTTTGCAAATGCGTGAAAACACGTTTATATGAGGGAAAGGGTTAATATATTACATAGATCTGATTTTAAAGTTTCTGCCATGACAAAAATCTGTGTTTAAATGGCACTAATAAAAATCAGCTAAAAAATATTCCTGTCATTATTCTTAACCCATTACCTCATAGGCTATTTTTAGATACAACCTCATTCAATAAATATACCGAAAAGGAGCATTAACTAGAGAAAAGGAAAAATTGAGAATTTTGCAGTTTGAAACCATTGTGACAAATAGAGCATTCGCTCCTATAGGAGCAAATGCTCTATTTATCACAATAGTTTCACAAATTGACTTTTACAGAGGCGTCAAAAGGTGTCAATATGAGGGAATGGGTTAATATCTAGAATTAAGTTAAGTAAATATTCATCAAGTAAAGAATTAAGTCACAATCTAAATAATTATAATTATTCTCTACTGATAATAATAAGTATGTGGTTCGTGAAAACATGTTTCATTACTGGGTGTCACACATGGACCAGGCTGTTATAAATAGATTACATTTGCAGATGAAAATGATTTGGAGCAAAACTTTATATTCATCATTTTCCATACAATATAATAAATTCTTGTTATAACCGTTTCATTTTTTACTTATTTGTAACAACTGTGCAAATATCGCAGAAAAAATTCTCACAAGAACAGAAACTGTTATAAGGTCATTATCTTTGATCTTTGGTATTAAAATTGAACATTGCAGGTCTGTGCAGTAAAGTCTCTAAAACGATCACTCCAAAGTCTGGATTTTTTACCCATTACCTCATAGGCCATTTTTAGATCCAACCTCTTTGAATAAATCTACTGAAACAGGAGAATTTACTAGAGAAAAGGAAATGTTTAGAATTGTATACTATTGAAACCATTGTGATAAATAGAGCATTTGCTCCATAGGAGCAAATGCTTTTTTTATCACAATGGTTTCAAAAAGTAACTTTTACAGAGGCATCAAAAGGCGTCAATACGAGGGAATGGGTAAAAGCAGGTTGAAGTTTAATGCAGGACAAAAGTTATACAGAAAGCTCCTATTGGCACCTTCTGTATTACTTTTGCCTTGCATTAAGTGACCATCTGTTTTTTAAAAACTCCTATATTAATAAATCATGTCACTGCTTTAGCAAGATTACTGTACACATGTTTCTATAAAATGCTGAAAATGAAAATAAAACATTTAAGTTTATAGTTTTCTATACCTGGAATATATGTTTTATTACAATCATGAGTTTTTTAAGCTGTCAAAAAACATAAAACTAGAAAAAATAGAGCTACAAAAAAAAATGTCATAATTTGCCGGTTTCCCCAAAATCTAAACATTAACCCTTCTCCCGCTAATCGCGACCTGACTCGTATTTACAAACAACTCCGATCCAGATGAGACGTCAAATAACTCGGCATCTCCTTAGGATCCAAGCTGCTTGACACTAAACCCATTCCCGCATATTGACGCCTTTGAAAAAGTCACTTTTTGAAACTACATGTATTGTGATAAATAGAGCACTTGCTCAAATGAGCAAATGCTCTATTTATCACAATGGTTTCAAAACAACATACATGTAATTCTAAAATTTTCATTTTCTCTAGTAAATGCTCCTTTTCGGTAAATTTATTCAAAGAGGTTGGGTCTAAAAATAGCCTATGAGGGAATGGGTTAATGAATAGTTTCTCAAAGGCTTGATCGAGTCGAAACAGTACAATCTGCATCATATCAATTCATTTTTCACAGCGGGACAAGGGTTAAAAGCTCAATTACAAGTTAAAATAGCTCTAAATATGCTGCAGTTCCCTCCCTCAAGGTAAATCTTTTGTATGAGGAGAATGAACACCACAAATTTGCTGACATGATTATGCCAGAATACAAGGACACAAAAGTAGGTCAAATATCGTAATCACTGTAAGCATTCAAATACTCAATCTCCTCTTTCTATCAATTTGTTAAGCTGATTATTCAAATTTTCACCATTTTGATTACTTTTATTGACATAATAGCAAATAGTGTAGATCCTGATCAAATTACTCCTTCGAGAGCAGTTTGATCTGGATCTGCACTATTTTTGTAAGGTTTTTTTATCGGGTTTTACGTTGCTTCAAATTTGAAAGTATTTGTACATTAATTTGTATATCTGTTCAAATACTTGGGTAATTAGGGTTGATCAAATTTGTAGTCTAGCATATATAAGTCCAGGGCTCAGTGAAACAAGGGCATGTTGTATTGCTATGCAAGACATGAGTCCCCCACCGGACTGAAAAAAAAACCTCCGCTCTCCCCACCCCACCCACCCATGGTGTGGTTGACCATGGTATATACATGACCACCTGAATGGTATTAGTACCTACTTTCATACATTAAATCAGTAAATAAAAAGTTATTGTCCCGACAAGAAAATATGAAAAAGGGGAGTAACTCCAAAAATATTGATGCTAGAGTTATTGCCCTTGTGCATGACACTACACCTCACCATGCTTGTTTCATATGAGAAGTTTCAAATCAATTGAACCAGTACATAAAGAGTTATTAACTGGACAAGGAAATATGAAAATGGGAATAACTCCAAAAATATAGATGCTAGAGTTATGGCCCTTGTGCATGACATTACCCCTCATCATGCTTGTTCCATATGTGAAGTTTCAAATCAATTGAACCAGTAGATAAAGAGTTATTGTCCGGACAAACAAATATGTAAAAGGGGAATAACTCCAAAAATATTGATGCTAGATTTATGGCCCTTGTGCATGACACTAGCCCTCATCATGCTCCTTCAATGTGTGAAGTTATAATGAATTTGGCATAACTTTGTAGGAGATATGGCCCGGACACGAAGTGTGACAGATGGACTGACAAGAAAATATGAAAAAGGGGAATAACTCCAAAAATATTGATGCTAGAGTTATGACCCTTGTGTATGACACTACCCCTCATCATGATTGTTCCATATGTGAAGTTTCAAATCAATTGAACCAGTAGATAAAGAGTTATTGTCCGGACAAACAAATATGTAAAAGGGGAATAACTCCAAAAATATTGATGCTAGATTTATGGCCCTTGTGCATGACACTAGCCCTCATCATGCTCCTTCAATGTGTGAAGTTATAATGAATTTGGCATAACTTTGTAGGAGATATGGCCCGGACACGAAGTGTGACAGATGGACTGACAAGAAAATATGAAAAAGGGGAATAACTCCAAAAATATTGATGCTAGAGTTATGACCCTTGTGTATGACACTACCCCTCATCATGATTGTTCCATATGTGAAGTTTCAAATCAATTGAACCAGTAGATAAAGAGTTATTGTCCGGACAAACAAATATGTAAAAGGGGAATAACTCCAAAAATATTGATGCTAGATTTATGGCCCTTGTGCATGACACTAGCCCTCATCATGCTCCTTCAATGTGTGAAGTTATAATGAATTTGGCATAACTTTGTAGGAGATATGGCCCGGACACGAAGCGTGACAGACGGACGGACGGACAGACGGACAGACGGACGGACGGACGGACGGAATCGAGCAAACCTATAGTCCCCCAACCGGTAACCGGTGGGGGACTAATAATGTCAAGCTACATCAACTCTTTGAATGCTGAATTTTCGAAAAAATGATCTGTCAGTGTTTTCCTTCATTTAAACGCCTTTTCACACTGTTGCAAACTGAGTTAGACCTAGGTCAGACGGCTTCTGTAGGAGCCGTCCTATCAGTGTCTGCTCTGTTTGCTTATGGTATAATATAGATTTCATTCTACAGTTTCTACCTGAGCAAAAACATCCTGTGTACTTAATCTTATAAATATTCATGATGTCATTATTCATTACATGAATATTAAACACAGAGCAGTAAAGTTCTTTCAGTATGAAAGATATGAATTCCCTAGAGGATTCTGACTGACAAACAGTGCAAACCCTGATCAGATGTCCCCTCTCAGAGCCCTCTGATCTAGATACACACTGTTTACAATTGTCAGGACACTTGTTTCCTGCATCCAAAAGGTCTCTGATAAAAAGAGGTCTACAGTAAAACCTCTTTATAACGGCCACTAAATTGTGTTCATTAGTTGGTATTTATGGCTGCTTAAAGCAAGGTGAAAGTAAAACAGAACGCTCCTATGGGAGCGTTCTGTTTTACTTTCACCTTGCTTTAACCAGCCACCTGTCTTTAACACAAAATACTTGATGTAATTTAGTGTCCGTTATAGAGAGGTTTTCCTGTAATTGTAAACAGTGTGTAGATTCAGATTCGAAATCACATCAGTGATGAGCTATCTGATTATGTTTTACGCTGTTTGGACAGATAGGAAACAAAATACAACATATTCCGTAAGTGTCAAACAGTTCAGACCATGACCAGTTGCCATGTTGGATCCACAACAGCTGGTCTGGGTATACACTGTTCAAACACAATAAGACCTTTTTTCCCAGAGAGCAGCTCAATTTTAAGCAGTTTGTAAAATTGTCCTCCTCTTATGTTCTAAAGAAATGTTTTCTTTTTAATTCTGTCCAAAGTCATGATCAATGTATCGAATGGTTTTGGATCCAGATGACACATCAAAGTACCCACAGTCTCGTACGGATTCTCACTTTCTGCAAAGGTCATCACCAGATCATCCTATAGATTCTTAGCTATATAGCTTTAACATTGTGGCACTAACAGCCCTCGATATATAAGTGCAGGTATTGGAGACGTGAGGGAAAGGGGATGACGGGGCCAACACTGTGGATTAACTATGTGCCCAAGGTCACTGATTGGCATTAACCTTTTACTCCATGAATATTCACATAAGAAAAGTGATGTCATGAGTACCACTTAATAACCCTTTCCCTGTTCTATGTTTATTGCAAATTTCAATACCTATATACTGACTATTCATAGACAAAAATAATTATAATGCAATATGGAAGATGAACATTGAAGCCAATTTAGAAAGTAAATAAACAGATCTATCAAATTCCATTAGCAAACAGAGTAGACCCTGATCAGACGGCTCCTACAGGAGCCGTCTGATCTGGGTATACATGTACTCTGTTTGCAAATGCATAAAAATGTGTTTATATGAAGGAAAGGGTTAACTAACTTTTTACAGAGACATATGAATAAGGGAATGTTTTTGCAAAAACTGTTGAATCCAATCTATATCATGTCATAAGCAAACAAAGGAGACTTTGATCAGATGGCTCCTATAGCAGCCATCTGATCTGGGTCTACTCTGTTTACAAAGATGTTAAAAGGTATATTTATGGAGTAAAGTGTTACACTCTCATTTCTACCATATAACCTCCATCTAATGCAAAAAAAGGACATAAAAAGGACAAATAATAATTTCCTATTAGCATTATGAATATGGTAGAACTCTTTAACCCATTCCCTCATAGGCTATTTTTAGATCAATACCTCTTTGAATAAATCTACCGAAAAGGAGCATTTACTAGAGAAAAGGAAAATTTTAGAATTGTAGTTATGAAACCATTGTGATAAATAGAGCATTTGCTCCTATGGGGCAAATGCTCTATTTATCATGATGGTTTCAAGAAGTGACTTTTATAGAGGCGTATTTATGGCGGAAATGGTTAACAAAAATAAGGCGGGACATTCACAAGGAATACATCCAATATAACATTATCAGAATGTTCACATTCAGCACCTTACGGCTGGATGTGCTAAAACGCAGCTGGATTGAAACTGTCTGAAATTCGAATGTATTTAACCCTGTACCTGATAGAGACGCCTTTTGACACCTCTGCAGACAGAGCAGATCAAGATCAGATGACTGTTATAGGCCATTTGACCAGTATCTACTCCGTTTTCATATGAAATTACATAGAACTGACACTGTAGGTTTTCCCATGACCATACATTCCTGTGTTCACAGAGATCCAGATAAAATGCATAAATTAAAACATTTTCAAGAATAACTTCTTTATTTCTCCTCCAAACCCTATGTTGTGACCACTCTTTAGAATCGTCTTTTCGAGACGATTCTAAAGAGTGGTCACAATATAGGGTTTGGTGGAGAAAGGACGATTTCAGTATTTGAGTATGTACCTATATCTGTTGCTCTGGTTCACATACCATTATAAAAATTAAGCTAATAAATATTCATAATGTCATTATTTCTCACATGAATATTCATCAGGTAATGGGTTAAACAATAAAGAAACTCTTTGACAAATTGACACAAAAGGGATTTTGCTCACAGGTAGGTGTGCAAAATGATTACAAACTGTGACTTAACCCCAAGCAGGTCTGGATGAGGAGCAGACATGTCATGAAAAAGCTTCAGAATGGCTTTGCATAGCATGTATACTCCAAAATGTATACTGATGGAAGAAAGATGGTCCATAAGCAGAATGTTTCTTTCACTCTGTTAAAAGCATTCAAGCCCTTAAGTAGACATTTTATCAAAAACCAATGAGACAAATAATTAGGCATGCTTTTGCATAAAGCTAGCAGAAAAAAAGTGACTGCCTATTTTTTCTTCCGGTATTCTCTTCATCATTTTCAAGCATTTTCATTTGGAACATACATGTATTTAAATTTCAGGATCTGTTGAGGGTTTTTACAATAACATTATTTTTATCATCAAAGCAGAAAAAACAGGAATGTGTTGCAATGCAATGGAACCAGGTTTTCAACATCCTCTTGTATGACATATCTATTAACCCATTCCCACTTAGGCTATTTTTATACCTAACCTCTTTGATTAAATCTACCAAAAAGGAGTATTAACTAGAGAAAAGGAAATGTTCAGAATTGTGTAGTTTTTAAATCATTGTGATAAATAGAGCATTTGCTCCTGTGGAGCAAATGCTCTATTTATCACAATGGTTTCATAAAGTGACTTTTACAGAAGTGTCAAAAGGCGTCAATATGCGGGGATGGGTTAACCCTTTCCCCCCATGAATAATCATGTAAGAAATGATAACATCTTGAATACTAAATAGATTAATTTCTAAAATGGAATATTAACATATGAATGTTTTGCCAAAGTAGAAACTATAGAATCATATCTATATTATTCTATTAGCAAACAGAGCAGCCTCTGATCACACGGCTCCTACAGGAGCCGTCTGATCTGGGTCTGCTCTGTTTGCAAAGACAAAGGAAGGCGTATTTATGGAGTAAAGGGTTAAAATCACCCTAAATATTTGGCCAGACGAACTTACGCGACTAGTGCAGACTCAGATCAAACATCTACTAAATTAGTCCATCAGTACTCCGAATCGTGCCAAATTGACTTATTCAGCATTGCAAACCAGTGGAGAGGGGTGATGGGTGATAGAATGTTTAGAGAAATTACCGTAACTATGCTGCTTAAAAAGTTTAGCTTGGACATCAACAAACCATTATATGGAATGGAGGGCCTCAACACTATTTCATGAATATTCAAGTTTGAAAAAATTCACCATGAACATCAATTAGCTTATTTTTTATTATAATGGCATACAAACACAAGAATTTTTAGACATGGCAGAATCTGTGGGATCAGATTTGTAATATTCCATGAGCAAACAGAGCAGACCCTGATAAGAAGACTCCTATAGGAGTCATCTGATCTTGGTCTACTCTGTTTGCAAAGCCGTGAAAAGGTGAATCTATGGAGTAGCCCATACCTTCATATTGACACCTTTTGAAGCCTCTGTAAAAGTCACTTCTTCAAACCCTTGTGATAAATAGAGCATTTGCTTGATAGGAACAAATCCTCTATTCATCACAATGATTTCTACACTACATAATTTTAAAAGTTCCCTTTTTCTCTAGTAAATGCTCCTTTTTGGTAGATTTCTTCAAAGAGGTTGGGTCTAAAATAGCAGCTCCTATGGGGGAAAGGGGTAGAGGGTTAGAAATATTAACTATTCCCCAAGCAGACTTAAAGGGGCTGATCCAATCCTTCTATGAAACTGGAGAATACATTTCTGGCAATGGTACAATATGTTCAAATGAGGAAAAAAACTTTCTATGCAGTATAACTGTAAAGATGTTTAATCCTTTGCAAACAGAGTAGACCCAGATCAGATGGATCTTGTAGGAGCCATCTGGTAAGGGTCTGCACTGTTTGCTTATGGAACTACAGTAGAATCCCATTAATGCGACCACTTAATGAATAAACATTGGAGTCTTTATAGGCAGGTGGTTGCTTAATGTAGGACAAAAGTAATGCAGAAAGCTCCTCTAGGAGCTTTCTGCATTACTTTTGTCCTGCATTAAGCTACCACCTGCATCTAACAACAAGAATTATACCTCTTTTAGGTGGTCGCATTAGCGGGGTTTTACTGTATAATAAATCTGACTATAGATTCTATCAATACCAAAACCGCCATTATAGAAGTTCAGCTAATAAATATTAATGTCATTATTTCTTACATGAATGATCATCAGGGAAAGGGTTTAACATTAATCATACAGGTAAAATCACAGTAATATTTGTTGCAGTAGAACCAGTCTCAACTCATTCCCGCCTAGACTATTTTTAGACCCAACCTCTTTGAATTAATCTACCGAAAAGGAGCATTAACTGTAGAAAAGGAGACTCTTAGAATTTGGTAGTTTTGAAACCATTGTGATAAATAGAGCATTTACATATATAGAGCAAATGCTTTATTTACCACAATGGCTTCAAAAAATTAGTTTTACAGTGGTGCAAAAAGGCGTCAGTAGGAGAAAATGGGTTAAATGGCCATCACAAAGAGGTCTAATTATGGGTATGTAAGGCAAGTGGTAGCTTAATGCAGGAGATGTCTGCATTGCTTTTGTCCTGCAGTAAGCAACCACCTACTTTTTGAGACTCCTATGTTCAATGCATGAATGGCCGCTTAAGACAGGTTCTACTGTATAACCATTCTGTTGACTTAGATTGCCTGTTGTACATTGTGAGGTTTTTATCATGTTAAATCCTTTTCTTTAACCCATTCCCCCAGTGGCTATTTTTAGACCTAATCTCTTCGAATAAATCTACCAAAAAGGAGCATTTAATAGAGAAAAGGGAAATTTTACAATTGTGTAGTATTGAAACCATTGTGATAAATAGAGCATTTGATCCTATGGAGCAAATGCTCTATTTATCACAATGGTTTCAAGAAGGGACTATTACAGAGGCGAAGAAAGGCGTATTTATGGAGGAAAGGGTTAATTAATTACCCCTTTACTTAATGGAAACGCATTCACCAACAGAGTATATAAACAGAGTATACTCCTTTAGGAGTCATCTGATCAGAGTCTACTCTGTTTGCTCATATGTTCAAGATTTTCTACTATTTGCCATGGTTATAAATTCCTCTACTGTATATTTTTAAAACAAAATTAAAATACAGCTGAACTTCAAGGGACCATACAAATAATTTCGAGTCATCCGTTTTCTAATTTTGACAATTTCTCAAATTCACAGCTTAATTAAGGTCTAAAGTAATGCTGAAAGCTCCTGTAGGAGCTTTCAGCATTACTTTAGACCTGCATTAAGCTGTCACATGTGTTTCTAGATACGCGTAGGCGATACCTTTTAGAACAATCGTGTATTATAAATTTTGGAAGGACTGAACTTTTACTTCGAGTTATCCCAAATTTCAAGTTGTCCGAGTTTGAGATAACGAAATTCAGCTGTAATTAATATTCATAATGGGTAGAGTTGTATATGAATATTTATGAGGTAAAAACCCTTCACCTCATGAATATTCATGAGAAATAATGACATATAAACGTTTTTATTAGCTGGATTTTTATAATGGCATATGAGCACAGTAAGCGGGTATTTGCAGAAATAGTAGAATCAGATTTCTATTATTCCACAAACAGAACACAACAGACCATCATCAGGTGGTTCCTAAAGGAGCCATCTGATCTTGATCTTCTCTGTTTGCAAATGACTCAAAAGGCACCTTTATACAGGCAAAGGATTAATTCTCTGTCTCAGTAGAAATAAGCCCATAAATACACCTTTCTACACCTTTGCAAACAGAGTAGACCCAGATCAGACGGCTCCTGTAGGAGCCGTCTGATCTGGGTCTACTCTGTTTGCTTATCAAATAATACAGAATATGATTCTATAGTTTCTGCCTTTGCAAACACTTCATGTCGAGGGCTTGGTGCAAAACTATTGTAACTCCTTAACTTTGTGAAGGCGTTACAATAGTTTTGCACCGAGCCCTCGAATTGTGTCGAAATGAAAATTAAACTAACTGATATTCATGATGTCATTATTTCATGCATTAATATTCCTGGGGTAGAGGGTTAACTGAACCAAATGCCATGTCCCCATTCCCAACCAGCTGTCTGACCAACAGATCACTAAATGGACTAACTGATGAAAACCTGGTTAATAGCAAGGTCTTGGCTAGGTAAAAAGACAAAATATTGGTGACGTAAAGATACATACAGCAAACATGAAATTGTCATCATACACATGAGGTGACTGGAGAGAAAAAAAGTACATACAACGGTGGCATGCAGAGGTATAGATAAGACGCATAAATTAAAACATTTTAAACCCATTTCCCTCAAAGGCTATTTTAATACCCAACTTCTTTGAATAAATCCTACTGAAAAGGAGCATTTACTAGGAAAAAAGAAAATTGTGTAGTTTTTAAACCATTGTGATAAATAGAGTATTTGCTCCTGTGAAGCAAATGCTC
Source organism: Azorinus chamasolen (assembly GCA_963576725.1). NCBI lineage: Eukaryota > Metazoa > Mollusca > Bivalvia > Cardiida > Solecurtidae > Azorinus > Azorinus chamasolen. The sequence goes on from OY755251.1 coordinate 54,008,828, forward strand.
TATTTATCACAATGGTTTCATGAAGTTACTTTTACAGAGGCGTCAAAAGGCGTCAATATAAGAAATGGGTTAACATTATAATGTCCTTTTTATTTTTCACCAAACACTATGTTGTTACATCTCTTTAGAGTATTTCTGAAAGGTGGTCACAATATAGGGTTTGATAGAGAAAAGACAATTTTAGTATTTCAAATGCGCATCTTTATCTATAGCTCTGGTACATGTTTCAAAAATTACTACAGTAGAACTTCTTCTAACCCTTTACTCAATAAATATTTATATAAGAAATAATGCTGAGGCCCAGATAAGGTGTGTAAATTTAAATATTTTTAGCTATAGCTCCTTTGTTTCTCCACCAAACCCTATACTGTGACCACTCATTAGAATCGTCTTGGAGAGACGATTCTAAAGAGTGGTCACAGTATATGGTTTGGTGGAGAAATGACGATTTTAGTATCTGTGTACGCACCGTTATCTGTAGCTCTGATAATGACTATAAATATTAATTAGGTGATTTATTATAATGGCACTATTAACACAAACATTATTTGCCATGGAAGAAGCTTTAGAAGTAGATCTATAACTTTTCATTTATAAGCAAACAGAGTAAACACAGATCAGATGGCTCCAATAGGAGCTGTCTGATCTAGGTCTACTGTGTTTGCAGATGCCCCGAAGGTGTCCATATCAAGTAAAGGGTTAAATACACACTTAACATATTAACATGGCTATCTTTAAAAACAGGTGGCTACTTAATGCAGAATGAAAGTAATGCAGAAAGCTCTCTGCATAACTCTCATCTTGCATTAAGCCACCACCTGTCTTATAGGCCCATAATATATGCAGCGACTCCTGTACAGTCTGAGATTTACAAGGTTCCTGATAAACTTTGTGATACCTCCACAGGATCCAAAATGTTATTCGATGGTTTGTTTGTTTGAAAGAATCAATATATTTTGAACATTATCTCAATAATGCTACTATTCTACAACACAAATAGTTGTATTCAATGAGCGAATGTGTTAAAAAACATGGACTGATATTGTTGTTGCAAAGAGATTGGATCTAAATGAGATGTTGAGTAACTTGGCATCTCATCAGGATCCAAACTATTTGATACTAACAATGTTTAAGGTTAAAATGTTTACTAGTGGATCAACCATGCTGAAGGCTCATTTTTAGAGCCTTACAGATTCTTTTACTGATACAATAAAAACCCCTCTAAACCAGAATTTTAGTAAAGAATTTTAGCAGGTGGCTGCTTAATGCAGGATAAAAGTCATGCAGAAAGCTCCTTTGCTGCCACCTGCCTTACAGACCGGCAATTGATACTAATTTGAACCTCCCATTTAGAGAGCTTTTCCTGTATATAAATTCCAATATTGATGTTCTTATAGACAATGCAGTATTCACCAACATCAGTTTCTATACAACCTGTCTTCTAATGTAAAATCTATAATAAAAATTAGAGCATTGTATTATATATAAACCCAAACGTTTCCATTTTAGAGTAAGCCTTCATACATCTTAACCCTTTACTCCTTGAATACTCATGTAAGAAATAATTGCATCATAAATATTAATTACATTATTTTTTATAATTTTTATAATGGGACATGGGCATGGGAATTGTTTGCTATATTAGAACCTGCAGAATCGCATCTATATTAGATCATAAGCAAACATAGCAGATCCTGATCAGATGGCTCCAATAGGAGCCATCTGATCTGGGTCTACTCTGTTTGTAAAGGAGTATTCATGGAGTAAAGGTTTAAGCTCAAACCTGTGGAGACAATGATAAGTGTGAACCAGGACTGTGATGCACTGTTTTCTACTTACAGCAAAGGCTGATGGTCCCTCTCCTCTTGTGTCCTGTCCATCCACAAAGCCAAACAACTCCTGGACCTAAAAGAAACAAGGGCATGTTGTATTGCTATGCAAGACACGAGTCCTCCACCGGACTGAAAAAAAAACTCCACTCTCCCCACCCCACCCAACCATGGTGTGGTTGACCATGGTATATACATGACCACCTGAATGGTATTAGTACCTACTTTCATACATTGAATCAGTAAATAAAAAGTTATTGTCCCGACAAGAAAATATGAAAAAGGACAGTAACTCCAAAAATATTGATGCTAGAGTTATTGCCCTTGTGCATGACACTACACCTCATCATGCTTGTTCCATATGACAAGTTTCAAATCAATTGAACCAATACATAAAGAGTTATGAACTGGACAAGAAAATATGAAAAGGGGAATAACTCCAAAAATATAGATGCTACAGTTATGGCCCTTGTGCATGACACTATCCCTCATCATGATTGTTCCATATGTGAAGTTTCAAATCAATTAAACCAGTAGATAAAGAGTTATTGTCCAGACAAAAAAATATGAAAAAGGGGAATAACTCCAAAAATATTTATGCTAGAGTTATGGCCCTTGTGCATGACTACTCCTGATCATGCTTCTTCAATGTGTGAAGTTATAATGAATTTGGCCTAACTTTGTAGGAGATATTGCCCGGACACGAAGCGTGACAGACGGACTGACAAGAAAATATGAAAAAGGGGAAGAACTCCAAAAATATCGATGCTAGAGTTATGGACCTTGTGTATGACACTACCCCTCATCATGATTGTTCCATATGTGAAGTTTCAAATCAATTGAACCAGTAGATAAAGAGTTATTGTCCGGACAAAAAAATATGTAAAAGGGGAATAACTCCAAAAATATTTATGCTAGAGTTATGGCCCTTGTGCATGACACTATCCCTCATCATGCTTCTTCAATGTGTGAAGTTATAATGAATTTGGTATAACTTTGTAGGAGATATGGCCCGGACACGAAGCGTGACAGACGGACGGACGGACGGACAGACGGACGGAATCGAGCAAACCTATAGTCCCCCAACCGGTAACCGGTGGGGGACTAACAAGCACATGTTAAGGACTCTCAGAAATTATTGAACATAACCCTTTTTCTGTTATACTACCTTTTTAATACCTTTACAAACAGCATAGACCCAGATCAGACGGATCCTGTATGAGCTGTCTGATTAGGGTTTGCTGTTTGCTTATGTTACTGATGCTCCACTTTGTGTCAGTACAGTGAATTCCCTTGTTTTATATTTTTGATACAGAAAACTTGATATTCATCACAGGTGCTCTGGCATATATATTCATGAAGTAAATTTTTAACCCTTTACTCCATACATACCTGATTCTATGCCTTTGCCACAGAGAAGACCCAGATCAGACAGATCCCATAGGAGTAATCTGACAGGGGTCTGCTCTGTTTGCTCATGAAATAATTGTATAGATATGATTCTACAATTTCTGCCATGGCCAACATTCCCTGTGTTCATATGCCATTATTAAAATGAATCTGATCAATAATCATGATATACATTACCCCATGAATATTCATGTAAACAATAATGACATCAGGAATATTGATTAGATTAATTGTTCTAATAGCACATGTGCAACACGTGCAATTTTTGTCAATAACCTCTATGAAAAGGGCTCGTTAATATGTGGTCCTTTCTGCAGACCCTTACATGGACCTTTTTGGGGCAATCTATCAAAACCTTAAATTGAATTTTATTTATCCGTCATTTTGGAAAACGCCATTACGTTATCGAGGGTTATGTTTATTTTTCTTCAATTGCGTTATATATAACCAATTATTTTAAAAAAATCATTGTTACGATTTTTTGTCAGACCGAATCGTCCCGCAAAAAATCCCGCAACATGAATTTTCTTGCCCGGAAATGATATTTTAAAACTGACCAATTAGAGCCCACGAATCAACAGGAAAATAGGTCAAGATCTCGTAGCAGCCGACTCGGTCTATTTAACAAGTAAAATTAACACTTTAGATGATTTTTGTCTGAAAAATTATTATTTCAAGATAAATAAATGTTTTAAAATATTACTATGCAACAAAAAAAACACTTGGAAGGCACACCTGTCATACTCATAAGATAATTTTCCATTTAAGACCCACGAATCCACAGGAAAACAGCATATATCATAATCAAACAGAGCATACCCTGATCAGATGACTCCTAATCTGGGTCTACAGAGCAAGTCCTGATCAGACATATTTTGACTGTTTTTTTTTCATTACAATACAAATTCAAGTTACTAAGAGACAGTAACATCAAGAATAATGAACCTTACCACTTCTGAGTCTGTGATGGGTGCGTTTCTTTTCCTCTCAGCTATCTCAATCTGTTCCACCTTCAGTTTGGCGTCCTCCCTCTGTTGCCTTTCCTCTTCCTCAGCCTCACGCTCAATGCTAAGTAGCCTCTCCTGAAAGATAGATTTACAAGTACTGTACAGTCTGTCTAGAGTCTCTGTGTTAACCCATTCCTGTATATTGACGCCTTATGACGCTTCTGTAAAAGTTACTTTGTGAAACCATTGCAATAAATAGAGCATTTGCTCCTGTGGAGCAAATGCTCTATTTATCACAATGGTTTCAAAACTACAGAATTCTGAAAATTTCCTTTGTCTCTAGTAAATGCTCCTTTTCGGTAGATTTAATCAAAGAGGTTGGATCTAAAAATGGCCTATGCGGGAATGGGTTAAAAGTTGTATCTATGGAGTAAAGTGATAACAACCAACAGACCATGATCATTGTCAGTATCTTCCTTCTATCTTAGGTTTATCAAGAAGCTATTATTATGATCTAGACTTATTTGCAATCGTAAATTCTATCAGAAACATTTTCAACTTAACCCTTTCCCTCATATAAACATGTTTTCATGCCTTTGCAAACAGAGTAGACCCAGATCAGAAGGCTCCGAGAGGAGCCGTTTGATCAGGGTTTACTCTGTTTGCTAATGGAATTTGATAGATCAGATCTGTTTATTTACTTTCTAAAATGGTTACAGTGTTCTACCTTTCATAATTATTTTATCATAACTATTTTGTCCATGAATATTCAGTAGGTATTGAAATCTGGAATAAATATAGAACAGCTAGGGAATGTGTTAACTGTGCTTAAATATTTGATACAGAAATCCAATATGAATATTCATTATTTAGTAGAAAGTCTTTATTCCAACCATTTAATTAATGAACATGGTTGTTTTTTAAAAACTGGTGGATGCTTAATGTAGAGTAAAAATAATGCAAAAAGCTCCTATTGGAGCTTTCTAAAGTACTTTCATCCTGCATTAAGCTAGTGCCTGCTTTCAAACCCCATAAACAGCTGTCTTTGTAGTGGCTGTTATAGAGAAATTTCATTGTGTGCAATTAATGACTTCATAGAATATGTTGTCTGCTAGCACGCTAGGTAACTGTTGACTGAAAAATTTGTTTTCTCCATTTTTTAACACTTTCCTCCATAAATACGCCTTTCTATGCCTCTGTAAAAGCCACTTTTTGAAACCATTGTGATAAATAAAGCATTTGCTCCAAAGGAGCAAATGCTCTATTTATCACAATGGTTTCAAACCTACACAATTCTGTGGGAATGGGTTACAAATCAATGATCAGGGTGTCAAACGGTTTGGATTCTGATGAGGTTTCATCTGGAGCCAAACTGTTTGCATAGATTATGATTTCATCGCTAGCGCACAAAGATTTAGTCAATGACTGACCTGGTGGAGTCTCTCGGCCTCCTGCTTGGCTTTCTTCTCATTCATCTTCTTTCGCAGCTTGGCTTCCTCCTCCTGTCGCAGAGCCTCCGCCTCCATACGTTTCTGGTACTAAAATGCACAACACAGAAACCTCATTACAGCAAAATTTGAAAAAATATTATCAATAATAAAAATATTATCAATCAAAATAAATCTGATTTGGGTCTACTCTGTTTTCAATCTTGCTGCCAGTCATTAGCATTATCTCAGAGAGGCAATTCTAAATAGTTGCAGCAAGATAGGGTTTGGCTGAGAAATTAAAAGAGTACCTACACTTTTGCTTATACATTTGTATATGTAATTATTTCGAATGCACATGTCTTCCTTACCTCAATCCTAAGTCGTCTGAACTTAGTCCTCTGTATAAGTGTACGTATCCTGGCTTGCATCATGATGATAGCCCACATTCTCTGCTGGGCCCACTTCCTGACCAGGTAACCGCGGCAATATTTCTGCATGTTGATGACAAATGCACGCTGGGCATTGAATTTGGCTGTGAGTTGACGAGATCTACAGACTGCCTGCAGTCTCATGTACCCTTGTCGCATCTGCAATATTAAACAAATGTGTTTGTTAATCTTCTCAATGCTACAATTTTAAAGTGGAATGACCCATCACTGTTAAACCCTTTACTCCATAAATATGCCTTCCTATGCCTCTGCAAATAGAGTATACCCAGGGTCCATGCTTATAAAACTTTTAGTTGAGTCTGAGTTCGTTCTCAAGTTTTTGATTGGTCAGATTTGAGCCTCTGGCTCAAATCTGACCAATCAAAAGCTTGAGAACTCAAATCTGACCAATCAAAAGCTTGAGAACGAAACTCAGACTCAACTAAAAGCTTTATAAGCATGGACCCAGATCAGAGAGCTCCTGTAGGAGATGTCTGATCAGGTTTACTCTGTTGCTTATGAAATAATATACGTTAGTTATGATTCTAATTTCTAATATGGCCAAAAATGCCGGTGTCCATGTGCCATAATAAAAATTCATTACTTTTTACAGTGCTCCCTCCCTACAACGACCCTCCCAATAACGATTCCCTCCTTACAACAATGCATGTCACTGTTTCCGAAACAACAAGGCTCTAGAAACAACTTTTGTCCATCGTTTTTTCTTTATGCCTCCATGAAACCCTATGTTGTGACCACTCTTTAGAATCGTCACTTTGTGACGATTCTAAAGAGTGGTCACAACACAGGGTTTGATAGAGGCATAACGGTTTTAGTTCTCGAAATAATCTTATCTGGGGATCTGCAAACAAGCTAATTATGTTTGATTTTCCCTCCCTACTGTACATGAATATTCATGGAGTGAATGGTTAACTATAGCGTCCATTCAGTATGAAGGCAAATATGCTTGCTAGACCATTTCAACCATTTATGCAATCTAAGTTCAGTAACAATGAAAAGCAATCCAATTTACCAGCAGCATTTGCAAATTAACTTACTATACATTACTAATAAATTGTTATCGAAAGTATTCCAATACCTCAACAATAGATGGGCATACAAAAGTTTGTGTTGATTAACTTCCGTTTCTGCCAACTATGGGCTAATTGGACGCCCCAGAGAGACGGGAGCAGATACAGAGAAATCCAGGTATGATGCACTACTCTTATTACATGTAACATTAACCACTCGACCATGTCTGCTGGTATATATACACTACCTTCTATACTCTTCAGTAGTAGTTGTTGCAAGATGCTTGTTTAAGAAATGCCATTTACTCCAAACACGGATGCAAGTAACACCGTTTAAAAATCAGATTAATTCTGAAGCAGATAATTATAGTATAGACAAAAATGTGCTGTCTATATAATAGACAGTAAACCCTTATCAAGATAGACAGTCAGTAAACCCTTATCCAGGTAGACAGTAAACCCTTATCCAGGCAAAGTCGATGTTAGACATATAACAGACTAACTTAACCCTTACTTCCATAAATATGCATTTCCTATGCCTTTGCAAACAGAGTAGACCCAGATTAGATGGCTCCTATAGGAGCCGTCTGATCAGGGTCAGCTCTGTTTGCTTATGAAATGATGATTCTACAGTTTCTGCATTTCTGTACTATTATAACAATGAATCTAATTAATATTCATGGTGCCATTATTTCTTGCCTGAATATTCATGGAGTAAAGGGTTTAAAATGTCTCAATGCAAACTGACCTGTAAGAAGCGTTTTCTCTCCACATAAGCTCTCCATTTAGCCTGAATAAGAGAGCATGCTCCCTGCATCTTGAGGAATCGTCGACGCACAGCCCACATTCTGATGACCTTCTGTAGAATGTTGATCTTCTCAGTCAGTGCAACCTCCCTCCTCTGTTCCAAGAAGGCATCCTGGGCGTCCTGTAATCAGTCAAATTATTTTCTATAGTAAAAGCAATAGGTTTTCAGTTAAATGAAGAACTCTTTCACTAACCTTTTACCTGAGAGACACCATCTAATGCCTTTGCAAACAGAGTAGACCTAGATTAAATGACTCCAGATATTGCAGGAACCGTCTGATCAGGCTCTGCTCTGTTTGCTTATGAAAGTATATACAGTAAAACAGTCTGAATCCAGATGAGACGCAGAATAACTCAACATCTCATCAAGATTTAAACTATTTGACACTCCACTTATGTTTGTGAAGAAATTGAAGGAAAATCCACTCTGAAACTTAAAGCAAACAACATTGTAGACGAAAATTATTTGGAGCAAAAAGGAAGTTATATCAAATACTTTTCAACTTATGCACAAAACAAATGGATTTATGATGGAGGTACAGAGTGACTGACTGCTAGACAGAGGAATAGATTGACAAGTCGCGCATCCCCTTCCAGATGTGGAGGCATAAAACCCTTTACATGATAATTATGTTATCCTAGAAACAATGTTAATACCTTGAGAAAAACTTTGGATTTTCCAAGCTGGAAATCCATCCCTTGCAAAACCTTGTTGCAGATTTTCAGTGAGGCTGCCCGACAGTCTTCTTTGTGGGCGGGGCCTATTCCAGCAAGGATACGATAACGATCCACAAAATCAAAGAAGCTGTGTCGAATAGGATAGCCAGCTCGGCGGATTCTAATGGTCTCCATCATACCAGAGTAACGCAACTGCTTGCAGCACAGCTCACGATCAAAGTCCTAAAACAAAACATCCATGAAATTAAGTTAATAATAGATTTTGAAAGAAGTAAGAAGCTGATTTCATGTATATAACTAATGCTGATTTCTTGTGTATTAACCCTTTCCCTGTTCTATATTTATTCCAAATTTCAATACCTACTGAATATTCATGGACAAAATAGTTATAATGAAATATGGAAGGTATTGTAGAAACTAAAGAAACAGATCTATCAAATTGCATTAAGCAAACAGAGCAGACCCTGATCAGATGGCTCCTATAGGAGCCATCTGATCTGGGTCTACTCTGTTTGCAGATGTATGAAAAGGCCTTACTATGGGGGGAAAGGGTTCACTCACTAATGTTTAGTAAAGAAGAATAGTGAACGTTTTAGGCAGGTGACTGCTTAATGCAGGGTGAAGCTTTCTGTATGATTTTCACCCTGCATTAAGCTGCTCTTAAGACCGACAATGACTCTGAATAAGCTAGCTTTTATTGCAAATTAACAAATCAATAAATTTGAATGCAGCAGCTAGGATAAAGAATATAAAATATCCCCATTGATACAGACAAAAACTGACATTGTACGGGAAAATAATTGCAAGTTTATAGTAAATTGTCTAAGTTACTCACCTGTGCCCTCTTGTGCTCATTGGGCTTGATGCACCTTACAAAGAAGGGCTGGCAGGCATTTAAGGTCTTCATCAGGGACTCCAAAGACTTCTTGAACTGGGCTCCAAGAGTGGGTGCCCTCTTCCTTGTGTCAGCACCCTGGAAGAAATTTTGAACTGGTTGTAAACTCATTATCAAGGAGTTATTTTATATTGTTGAATGTTTTTGCATTATAGCATACCATAATGGGCAGACCAATGGCACTGTTAACCCATTACTCCATAAATACACCTTTCTACGCTTTTGCAAACAGTAGACCCATATCAGACGGCTACTGTAGGAGCCGTCTGATCAGGGTCTGCTCTATTTGCTTATGATATAATATAGATAGGACCATGTAGTTTCTGCCATGGTTAAAAATCCATGTCTCCATGTACTATTATAGTAATTAATCTAATTAACATTCATGATGTCATTATTTCTTACATAAATATTCATGGATTAAAGGGCTAAAATGAGGATTCTTGTAAAAAATAATAACTTTATGAAAATTTGGCATAAGGCAAAGGGCATTGTTGACCATAGTTGAAACTGTAAAATCAGATCTATATTATTCCTTATGCAAAAAGAGCAGACCTTGATCACACAGCTCCTATGGGGGCTGTCTGATCTGGGTCTACCCTGTTTGCAAAGGTGACAAAAAGTTTCTTTATGAGGAGCTGTCTGATCAGGGTCTGCTCTGTTTGCTAATGGAATAATTTAGATCCGACTCTGAAGTTTCTATCTCAGCAAAAACTTTTGTCGTTAATTTGTAATTTAAAAATATTCATGCATTAATGAATTCTTACATTAACCCTTTCCCTGTTTAACATTTATTCAAGATTTCATCACCTCATTAATATTCATCGAAAGAATCAATAAACAGGAACATGGGGATTTTTTTCACCATGGTGGACACTGTAAAGTCAGACCTATATTATGTCTCAAGCAAACAGGGCAGACCCTGATCAGACGGCTCCTATAGGAGCCGTCTGATCTGGGTCTTCTCTGTTTGCAAATATGTGAAGGAAAGGGTTAATATTGACGGGGAAAGGGTTAATCGAATCCGACATAGTCAAAACTGAACAGATAAAAATTTGAGCAGATATTATTTTTCCACTTAGGGATAAGGGTTAATTAAGAAATAATAAATTCATACCAGTGTTTTATCGTGCAATCGAACACTGGTAGGAGTTGAGATGCATAGTAATTAAATCACGAGGCCGATAGGCCGAGTGATTTAATTATAAGCATCTCAACGACTACCCGTGTTCGATTGCAGGATAAAACACTCGTATAAATTTATTATTTCAAATCTAACACTTCAATTTAACTATAATTTGCACCGCCACAACGGCACTACGTTTCTTGCCATACGAATTTTCGAAGCCATATTACGTCACGTTAAGCCGTTACAGCGCGTGCGGTGTTTTATGGGCAATTCAAACATAGATACGCCCCTTCTTTGTTTATGTAGATGTGTGCGCGAGGTGTGTTAGAATACGAGATAAACTCTCTTTACCATGAAGATATCTGATGAGAATAGTCCACGGATGAAGTCGTTGCCAGATGACTGTATCAGATGAAGCAGATCTATCGAGAATGTATCTCTGTTCTTCTCCAAGAAACCTGGATAAAACAAACAAAATAATGTCGTTAAAAGTAACTACAGTAAAACCCATCTAAACTGGACATCCAATTTAGTATAAATATCGGTCTTGGGGACAGCTTAACCCTTTCTGCCATAAAAACGCCTTTCTCTGTAGAAATCACTTGTTGAAACCATTGTGATAAATAGAACATTTGCTCCTATAGGAGCAAATGCTTTATTTATCACAATGGTTTCTAAACTACACAACTCTAAACTTTTCCTTTGCTCTAGTAAATGCTCCTTTTCGGTAGATTTATTCAAAGAGCTTGTGTCTAAAATTAGCCTAAGGAGGAAAGGGTTAATGCAGGGGTGAAAGTCATGCAGAAAGCTCCTCTAGCTCCTTGGTGGAGAAATCTATTAAAACTCCTCTTATTTAGAACTCTACAGAGTAATGTCAAGAGTAAACTAATAAACTTTATTAGAAAGAAAACAAGTTTGTATGAACTTCTGTCTAGTTACTGAAAGAAAATAAAAAAAAGAACTGTACATATCTGCACTATCATCTTTTGCCGGATTTTACATCTTGGTATGCGGGCTTAAGACTATTCTCAAATATGTTTGCTTGGTTCCCAGTTTCTAACACAACGGTAGGAGCTGGGAACCAAGTAAACATGCATCAGTATATTGAATTTTGAGAACAGGTTTGAGAATTCAAGCCATGTGGTTAAGTGATTACTCTGCTCACCTTTGCTGTCATAAAAGACAACCCCAGCAAAGTGGTTGAGCCCAAATACCCGGTTGACATCAGCTTTGGGCTTCAGGTAGTTCTTGTTGGTCTGATGGGTCTGGTGAAGTTTGTTCAGCAATGTCTGGTCTGTGCCCTGTGACAGAGAAATTGTGTTAACTGGGACTAAAAAAGGCTATGTAAATATCTCACTACGAATTTTTCTTTATTTCTCTACCAAACTGAAAGTTTGAATTTCTCATTAGGAGATCTGTAAAAATGATTGTTCCCTTTGATACTCAAAGCAGACTTTTTTCCAGTTCTTTTCAGACTCAATCACAATGCAAGACTGTAAAACAGTTTGGACCATGATGAAACACGGACTTACTCAGTGTCTTACTTGGATCCAAATGGTTTGAAACTGTTGTCATTATTTTGACTTTAGCTTGCTAACAATTATCCCTTTCCCTGTTCTACGTTTATCCCAAATGTCAATACCTACTGAATATTCATCGACAAATTAGTTAAAATAAAATATGGAAGGTGGAACATTGTAACCATTTAGAAAGTAAAGAAACAGACCTTTCAATTTTCATTAGCAAACAGAGCAGACCCTGATCAGACGGCTCCTATAGGAGCTGTCTGATCTGGGTCTACTCTGTTTGCAAATGCGTGAAAACACGTTTATATGAAGGAAACGGTTAACTAAACAATCTGAATATTTATCGATGACATTTCCACCAATCAACCCTTGTCCCACTATCTGTAACCCGACTCCCATTTGCAAACAGCCAGGATCTAGATGAGACACAGAGTAACTCTATTGTCTTACCAGGATGCAAGCTGTTTGACATTTCATCAATAGTTTCTCAAAACCTAGATTGAGAATTATTGATCAGAGCCAAATTGAAGCAAACATCATTTTTTCACATTGTGGTAAGGTTTAACCCATTCCCTCATAGGCTATTTTTAGGTCCAATCTCTTTGAATAAATCTACCGAAATGGAGCATTAGCTAGAGAAAAGGTTAATTTTAGAATTGTTTAGTTTGAAACCATTGTGATAAATAGAGCATGTTACAGAGGCGTCAAAAGGCATCAATATGCGGGAATGAGCTAAACATCATTTTTTCACATCGTGGTAAGGATTAACCCATTCCCTCATAGGCAATTTATAGGTCCAACCTCTTTGAAATCTACCGAAAAGGAGCAATTAATGCAGCAAATGAAAAGTTTAGAATTATGTAGTTTTGAAACCATTGTAATAGAGCAATTGCTCCTATGGAGCAAATGCTCTATTTATCACAATGGTTTCAAAAAGTGACTTTTACAGAGCCACCAAAAGGCGTCAATATGCGGGAATTAAGTATATAAACAATTCATACCTTTGGAAATTTGCTCTCTTCATCGACCAATGAGATGATGTTTAGGGGTTTTGCTCCAATAAGGTCAAGGGCGTCCTGGTTGTCGACAAACTCAATGTGCTGCCAATTGATGCCCTCATTGTCATACTCCTCTTGTTCCAGCTTGAAGATGTGCTGCACAAAGAACTGTTGCAGGTTCTCGTTGGCGTAGTTGATACACAGCTGCTCAAAGCTGAAACATAAACACACAAACTATGATTGTGAAAGTATGATTGTGATTGAAAACCTTTAACCTTGTTACTGCATCATAACCTTTTAACCTTGTTACTGCATCATAACCACTAACCTTGTTACTGCATCATAACCTTGTTACTGCATCATAACATTGTTACTGCATCATAACCATTAACCTTCATACTGCATCACAACCTTTAACCTTTTTACTGCATCATAATCTTTGCAAAGATTATCAAATAATTTAACAAAATGTGAGGAAATAAAGCATTTACCTCTTTACACCATGAATATTCATGTAGGAAATAATTATATCCTGAATACTAAATAACTTATTTTTGTGATGGCATTAAGAACAAAGAAATGTTTTATCATGACAGAAACTGTGTAACAAGATCTATACCATTTCATAAGCAAATAGAGCAGACCCTGATCAGATAGCTCCTACAGCAGCCATATAATCTGAGTCTACTCTATTTGCAAAGGTGTCAAGAGGCTTATCTATGGAGTGAAAGGTTAACAAAACCATGAGCACCGCATGTGGGTGCCAACACTCATCTGTTAGATTGTAGCTACTGCAATGTGAAAAAGTGTGTAAAGATTCATAAGATTTGCATGAATAGTAAAGAAGAAATAGTCAAGTTTTCGGATGACAATAATGACAACAACAACAACAACGATGACAACAATGCAGATGCTGGGGCTTCATCGAAAACCAGACAAGCTAAAAATTGAAATAGTATGAAACCCTGTAATCAGATACAGTACAAAACACAACATGCTTTGTTGTTGAACTCGTGACTTTCTATATAAAAACTTTATTTACCTGTTCACATCAAAACTCTCAAAGCCAAAGATATCCAGCACACCAATGGAACTTCTGAAGTGTTTGGGGCTGGGCTTGGGTTTGAAAATGGCTATGTTGATTTTTTCTACAATCCAGATGAACATTCGGCCATAGATGCCCTTGACAAAAGCATCTCTGACATCCAGTGACTGTTCTACTCCCATGGCGCTTGTGACAGATTCTCCTCGCGTCACTATTGTTTTTGTTGTCAGGGCATCTATCAATTCTTGAGCTGGCACCTAGAAATGTCAGCAAAAATTCATTAATATCTAAATGGGTTAACTAATTTACTGACATTTGCAAACAGTGTAGACTCAAATCAGAAGGCTCCTAAAGGAACCCTTTTATCAGGGTTTGCACTGTTTCTCATTCAATATCCTCTACCAAGTTTAAGCATCACATACTGAAGATGCTTACATACTGAATAGACACTATAACTAAACACTTACTGACCATTCCACCCTTGAATATGAAGCATTCAAGGGTTAAATCAGAAATCAGACCAACAGATAAACGTTCATACTCAAATATTAAAACCGTCACTTCTCCACCAAACCCTAAGTTGTGACCACTCATTAGAATCGTCTCTTTGAGATGATTCTAAAGAGTGGTCACAACATAGGGTTTGGTGGAGAAATAATGAAGTTACCCTTGAAAATGTTTTAATTTGGGCATCTTATCAGGAGCTCTGCTTACATACTGAGCAGACACTATAGTTAAACACTGACTGACCATTCCACACCTTGATTACGAAGCATTCAAGGGTTAAAACAGAAATCATTTGCATTAACCATTTTCCTGACCAATATTCATGTAAGAAATACATTAAAACCCTTCTAATGTGACCACCAAAATGAGGTATAATTCTGGATCTCAGAGGTAGCTTAATGCAGGATGAAAGTAATGCAGAAAGCTCCTCTAGTAGCTTTCTGCATTACTTTTGTCCTGCATTAAGCAACCACTTGATTTTAAGAATATTAATGTCTCCTCATTAAGTGGTCGCTTTAGAGGGGTTTTACTGTAATTACATCAAAATTGTTTATATAAGTTTAATTCTATAATGGTATAATGAACATATTACAAAGGTGTTAAAAGGTGTCTCTATCAGATCAAAGATTAACCTTTTTATACATAAATATCAGGTAAGAATTAATAACATTATGAATATTAATTAGAATTTTTTTTATAATGGCACAAGAACACATACAATCATATCTATGTTATTCTATGCTAAAACTGAGCAGACTCTGATCAGATGGCTCCTAAAAGAGCTGTCTGATCTGAGTCTGATCTGTTTGCAATGGTGTTCAAAGGCGTCTTAAAAGGTTTTGGTACAAAGAATCATACTTACTTCTAACAGCCTGCATGTTTTGTTGATGTGCGAGATGTCAGAGATTTCACTAGCATCATCAATGTTGTCCATTTCAATGGCTGCAAATATACAGAATGCAAACATTATACAGGAGCTGACTAATATGGGTATGTAACATACCTGTCATCACAGTTAACCCATAACCTCATGGTCTATTTCTAGATCCAACCTCTTTGAATAAATCTACCGAAAAGGAGCATTAACTAGAGAAAAGGAAAATTTTAGAATTTTGTAGTTTGAAACCATTGTGATAAATAGAGCATTTACTCCTATAGGAGTAAATGCCCTATTTATCACAATGGTTTCAGCAGGTGATTTTTACAGAGGCGTAGAAAGGCGTATTTATGGAGGAAATGGTTAATACTGCTAAAACAGAGTTTAGATAAGAGGAGCTCACCACCAGAGGAGCATTTTGGGAAATACTGAACAACCCTTACCTCCATAGGCTATTTTAGATCCAACCTCTTTGAATAAATCTAGCGAAAAAGGAACATTTACTAGAGAAAAGGAAAATTTTAGAATTATGTAATTTTGAAACCATTGTGATAAATAGAGCATTTGCTCCTATGGAGCAAAATTAATGCTCTATTTACAACAATGTGTTTCTTAAAAGTGACTTTTACAGAGGCGTAGAAAGGCATATTTATGGAGGAAAGGGTTAAACTAGAGTTTAGGATAAGATGAGCTCTACATAAGAAGGAACATTTAGGAAATTGTGATAAAACCAAAACATAAGATAAGATGAACTCTACATAAGAGCAGTATTGGGAAATGTTGATTAAAAACAAAAAAAAAGAGCAAAAAACCCAAATGAGCTTTAGATAAAGATGAGCTCTACCTTGGAGGAGCATTTAGTAAAATGTTGATAAAGCAGAGCTTGCTTTAGATAAGAGCTCAACACTACATAAGAGAAGCATGTAGAAAAAAATGTTTAAAACTATTTTCTATTTTTCTAGATGCAAAACTCTATCTCCTTGTTAACTCATTTCTGAGACGTAGATTTTAATAACTACCAACAAAATGGGATTTGGCTGAGAAATAGAGATTTTAATATAATTTGTTACATTGAAATATAGTAGAACCTGTCCTAAGCCGCCATTCATTTATTGAACATACAAGTCTTAAAAACAGGTAGTTGCTTCATGCAGGGTAAAGGTATTGCAGAAAGCACCTATCTCCCAAGTCAGCAAAATGGATGGGTTGCAAACAGTGCAGAACCTCATGAGACACAGTTTTGTACCACGGCCACTGATCTGATTCTATCCTGTGTAGGTTTTCATAGCGAGACTCAGATCTATTTTAAGCATTGAAGCAGAGAGTATGTACAGACTATAAATAGAACACTATGCAGATTTACTGACCATTGTAGTTAAGGTTGCCAAGGTGGAGGAGGGCTGACAGGATTTTCAGGAGCTCCCACACCTCCTTCTCTGCGAACATGAGCACCTTCATGGCCGACCTGATGTCCGCAAACTCCTTCTTGTCATCTCGACCCTCACAGTAAATGTCACCACCCTGAAAACAAGGTATTTCACAGAGCTACAGATAAAGGTGCAAACTCAAATACTAAAATCGTCATTTCTCCACCAAACCCTATGTTGTGACCACTCTTTAGAATTGTCTCGAAGTCTCTAGAAAGTGGTCACAAAGGGAAATAAGAGATATTCTTTTAAATGTTTTAATTTACGCATCTTATCTGGACCTCTGATTTCATTATTAGACCTGTACATTAGAGGTGTGCCAACCTATCCTAATCTCTTATTTCTCCACCAAAACCTGTTTTGTTAGTACTCATTAGAACTGCCTATACAAGGCCATACTTACAGTACTTACATACTTCGATATCGCGAACTTCAAGGGACCATACAAATTATTTCGAGATAAAGGAGGTTCAAGTCATCCGATTTCTAATCTGAACAATTTCTAAAGTTAACAGCTTAATGCAGGTCGAAAGTAATGCTGAAAGCTCCTGTAGGAGCTTTCAGCATTACTTTCGACCTGCATCAAGCTGTATGTGTGTTTCTAGATATGCATAGTGATACATTTTAGAACAAATCTGTATTGCAAATTTGGAAGGATCAAACTTTTACTTCGAGCTATCCCAGAGGAGCTTTCTGCATTACTTTTGTCCTGCATTAAGCAACCCCCTGCTTATCATTAAGTGGTCACATTAGTATATTTCATTCATTATGTGCCTTACATACCTGAGTTAGATACCAGTAGTCTGTGGGACTTGAGACGTCAAGCTTCTTTTTCTCCTCACTTGTCATACCGGCAAGCATGCAGTAGAAGATGTGGTAGTTCCTCTCGTCGTGGGCCTGGTGTACAATACGTGACTTCTCCAGCAAGTATTGCTCTATCTTAGCCCCCTCAATAGAACCTCGCTGGTTGAAATGGATGTCGATGTACTTGCCAAAACGACTGGAGTTGTCATTACGGATTGTTTTCGCATTTCCAAAAGCTGCAAGATGGTAGAAAAACAGATGTGGAAAGACAATATTGGCTAAAATTAGTCTATTGGAGGTAGATGTAATACATTAAATTGATTGAAATAAAGCAATCCTTTCTGAATTTTATTAATTGGGAACAATTGTGTCAACAGATATGCATGCAGATGCAAGGATGTACTCACAAACCAACAAGCAAATTGGCTGAATTGATATCCCCAGCCAAACAAGTGCTGGCCTCAGTATTTATCTGACCGACAAAATGGTAAAGTTGTTTTAAAAAGAAGGGCCATAACTCTGGTGTTCCAAGGTCAATGTGACTGATACTTGCAGAGGCACATTTCCTTAAGGTAATAAACATAAGTGTCATAGAAAAAAACATGTTTGAGATATAACCTCAGACAGACAAACAGGTTAAGTAGGGCCATGAATCTGGTGTTCCATAATCAATGTTCAGGGCCACATTTCCTTATGCTACAAAACATTTACTCAACGTTTCATAATTATTAGGGATGTTAATGGTTACTGAAACTGTAACCGGTTAATCGTAAGTAAAAACCGGTTAACCGAACCGGTTAACCTGACATAAAATACCATTGCCATGTCGACAAGAACGTGTATATCCGATGTTTGTTCAAAACGTGAATGAAAGGCATCAGTTCTTTGAAGAATCTAACAACCAGTGTTGAATACCTTGAATTCGGATCAGACTGCGTCCGTTCTGGATCCAGTGTATGGATCCAGACTACTTTGAAAATCATTGAAATTATGTATACTGACATCGATTACACATAAGTGTACAAAATATTGGGTGGTGTTCTATTAGGCTTTACATTGTATATCCTACTCAATACTGAATTTCAAGGAACGTGTTCCAGTTCTCAAGTTCTACATTTTCCACATGCACGCTGAAATTCGTGTGTTAAAGATTGACAAAGAATATGCATATATCATAGGTTTGATAATCACCAGGTCTGAATAAAGCCAGACAGACGAAGTTCAAGAAGATTTTTTCAGCATATGACATTTTCGCCACGCCAATAGAGAGCAGGTGCAGAATGTAGCAGACGACAATTCGGAACGTTAGTTATGTAACCTGCTTGTGAATGGTACAATAAGGAAATTAATCAAATTGACAATCGAATCGGAACCACACCGAATTAAACTTTGTTATTCATTTTGCAAGTGATTCGGATCGAGATGATACCCCGAGTTGGCATTAGCGTCTCATCTGGATCCAAACCGTGTATCTGCTGAACCGATAAAATTGTCATTCTATTAATTTCAGGTACTGTATCCATATGGATCCATATGATTCATCGTCAAGAGAAAAAAAAAAACTTTTCGCAAACTGCTTCTACAAACACTGCATCAAAGATGAAAAATGACATAGTATACACCCTGACCAGATTCTTTTCAGTGTGTACACGGTGGTTGTTTTAATTTTCATTTGTGAACCGCGATCTCTGTTATATTACTATATGTTACTATAGGCCTAACTGATATGGAACATCACTGATTTCTAAACAAGATCGTCTTGATTACAAAAGCGTTAACACATCGTTACAAGTTTTGATTTCAACACATTTTCTACATGTAATTGATAAAAACGCTTAATTAATTGATCGGCGTGTGTGAAGTTACAACTAAATTACCCGAACACCCAAACTCCCCAAACAATATGGTACTTATATCATCACAACAATAACACCATTTAATTGGCGACCTAGTCAATTGTCCCAATCACTGTCACGGTTCCATGGCAAACACAGCAGACGAGGTATACACGCCCGAGGCGTGTTAATTCGACCAGATGTCAAGGCAGTAAATCGAGCGGTGTCATTCGCTTCTACCGGAGCAAATACAGTGAACATTATGACCCAACTTTTTTTGTCCAGGTTAACCTTTTGAAGGAAAAGCGTAACCGGTTATTCGTGGTTATAACGGTTAACCGGTTAACCGTTAACATCCCTAATAATTATAGATGTAAGAGGTGTTTGATTGACATGCTGGATTCTCACCTTCCATGATGGGGTTGGCCTCCAGAATCTGTTGTTCTATCCATGAGTGCTGCCCACTGATAGCTGCCAGAAACTGAAGAATCAGCTTGGTGCTCTCTGTTTTACCAGCTCCAGACTCTCCACTGAAGAAGGTAACAATGACAGTCAACTTGTAGCATAGCGAGCAAATATTTGTCAGCGAACATTTTTCATTTATTTCTGATTTCAGGAGTATTTCTAAGAGCTACAGATAAGATGCGTAAAAACATTGTCCAGTATAACTCCTTTATTTCTCCATCAAATCATCAAATCCTATGTCGTGACCACTCTTTAGAATCATCTCTTCAAGACGATTCTAAAGTGTGGTCACAACATAGGGTTTGGTGGAGAAATGACGATTTTAGTATCCGAGTACGCACATTTATCTGTAGCTCTGGTTTTCTACCATTTCTTTTCAAAGACATTATCAAAGTATCAAACAACATGGGTCCTGATGAGATGCAAAGTTACTAGTGGATCTGAATCAAAACTTCTTGTAGTAAAGGATTCCGAATCAGTGCGGTAAAGGTCAATCATTTATTTTTTTCACTGACATTAACAAGAACATGGAAAATAAGCAAGTAAGCAACCAATGAATGGAAACAAAGTGTAAAATTCTTGCACTTCCGAATAGTTATCTAAGCAAGACAGGGAGACAGATGGCGTAGAAATATAGAAAAACATTCGTTATAGATGTCGTATAAGTTATCCTTGCAAGTAAACCTCTTATTCTTTTACGCCTATGCAAACAGGGTAGACCAAGATCAGATGGCTTCTGTAGGAACAGCTCTGTTTGCTTGTGAAAAAATACAGACATGATACTAGAGTTTTTGCTGCGGCCATCTCTTGCTAGCTAATCAATATTCATAATTATTATTCTTACATGAATATTCACTAACTATTTGAATGCAAGTCATGTGTATACTGACATCTACAAACAGGGTAGTTCAAGATCAGGGTCAGCACTGTCACTCAAAAACACAGCTGGCAAAGTTACGCCTTTCATAGTGTATGGACTCTCAGTTAACTCTTACAGTATGGGACAACAGTCACTCATGTTCTTTGCAAACAGTGTAGACCAAGATGAGAGGGCTCCTAGAGGAGCCCTCTCATCTGAGTCTGCACTTTTTGTCATATTATTCTTTTCTTTAGAAAAATCCATAGATATTCACTGTAAGCTTGAACTACATTGTATTTGAATTTTGGAATAGTCCATTCGAAATTCAGCATTGTAAGGGTTAAATAATGATGGGCCATTCCACTTTGAAAACTCATCATTCAAAGGGGTTATGTAAAAAAGATCTGCAGAGCTCTGTATTCACGTAAAACGAAAAAAAAAGAGAAATGAAAAACCAATTCAAATCCCGTTAAGAAAAGTGACATCGTGACGTGAAATTATTTTTTTTCAAATCACGTTAAAAATGTTTGGCAATGTAATGTACCGGTAATTTGAATTTTATTTTTTTTCAAATTACATTACCCTGTGCCTATCCTATATTGTGTTTGTCGATTTGATTTTTTTTCATTTCCATTTTTTTTTTCTTCATTTTACGTGTCTACAGAGCTCTGTATCTAGTATGTCCCTACCTGATAATGATACACTGGTCATGTTCGTATCTCTGCATGCTGTGATAGGAGTTGTCTGCAATGGCAAAGATGTGAGGTGGCATTTCGCCGATCTTCTTGTCCCTGTATGACGCTATGTCCTCGGGTCTGTAGATGGGTAGTATCTGGTATGGGTTGACTGCCACAAGGATGGATCCTGTGTAGGTCTATAGAGAAGAAGCAAATCTAAAGATAGCCCTGTATTCCTTAGATATTCCATTCAATCCAATCCCGCATATTGACGCCTCTGTATAAGTCACATTTTGAAACCATTGTGATAAATAGAGCATTTGCTCCATAGGAGCAAATGCTCTATTTATCTCAATGGTTTCAAACTACACAATTCTAAAATTTTCCTTTTCTTTAGTAAATGCTCCTTTACGGTAGATTTATTCAAAGAGGTTGGATCTAAAAATAGCCTATGTGCTAATGGGTTAAATCTAACTCGCACATAATCTTTTAAAGTAGTCCCAGAACAGATGGTTGTTATCCATAATTATACCTGTAGAAGCCATCTGATCAGGGTCTGCTCTGTATACTTATGGAAAAAACTATAGGCGTCTTCCTCTGATACTAAGCATATGCACTTAATATGAAACCAATATGTGGAATATTATTTGAGTTATCGCGTCACATTAAAAGTGTTGACGGACGGACAGACAGACAGAAATGTGATACCTATTTGGCTCCTGCATTTTCAATGCAAGGCCCTAATTATTATTTAGATATGGACTGTTTCTGCCATGGCCAAAACTGACTGTTCCTAAAGCAATATAAAATTTCATCAAATTAATATTCATGATGTCATTATTTCAGTTGAATATTAATGTAAGAAATAATTTCATCATGAATACATGTATTTATTAGCTGGGATTGTTTTGTATTGGTAGAACTTGTAGTATCAGATTTATTATAATTTCATAAGCAAACAGAGCAGACCCTGATTAGTCTTTATCAGTTCTGAGTCTACTCTGTTTGTAAAGGCATGAAAAGGTGTTTATATGAAGGAAATGGTTAACCCATTTCCTCATATTGATGCCTCTGTAAAAGTCACATTTTTGAAACCATTGTGATAAATAGAGCATTTGCTCCATGATAGCAAATGCTCTATTTATCACAATGGTTTCAAAACTACCCAATTCTAAACTTTTCCATTTCTTTAGTAAATGCTCCTTTTCTGTAGATTTATTCAGAGGTAGAATCTAAAAATTGCTTATGAGGTAATGGGTTAAATGAATATTCATGAGGTAAAAGATTACATCCCAATGCTTACGTAAATCAAGTTGTCTTTGTATCTCATGAACAAGTTTCTAAGTATTCCCGCTTCATGCAGATCCCCAAGCAATATCATGTCCTCGATGTGGTTGATAGACGAGGCATTCATGTGCCGCATTTTCGTAGTACCATCCACCCAATGTTCCTTTCCATCATCGTCAATCACCCGTATTTTCCCAGAATCAGAGAACTGGACTTCGGCACCGATTGCGACATTGAATTCTGTCTTGACCTTTGGCTCCAGCCAGACAAAGTCGCCCTGGAAATGTATAAAACAGATGCATAAATTTGTAGCATGATATTTCAATCTCAATAAATCACATAAGAAACATATATATATGCATTTTGACTGTGTAACCCTTTCCCTGATAAATATGCATATAAGAAATATTGACATCAGGAATATTTATTAACTGATTTCTTTAATTCTTTCGGCGCCTAATTTCTAAACTGCAACTCAATTTTGTTAAATCATTCGGTGAAATAAGAAATGGAATACCGGTAAACTAGAACTAGAGATTAAGACAAAAAGTGAATTTCCTGATCAGACGCCACCTTGAAAAGGCGGCGTCTGATCTGGGACTGCACTATTTGTCGTGGTGCATTTTGGCGACATTGGCGGTGAAAGGGTTAATGGCATAATATTTTTATGAACCTAGGACTGTTTGCTAAAGGAATTTGATAGGTCTGTTTCTTTACGTTTAAAATGGCTACAATGTTCCACCTTCCATATTTCATAAGACCTATTTTGTCCATGAGTATTGAAATTTGAAATAAACATAGAACAGGGAAAGGGTTCACCCATTCCCTCATAGGCTATTTTTAGACCCAACCTCTTTGAATAAATCTATCCAAAAGGAGCATTAATTAGAGAAAAGGAAAATGTTAGAATTGTGTAATATTGAAACCATTGTGATAAATAGAGCATTTGCTCCTATGGAGCAAATGCTCTATTTATCACAAAGGTTTCAAGAAGTGACTATTACAGAGGCTAGAAAGGTCTATTTATGGAGGAAAGGGTTAAGATAGTTGGCGAGGTAGTATGAGAGAATTTCTTATAACCCTTTAGTCCCTGCCCAGGTACGGTACACAACAATGACGGATATATCTGTATTAACCCCTGGGCGAAGTGATCATTGATTATTATGTCTTGTCATGCATGATTATTTACTTGTCTTGTTTTCTTTCATAATGATAAATGTGTATAGACCATGGATTATCTTTAATCTTTATGGGGTTGTGTTTGTAGACACAACTTTTTTTGAGTCTAAAAAATTGTCACATACAAAACATGTTGCCTGCTCAATTTTTCCCCTTCTCTTTTATACAGCCAAACAAGTGTGAAAAGGTGACCTTCTTTCAAATCACAGAACCTTGCTAATAAACTTAGAATGCAGGCCAGCTGTCATTATATTGATCAATTCTATTAGATCAAACGGCTAAGTTGCGTTTTTAAGAATGACTCAAATAGACCAAAATATACCAATGTCAATTATTAACTTTTTGAATGCATGAATCAAGTGCAGCACACCGGCTCTAGTTTTAACGGTGTAGACCCAGATCAGATTGGTTCCTACAGAGCCTGTCTATTTGTCATTGAAAATCCTCCTGCTAATTATGATCCTTTCTACTGAATGGACCTTATCATTAAAACAGAGCTACAGATAAAGGTGCATACTCATAATACTAAAATCGTCATTTCTCCACCAAATCCTATACTGTGTCCAGTCTTTAGAATCGTCTCTTTGAGACGATTCTAAAGAGTGGTCACAGTAATGGGTTTGGTGGAGAAATAAAGGAAGTTATTCCTGAAAATGATTTAATTTAGGGCATTTTATTTGGAGCTCTGATTAAAAGCCAATGAACCATTCTACTTTGAAAATTCAGCATTTCAAGAGTTAATTCTCACACACTGAATATCCAGTACATAAACTGGGACAACTTTTACCAATTATATATAACAAAGAAACTACAGTGCCAATGCTTCAAATATTTAATATTAACCCTTCTCTTGCTGAATTTTGAAATACATTTCTCCTTTACCCATGCCATGTTGTATAATTACATATATCTTCACTGTGTACAAGTATTTCACTGTGCAATCACTGCTGTGGAGTGCACTGGTTGCACAATCAACTTGTAAATAGTGCAGACCCTGATGAGACAGCTCCTGCAGGAGCTGACTCTCATCTGGGTCTTCACTATTTACAGGTAGGTATATTGACGTGAACAGCAAGCGAAGAGTTAAAACGTGGAATGGTCCATCAGTGTTTAACTATATAGACCTACTTTGGGTCCATCCCATATGAAAGGCTAAAGTTTGCTGGAGAATTTAAACGACAAACAGTGAAGACCATGATGATAGAGCTCCTACAGAAGCTGTCTGATCTGGGACTACTCTGTTTGCAAATGTGTGAAAATGCATTTATATGAAGAAAAGGGTTAACACAAATATCACGTATCAAATAATTACTAATACACAATATGCAGCCTTATTATTCCAATATTTGGACACCCCATCACCCCACTCCGCTGGCTTGTCACTGCTGAATAACTTTGTCTTAACCCTTTCCTCATATAAACGGGTTTTCACACATTTGCAAACAGAGTAGACCCAGATCAGACGGCTCCTAGAGGAGCCATCTGATCAGGGTCTGCTCTGTTTGCTAATATAATTTGATAGATCTGTTTCTTTGCTTTCTAAAAGGGCTATAATGTCCTACCTTCCATATTTCATTATAACTGTTTTGTCTATGAATATTCAGTAGGTATTGATATTAGGAATAAACATAGAACAGGGAAAGGGTTAATTGGCACCATTTTGATTACATATGTACTTCAAATCAGACTGACATATATAGCTGCAAACAGTGAAGACCCAGATCAAACGGCTCCTTCGTCTGGGTCTGCACAGTTTGCCCAAGTCTATCCAAATGCTTAAAAGTAATCTAAGGCTTTAAACTTGGGTGTAACATAAATGACATTTATGATTCAACTTACAGGATCTTTGCAGCAACTTCTTTGCTGAATCACAAAATATTAGAAGTCATCTTTTTCAAAACAATTTTGAAATATTATACATGTATAAAGTGTATGTGAAGATAGTTCACCCTTTGCTTGCTAAGCACAACCTCGGCCAGTATTCATAAACATGTTGAGTCCATATGAGATGCAGAGTTATTTTAAACGTCTCATTAGGATTCACGATGTTTGACACTCAATCAAGAGTTTCTCAAACGTTTGGAGCAGATCAGAATGTGAACAGATATCATTTTTACTGCAAGTTAAAGATTAACCCTTTCTCCCGTAAATACGCCTTTCTACGCCTCTGTAAAAGTCACCTGTTCAAACCGTTGTGATAAATAGAGCATTTGCTCCTATAGGAGCAAATGCTCTATTTATCACAATGGTTTCAAATTACAAAATTCTAAAAAATTGCCTTTTCTCTAGTTAATGCTCCTTTTCGGTAGATTCATTCAAAGAGGTTGGGTCTAAATATAGCCTATGGAGGAAAGGGTTAAGATTTCACGCACTGCTGTTTCATCATGCACTGCTGTGTCATTACACAAATGTGACATGTGCTTGATATGCATGACTGATTTCAATCTACGTCAGTTTACTCACTGTAAAGTGAATTTCCAATGAGATACCCTTAACCCTTTCCCTGTTTGATATTCATGTAAGAATTAATGACATTATGAATATTTATCAGCTGAATGGGGTATGAACACAGGATGTTATGGTACTGTTAGAAACTGTAGAATCAGATTTATATTCCTCTAGGAGCCGTCTGATCTGGGTAAGGCATGAACAGGCATTTTTTGGTGAAGGAAAGGTTTAATAAACTTGTACGCTTTTTCTACCATGTTTCATTCATGCACATCAATGAAATTTCTACACTCACAAAAGTTTATTTGCAGGAAAACTTCTACTGAAAGTGAAACAAGACTTGGACACTAAAGAAAAGGAAAAAGAAACATATTTAAAGAGGGAAGAAACTGCACCAAACTAATGAAATGAGGAAGAATGAGAATTAAAACCTAGAACAGAAAGAGAAAGATACGAGGAAAGAATGTGAAAAAGAGAGAAACTGTAAGTTTGGTTTGGTTTTATCCAAGTAGAACCACCAACCTACAGCAACTTGCTGCAAGGCTTCCTCACATGAAAAATTCAAATGCCCAGACCAGGATTCGAACCCACAGCAGTGTGGGGCTAACTTAAGCGATTATCAGTTGAAGACAATAACCACTCGGCCACGGTGGCCCTTGCAGAAACACATTTTAACGCCTTTGCAAACAGAGTAGACGCATATCAGACAGCTCCTGTAGGAGTCATTTGGTCACTGGTCAGGGTCTGCTCAGTTTGCTTATGGAATTATATTGATCTAATTCTACATGTTCTGCCATGGCCGATAAAAGAACAGTTGATCAATATTCATGTCACTGTTTTAACCCTTCGCTTGCTTTTCACATCAATATATGTACCTGTAAATAGTGGAGACCCAGATGAGACAGCTCCTGCAGGAGCTGTGTCATCTGGGTCTGCACTATTTACAAGTTGATTGTGCAACTAGTGCACTCCACAGCAGTGATTGCACAGTGAACTACTTGTACACAGTGAAGATATATGTAATTATACAACAGGGCATGGGTAAAGAAGGAGAAATGTATTTCAAAATTCAGCAAGAGAAGGGTTAATTCATGAATATTCAACAGGCAAAACGTTAAACAGATACAAGACAACCAGAAGACGATAATGATACATTCTCTGTAATGCGCAGCTTTAAAATTTTGGAAAATTTATTCATACGAAACTTGGTATCTTAAAAGCTGATCAGCAATTTAGTTTTTCAAATTGAAAATACCAGAGGCCCAGATAGGATGCATAAATTAAAACATTTTCAAGAATAGCTCTTTTATTTCTCCACCAAATCTTATGTTGTGACCACTCTTTCAAGTATAGCTCTTTTATTTCTCCACCAAACCCTGTTGTCTCACTGAGGTGATTCTAAAGAGTGGTCACAACATAGCATTTGGTGGAGAAATGACAATATGCACATTGGATATTGCACTGACATACGGCAAAACAAGTTTTATATTCAAGTGTTTACTGTTACAGTGTGTGATCAAAGAAAAGTCTGGCTGTTCAAGCATTAAGTAGCCATATATAACTGTTTTAGTGAACTCAAGTGGAACTTGGTTTTTTTTTTTGTTTCAACTAAAACGTGTAATTGTTTATTCGCCTTAGGGTGGGGCAGGACCGACAGAGTTAACCCATTACCTCATAGCCTATTTTAGATCCAATCTCTTTGAATAAATCTACCGAAAAGGAGCATTAGCTACAGAAAAGGAAACTTTGAGAATTATGTAGTTCAGAAACCATTGTGATAAATAGAGCATTTGCTCCTATGGAGCAACTGCTCTATTTATCACAATGGTTTCAAAAAGTGACTTTTACATAGGCGTCAAAAGGCTGCTCAATATATATGAGGGAATGGGTTAACACTTTGCATCCTAGAACCGTAATTTGCAATAATTTTGTGTAAATACATTTTCACCAGATTCCATTCAAAAATTACTCTTTCTTACGACAGCCTTTTTTAATTCTTCTTTTATCTTTAGCATTCTGCTCAGTCTGTATGTTTCATTGTTACTAGACAATGGCTGTCCCACACTGGCTCCTAGTATTCATGTAAAGGTTTGTTATTTTTCTTGTAAATCATGGATCAGACACAATAAACAATAAAACCATCATAATAAACCACTGCAAAGTCATACCAGTACAAGTCCTACCAGTTGTGACAATTAACCATTTGCATGCTGAGAAAATGTGTTACCAACAGAAAATGTTAACTAATTCATATTTCGAAGCACGTTCCTTCGTTTCAGAAAGACATAGAAGACATCAGATTGGGAAATATTTTGGATCCTGATAAGACACCAAGTTACTTAGGATCTTATCTGGATCAAAAGAGTTTGCAAAGGCACTAACTTATTCACCTGCAAACGTACTGCAGGTTGCACCAACAATTGTGAGACGAAACAAACGAGCTGCGCCATTAACCCTTTCCCTCATATTGACGACTCTGTCATTTTATGAAACCATTGTGATACTTAATAGAGCATTTTGTTCCTATAGGAGCAAATGTTCTATTTATCACAATGGTTTCAAACTACAAACTTCTAAAAGTTTCCTTTTCTCTAGTTAATGCTCCTTTCAGTAGATTTATTCAAAGAGGTTGTATCTAAAAATAGCCTATGTGGTAATGGGTTAAAAAAAAAACGTCTTCGGAAAATGAGCAGATTCACAACTGCTAGAACAACAGATCGTCACATGTGGTGCCACGATCTGCAAGTTGCTTATCCCATCTTCGAATCAGCATACTTTAACCCTTTCCCTCATACAAAGGCCTTTTCACACATTTACAAACAGAGTAGACCCAGATCAGACAGTTCATATAGGAGCCATCTAATCAGGGTTTAGACAGAGGGGAGGAGTCAGACTTAATTATCAAGCAGGTAAAGGACTTAGGAAGGGTTAAAATATTGCCTGAAGGATGATACACAATAACCCCTCAACCCTCTTGCTGCAAAATATTGATGTCGGCAAAATTTGTTGTCCGTTACATTGCGTATTATTGAATTTTCTTCGCTTTTTGCTTCAAAATCATAATC
Source organism: Azorinus chamasolen (assembly GCA_963576725.1). Classification (NCBI taxonomy): domain Eukaryota; kingdom Metazoa; phylum Mollusca; class Bivalvia; order Cardiida; family Solecurtidae; genus Azorinus; species Azorinus chamasolen. The sequence continues at coordinate 54,038,411 of OY755251.1, forward strand.
ATAGCATCAAACAGTTTGGATCCTGATGAGACGCCGAGTGACTCGGCGTCTCATCTGGATCCAAACTGTATGCAAAGTTGGTTATAGATTCACTATCGGTAGAGAAAGAATTAACAATAAGTGCTTACTAGGGCAGAGCAGAGAATTATTTCCAGTTTGACAATGATAACAATACACTACACATGCTTGGCCTATTTTTGTACATTGTTCGACATCTTAACAGATATCTAGATTAATATGTTCTTGTCCAGTACAAAGATATCTCTCAAGATAAAACTGAGATATGAATGCCACAAATTGTGTCAACTTTTTTGACGATTTGAAAATTTGAATAATAAAAGATTATGTCCATTTGTTTGTCTATGTATGGTGCATCGGATATGTATACAGAGGTTCAGATAAGATGCGTAAATTAAAAACATTTTTAATAATAACTTCTTTATTTCTCCAACAAACCCTATGTTGTGCAAATTCTTTAGAATCGTCTCGAAGAGACGATTCTAAAGAATGGTCACATCATAGGGTTTGGTGGAGAAATGACGATTTTAGTATTTCAGTCCGCATTGTTATCTGTTGCTGTGTATAGAAATATTCTAATGTATGTTCAGTATAATGCATTAATATCTCTAGCTAAGATTTAGTCCTTACTTCATGAATATTACATAAGGAAAGAATGACTGAATGAATATTAACCCTTTTCCTCATATTAAAAACAACTATTCATGCCTTTGCAAACAGAGATGACCCAGATCTGACAGTTCCTGTAGATCTGCCCTGTTTGCTTATGGAATAAAGATCTGATTCTACATTTCTGCCAAGGTATACATAATCATGTGTTCACATGTACAGTGCTCCAGATAAGATGCATAAATTAAAATATTTTCAAGTATAACTTCTTTCTTTCTCCAAGAATCCCCATGTTGTGACCACTCTTTAGAATCGTCTCAAAGAGACGATTCTAAAGAATGGTCACAACATAGGGTTTCGTGAAGAAACAACGGTTTTAGTATTTGAATATGCACCGTTATCTGTAATTCTGTGTTCATACAACATAATAAAAAGTCAGCTAATAAATACCCATGCTGTCATTAGTTCTTACATGTAAATATCCAACAAGGAAAGAATTAGCTAGTTGAATTCTATAATGGTATACGAAAACAGGAAATTTAGCCATGGCAGAAACTGCCAGTTAAGAGTCGGGTCTGTTATAATTTCATAGGCAAACAGAGAAGACCCAGATCAGATGGCTCTAAGTCTTCTCCGTCTGTAAAAGCATGAAAAAGTGTTTGTATTAAAGAAAGGGTTAAAGGAATTATCATGTACGGGACTCATCATGTACATTGGTGATACAGGAACATTCTTTTATATACCGATATATCCTTTTATTAATATTGCATTAATTTTACCATATTAATATTAGGACACCGAATTTCCCCGCTCCGTAGATTGTATTGAAGCTGAATATTGTTGTAAGAATGATTATATCGTGAATATCAATTAGATTAATTAATATGACAGCACATGGACACAATAAATTGACATGTCGAAACTGTAATTCAGATCTATGCTATTTCAACAGCAAACAGAGTAGACCCTTAACCCTTTCCCTCATAGGCTATTTTTTTATCCAACCTCCTTCAATAAATTTACCGAAAAGGAGCAATAGAGAGAGAAAAGGAAAATTTTAGACTTTTTTAGTCTTGAAACCATTGTGATAAATAGAGCATTTGCTCCTTAGGAGCAAATGTTCTATTTATCACAATGGTTTCAAAAAGTGACTTTTACAGAGGCGTAGAAAGGCGTATTTATGGAGGAAAGGGCTAAATTAGACAGCTGTGTCTAATGTGCTTCTACTCGGTTTACATAGGCATTAACCCTTTACTCCATACATACCCCTTTTTACCTCTTTGCAAACAGAGAAGACCCAGATCAGAAGGCTCCTAAATGAGCTGTCAGATTAGGGTATGCTTTAATTGTTTGCTTTCAAATAATGTAGATCTGATTCTCTAGTTTCTGTCACAATAAAGAATTACTTAGTTCATAGAACCATTATAAAAATGCAATGAATTAATTATATCTTGCCTGAATATTCACGAAATAAGGTGTAACACATTCCCTCCTAGTGATGCAATTTGGCGCCTCTGTAAAAGTCACATTTTTAAAACCAGTGATAAATAGAGCATTTGCTCCATAGGCGCAAAGTTAATGCTCTATTTATCACAATGATTTCAAAACTACACAAATCTAAAATTCTCCTTTTCTACAGTTAATGCTCCTTTTTGGTAGATTTATTCAAAGAGGTTGGGTCTAAAAATAGTGTAGATGGAATGAGTTAAACTGCATATCTATGAAGTAAAAGGTTATCAAACGGCTACTGTAGAGAAGACTGTTACAGTACTTTTGTAGCATGAATAATTTTTGTATCATCTTCCCACCAAGGGGAATACTAGTAACTCACTCAAGCTTACACTGAGAAAATAACAACTCTATTCAAACCAAAGTACGTAATTGAAGCCTTTTACGAATAGAAGATATCTGATGAAAAAAACCACCTTTCAGCAATAGCCCTCTGAAGATAAGTGCTGCACAAAGTGGGGCAATACAGTTTAAAAAACCCTCTAATGTGACCACCAAAAATGGGCATAATTCTGGGTGGCAGAGGCAGGTGGTAGCTTAATGCAGGACAAAAGTTATGCAGAAGGCTCCTATAGGAGATTTCTGCATAACTTTCATCCTGCATTAAGCAGCCACCTGCTTATAAAGGCAGAAACGTTTATTCATTAAGTGGTCACCTTAGAGGGGTTTTACTGTACATGTATATGCAAAAGGCAGGGCGACTGGTGCTGTTCAGGAAAGAGGAAATAATTTGATAACAGGCAATTGCAATTTTTTTTATATTTTTGGTACAAGACATGCCAATACTATTTGGCAAGTCAATGTAACAATTATTTCAAAATTCACTCATTCCCTTCAAAGTTTAAAAAAAAAGTGTTTTTGCTATCAGAACTTCAAAAAAAAGAGCATCACATCACATGCGAGAGCAAACATTGGTCCTTTTAAATCAGTCCATAAAGGGGCATAATTTTGTAAAAAAAAACGGGCTAATTTGAACTTTGACCCTGCAGGATGACCTTGACCTGTTACCCCTCAAAATGTGCAGCTTCATGAGATACACATGCATGCCAAATATCAAGTCTCTATATATTGGTTCAAAAGTTATGGCCAATGTTAAAAGTCTGTGATTTGACCTCTGACCTTGAAAGATGACATTGACTTTGACATGTCACCCCTCAATATGTGCGGCTTTATGAGATACATATGCATGCTAAATATCTCGTTTCTATCTGTACTGGCTCAAAAGTTATGACCAATGTTAAAGTTGGCGACAAACAAACAAACAAACAAACAAACAGACAGGGCAAAAACAATATGCGGGGCATAAACAAGTCTTACAGAGTTGTGGCCCTTGGTCAGATTGTAGCCCTCATGACAGTGAAGTATGTGAAATAGTAAAATCGCCATTTCTCCACAAAACCCAATGATCACGTTACATACAGTTTGGCTTGAGAAATAAAGTTATTCTTGAAAATCTTTTGATTTACGCAACTTATCTGGACCTCTGATCTGGATAAAAACTCATCTTATCTGGACCTCCGATCTGGATACAGACTGTTTGCAATGGTTATTTTCCAATAGTCACCGGCCGTAGATACACTAGTTTTTACTCTTCAATCATTCCAGATAACATTTAAAGGTGGTAACAAACAACATTCAGAACTTGTCATCTGGGTGTCAGATAGATCGTTTGGTTGCTAGGATATGAAGACAGCTGAGCTTCAACCTTAAGCATTTAATCTTTTTCCTGAGCAGAGCAGACCCAGATCAGACAGCTCCTGTTGGACCTGTCTGCTCTGTTTACTTATGAAATTACACAGATGTGATTCTACAGTTTCTGCAAAAAAATCCTGCATGTCAATTTTCTCAAAAATCATCAAAGCATAGCACAGTTTAACCCATTACCTCATAGGCTATTTTTAGATACAACCTCTTTGAATTAATCTACCGAAAAGGAGCATTAGTTACAGAAAAGGATTTTTTTTTAGAATTTTGTAGTTTGAAACCATTGTGATAAATAGAGCATTTGCTCCTATAGGAGCAAATGCTCTATTTATCACAATGATTTCACAAAGTGACTTTTACAGAGTTGTCAAAAGTCGTCAATATGAGGGAAAGGGTTAAGATGAGATGAAGTAACTCAAACTTTTGCATTTAGGTTATGAATTTGTCCAAAATGATCAAGATTTATGTTTACCTATATGGACGGTAATAATATAATAAATGTGATAATTAAAGCAAACAATTTGGATCCAAATAAGATGACAAGTAACTCAAAGCTGTTTGACACTCTGAAGTCAGTTATAATTAGTTACTAAGAAACATTTTTAACCTTTAACCCTTACAACGCTGACTTTTCAAATGGACTATTCCAAAATTCAAACAGTTCAAGCTTACAGTGAATATTTAGGGACTTTTCTGAAGAAAAGCGTAACATGAGAAACAGTGCAGACCCTGATGAGAGGCTGTACACTGTTTGGAAAGGACATAAGTGACTCGTGTCCTGCACAGCAAGGGTTAAACCTTCTAGCCATGCCCAGTAATGTGTTGCTGATAAAAATGTTTTAAAACTTGAATCCTGATACGACGGGTCAAAACGGATTGACCCCAAGTGAGCAATTGGGTATTGGTAAGGTTTACTTCCTGCACTGTACCTATCTATCTAAACTTTGTCCAATGACTCAACAGAAAAGGAGACAGCAATGTAGAAGATTGGGCGACTCAATTTGTTATCACCAGATTCAAAACTTAATACTGACTCCTTAGACACACAATTTAATCCTTTACTCCATATCTGTCTATGCCTTTGCAAACAGATCATACCTCCTATAGGAGCCATCTGATCAGGGTCTGAACTGTTTGTTTTTGAAATAATATAGATATGCTTACACAGTTTCTGCCTTGGGTCAAAAATTCCTCTGTTCATGTACTATTATAACAATTAATCTAATTAATGTTCATGATGCCATTATTTCTCAGAAGAATATTCATGGAGAAAAGGTCCTTAACCAACCTCTTTGAATAAATCTACCGAAAAGGAGCATTTACTTGAGAAAAGGAAAATTTTATAATCTTGTAGATAATGAAACCATTGTGATAAATAGAGCATTTGCTCCTATAGGAGCAAATGCTCTATTTATTACAATGGTTTCAACAGATGATTTTTACAGAGGCGTAGAAAGGCGTATTTATTTAAAAACAGAGCAAACAACATACAACATATATCTACGAGATAAATAAGAATTACTATGCCAGTAGTGTTGAAGTTCAGCTGTATTTTGGCTCGTCAGAAAAGTTGTTAAATGCGAGCCTTGGACAAATAGTTGAGACAAAGGTGAGCAAATGTGTTAAATTTGATGTTTATGTTTAATTATGCCTTTTTCGTCTTTCTGTTTTCCTCCTATTGGCTGAACTAAACTTGCATCCCAGTGGGGTCAGTACATTTGCACTATACCTCACAAAATACAGCGTAGACGTGGAAAATATTATGCTAGTAGGAAGTGACTGTATTTGGTGACGTTGCATGATAAATACATGTATGTCAATATATGTTTTGTACAGTTATGGTCCTTGATCAGGTGACTGTCTTCAATTGCACGTTTAGTGTATTAACCCTTTACACCATGAGTACTCAATGTTAGACTATGAGTATTACTTGGCTGAATATTCATAATGGTGTGATGAACAAAGACATTTCTAACAATGTCAGAAACTGTAGAAATATATTTACATTATTTCATAAGCAAACAGAGCAAACACTGATCAGACAGCTCCTATACGAGCCAATTAATCTAGGTCTTCTCTGTTTGCAAAGGCATTTTAAGGTGTATCTATGGAATAAAGGGTTAACTCTAGATGCCTACCATATATACATGTATTCAAAACAACATTGGACAGAATCATTGGGAAAACGGACATTTGTTACATACAACAGTAACAAGAATACCAGCATAGATGAAGAGATGCAGGACATAGATTACTGCCCCTAATTATGGTCATGTCAAGCTGACCCAAAGTGTGCACAATATGAACTAGGGTAAACTAGGGTAATCTTTAACCCTTTCCCTCATATAAATGCCTTTTAATACATTTGCAAACAGAGTAGACATCATGCATTTGCTGGCCTGTAAAACGTCAAGCTTACAAGATTGTATGACCTGCAAAAACAAGCTTGCAAGCTTGCACAAGCTTGCTGCAAGGTTTCAATTGCAAGCTTGTGCAAGCTTACAGGCTTGTAAACTAACTGCAAGCTAAAAATGCAAGCTTGCACAAGCTTGCCACACAAGATTGCCGCAAGGTTTCAATTACAAGCTTGCACAAGCTTGTAAGCTTGCTGCAAGGTTGTCGCAGTGCCATAAAACCCAACTCACTCACTCACTTACTGCAAGGTTCCAATTACAAGCTTGCACAAGCTTGCTGCAAGGTTCCAATTACAAGCTTGCATAAGCTTGCAAGCTTCCACAAGCTTGCCACAAGGTTCCAATTACAAACTTGTACACTTTAGCTTGCAAGCTTCCACAAGCTTGCCGCAAGGTTCCAATTACAAGCTTGTACAAGCATGCGCAAGCACATTTTGTAAGCTTGTGGCAAGCTTAAAAACAAGTTGTCTAATCAGGGTCTACTCTGTTTGCCTTTGACATAATATAGATCTGATTCTACAGTAATTGTTCCTGTCAAAGCAAAAATTGCCCTTGAAAAGTTAACACTATAAAAATTGAGCTAACAAATATTCATGACGTCATTATTTCTTATATGAATACTGAACAGGGAATCTTTTGTTTACGACAGTGTCCATTCAGCATGAAAGCCAAGGTTTAGATTTATTAGAGGATTTTGAATGAAAAACAGTACAGACCCTCATAATAGAGCTCTACACTGTTTGCAAATGTCAGCATAATTGTTCCCCATATTCAAAGGGTAAATGCAGAGCTCCAGATAAGATGCGTAAATTGAAATATTTTCAAGTATAACTTCTTTATTTCTCCTCCAAACCTTATGTTGTGACCACTCTTTAGAATCGTCTCGAAGAGACGATTCTAAAGTGTGGTCACAACATAGGGTTTTGGTGGAGAAATGACAATTTTAGTATTTGAGTACGCACCTTTATCTGTAGCTCTGGGTATATGTTTTAACCCATTACTCCATGAATATTTATGTAAGACATAATGACATCATGATTATCAATTACATGTAGATTATTTCTTATAATGGCACATGAACATTTTTGCCATGACTGAAACTGTAGAATCAGATATATATAATTGAATAAGCAAACAGAGCAGACACTGATCAGACAGCTCCTACAGGAGCTGTCTGATCTGGGTCTACCCTGTTTGCAAAGGCATAAAAAGGCATATCTATGGAGTAACAGATGAGTCATTATAGCAACTGATTCCTAAGATTATCCTTACCTTCAATCCCGCTCTCATTCCTAGCACTGGCATTCTTGAAGAAACTTCACTCAGAAGTGATTCTCAGAATATAATCCATACAATTATGCATGCATATACTGACAACATGTGTCATCCAAATACATGTACCCAAAACTGATGTGCTTCATCCAAAGTTTCAATATTCTACAGTTTGTAGTTCCTTTACACAGATTAATGTAAACTTATTTCCTTTCATTAACAATCTTGAATTCACATTTATACAGAATGATGTTCAAAGGTGGACTCCACTATCTATCACTGTATACAGCCAATTAATACCAAAATTTATAAAAATCAATTTGAAATGAAAGAATTTTAGGAACTTAAACAAGAATGTTTCTATAAGAGTCTTCTGATTAGTCTACATTGCATATGCCAATGAATCCTTTTATTGCCTATCACTTTTAAACCATCTGAATGTGAAAAACGAGTGTGAGGCCATTTGCAAACTGTGTAAATCCAGATCAGAATGTTCCTGATCAGGGTCTGCACAGTTTTTCATTTAAAACCCTCTAGGATACCATATGATTTTTCAGCATCTAGTATGTCCAAACATTATACATTGTGGAATAAGTACTAATTATGGTGATAATCATTTACCCTTAATGCAAAAACCACAAAAATGTTTGCCTCAACATAAGAGTTACATTTTAACCATAATTATGTCTCAAGTTACGATAAATGAAGTCAAATGACAGATTCTAAACTTGGTAAGTACCAATAAGTCTGGTGATAGATCTGGAACTGATACTGCTTTTTAAATCCCATTTATAAATTGGGAGTATATGTACTGAAACACTGCCCAATTAAACCCTTATGATAGTATTATCATACCCTAATTGCACTAAGTGTTTGAACAGACAAACTTTGGCAAATAGAGCAGACCCAGGGTCTACACTACTTGTTTAACTATGTCAATCTAAGTCAAAGTACATGTATATCAAAATGGTGTCAAATTGATTTGTTCAGTTTTAAAAACTGGTGGAGATCTCGAGACTCAGGAGATTGGGTGCTCGCCTGTTCAGATACTTACGGCCATTAGGGTATCAACTAACTCATGAAATATATTTTTCTATCATTTTTCTTGGGAGTCATCAATGAGTAAAAACTGTCAAACAGTTGTGATCAACAAAGGACACGATGTCCCTATATATTGGATCAGGGTACAAACTGTTGAAAGTTAAGAGAGTAAGTCAGGCCAAAACATTTAGGGTAAATTACCCAATTAACCAATTTCCCAAGTGTACATTAATGGTTTCAACAATTAAACACAGAAGAGCACCTTAGGATACTTATTTAATGAAGGTCTGAATCTGATCTACATTAATTCTTTACCTGTTGAATATTCACGTAAAAAATAATGACACCAGGCATATTTAGTAGCTGATGTTTTATTATGGCATCTTAAGTTTTTGGTAGTGGATGAAAATAGAATCAGATGTATATACATGTAATTCCAAAAGCAAACAGAGCAGACCCTGATCAGACAGCTCCTGTAGAACCCATCTAATCTGGGTCAACTCTGGATCAAAGTTTTAAGTTTAACCCTTCTCTTGCTGAATTTTAAAATGCATTTCTCCTTCTTTACCCATGCCCTGTTGTATAATTACATATATCCTTCACTGTGTACAAGTATTTCACTGTGCAATCACTGCTGTGGAGTGCACTGGCTGCACAATCAACTTGTAAATAGTGCAGACCCTGATGAGACAGCTCCTGCAGGAGCTGTCTCATCTTGGTCTTCACTATTTACAGGTAGGTATATTGATGTGAATAGCAAGCGAAGGGTTAAGGTGTATATGAATCCATTACATGATACAGATATCTTTTAATGCCTTTGCAAACAGGGTAGACACTGACTAGATTACTCGTGTTTGCTTACGGAATTCTATAGTTTCTGCCATGGCCAACACATGTATGCCATGCTATTAACAAAGCTACAGATAACGGTGCACACTGCATACTCAAATACTAAAATCATCATTTCTCCACCAAACCCTGTGTTGTGACCACTCTTTACAATCGTCTCTTCAAGACGATTCTGAAGAATGGTCACAGCATAGGGTTTGGTGGAGAAACAAAGAAGTTATATTTGAAAATATTTTAATTTACGCATCTTATCTGGAGCTCTGTATTAATATTCATGATTTCAATATTTCTAACACAAATATTCATTAAGTATAGAGTTCATTTTAACTTTGCCTATCAAAGATCTAGCTCTGTAGAAGAGACAAGTACTGATATTTCCAAATCTCACATTGTTCTGAACTTCAGCCATACCAAACCCTTTAGGAATTCAACAGAAACTACTCAGAGAGGTCATTCTAGTGAGTACCAACAAAATTAGGGATTGGTTCACACATGAAAAAGATATTTTTTTATTCTAGATTTCTTAACCCTTTACTCCATGAATATTCATGTAAGAAATAATGACATCATGAATATCAATAATATTAACTGCTGAAATAGCATATGGACACAGGAATTGTTGGCCATGGAAGAAACTGTAGACATGTATATCTGAATTATATTATAAACAAACAGAGCAGACCCTGATCAGACAGCTCCTATAGGGCCCATCTAATCTGGGTCTACTCTGTTTGCAAAGGTGTAGTTATGAAGTAAAGGGTTAAATAATGCTCTGAAGATAATCTCCGAAAAAAGGAAAAAATAAAGAAAATTATTTAGAGTATTGAATATTCCTCTATAATCTCATAAAATTAATAGAAGTAACATTATTCTCCAGGAATAAAACTTGATATAAATAATGCATGTAACAAAATATTCTATGAGCTGCTGACTGTAAATTTACCCAATACATTTAGTTTCGCTACAGATTTAGACAGAAAGATTCTTAGATTGTCCAACTTAGGCAAAACTATTCCAAAGCAGCTTCATGAATATGGGCCTCGTATCCAAGGGCAGACCAAGTACAAAATGTCTAATTTATTTGGTTCTAAATATTTTAACCCTTTACTCCATAAATACGCCTTTCTATGACTTTGCAAACAGAGTAAACCCAGATCAGACAGCTCCTGTAGGAGCCGTCTGATCAGGATCTGCTCTGTTTGCTTTATAATCTAGATCTGATACCACAGTTTTCACCATGGTCAAACTTTTCTGTATTCATGTGCCATTATAAAAAGTAATCTAATTGACATTCATGGTGTCATTATTTCTTACATGAATATTCATGGAATAAAGGATTACATAAGAAAACATGACTAAGTATTTTTTCAACTTCACAAAAGAAAAATTATTTATTACAAATGAGCCATAGAAAGGAATTTGAGATATTGATGTAACATTGACAGCAAATAAATTCCTCTTAAGATCCTTTGCAGAATGCAAGTCAGTATTCCATGAAATAATATTCAAACAAATATTCCTCAAATAATTTTAATGTTGTATTTCCACCATCTTGACCACAAAATCCACACACAGACCGTATAATCACAGACTTTAGGTAGATTTGGCAGCTCAAAATAGAACTATTTCAATGTTATACTGAAAAGTTTGATAAGGAGGCGGGTAGGTAAATAAACAACCAAATCTTAACATGGGTACTTTAGATTTCTTTGACATTCTTTCGTTGCTATCAGTAGTATTTCCGCCAATGAAATTCGTAACAAAACTTGAAGATGAGTGTTTCTGATATTGTTGAAGTGCAGATGAAATTGTATTCACCAATGGACAAGATTTCCCATGGCATTTTGAAGACACAAATCGTTTGTACAATTACACTGAGTATTGTCAACATCTTGTGCAAAAGCTTTGATTTAAAATTTTATGATATTTTGTTATTTAATATAATGACCTTGACATTTGACAATGACCTCCATGACCTTGGAGCAAGCAAGCTGAGTAATTTTTAGTCTGCAACAATTATCATCTGCTTTAATTCTTGAAATAAGTCTCTCATTTCTTTGCAAAAATATGGTCAAAGTGTCAAACAGCAGGGATCCAGATGAGACGCAGCATAATGCAGCGTCTCATCCGGTTCCAAACTGTTTGCAAAGGTTACTAAATCATAGTTTCGCCACTATAGCACGCAAAGAGCTAATGAACAGTTCAGCCCAAGATTATACACTATGTACAATGCTTATGAAAACTGGATGAGTATAACAAGTTGTGTAATGTGCTGGTGACCTTGACCTTAAGTATAATTTGAAGTTTTGGAAGGCAAGGCATTTACATCTTGGCATACATCTTTAACCCTTTACTCCATGAATATTCATATAAGAAATAATTACAACATGAAATATAAATTACATCAGTTATTATAATAGCAAATGGGCACAGGAAATTTTGACCATGGTAGAAATTGTAGAATCAGAATCTATATCATATCAGAAGTAAAACAGAGCAGACCATGATCAGACGGCTCCTGCAAGAGCCATCTGATCTGGGTCTACTCTGTTTGCAAAGGCGTAGAAAGGTGTATTTATGGAGTAAAGCGTTACTATTACTCTTACAGACAGGAACTTTTTAAGTTTGAGCTGAGAATCCGCATTTTTTATGTCCGTCTATAACAATATCTATAGTATGTCATATTTTATAGCTGTATACCACCCTCTCATATACAGTGATCCAGTACTTGAGAAGTACTTAATTCAGATAATAAACGTCAATCCAGACCCAGCATACAGGGGGCAGTATTCCCCATATAGCCATTTATGGCCATTCTGTTATCTCAGACAGGACTGAAAAAGTGTGAACCTATTTTTTTTTATTCAATGATACAAGTGCTTATTACAGCAGTGGGTGGGGTTCTGAAGTACTTATAAATTTGATATATATATAATAGATTACAATGAAAGTATTTCTATATGCGACCATTTTATGAATAAACATAGGTATCTTGAAAAGCAGGTGGTTACTTAATGCAGGATGAAAGTAATGCAGAAATCTCCTACAAGAGCTTTCTGCATTACTTTCATCCTGCATTAAGCTACTGCTTGCTTATGGTGACCACTTTAGAGAGGATTCACTGTATATGTATTGTGGAGGTGCTCTGTTGGTGCTGTGGATTCTAGGACATTTGCCCCCGGACACTTGCCCTCGGACCTTTGCCCCCTATTTGGGCATGGGCGGACATTTGCCCCCTGGTGTTTTAGCTTGGGCGGACATTTGCCCTCCCTGACATATGCCCCCCCCCCCATCCCGTTTGACTTGGGCCGACATTTGCCCCCCCTAGTGGTTTAGCCTGGGCGAACATTTCACCCACTTAACAATAACTTCTGGTTGAACCCATTCCTTCATATAAACATGTTTTCACGCATTTGCAAACAGAGTAGACCCAGATCAGACAGCTCCTATAGGAGCCGTCTGATCAGGGTCTGCTCTGTTAGCTTAAGCTAGATTCCCACTAGATCAAGCCCGATGAAATGATCGGGGACTTGTCTGGCTCGGCAGGAGTGATCGGGGAGGTCTACCTTGGTCAGCATCACTCAGATTCCCTACCCGAATGTTTTTGACATGTAAAAAAATTCTAATAGAGATCGAGTAGGCATGCGCTGGAAAAGCGATCAGGAGGTTGTCGGGTATTGATCGAGAAGAGGGTCGAGTTGATCGGGAGACAATCATGTAGAGATCCTTTACCCTGTATTTCTAAGTGGGCATGTCCAAACAACTATTTTGAATAAATCTTATTTCCTTTTTGATGTGACCTCTAGAAAATACTTTGTGAAACAGTGTAGCGGACGACAAATTTTGGAAACGACAATACGTGGCAGTGAAACTTTCATGATTCACCCATAGCATAAACGTACAAAGTTGACCAGCCTCAGGCATAAATAATCAAATACCCGGTATAAAACTGCCACAGTGAAACTGCCAAATAGATTGGATCTGCTATTTCACACAATACTTATTTGCATGAATACACAGGTATATTATATGTGAAACTTTTATCATCAAACAAAAAAGTAGGTGTCAGAATAGCACAGTGGTTAGTGCAATCACTTCTCATCGATGCAACCTTGGTTGGTTCCCGAGATGGGGTGGTCTGTACTGTTTTCCATTCAAAATTCTCATGCAAATCTAAGCCTTATGTTGAATTGACTTTATGGTTAACCCATTACATGTACCTCATAGGCTATTTTTAGATACAACCTCTTTGAATTAATTTACCAAAAAGGAGCATTAATTAGAGAAAAGGAAAATTTTAGAATTTCATAGTTTGAAACCATTGTGATAAATAGAGCATTTGCTCCTATAGGAGCAAATGCTCTATTTATCACAATGGTTTCACAAAGTGACTTTTACAAAGTAGTCAATATGAGGGAAAGGGTTGAACACCGATTGAAAATTCAGCATTTGAGCAATTTGCTCTATTTATCACAATGGTTTCAAACTACAAACTTCTAAAACTTTCCTTTTCTCTAGCTAATGCTCCTTTTCGGTAGATTTATTCAAAGTGGTTGGATCTAAAAATAGCCTATAAGGTAATGGGTTAAGAGGGCTCCTTTAAGACCTATGGAACTAACCACAACAATACTTTTCACAATACTCTAACATCGAACAAACAGCTTACCTTATTTAATATCACCATGTTGATGTGTCTATGGTAACTTGTCTACAGCCTTAATCTGAAAATAAACAAGAAAAGTCACGAGATATATATATATATATTAGAGATAATTACGTTGCTTATTTTTTGGAATGCGTCAAGAAATAATTCTGATACAGCACTCCACAGATCTTTGGAAATGGACACTCTTATGTTTGCAAATAGTGTTGAACCTGGTCCGATGTCATGTATGGGGTCTACATTGTATACCACTGATCATTTTTCACATCCTATCCATCAAACATCCTACAACTCTGTACACTAATTAGTTGTTGTCAGCATAAAATGTCGTCTGCTGCTATTATCAAATTCAAATTTTCTTTCATTTCTCCTAAAACTACTGTCAGAAAGTCAGACAGTAATTTTTGGCCATGACAGAAACTGTAGAACCATGTCTATTTCATATCATAAGCAAACAGAGCAGACCCTCAGCCCAGATCAGAGGGCTCCTATCCTCCATAAATATGCTTTTCTATGCCTCTGTAAAAGTCACTTTTTGAAACCATTGTGATAAATACAGCATTTGCTACATAGGAGCAAAATCTGCCTGAGCCAAATGTCCTGTAGTCATATGCCATTATAAAAAAATAATCTTATTAATATTCATGACATCATTCTTACATGAATATACAATAGGGAAGGGGTTAAGACAGGTTCTACTGTATGTCAGTAGACAATAGATATACCTGATATGATGTGTAAGCAATTTTTGTATGTTTAACTCTTTATTCCATGAATATTCATATTAAGAAATAATGACATCATGAATATAAATTATATCAATTTTTATAATAGCATATGGTCATGGGAATTTTTGGCTATGGCAGAAACTGTAGATTCATATTAATTGTGCATACTATCATAAGCAGACAGAGCAGACCCTGATCAGATGACTCATACTGGGTCTATTGTCCTTACAAAGGAGTAGAAAAGTATATTTAACCCTTTCCTCCACAGGTTATTTTTAGATACCTCTTTGAATGAATCTGCCCAAAAGGACAATTACTAGAGAAAAGTAAAATGCTCTATTTATCACAATGGTTTCAACAGGTGATTTTTACAGAGGCGTAGAAAGGCGTATTTATGGAAGAAAGGGTAAAGGTGTAAAGGGTCATTAACCCTTCGCTTGCTATTCACGTCAATATACGTACCTGTAAATAGTGAAGACCCAGATGAGACAGCTCCTGCAGGAGCCGTCTCATCAGGGTCTGCACTATTTACAAGTTGATTGTGCAACCAGTGCACTCCACAGCCGTGATTGCATAGCGAAATACTTGTACACAGTGAAGATATATGTAATTATACAACAGGGCATGGGTAAAGAAGTAGAAGCGTATTTTAAAATTCAGCAAGCGAAGGGTTAATACCAAAACGTATGATAGAATGACAGATTGATAGTAAGACAAGGGTAAATTAAGTTAATTAACCCTTTACCTGATAAAGATGCCTTCTAATGCCTTTGCAAACAGAGTAGACCCAGATCAGAATGAGATGGCTCCTGTAGGAGCTGTCTGATAAAGGTCTGCTCTGTCTGCGATTGGAATTATATAAAATTGTTTCAACAGTTTCTGCCTTGGCCAAAATAATTCTGTGTTCATATGACATCAACAAAATTTAGCTCATAAATATTCATGATGCCGTTACTTGTTAAATGAATATTTATCAGGTAAAGTTTTAAAGGCTTCCTTCTAAAGAAATGAGGGCATATGAGAAAGTTCATTGTACTATTGTCAGAAACTTGTCCAACCTGTTTGAAATTTCTCAATCTAAACAGCCGGCAGTTATGTGAATAATAAACTTGAAGCAATAAAACCAAGTTTCCAGTTTCATATCTCTAATTGGGCAGGTGTGAGTGGGCTGACTCCTGAATTCCCTGACTACACTGCCTTTTCAAATGGACTCTTCCAAAATTCAAACAGGTCCAGCTTATGATGAATACTAAGGGATTTTTCTAAAGAAAAGTGTAACATGACAAACAGTGCAGACCCTGATGAGAGGGCTCCTGTAGGAGCCCTCTCATCTGTGTCTACACTGTTTGCAAAGGAAATAAGTGACTCGTGTCCCACACAGTAAGGGTTAATTCTCTGACGTAATGACAATTTTAAATCTTCATCAGGAAGTGGTAAAATAATAATAACCTATGCAATCAATATGATACATGATGAGATGCCAAGTGGTGTAATAAGGCTCTTCACTGTTGGTCATCCAAAAGTTATTATTTCATACTGAATGGCAGAGCTCCAGATCAGATGCGTAAATTTGAACATTTTCAGCAGTAGCTCTTTTATTTCTCCAACAAACCCTATACTGTGACCACTCTTTAGAATCGTCTCTTCGAGACGATTCTAAAGAATGGTCACAATATAGGGTTTAGTGGAGAAATGACGATTTTAGCTTTTCGGTACGCACCGTTATCTGCAGCTCTGTGAATGGATTCTTTGGTTAAACACTGTTGGACGATTCCACTTCAGCATTCATCGGAGGTTTAACTCTTTCCCTCATAAAAACGTGTTTTCAACTTTTCACGCATTTGCAAACAGAGTAGACCCAGGGTCTGCTCTGTTTGTTAATGGAATTTGATAAGTTTTGTTTCTTTACTTTCTAAAATGGCTACAATGTTCCACCTTCTATATTGATTTATTACTGTTTGGACCATGAATAGTCAGAAGGTATTGAAATTTGAAATAAAATAGAACAGGGAAATGGTTAACCCTTTCCTCCAAAAATATTCCTTTCTACGCCTCTATAAAAGTCACTTTTTGAAACCATTGTGATAAATAGAGCATTTGCTCCTGAGGAAAAAATCCTTTTCTCTATTTAATGCTCCTTTTCGGTAGATGTATTCAAAGAGGTTGGATCTAAAAATAGCCTATGAGGTACAGGGTTAAGACACAGATATCAGACTTTGTTTGATAGGAAGTTTAAGAGAGGTTACACTGTACTCGGAGTTAATCAACTACAGTAACAACTCGATACTACGAAATTTTAGTGATGAAAAAATTACGTTTTAGTAGACAGGTGGCTGCTTAATGCAGAGGTTACACTGTACTCGGAGTTAATCAACTACAGTAACAACTCGATACTACGAAATTTTAGTGATGAAGAAATTACGTCTTAGTAGACAGGTGGCTGCTTAATGCAGTGTGACAGTCATGCAGAAAGCTCCTAGAGGAGCTTTCTGCATGACTGTCACCCTGCATTAAGCTGTCACGTGTGTTAAAGATCAATAATGGTACGTGTCTGAGTGTTCGAATAATTGAGTTTTCACTGCATCTGTTATCAGCCAAGAACATGCCCTTATCGCAGGAATGTGCACTACATTGGGGATCAAAGCCATATAAATTTATCACTAAGGACAAATTTATATTAATATTATAGGCTATGAATATTCATGTAAGAAATAATGACATTATAAATATTAATCAGCCAAGCTTTTATAATGACATATGAACACAAGAAAGTTTGCCCATGGCAGGTGCTGTAATAGCAGACATAAATTATTCTATAAGCAAACAGTGCAGACCATCACCGGGGTCTATTCTTTTGGCATGTCCAAATTTTCTTTGAGCATGATTTCCCATGACAAACCGCACAAATCCTGATCAGAGAGCAGGAACCTACTTCTGATCTCAGTCTGCTCTGTTTGCATATGCTATGCAAATATCTGCAATGAAAGGGTTAATTCTATTTACATTTAAAGATAGCATGGATAACATATTTGACAGAGCTCCCAACCCAGATAATCAAATATTGGTATACCCCAATCTTGTCAGGTCAGTATAGGACAATCTAGTAATACAACCACTTATGGACT
Source organism: Azorinus chamasolen (assembly GCA_963576725.1). NCBI lineage: Eukaryota > Metazoa > Mollusca > Bivalvia > Cardiida > Solecurtidae > Azorinus > Azorinus chamasolen. The sequence continues at coordinate 54,056,343 of OY755251.1, forward strand.
AATTGGGCTGCTCTTACTACCATATTTATCCTAAATAATCAGAATCTCCCCTTCCCACCCAGTTGTACATGTATAGCTGAATACGTCAAGTCTGCAGTTTTGATCACTGTAAATGAAAATACTGAAGAAGCAAATAGTAAAGACCCTAATCAAACTGCTCCTTGAGGAGCAGTTTGATCTGGGTCTGCTCTATTTGCATAAATTTGTTTGAATATTTATGGTAAGTTTATTTATGGTGCACTAAAGCAACTGATAACAGTATGTTCAGTTATTGGCGTATATGATCTGTTTCATATTGTCTTCCAATTTTACACTGTAAAAAAGAATACTTAAGTCGCAAATATTGTAGACCTTTATCAAACTGCTCAGTCAGCAGCAATTCCATCTGTGTCTGCACTATTTGCCTAAGTTTGTCTGTCAAAATATATTTGTCATAGTAGCAAGTAGCAAATAGTGTGGACCCTGATCAAACTGCTCCTTCAGGAGCAGTCTGATCTGGGTCTGCACTATTTGCCTAAGTTTGCCAAAATATATTTATCATAGTAGCATATAGTGTACTCCTTGAGGAGTTTGTCTGAATATTTATAATAAGTATGGCACACTAAAGTGAGTGAGTGAGTTAGGTTTTTACATCCGACCAACAGTACTTCAGTTAATTGCAGACGGCACCTGCTTGAGACATGTTATAGTACTGCCTCACTGGAATGCCCCTGCCGCTGGAACATTAAGCAAGGGCACCCCACTCAGTCACATTGTCATGAAACCGGGCCGACTAGTCCTAGAACTACCCTTTTAATGTCGAGCGTAGACAAGGGAGCTACTAGTACCAACTTTTAATGACCTTTGGTCTGTCGCGGCCGGGGATCGAACCCACGACCTTCCGTACCACAGGGGGATGCTCTACCACTGAGCATTTTCAGTAAATATGTATTATCTGTTTCAGATTGTCTTCCGATTAAATATGTAATCTATTACAGTAATGCCCGTCTTTATCAAACAAATCCTGGGGACAACATAACCCCTTTCCTTCATGAATACCAGTATTCATGCAAGAAATAATGACATCATGATAAGATGATCTTTTTTTTATAATGACATAATTATGATACAGGAGTATTAATTTTGGCAATAGCAAAAACTGTTGAATCAGATCTAAGTTATTTCATAAGCAAACAGAGCAGACCCTGATCAGATGGCTCCTGCAGATCTACTCTGTTTGCAAAGGCATGAAAAGGTGTGTCTATCTGGTAAATGCTGAATATTCCAAGTATATAATAATGGCCCATCAGTGTTTAACCCATTACCTCACAGGCTATTTTAAGATCCAACCTCTTTGAATAAATCTACCGAAAAGGAGCATTAACTAGAGAAAAGGATTTTTTTTAGAATTTTGTAGTTTTGAAACCATTGTGATAAATCGAGCATTTGCTCTTTAAGAGCAAATGTTCTATTTATCACAATGGTTACATAAAGTGACTTTTACAGAGGCGTCAGAAAGGCGTATTTATGGAGGAAAGGGTCAACAAACAGAGTTCATTCAGTATGAAAGGTAACAAGAGATGTTTGTAAAACATGTATACCCCCCAGACCCCCTGACCGTTGATCTAGTGACATCAACTATAGAGGTCATCTAGCGGTCATGACTAATCACCACAGCAACTTTGAAGATCCTAAGCCAAACCACTGATCATTTATTGATCTGAAAACATTTCACATATTAAGGTCATGGTGACCTTGACCTTTGATCTACTGACCTCAACAACTATAGGGGTCATCTAGTAGTCACGACCAACTACCACAGCAAGTTTGAAGATCCCGACCCAAACCATTGAGCAGTTATTAATTGGAAACCATTTCATCAGTTAAGGTCATGGTGACCTTGACCTTTGATCTAGTGACCTCAAAATCAATAAGGGTCATCTAGTTGTCATGACCAACCACCACAGCAAGTTTGAAGATTCTAAGCCAAACCCTTGAGCAGTTATTGATCGCAAAACATTTCACCAGTTAAGTTCATGGTGACCTTGACCTTTGACCTAGTGACCTCAAAAATAATAGGGGTTATCTATTGGTCATGACCAACCACCACAGCAAGTTTGAAGATCCTAAGCCAAACCCTTGAGCAGTTATTGATCGCAAAACATTTTACAAGTTAAGGTCATGGTGACCTTGACCTTTGACCTAGTGACCTAAAATACAATAGGGGTCATCCAGTTGTCATGACCAACCACCTAAGCAAATTTGAAGGTCCTAAGCCAAACCCTTGAGCAGTTATTGATCAGAAACCATTTTACCAGTTAAGGTCATGGTGACCTTGACCTTTGACCTAGTGACCTCGAAATCAATAGGGGTCATCCAGTGGTCAAGACCAACTACCACAGCAAATTTGAAGATCCTAAGCCAAACTCTTGAGCAGTTATTGATCAGAAACCATTTTACAAGTTAAGGTCATGGTGACCTTTCACCTTTGACCTAGTGACCTCAAATACAATAGGGGTCATCCAGTTGTCATGACCAACTACCGCAGCAATATTGAAGATTCTAAGCCAAACCCTTGAGCAGTTATTGATCGCAAACCATTTCACCAGTTAAGAGCATGGTGACCTTGACCTTTGACCTAAAAAACAATAGGGGTCATCTAGTGGTCATTTACCAACCACCACAGCAAATTTGAAGATCCTAGGCCAAACCCTTGAGCAGTTATTGATCGCAAACCATTTCACCCTTTAAGGTCACGGTGACCTTGACCTTTGACCTAGTGACCTAAAAAAACAATAGGACTCATCTAGTTGTCATGACCAACCACCTAAGCAAATTTGAAGGTCCTAAGCCAAACCCTTGAGCAGTTATTGATCAGAAACCATTTTACCAGTTAAGGTCATCGTGACCTTGACCTTTGTCCTAGTGACCTCAAAATCAATAGGGGTCATCCAGTGGTCATGACCAACTACCACAGCAAGTTTGAAGATTCTAAGCTAAATCCTTGAGTAGTTATTGATTTGAAACCATTTAACCATTTAAGGTCATGGTGACCTTGACCTTTGACCTAGTGACCTCAAAATCAATAGGGATCATCTAGTGATCATGACCAACCACCACAGCAAGTTTGAAGATCCCAAGCCAAACCCTTGAGCAGTTATTGATCGGAAACTATTTCACCATTTAAGGTCATGGTGACCTTGACCTTTGACCTAGTGACCTCAAAAACAATAGGGGTCATCTACTTGTCATGACCAACCACCACAGCAAGTTTTAAGATTCTAGGCCAAGTCGTTTATTAGTTATCATTCGGAAACCATCGATCTACCGACCGACCGACCGACCGACCGACATGTGCAAAGCAATATACCCCCATTTTTTCAAAAGGGGGGTATAAATATTTGCTAGAGAATTTTGAATGACCAATCAGTATACAGACCATTCAGTATGAAAGGCTTAAATATGCGAGAAGATTTGGAATGACAAACAGTACAGACCCTAAGAGCCCTCTGATCTGAGTCTACACTGTTTGCAAATGTGTGTACACTTGTGTACCACATTCAGCGGGTTAACCCATTCCCTCATATTGGTGCCTTTTGATATGTCTGTAAAAGTCTCCTTTTGAAACTATTGTGATAAATAGAGCAAAATTAATGCTCTGTTTATCACAATTTCAAAACTAAACAATTCTAAAATGTTCCTTTTTTTCTAGTAAATGCTCCTTTCCAGTTGATTTATTCGAAATGGTTAGATCTAAAGGAATGGGTTAACTGGTTGTATACAGTCAGGATCACTGCCATTTCAACTGAAATGCAGAGACATTTAGTATTTGATACTGCAAGACGGACAAACCCACTCGTGTTTGTCATTAATTGCTCAGTTTATAGTATCTGGTACCATTAATTATCATATAAATTTTGTAACAATACAGCATAAACATTTCAAAAGCTTAAATCAGGTAAGGAGTATAACAAGAAAAGAAAAAGAATCATGGCTATTTTTAGATCCAACCTCTTTGAATGAATCTACCCAAAAGGAGCATTTACTAGAGAAAAGGAAAATGTTAGAATTGTGTAGTATTGAAACCATTGTGATAAATGCTCTATTTATCACAATGGTTTCAAGAAGTGACTATTACAGAGGCATAGAAAGGCGTATTTATGGACTAAAGGGTAACATGGCATTTTCTTTCAAATCAGATACAATATGTAATTTTCCAATAAATTGAGGACACATACATATTGTAACTCTGCAAGTTCAATTTTGTCAATTTTGTCCATAATTGCAATTGATGGGTATCTTACAGCTGGACACATTGTTTCTAAATGTTAATATCATAATGATCAATGAAGAAATAAAGGCACTTTATTCAGTGTTTAAGTAACTGTTAAGAAGGTAAAATATGCCAATATGAATCCAGGGCACATCACTCCATACCAACTATGAATATAATAAGGATCCAACATGTACCAGAGTGTAAACATCATGGAAACGTTTGCAATTTTCAATAACTCATGGGCAGATAACTCTACAGATCAGATTTTGCCCATTATTGCTCTATTTATCACAATGGTTTCAAACTACAAAATTCTAAAATTTTATTTTTCTCTAGTTTGAATGCTTCTTTTCGGGTATACATTTATTCAAAGAGGTTGGATCTAAAAATAGCCTACGAGGGAATGGGTTTATATCATAATGGCACATGGACACAGGTCAGGTTTTGGCCATAGTAGAAACTGTAGATATATATTTAGGATTTCATAAACAAACAGAAAAGACACTGATTAGACAGATCCTACTCCTGTTTATGGAGTAAACGGTGGATGTTAAACTGACCATAAGAAGGAGTGACAAAATTCAGATCCTGTCAAAGGAATGCTCGATTAAATAAATTCAATACAGTTTGTGTTGACATTTTCATTCAGACTTACAGTATATATATACAGGTATACAGTACAATATCGATAGCCTTGTTGATTCATGGTGGGAGGGGCCGTCTGTGGTTTTAACACTTTTGAATGCGGGAAATCATGTACAATGTACTGGCATTTGCAATACAGTGTAGACACAGTCTAATATTCATGATATTATTATTTCTTACATGAATATTTATCAGGATATCTGATAAAAGGGTAATTGTCTAACTTCTGCATAAATTACCTGTGGAAGCTACAACACTGTCACTGGTCCTACAGTAACCCATTACCTCATAGGCTATTTTTAGATACAACCTCTATTAATAAATCTACCGAAAAGTAGCATTAACTAGAGAAAAGGAAAATTTTAGAAATGTGTAGCTTGAAACCATTGTGATAAATAGAGCATTTGCTCCTATAGGAGCAAATGCTCTATTTATCACAATGGTTTCACAAGGTAACTTCTACAGTGTCGTCACACGTCGTCAATATGAGGGAATGGGTTAACTCTTTACTCCATGAATATTTATGTAAGAAATAATGACATCATGGATATTGAATACATTAATTTTTAAAACTCTACATGAACACTGGAACAGTCGGCCATGGCAGAAACTGTAGACTAGAATCATTTCTATATTATTCCATAAGCAAACAGAGCAGACCCACCCTAATCTGAGAGATGACTCCTACATGGGTCACCTGATCTGAGTCTACTCTGTTTGCAAAGATGTAGAAAGGCATATTTATGGAGTAAACGGTGTAGCAACTACCTGCTTTGTATGACTTTTTTGTTTAACTTGTAAGTGGTCTGTTAACCCTTTCCCCCATGTAAGCACATTTTTACACATCTGCAAACAGAGTAGACCCAGATCAGACGGCTCCTATAGGAGCCGTCTGATCAGGGTCTGCTCTGTTTGCTTATGATGATATGATTCTACAGCTTCTGTCTGAGCCAAAATGTCCTGTGTACATATATATATGCAATTATAAAAAATAATCTTATTAATATTCATGACATCATTATTTCTTACATGAATATACAACAGGGAAAGGGTTAACCTTTTACGCAATAAATACACTTTTTATGCCTTTGCAAAAGGATTACACCCAGAACAGACCGCTCCTGTAGGAGCCGTCTGATCATGATTTGCTCTGTTTGCTTATGTTTGTATAGATATACATATGTACTTCTACTGTTTACAGTTTCTGGCATGACCTAAACTTACTGTGTTCATGCATATGACATACTGTATGTATATATATAATCAATATTAATGAAGTCAACGTTTCATATTGGTTGTACTGTAGACATAGACATCAGTATACCAATCATTAACCCATTCCCTCATAGGCTATTTTTAGATCCAACCTCTTTGAATAAATCTACCGAAAAGGAGCAATTACTAGAGAAAAGGAAAATTTTAGAACTGTGTAGTTTTGAAACCATTGTGATAAATAGAGCATTTGCTCCTATGGAGCAAATACTCTGTTTATTACAATGGTTTCACAAATTTACTTTTACAAAGGCATTTAAAAGGCGTCGGTATGAGGGAGTGGGTTAAATGAATGTTTTACATAAACGAATACAAAAAAATATTTTATCTGAGGTGAACCATTTCAAAATACTTACAACCATATCATGATATTACTTTATACATTTGGCTGCATCTAAACTAGTATTTTAACCCATATCAAGTTAACCTTTACATCGCTGAATTTTCAAATGGACTATTCCAAAATTCAAACACGTCAAGCTAATGGTGAAAAGTGTAACATGGCAGGAGCCCTCTTGTCTGGGTCTACACTGTTTACATGGGACATTAGTGATTAATGTCCCGCACTGTAAGGGTGGAAAGTGGGTGTGTTCAGCTTAACCCTTACTGTGCGGGACACGAGTCACTAATGTCCTTTGCAAACAGTCAGTATAGGCCCAGATGAGAGGGTCTGCACAGTTTATCATGTTACACTTTTCTTTAGAAAAATCCCTAAATATTCACCATAATGGAATAGTCCATTTGAAAACTCAGTGTTGTATGGGTTAATGTCTTCGTATACTATAGTTATTGTCCTCTCATAAAACTGTTGTTCACAGCAGTTCTCAGAGCCAGTATTCTCCTACATATTTCTCCTCACACACATGTAAGTGTTAAACAGTTTGGATTCCGTTGAGACGCAGACTTCCTTGCAGTAGCACTTCATCTGGATCCAACCTGTTTGCAAAGATTATCATAAATATGCCACTAGCAAGCACAGAATTAACCCTTTCCTCCCATAAATACGCCTTTCTACGCCTCTGTAAAAATCACCTATAGGAGCAAATTCTCTATTCATCACAATGGTTTTCAAACTACAAAATTCTAAAGTTTTCCTTATCTCTAGTTAATGCTCCTTTTCGGCAGACTTATTCAAAGTGGTTGGATCTAAAAATAGCCTAGCAAGCAAAGAGTTAAGGATGGTAAGAAAGCTTATTCACACATACCCAAAACCATAAATATAGATTTATATGAAGAAATTCACTCGTCTGGAACATGTATAAATGGTCAGCTAAGAACACTTGACAGTTATGTACGGCCGGTCTTAACCCTTTCCCTCATATAAACGTGTTTTCAAGCATTTGCAAACAGAGTAGACCCAGATCAGACGGCTCCTATAGGAGCCGTCTGATCAGGGTCTGCTCTGTTTGCTAATAGAATTTGATAGATCTGTTTCTTTAGCTTCTATAATGGCTACAATGTTTCATTAATACTATTTTGTCCATGAATATTCAGTAGGTATGAAATTTGAAATAAACATAGAACAGGGAAAGGATTGACCCTTTAGTTTGTCACAAGCCAATCCGTGATTACCTTTGCAAACAGTCTGGATCAAGATGAGATATCCAAGTAACTCAGCATCTCATCTGGATCAAGATTGACATGTTGATTGCATCTGTGTAGAGAGGTCCTTCGCAAGCAAAGAGACGACACCCTTATAAGAAGACAATTTCTTAGCATTTCGTACCCTTCATATCCAAACAGTAATTTCTCTGCAAGTCGAGATAACATTTTTAACACTTAACATATACAGTATGGGACACGAGTCGATAATGTCCTTTGCAAACAGTGTAGACCCAGATCTAGGAGCCCTCTCATCCGGGTCAGCACTGATTTTCATGTTACACTTTTCTTTAGAAAAATCTTTAAATATTCACCATAACCTTGACCTGTATAAATTTTGGAACAGTCCATTTGAAAATTCAGCATTGAAAGGATTTAAAGGAGACAAGATATTTAGAATGGTGACATTCTTCATTCCTGAAAAGACTGTGAATCAAATACCTGGTCTATCTGACACACACCCGTAAAGTATAGGGTGGGATTTAATCGACAATGAAAAGAATGGGTGATTACTTAGTGCAGTTTGTATTGGTGATAACTCTTTCAACACTCGATACAACTTTGTGATAACAGATTAGTTCCAGATGAGACACCATGTCACTTACTCATCTTACCAGGATCCACAATGTTTACTTTACCTCTCTGACTAAATATTTCAAGGAAAAAAAAATAATTGAAAAATGTAATTTAACCCTTCTCTTGCTGAATTTTAAAACACATTTCTCCTTCTTTACCCATGCCCTGTTGTATAATTACATATATCTTCACTGTGTACAAGTATTTCGCTGTGCAAGCACTGCTGTGGAGTGTACTGGTTGCACAATCAACTTGTAAATAGTGCAGACCCTGATGAGACAGCTCCTGCAGGAGCTGTCTCATCTGGGTCTTCACTATTTACAGGTAGGTATATTGACGCGAATAGCAAGTGAAGGGTTAAGAGTAATAAGAACTGAAGCAGACCAAACAAATTTGCAGATAAGCGTTTCGTCATGTTCTAAACATGGTAAGTGTTATCTAAAATTAGGGTGGACCTGTCAATATAGCATGACTAACAAGTACTGGTATATAAAATCAGGTTGTAAGGACAGTAGCACCCCTTTAAGCCTTTACTCCATAAACATGTCTTTCTACGACTTTGCAAACAGAGTAGACACAGATTAGGTTCTAGGACTTACAATCAAAACCTTGGTCTTATCCGGGTTTGCATTGTTTTCAAAGGAGAAATAGTTACTTCGGTCAAAAGATGCTCGAAAGACATGGGACATAATAAATTGATGGTCTATGCTCCATTAACACTTTCCCTGTTTAACCCATTCCCGCATATTGACGCCTTTTGACGCTTCTGTAAAAGTCACTTTGTGAAACCATTGTGATAAATAGAGTATTTGCTCCACAGGAGCAAATGCTCTTTTTATTACAATGGTTTCAAAACTACAGTAAATGATTCTAAAAATTTCCCTTTTCTCTAATAACTGCTCCTTTGTGGTACATTTAATCAAAGAGGTTGGATCTAAAAATAGCCTACCAGTATGTGGGAATGGGTTAATATTTGTGTAAGAAATAATGAGATAACAACGCAAACCCAGATAAGACCAAGTCTTTGACTGTATGTCCTAGAACATAAGTAGTAACCGTTTGCAAATGCCAATTATTTCAATTTCATTCTCTTAACCCTTCGCTTGCTGTTCGCATCAATATACCTACCTGTAAATAGTGAAAACCCAGATGAGACAGCTCCTGCAGGAGCTGTCTCATCAGGGTCTGCACTATTTACAAGTTGATTGTGCAACCAGTGCACTCCACAGCATTGATTGCACAGCGATATACTTGTACACAGTGAAGATATATATGATTTGTTCAAATCCATTGTTCAATTGAATGCAGTGACTGACATCCATTCAGAATGAAAGGATAAGATTTGCTGAGGAATTTTTGATGACAAATAATCTGGATCTATGCAGTTTGCAAAATGTCAGTAAACATCTTACCCATATTCAAAGATTTTAACTCTTTGGATGCCTAGTGGCAAATTTGTGATAACTACCGCAAACAGTATGGAGTCAAATGAGATATCAAGTAACTCTGCATCTCAAGATCGAAGCCGTTTGTCACTCTGACTCTGAATTGCTTCAAGAGAAAAACTAGTTTCTAGAATTGTGACAGGCAGGGCTTTTAGCAGACAAATATTACTTAGAATGCATTAAGATTTTAAAGATAATAGAAAAATAGTGAGTGACGTCTCCACTGATGTTCCTGGTTCTATTTCTGTCAGTAATTGGTAATATTTTCCATTACAGTGATATTCAAGTGTTAAGCTAATATTTATCATGCTTTACTTGAACCTTAGCTTTGGAGATAATACACAATTGCACTGTGCCTATTAACATCACATTCATAGTTGTCAGTTATTTGCAGACGGTACCCGCATGAGACAAGTTAAAGTGCTGCCTCACAATCCTCACTGAAATACCCCTGCCGCAGGCACATGGCAAGGGCACCCCACCCGGTCACATTATCCTGACATCGGGCCGACCAGTCCTAGAACTACCCCTTTAATGTCAAGCACAAGGGAGCTACTAGTACCAACTTTTAACGACTTTTGGTCTGTCGCAGCCGGGGATTGAACCCATAACCTTCCGTACCGCAGGCGGACGCTTTACCACTGGGCCACGCAGCTGGTCCACTTATGTAAAGGGCTATAACTCTAGTATGATGTAGTATAAATCCTTACCATACCCTAGGTACTAAAGTTACTGATCAGCCATCCTACATTTTCACAATTCCAGGTCAAGTATGTTTGGAGTTAAAATGTGACAGATTGACAAGGATAACTCTTAACCCTTTCCTCCATAAATACGCCTTTCTACGCCTCTGTAAAGGTCACTTTATGAAACCATTGTGATAAATAGAGCATTTGCTCCTATAGGAGCAAATGCTCTATTTATCACAATGGTTTCAAAACCACACAATTCTAAACTTTTCCTTTTCTCTAGAAAATGCTCCTTTTCGGTAGATTGATTCAAAGAGGTTGTGTCTAAAATAGCCTATGGAGGAAAGGGTTAACTGCAAATTTGGGACATAATAAGGAAAGAAATACTTGTTTTACAAAGAAATAATTTATAATCTTAAACAAAATGTTTTAATAGGTGCTCCCTTTTCTTGATAATTCTACCTTTATATGTCTTTGCAACCAGATCAGACAGATCCTGTAGGAGCCGTCTAACCAGGGTCTGTTCTGCTGGCTTAACCCCCTTTCTGGTTCTATGTTTATTCCAAATTTCAATACCTCAACTGAATATTCATGGCCAAATAGTTACAATGAAATATGGAAAGTGGAACACTGTACCCATTTTCAAAAGTAAAGAAACAGATCTTTCAAATTCTATTGGCAAACAAAGCAGACCCTGATCAGAAGGCTCCTCTAGGAGCTGTCTGATCTGGGTCTCCTCTGTTTGCAAATGCATGAAAACATGTTCGTATGAAGGAAAGGGTTAATAGGAAAATATCTAATTCTTTCTCTTTATTACACAATAATAATGGGTGGAGTCTTACATGATTATTAATCATGCAAATCGTTCAATGACTCAACAAAACTTTGAAACATTATGTGTTTTTGAATGAATGATGAATCTTAATTTCATCTGGAGGAGTTTTTGCAAATCATTATGCACACATGCAGTTTGAAATGCAATTAGTGAACAAACAGTATTATAGACCCTAATAAAAGGTGGAATAGGTTTATTCAGATTTACAAGTGGAGATGTATTGTGAATGTATGTTAAGCAGTACAGCACAAGAAGTTTTGCTTTATATACAGTGAAACCCCGCTAATGCGACCACTTAATAAACAGCCACTGATGTCGTCTAAAGCAGGTGGTTGCTTAATGCAGGATGAAAGTTATGCAGAAAGCTCCTATAGGAGCTTTCTGCATAACTTTTGTCCTGCATTAAGCTACCACCTGCCTCTGCCACCCAGAATTATGCCCCTTTTTGGTGGTCGCATTAGCGGGGTTTTACTGTACATTGACATATATAGCCTACCTGGTACTGATCAATGAATCATGAACATGAGCGTAAAACAGCCCTCAACTTAACCATCATTCTGCTATTCGGGAAGTGTCTCGCATGCGCAAACAGCTTCAATTGTCTCATCAGGATCGAAGTTGAATCAGACACTCAGTGAACAGGTACTTAACTCATTACCTCATAGGCTATTTTTAGATCCACCCTCTTTGCATAAATCTAACCCTTTACTCCATAAATACACCTTTTTACGCCTTTGCAAACAGAGTAGACCCAGATCAGACAGCTCCTGTAGGAGTCGTCTGATCAGGGTCTGATCGGTTTGCTTAGAAATAATATACATATGATTCTACAGTTTCTGCCATGGCCAAAATTTCCTGTGTTCAAGTGCCATTATAAATATTAATCTAATATTTATGATGTCATTATTTCTTATATGAATATTCATGGAGTAAAGGGTTAACAATGTGATTCAATCAGAATTAGTCAAAATTGTACCAGATATAAAGTTTTTAACATCAGGGTAAGAGTTAATACCTAGCTGTATGTAATGCTGGCTTAAAGCTTTTCGCTTAACATAAAATGCTGACTTTTCAAAATCAGGATTTAAAAATTGAAATATCTAATGGATCCTAACCTAAGAGTCAGATTGCATCTCTTTATCAAAGTTATGAGCACAGGTTATAAACCCCATCAGTGCCATGAAGATCAGGTCTGTGATATATAGCAAAGAGTTTGGATCGAGATGAGACACCGAGTAATGCCTCATCGTCTTATCGGAATCCAAACTGTTTGATACTCTGTTTATTTTTTCATAAAGATATTGAAGACGCATCTGCTCTGAATCTTGAAACAGATGAAAATGTGTCCAGCATACAACAATGCTGGCATTGAAAAGGTATAAACCATTCTCTCATAGGTTAGTTTTTAGACCCAACCATTTTAGATAATTCCAAACGTCTGTATATAAATCAACTGAAAAGGAGCATTTACAAGTGAAAAGGAAAGTTTTAGTTTTGAGACCATTGTGTTAAATAGAGCATTATGCTCCTATGGAGCAAATGCTCTATTTATCACAATGGTTTCAAAAAATGATTTTTAGAGAGGCGTCAAATATACATGAGGGAATGGGGTTAAGCATTTGTCAGTTGCACACATAAGGGCTAATGATTCAATGTCCTTCCAGTACAAATGACTGACAATGACATACTTTAAATACCTTGAATTGTGTTGTATCTACCTCTACAATCATTGACCATTTAGTGGTTGTAATGTTGAGAATGACTGAGAATTACAATGACAATATAAGTATGTAGAAACAATGATCAAAAACACTATCCATCAGGCAAATCCTCCGATATGAAATCAAAGTTGTTCGTGAATAAATTAACTCCTTTTACCCTCTATCTGATACTCACTCTGAGTCACCTTTCAACCCTTACAGTGTGGGACACGAGTCACTTAAATGTCCTTTGCAAACAGTGTAGACCCAGTGTTGTCTGAACCGTGTAACTATGCTACATTTAAACTCTTTGATGTTATAATTGTACTGGCATTTGCAAACAGGGTAGACACAGAGAGCTCATGGAAACACCCTCTGGTAAGGGTCTGCACTGTGTATCCTTCGAAATTGTCAAGCAAATTATACCAGGAAATATTCATTCTTCCCCAGAACTATTGTAGACTGGAATTCTCTACCATCTGATATTACATCAAGCCACTCAGTAACTGCCTTTAAATCCTCTATCAGCTCTCTTTATTAATTTGTTTTGTTCTGCGTCCTCTTTCGCATAACACTCACACCTCTGACATAATCTTCAACTTGCTGAAGGTGGTCAGTATTATTTAGATACCTTTTCATATTGAACTATCATAAAACAATGATGAACCATTCCACTTTGAAAATTCAGCATTGAAAGGGTTAGACTGACATGGAAGAACAATTAAACTTTGGTTACTTATTGTTACCCCAAGAATATTCATGCAAGAAATAATGATATGATCACATCATGAATATTTATTAGCTCGAATTTCATATTGGCATATGAGTAAAAGGTGTTTTATAATGGCAGAAACTGTAGAATCTGATCTGTATAAATCCATAAGCAAACAGAGCAGAGCCCGATCATACGACACCAATAGGATCTATCTGCTCCGGATCTACTCTGTTAGCAAAGTTCTTTTAAAGGCCGATCTATGACGAAAGGGGTTATTAACCCTTTCCTCCATAAATACGCCTTTCTACGCCTCTGTAAAAATCACTTTATGAAACCATTGTGATAAATAGAGCATTTGCTCCTATAGGAGCAAATGCTCTATTTATCACAATGGTTTCAAACTACAAAATTCTAAAAACATTCCTTTTCTCTAGTTAATGCTCCTTTTGGAAGATTTATTCAAAGTGGTTGGATCTTCAAATAGCCTATGGAGGAAAGGGTTAAGTAAAATTAAAATCATGTCTCATTTTCTGTAAGATTAAGATACAAAATGTACCTTGGTAACCAGTGAATGTTTGATTTTTTTCCACTAATGATAATACAAGTTCATATGAACAATTAGGTACAATTTTCGCTAAAATTGATCTGAAAAATTATAGATACTCACTTAAATAGCTATGAAGGCAAGATAAAAGGAGTACTAATCTATCTATCTCTAAGGGGATACATTCTAATGAGTACCAGCAGGACAGGGTTTTGCGGAGATAGACAGAAAATATTTCATCTACGGTCATTTCCCCAGCACTCATCTCATCCACAGTCCTGAATTACAGTACAGAGGATGTCTTGATTTGATGTCAAAAAGTTCATACCCAGTTCAGGGTTGAAGTTTCCTCTTCACAGAGCTATGTGATAAGATCCTTAACCCTTTTCTCCATGAAACATGTAAGAAATGATGACGTCATGAATATCAATTAGATTAATTTTTAAAATTGCAAATTAACACATGACATTTTTGCCAGATTGGAAACTATAGAATCTGATCTATACTATTCCATAAGCAAAACAGAGCAGACCTTGATCAGGGTCTTCTCTGTTTGCAAAGGCATAGAAAGGCATATTTATGGAGGAAGGGGTTAAATTAAACATTTTTTCAAGAATATAATTATTTCTCTATCAACTCAAAGGAACTAAAAGGACTTCTTGTTATTTTTTTAAAAGATTTCACTGGATCAAATGATTGTGCAAATGATATATCAGTCTTTTGTCTTTCTTTTTCTTTAAATCAAAATTTTATTTGTGTAACATCTTCCAAATACTATACAATTATAAAACTTATGCACGAAATATTTGAAGCTTTTATCAGAGAGGGAAAAAAGCGACATTTACCTGAATGTGTGTGACATTATCCAGTCGTTTTTTGATGGTTTTGTTTCAATGGAACAATGCACTGACGTTTTTGCTACATAAAGTCATCACATTTCTCACAAATTTAACACAGTCACTCACTGTTTACTGTTAATACAAAAGAAGACGACAAGTCTGGGTTCTTTCGTAATACCAGAGAAACAAAGAATAAAACATCCTGAACTAAATGAACTTCAAACTTTACCACAGATGTATAAATTTTCGTCATGATAAGAAAATGACTACATCATTTGACAGTACGGAAGTAGCCTGTCCATAAGACCTGTCTACAGCGACTGCCAATAATAAGCCTTATTCACGGGCTTCAAGACAGGTGGTAGCTTAATGCAGGACAAAAGTGATACAGAATGCTCCTATAGGAGCTTTCTGCACTACTTTCATTCTGCATTAAGCAACCACCTGTTCTTAAAGGCTCCTTAAGTTTATTCATTCATATTGTTGCTGTAGATAGATTCCACTGTCTCTTGTCCATTTTTACATGCAACTGTTATCACGTCTGTTTACACAAATACCATGTTCGTCAAAACTAAAGCTGAAGGAATGGCTTTAGCATAATATGACGGTCAGTTGAGCATTATTATGAAGCCACCATGACAATGGAATTTTGCCATTTAAATTTGTCTCAAAGTGTCTTAACCCAATTACCTCATAGGCTAGTTTAATTAGGACCCAATCTCTTTGAATAAATCTACTGAAAAGGAGCATTTACAAGAGAAAAGGAACATGTTAGAATTGTGTAGTATTGAAACCATTGTGATAAATAGAGCATTTGCTCCTGTGGAGCAAATGCTCTATTTATCACAATGGTTTCAAAAAAGTGACTTTTACAGAGGCGTAGAAAGGCGTATTTATGGAGGAAAGGGTTAAGAGACTATTTACTGTACGAATTCAGTAACCTACTTTCAGCTTGACTCAATACTCCCAAAAGACCTGACACCAGATCTAGGGACCACGTTAATAATTCATTATTTACTTGCTAAGAATATGATCTGTTCAGATTCTTCACCCGATGCAAGATAAATAAAAGATGTCAGCTAAAACACCCATTAGCTAGAGTTTTTACTTTCTTCCAATTCATTCAAACTTTAGAAAAAAATATTGACTGACTTTGGCAAACAGCTAAGATCCTGATGAGATGTCAAGTGGCATGGTGTCTGATCTAGATCCAAGCTGTTTACAAATGCCAGTCAGGTCAGGTCATGCCGAGCAGGAAAAGGACATACAGGTACATGTATGTATACTAGTATGCCATCTGTTAGTGGCCATGGTCAGGAGCCTGCAGGCTCAAAGAAACTTTTACTATAGAGCAGAACCTCTTAACCCATTCTCTCATAGGCTGTTTTTAGATACAATCTCTTTGAATAAATCTACCAAACAGGAGCATTATATATATAAATTAAATTTACTAGAGAAAAGGAAAAAAATTATTTTGTACTTTTGAAACCATTGTGATAAATAGAGCATTCGCTCCTAAGGAGTGACTTTTACAGAGGCATCAAAAGGTGTCAATATATGAGGGAATGGGTTAACCCATTCTCTAAAAAAAAATTGACGCCTGTGTAAAAGCCGCTTTTAAACCATTGTGATAAATAGAGAATTAGCTCCATAGGAGCAAATGCTTTAATTATCAAAATGGTAAGTCTAAAATATTGATTTTTTCTAGAAAATGCTCCTTTTCAGTTAGGTCTAAAAATAGCATATGAGAGAATGGGTTAAAGGTATACATTTAACACTTTATTCCATGAATATTCATGTATAAAATAACATGAATATTAATTAGATTGATTGTTATAATAGAAGAAGGGTACAAGAAAAATTGGCCATGGCAGAAACTGTTGAATCATATTTATATTATATCAAAAGCAACCAGATCAGCTCCTGATCAGCCAGCTCTTACAGGAGCCATCTGATATGGATCTTACTGTTTGCAAAGGCAAAGAAAGGCATACTTATGGAATAAAGGGTTAACCCTTTCCTCCATAAATATGCCTTTTTACGCCTCTGTAATAACCACTTCTTGAAACCATTGTGATAAAAAGAGCATTTGCTCCTATAGGAACAAATGCTCTATTTATCACAATGGTTTCAAACTACAGAATTCTAAAATTGTACTTTTTTCTAGTTATATGTTCCTTTTGGGTAGATTCATTCAAAGAGATTTGATCTAAAATTAGCCTATGGAGGAAAGGGTTAAGTGTCAATTTTGTACAGAATCTTCAAATTTACGCAGGTGGATGCCTTAGACAAAATAGCAGTACTGTAGAAAGCGTATTTTGAAACATTCTAAATCATCCTTGACCTGTAGAAAGCGTATTTTGAAACATTCTAAATCATCCTTGAACTGTAGAAAGCGTATTCTGAAACATTCTAAATCATCCTTGACCTGTAGAAAGCGTATTCTGAAACATTCTAAATCATCCTTGACCTGTAGAAAGCGTATTTTGAAACATTCTAAATCATCCTTGACCTGTAGAAAGCATATTTTGAAACATTCTAAATCATCCTTGACCTGTAGAAAGCGTATTTTGAAACATTCTAAATCATCCTTGAACTGTAGAAAGCGTATTTTGAAACATTCTAAATCACTAAATCATCCTTGACCTGTAGAAAGCGTATTTTGAAACATTCTAAATCATCCTTGAACTGTAGAAAGCGTATTTTGAAACATTCTAAATCATCCTTGAACTGTAGAAAGCGTATTTTGAAACCTGCATTAACCCTTTCCCTTTTGAATATTCATGTTCGAAATAACGACATCACCAATATTTATTAGCTGATTCTTTATACAGGCATAAAGTACACAGGATGTTCTTGGTATTGGTAGAAACTTCAGAGTCAGGTCGATTATAATGTCATAAGAAAACAAGAGTACCGCATACGGTACATAATACGCCCACTTGCAAACTTTCTCTGATTCAACATGCCTTATAAGTGTTGACATTTTCTAATCTGTGCTTCAGATCTTGATTTCCATATTAAGGCGATACTATTTTTTAAAAAAATGAAGTGAATATCTTATTAAATAAAAAAGTTACAGCTAATACTCATTTTTGCAGATTTTTGTAAAGTGCAACGGCCATAACTCTGTAAAGACAAACTGAATGAACCTCAAAATAAACTCAGCTTCAAATTTTGTTGCTTAAAACATTTGTGTTAAGTTTCATTTATATCATTTTAATAGTTTTCCCAGAAAACAACAGACAAACTATTTGCATATTTTTTAAGGATAAGGGCCATAACCCTGAAATGAAAAATCAAATGAACCTCAGAATCAACTCAGCTTCAGATCTTGATGCATTAAACATTTGTGTGAAGTTTCATTAATATCTGTCAAATAGTTTTCCCAGAAAACAGCGGACAAACAAAATGTTGATGGACGAACGAACAAACGAACGAACGGACGGACGGACGGACAGGGCCACGACAATATACGACCACCTTTATTAGGTGGGCGTATAAAAACCCAGAGCAGACCCTGATCAGATGGCTCCCAAAGGAGCCATCTGGTCTAGGTCTATTCTGTTTGCAAAAGCATGAAAAATTGTTTACAGAACTGAAAGAGTTAATCAATCAACAAAAAATAACTTGCAGCAATTTCACACTTAATCTAGGATGAACTGATTTGTAAACGATAAAATCATGTTTACATACATTAAGAGGCAGCACGATTGATTGAAAATGAATTATATATGACCCATCCCTCATAAATATCTTTGTTTCCTATCTGCCATGATTGAGGCCCAGAAGCAGGCATGATGCTAGTCAATGCATTCTACAGTAAAACCCCTCTTAAATGCGAACACCTAAAACTAAAATAGGTATAATTCTGGACAGAAGAGGAAGGTGGTAGCTTAATGCAGGACACAAGTAATGCAGAAAGCTCCTAGAGGAGCTTTCTGCATTACTTTTGTCCTGCATTAAGCATTGTGACCACCTGCTTATAAAGACAACCATGTTTATTTTATTAAGTGGTCGCATTAGAGGGGTTCTACTGTAGATGTTGTTGGGCCAACTCAAATATGTTCGTTCCCTTGACCCTTTACCTTGACCCTTTACTTCATGAATATTTATACAAGAATTTATGACTACATGAATATTCATTAACCCTTCGCTTGCTATTCACGTCAATATACCTACCTGTAAATAGTCAAGACCCAGATGAGACAGCTCCTGCAGGAGCTGTCTCATCAGGGTCTGCACTATTTACAAGTTGATTGTGCAACCAGTGCACTCCACATCAGTGATTGCACAGCGATATACTTGTACACAGTGAATATATATATAATTATACAACAGGACATGGGTAAAGAAGGAGAAATGTGTTTTAAAATTCAGCACCAGAAGGGTTAATTGAATAATTATGATGGTGCATACGCGTGGGAATTTTGGGCCATGGCAGAAACCGTAGAGATTCCATGAGTAAACAGAGCTGACCCTGATCTGACGGCTCCTGCAGGAGCCATCTGATCTGGGTCTACTTTGTTTGCAAAGGGGTAGAAAAGGGTATAGAAAAGGTGTAGTAAAAGTTTGACCATCTAAACAATATAAATATTTTTATCTTCTATAAATATTGTCATTTTCTTTCACTATTGGGTAATATAATTTTTTTCTTCAATTTCAATTCTCTCTTCAAATCCTTTCCTCAAACAGTGTCAGAGTTTCAAACATTTTGGCTACTGGTGAGGGTCCAAGTATTCTGGCACCTCATCTGGATCCAAACAGCTTACATGTATTACAGGTTTTTACACGTTAGTGTGGAGAGAGCTTGTGATCCATTCGTTTTTACCTCAAGAAAAAGCATGACAGATGACAATAATATTGACGTTGCCCAGCAATTACACTGGTCCAATACAGCAAGCTGTTACTAGGAGGTTAAACTGAAAATTACTGTCGATTGAATTGATCTCATATGCTACAGAAAACTGTGATTTCACTTATCTCAGGACAGAGCTCAGAGCTAGAACTATTGAATGACTGCATTAACAGGTGAAATAAAAGTAATTAATGATAGACAATGCTTTAACCCTTTAGAGACCTCTCCATTGAGACCCCTTCTTCATTCTGCAGTAAATTATAACCTGGTCTATAATAAACCCTTACAACGCTGAATTTTCAAATCAAGGGCTTGGTGCAAAACTATTCTAACTCCTTCACAAAGTGAAGGAGTTAGAATAGTTTTGCACCAAGCCCTCGAAATGGACTACAGTATTCCAAAATTCAAACAAGTCGAGCTTGTGGTGAACATTTTAGGATTTTTCAAATGAAAAGTGTAACATGACAAACAGTGCAGACCCTGATGAGAGGGCTCCTCTAGGAGCCCTCTCATCTGGGTCTACACTGTTTGCAAAAGACATTATTGACTTGTGTCCCGCACTGAAAGGGTTAACTAACCCTTTATATCATAGATTCTCTTTCGACCAAGATAATATGGCTCCTGTATAAGCCTTCTCATCAGTGTCTGTTGTTTGTTTATAAAATAGCATACATGTATATCTATTTCCACAGTTTCTGCTATAACTATATTATTTTGTCCATGAATATTAAGTAAGTATTGAAATTTGAAATAAACATAGTAACAGAGAAAGGGTTAAATGACATTTGCAAACAGCATAGTGAACAGATCAGACAGTTCCTTGTGGAGCCAGACTCTGTTCAAGGTATGCACTGTTTGTTATTAAAAATTCTATAGCAAATTTAATACTTTCATACTTAACTCCTTCCTTCATATAAACACTTTTTCACACAGATCTAGAGTAGACCAATATCAGATGGCTCCTATAGGAACCGTCTGATCAGGATCTGCTCTGTTTGCTTGAGAAATAATAAAGTTATCATTCTACAGTTTCTACTATGGCCAAAAGTTCCTGTGTCCATGAGCCGTAATAAAAATTCATCTAAGTCAGGGCTACATAATAAAGGTGCGTTACCCAAATACTAAAATCATCATTTCTCCACCAACCCTATACTGTGACCACTCTTTAGAATCATCTCATCTCATCGAGTATAGGGTTTGGTGGAGAAATAAAGGAGTTATTCTTGAAAATGTTTTAATCTATGCACATTATCTGGAGTTCTGTAAGAAATGTTCATGATGTCATGTATATTATGTATCTGATTCTAAAGTTTCTGTCTGAGTCAAAACATCCCGTTTACATATTCCATCATAATAATTCAGGAATCAGCTAATAAATATTCATGATGTCATTATTTCTTACATGAATATTAAACAGGGAAAGGTTTAACAGACTACTTTTAACCCTTTCCTATATAAAAAAGAGAATGGTCATAACATAGGTTTTGGTAGAGAAATAATAGAACTACTTTTGAAATAGAAAGGTTCAATTTATGTGTCTTATCTATGCTTCCACTTACTTGTAAAATCCAGCAGTCAAAGGGTTTAAAATTAGTCAATATCACTGTAATATAAAATGACCTTTTGTCTACAGCATGTTCCATAGTAGCAAACGCATGTTTTCCAAAATAGAAATGGCCTTGATAAACCTGTTGTCACTGTCCTCTAACTTTATCCTGAAGACATTACTCTTTGACAAGTATAACTTCAATTTGTTCTGTAAAGAATAAAACGTGATAACTCACGGTTTCACTTCTCTGTCAGTTTTTTGTTAGATATCGCATATATCTCTGATAACATGCAAATCTTTACCAGGAAGTTAAGATAACATATTCCTGGTGATCATGCCATAGAATACATTACAGGTTGAATATCATCAATGTATTAACCATTTGAATGCAGGTAGCAAGTGTACTGATATTTTTGCAAACATTGTAAATCCAGATTAACCCTTTCCTCCATAGGCTGTTTTTAGGCTCAACCTCTTTGAATGAATCTACCCAAAAAGAGCATTTACCAGAGAAAAGTAAAATTTTAGAATTTTGTATTTTGAAACCATTGTGATAAATAGAGCATTTGCTCCTATAGGTTTCAAGAAGTGGTTATTACAGAGGCATAGAAAGGTGTATTTATGGAGGAAAGGGTTAAAGGGCTCCTCTGTACTACTTGTCATTTCAAATCCTCAGACAATTTATACCCTTTCACGCTGAGTGGAACCTTATTGTTAAACAATGATGGGCCATTCCACTTTGAAAATTCAGCAGTCAAAGGGTGAAATGTTGCTAATGAAGAGAATGTAAGATTAGATAATATAGTAGAACCCATCTTAACCCTTTCCCTCATATAAACGTGTTTTCACGCATTTACAAACAGAGTAGACCCAGATCAGACGGCTCCTAGAGGAGCCGTTTGATCAGGGTCTACTCTGTTTGCTAATAGAATTTCAAAGATCTGTGTCTTTACTGTCTAAAATGGCTACAATTTTCCATCTTCCATATTATGTTATAATCATTTTATCTATGAATATTCAGTAGATATTGAAATTTGGAATGAACACAGAACAGGGAAAGGGTTAAGCTAACACAGGAGTATTGAAGGCAGGTGGTTGCTTAATGCAGGGCAAAAGTAATGCAGAAAGCTCCTATAGCATATCTTGGAATCTATGAATTAAAGACTTTTTTGTGGTTATTTATGACGGCAAATAAAAAACTAACCAGTTGTGATAGATTACAACAATTACAACTTAAGCCAAGTAGCAGCTCTAAATCAGTTCTAACAATACAGTAAAACCACTCTAAACCAGAATTCTAATAGAAGAGAGTTTAGATACTTGTATGCAGGTAGCCACTTAATGCAGGGTGAAAATCTTAGAGAAAGCTCATAGAGGAGCTTTATGCATTACTTTCACCCTGCATTAAGCTGCCAGCTGTATCTTATATGGATAGGAGCTTTCTGCATTACTTTCACCCTGCATTAAGCTGCCAGCTGTATCTTAGATGGACATTTATACTAAACTTACACCCGCTTTAGAGGGGTTTAATGTATAGATCTGCCATTATGACATGACAACACCCATGCCCACAGCTCAGTGAGTTCACAGATAACCTTTACCTCATGAATATTCATGTAAGAAATAATGACATCATGAATAGTTAAAACTGAATTTTTAATTTGGTATACAAACTTTGGATTTCTTTTACCCTAGCTGGCAGAACAGTAAAATAAGATCAATAAGATCAATATAATTCCATAAGCAAACATAGCAGACCCTGATCACTTGCTTTTTTCATGCTGTTGAAAACAGAGAAGATCCATCCAGACGGTTGGTGTTGGAGCTGTCTGATCAGGGTCTGCTCTGTTTGCTTATGGAATTACATAGAAAGTTTCCACCAAAGCCAAAACATCATGTACGTGTTCATAAACCATTATAACAATTCAGCTAATACATATTCATGATATCAAATTATGTCTCTCATGATTATTCATCAGTGCAACTTTAACACTTTACCTGTTTAATATTCATGTAAGAAATAATGACAGCTGTAAGAGTTTGTAAATATAAAAAAAATAATCTACTGATATCTGTATATTAGAAGTTGAAACCTAATTACCAATGAAAATATATCGACTGATATCTGTAAATTATATATATATGTATATGGTAATCCATACCAATACACAAGTATTGACTGATATCTGTAAATTATATATATTTGGTAATCCATACCAATATACAAGTATTGACTGATATCTGTAAATTATATATATTTGGTAATCCATACCAATACACAAGTATTGACTGATATCTGTAAATTATATATGGTAATGTATACCAATACACAAACTATTGACTGATATCTGTAAATTATATATATATGGTAATCCATACCAATGCACAAGTATTGACTGATATCTGTAAATTATATATGGTAATGTATACCAATACACAAACTATTGACTGATATCTGTAAATTATATATGGTAATGCATACCAATACACAAACTATTGACTGATATCTGTAATGAACCCTTACAGTGCGGGACCCGAGTCACTAATGTCCTTTGCAAACAGTGTAGACCCAGATGAGAGGGCTCCTTGGGGAGCCCTCTCATCAGGGTCTGCACTGTTTGTCATGTTACACTTTTCTTTAGAAAACATCCCTAAATATTCACAATAAGCTTGACCTATTTGAATTTTGGAACATTCCATTTTAAAATTCAGCGTTGTAAGGGTTAAAGGTTGTCATAAATATTCATGTACAGGGAATGTCTGCATTACTTGCATCCTGCATTAATCAGCAACTTGTTTTTAACCCTTTCCTTCATATAAACACATGGACATGCATTTGCAAACAGAATAGACCCGGATCAAAGTCTGCTCGGTTTGCTGAAATATTCAGTATAGATATTGAAATTTGTAATAAATATAGAACAGAGAAAGGGTTAAGACACACCTATATATATTAATTCATAAAGTGTTTGGTTCAAAGGGTTTTACTGTGCCAGCATACATTATATTCCATGGATGCCACTGATATGTGTAGATAAGAAGTCTGAACCCAATCAAATGTCCACACATCAATGCAATTTAGATTTTTAATGACTTTGAAAATGGAAAGGGGGGGGGGGGGTACGGTAGTGGTTTTGGGGTGTCTGTGTGTTTGAGGGGGCAGAGGATATCATATAGGGGGTGACACATGTCATCATTTACTTATGGTGATATCATTCATCTCATCCAGGTACTTAAATAAGTGAGTTTGGTGTTGACATTTAGTTTTATTGAACAGATATATAGCTCTTGCTTTTTAAACTAAATGTGAACCAATCTCTGGGTTGTCAATTCCTAAAACTGTCCCCGTGTATGGAAAGTATATCTAGTAGTTTCTGCATGAGAAAGTGTGGGCTTGAACACCTGTGGTATTTACTTGTCGGCAAATGGAAAACGTGTGTAACATACCTGTATATTTACCTGTACATGTAAAGGAACACTGTTGAAGAATTATTTCATAGTTTCGATGGAATTCGGAAACATGATATTGTGTAATTACATTTGACAGGCGTTCCAGCCCAGTAACCTCTTCAACACCTCAATGGCGACCGGTTGGTGGGGTAGGCGGTGACGAACCAATATTACACATTTTCTACCTGCTCAATAACAACACGTTCTGCTATCTTCTAAATGAAAATAATCGTAGTCTTACCTGATTAATGATCACTGCATTTCATAACATTTATTTCTCTGTATTAATCCAATATTTTAGTTTTGTATCTCGGGTCTTCTTGGGCACACCCTGCCCAATTATCAAGCGTTTATGCTCCAGAGAACATGTACGGATTGTCTCTGTGACGTCACCAGGTGAAACCGGCATTCTCACCTGGTCACGTTTTCAAGTTTATTTGAGGTGGGATTTATTCTATATCTTTTCAATAAGTAAAAAATAGCATTAGAAATATTAATGTTGATTCATCTGTGTACACTGACATCTGGAAAACAAGACTAGTGTTCTTTTTAAAAGGGCTTCCCCAAAATGACGTCATCAGGTAAAATGCAGGTGGACATACTGGTTTTTGATCTAAAGGGTTATACGAAATTTTTTATACCGTCGCATAGGTTGACCGCCCAAATCGGGCGAGTGAGTCTGGTTTATTTTTGGTACACATACATTCTTTAACTCCAGCACGCTATGGGTCATGCGAATGGTCTAGATCTGGACGGTATTTACACAGAAACTGGATCCAGATATGATAGTCCAGCTTTTCATCAGGAGTTAATCTACAAGATGTATCGTGTTTTAATGAAACACACTCTGACAAAAACTATTAAGCACACCGTGTTTTTGTAACGGACAATTATTTACCGGAATATATTGTATTTACGATCTAGTAAAACATCAAACCAGTCGCTTGCTCTATTAGTAGATCTGGTGACTTCGCCAATCACCTCTGTTTCTGCAAGAAATGATCTAGGTAAAGTGTTCCAGTGTTGCCCCCCTTTAAACCCTTTCCCTTATGTAAGCACATTTTGACGCATTTGCAAAAAGAGTAGACCCAGATCAGACGGCTCATATATAGGAGCTGTCTGATCAGGGTCTGTTCTGTTTGCTTATGGTGTAAAATAGATCTGATTCTACAGCTTCTTCCTGAGCCAAAATGTCAGATTTTCATAATTAAGCCGTTATTAATATTCATGACTTAATTATTCCCTACGTGAATATTCATCAGGGAAAGGGTTAACCTTTAACATGGTGTGAGCGGATCCGTGATTACCTCTGCAAACACCAAACAGTTTGGATCTAGATGAGACGCTGAGCAGCTCGGCGTCTCAATCGGATCCGAAATATCTGACATTCTGATAGTATTTTTGAAACGAAATGCAAGATAAATCAATTTTGAAAACTGAAGAGGCGACATTTTCTACTAAGAATAGTTTTCTCAGGGGGGGGGGGGGGGGGGGGGGTTATTCGTAAATTGACATTTTCTAATGGTAACGATCCAGACCGGATGCAAATATAGGATACAAACAGTTGATCGCCGTGTCCGTAGATTTAAACAGGAATAATGCCGGGTTCTTTTTTCTTTCTTTCAGAACTGAAGCAGACAGCATTTTATCCACACATAATTATGTTTGTTCAGCTCTCCATAAGACGTCATTGGTAACATTTCATTGTTTACTTTTTCTCATTCCCTTAATTTATTCAATGAATATTTTTGTGAGAAATGATGATATTATGCACATTAATTAGATTTATTAAATTATTATATCACTTGGACACAGGAATATGTGACCATGATAGAAACTACATGTATTACTATTTTATCCGTGAATATTCGGTAGGTAGGCCTAGGCCTACTGACATTAATTTGAAATAAACATAGAACAGGGAAAGGGTTAAACAGACTTGGATCCTGATGCGACTCAGAATAACCCATTGTCGCATCTTGATCCAACTGTTCGTTCAGATTCGCCATTCACACATTCGCCACTGACAGTAAAAGAGTTTACTCCATAAGTACGAGTTTTAACGTTTCTGCAAACAGTGTACACCATGATCAGATTGCTCACATGGCTGTCTCGCCAGTGTCTGCTTAACCTTTAGCCTGCTGTGGACAGATGAGTGATTACCTTTGCAAACAGTTGGGATCCAGATGAGACTCCGAGTAACTCGGCGTCTCATCAGGATCCAAACTGCTTGATACTCTGACCGTGCTGTTGAAAATAAATACAAGATAAATGAACAGTGATAACTAAAATCGATGATATTTTCTACAAACAAAAGTCTGCTCAGCAGGCTAAAGGTTAAGTTGCTTGTGAAATAATCTAGGTCAATTTCTACAGTTTCTATCATGGTAATTATTCCCTTGGTAGTGATGTCATTATAAAATTCAGCTAATTTATTTTCATAAAGTCACTATTTTTGACATGAGTATTCATATCAAAGGGTAACTGGCGTGAGTATTAATAATTATATATAAAATGGTTAAATACTCTTCCCCCGCATTAAAGACTCACATCCCAGTTGATATTTATGGTCTTCACCCTTACTCAGATCAGGCGGCTCCTATAGGAGCCACCTGATCAGAGTCTGCTCTGTTTACTAATATAATTTGACGGGTTTGTTTCTTTTGTTTCTAAAATGGCTACAGTGTTCCACCTTCCATATTTCACTATAACTATAATTATTTTGTCCAATAATATTCAGTAGGTATTGGAATTTGGAAAAAATATAGATCAGGGAAAGGGTTAACCTACCTCATGCAGACGTAACTCGTTTTCAAAATTATCACAAAAATCGTTCACTGTATAGTTAGCATAATCTCAGAGATGTCATGCATATTTACTTCGTGCATATACACATACAAAAAACACTAATCTCATGACTAGACGAACATACATTTATCACACAATCTGCCTGGTGGGAGTGCCGAAACAGGGTGCCATAAATCTCGGAAATGCACTAGTGCTTTTTATATACAAATGAGCTATTTGAATCAGTTATACTTTGCTGTAAACAATGGCCGAAACAGACGTCAGAATAGTCTGTTTCTATGGCACTTTTTAAGGGCTATGTGATAAAAAGAATCTTACAAGAGTGTTCATTACAAATTATTTTTTTATGAAACGAGTTTACTATAATAATATGACACGAGCGAGTGTTATATTCATTATAGTAAACGAGTTATATGAACACAACTTGTAATGAACACTGATGTAAGATCCTCTATACTATATGTAATAATACGGTGAACAATTTATTTATACTATTTATTTATATACATGCACATCCATAACCGTTACTGAAAACTGTACAATGCATAACTATTACAGTAAAACAAACTACTAAAAAGAGGCACACTTTTTTGTCTTACATACATGTTATAGCTTAATGCAGGACGGTTGTTAAACAAATTGTTTTCGCTCCGCAATTAGCAACCACGTGGTTTTAAAGATATCCTCGTTTATTTATAAGTGGTAGTTTAATTAACCCATTCCTCCTAGACTGTTTTTTAGACCCAACCTCTTTGAATAAATCTACCGAAAAGGAGGATTCACTAGAGAAAAGGAACATGTTTAGAATTGTGTAGTTTTTAAACCATTGTGATAAATAGAGCATTTGCTCCTGTGGAGCAAATGCTCTATTTATCACAATGGTTAAAAATGCAACTTTTACAGAGGCACCAAAATGCGTCATTGGGAAGGATTCTATTGGAGATTTAATTCAAATGTAATCAATTACTTTCAGAGTAACTTTGTTAGTTCGATACTTCGATCACTCACTTAAGTTGTCGCTTTAACCCCTTGCTCCATAAACACGCCTTTCTATGCATTTGCAAACATAGTAGACCCATATCAGACGGCTCCTGTATGAGGGTCTGTTCTGTTTCCTTATGATACAGTATACATATAATTCTATAGTTTCTGCTATGGCCAAATCTTCCTGTCTCCATGTGCTATTATCACTAACGTCACTTATTCTAATTAATATTCAAGGTGTCATGATTATTTCTTACATGAATGTTTAAATCGTATACAGAATACTTAATCCTTATCCTGAATATTTAAGTCCTATAACTAGCCTTGTGAACAAGGGAGTCTTTTGTTCACGGAAGAAACTGCAGAATCAATTCTATATTATATCATCAGCAAACAGAGCAGACCCTGATCAGACGGTTCCTACCCTTGGCTTATCCCGTTTGCAAACTAGCTCGTCAAAATGCCCTTTTAACACGTAAAGGGATTTAAAAACGAGATATGACTTGTACAGTAGAATTTGCCTTAAGCGACCTGATATCAATCTTATAAAGCAGGTAGTTGTTTAATACAGGGCAAAGGTAATGCAGGAAGCTCAGGACTATAAATAAGAACCTTCTGTATTACCTTTAACCTGCATTAAGCTACCATCTGCCTTACACTTTCATAATAAGACATCTTTGTAATGGTTACTTAAGACAGAATTTTCTCTATTCGCAAACATATTGTATCAAGAAACGCTTATAGTCTTGTGATATAAACAGAAAGAGTAAGCAAATAAAATAAAATTTAATGATGGAGCAAACTTTTTTTTTCCAACAGCTAGAGTAAGTGTAAACTGATAGTGTATCAAGGAGTCAAAACCTTAGTGCACATAAATGTACATGCAACGCTGACTGCAGAGATTGTAGGACTGTCTTATAAGTGTAAGAAATGTGTTGACGAAATGTTTAATCGTCTATAGATATACTAATGGCAAATTTGATAAAAATGTAGGCTATTCATAAAAATAGTGTGTTTTTAGAGATTTTTTTCAAATTGCGTAGATCATGGTTCGAATCACATTCCAAGTTGAGTTAGTTAACTGTTTACACTCGTGAATACATGTTAGAAATAATGACATAATGATTTAGCTGAATTTTGATAATGATATATGAAAACAGAAACTTTTAAATACCATATGGCAGAAACTATAGAATTAGGTAATGGGATAGAGTATTGGTTTATGTTTATACTTTCCCTTAGTAATGCGCATAGAAAGTGGCACCCTATTTCAGATGGCATGTGCAGAGTGTTTCTCGGCGCAGTATTTTGAACCAATGTAGATTATAGACGTATATTCTGGAGCAATTTGCATACAGTAGAACCTTTCTTAACCCATGCATTCATTCATGTTCACGCCTTTAGGCGCCTCTGTAACAATCACATGCAATTCTGAATGTTTCCTTTTTTTCTAGTAAATGTTCCTTTGCAGTAGATTCATTCAAAGAAAAACCCCGATATGTTTTGAGTAAAGTGACATTAAAAAATGACTTCTAACTACGTTTATAAGACCGCCGCGTTTTAGTCATTATCCCAGTACACCTGCCCGCAGCCATTGATCCGAATTACACATAACCTTCGAGATCGCCTCTATTTTGGGTACGCAACGAACTTATGAATTTTGTACGTATAATTTTAGAAATTCTCACAAGTACAAGTGTTTAATTCCATGCACCCTTGATTTTTGCTTTCTTGACCTTGGTTTATCATGTAAATTGAATCGTATCTGGCAGTTTTTCCTCGGTTTTATCGGATCCCTTCGTCCTACATCCCACGCGTCCCTGCACGCTTTGTCCAGGTAAAATCTTAATGGTTAAGCAGTCTGCTTCAAAATATAATTTTCTTCCTGCTGCAGTTAAACGAATAAACGTCTGTTAGAAATGTTTGAGAATTTTCCTTTTAATTCCTTTTTGGATTGCCTTGTTTTCAGATATCTTGATTTGCGGAATCCGATTCTATTATTTCCTGGACGCCATATTTGATTCGAAAATCGACGCTTGCTTACAAAATGCGCCATACGTGTAGAAAATATTTTCTCATTTTCTTGCTATTCAGATGGCATTTATGTAGAAAGTGACCAAGCATTGGCATCGGATTCGTTGTATGTGAACGATTAAAACTTATATTGAGCTGAAAATCGCCTTTAGAGACTGTTTAATGAAAAATCATTTCGAAAAATTGTTGTCAGCTGAAGTGTTTATGTAGGGCAACTTGGTTACTAGAGTACCAAAATAGCATTTAGATACCTTGAGATCTACTTTAAGGCATTTGTTTCTTCTCCTGCATAACATTTAATATGAAATACCTAAGTTAGGTCAGATAGTGGTACAAATTTTGTATTTATGTGCAAAATATAAAAATATCACATGTAAACAGTTACTGTATCACATAAATCTCATTTTATCAACTTTTTTATTTGACGATTGATTGTTTGTAATTGATCTTGTCAGTGACTCTGTAATATATTGACATTTGTTGTAGGTCTTACATATACCGTCTTAATTTTCTTTGGGTACCTGAAAGACAATTTCCTGCAGGCATCTTTTCTGTAATTTATGAACCAAAATATCCAGATATTTTGTTTCAGGTCAGCTAAGTCC
The DNA here is from genome assembly GCA_963576725.1 of Azorinus chamasolen. NCBI lineage: Eukaryota > Metazoa > Mollusca > Bivalvia > Cardiida > Solecurtidae > Azorinus > Azorinus chamasolen. The sequence continues at coordinate 54,087,748 of OY755251.1, forward strand.
CAAGTTCATTTCACTCCAACCATTATACTCCAGCATCTCATCTTTAATCTGATTTCAGTCGTACCAGTTGAATTTCATTACAGTCTTTAGGGATAACCCCCCCCCCCCCCCCCCCTTTGCAAATGTTCCAAGGTTTAAAGTGTGTGTGTGTGGGGGGGGGGGGGGGGGGGTATTACTATCACAATAGTAATAAATCATAAGCCCCAAGCCCCAAAACATTATTAGCTCTGAACCAAATCTAGATGTCTATTTCATTTTTACACATTTTTAGTGTGTATTTATGGTTTTAACTCGACTCCATGAATATTTATGTTAGAATGACATCATGAATACTAATTGGATGCGTTTTTCATACAAACTTATGAACAAATACAATGTTGGCCGTGGCAGAAACTAGAATTGGATCTGTATTATTTCATACGGCAAACAGCATACCCTGTTCATACGGTTACTACGGGAACAATCTGATCAGGGTCTACTCTGTTTGCGAAGGCATATTTATGGAGTAAAATGTTAAACGACTAGATGGCTGCTTTAAATGTGTTTTAACTATTATAATTATCAACAGTCCAAGAAGCTATTGTCAGGGGTGAGAATTTTCCTCGGATCCGCGGAATTCCGCGGATTTCGTTTCACTCAGGGCCGTTTTTGAGATCGATGTAAATCCGATGAGAAATTTGTAAAAGGGGGGGGGGGGGGGGGGGGGGGGGTAGTGGTTATGGCGATTAATTCAGGAAATTGTTATTTGCCGATATATTCTTTCACTATTCCAAGTAAATCCGCGTTAACAACGTTTATATCACGTTAACAGCGAGATTTCGGTTCAGCTAATCGAATAACGAGACTCTTGTCCTACAGCCAATCAAAACGCTCGTATTATGCAGTGTTCGTTCAACATTTCCAAGATGGCGTCCGTGATATGAAATTCTGTATCTGTACTGTCTATTAATCTGAATTTAAGACAAAAATGAGAAGCACAGGCAGAGATTACGATAGCAGTGTGGAAAACAAGTTCTACCCAAGATGGCTAGAGAAAGAAATTACGTTGACATTCGGTAAAGAAACAAGAAAAGTGATAATTGTCGACGATTTCGTGAAACTGAAAGTAAACTTCGGACGAGGGAACCTTGTGTAAACTTTGTTCCAAACAAATGAATTATGGAAAACGCGACTGCGTAGCATATAAGAACCTTCTGAAAAGCATTAAACATGTCCAGTTGTTGAAACAGCGGATTTCCAGTCACAGGTAAAAACCTGTAATGTCAAGTATTCACCAGAAAGTTGTCTGTCAATAGCTATTCATAGGTAATGTTAAAGGAACTGGTCAAGATGTATCGATTCAGAAAAATTATATTTTGTTTTTAATAAACCAGTTTAATGAATTAGAAGGTGGTTTATTGACATAAAAAAGTAATCAGAATCAGAGTTTGAATGTGAACTTTGACTAGAAATTGTGACTGTAATGTGAACTTTGGTGAATCTTGTCTAGAAAGTTAACTGTTACAATACCATGCCAACTTTAAAAATCAAATTTTGTATCTTTATCTGTGATCACCGAGTTCCATTTGATTTCATTTTTAAAACGTGTGAGTTTTAATTGCTTGTGTTTGACAAGAAATTAATCTGGCAATGTTGAATGGATCCAATAATAAACAGAATGTAAATTGTATGGACATGTAAACACAGCTCATCATGTATGACATGCAACTCAAGTATAATTGTAACAAAAACACATGAATGACAGACCCAAGTGAAAATGCAGGAGAAGGCTCCTGAAGTGCTCAGGAAGGCTATATTTCATTTTGCGTCGGGGGGCTTCGCCCCCCTGAACCCCCCACATGGGCGCTGCCCATGTCCCGCAAGGGGCCAAGGCAGCCCCCTTGACCCCTGCCAATTTTCCTCTTTTTTCACCACCGGCCATTCTCACCCCTGTATTGTTGATATGTATCTAGGTTTTGTTTCACACTACAGTTGAACTTTGATATCTCGAATTCGGATAACTCGAATTTCGGGATAACTCGAACTAAAAGTTTGGTCCTTCCAAAATCTTACAGTACAGAATTGCTCTAAAATGTATCACTACGCATATCTAGAAACACATTTCACAGCTTAATGCAGTTCTACAGTAATGCTGAAAGCTCCTGCAGGAGCTTTCAGCATTAGCCTACTGTAGACCTGCATTAAGCTATGAACTTGAGAAATTGTCCAGATTACAAATCGGATAACTCGAACTTATTATCTCGAACTAATTTATATAGTCCCTTGAAGTTTGAGATATCGAAGTTCAACTGTATATTGCTGAGTATGCATTACTATCGCAAAGGTTACTATTGCAGTATTATACAGGGCTCAAACTGGAGCTCTCCATTAGGGAGAACTTTAGTAATATTGAGGGAGAAGTTTGGTCCTAATTTTAAATCTCCTTAAATATGTTCTATATTATAAAACTTCTCCCTCAGCTCAAAACAGGGAGAAGTCAATAGGGCTAGGGAGACCTTTTCTCCAAAATCGCCCTCTTGCTTAAGCCCTGCAGTATAGAGATCTATCTATACATGTATCATAACACCCTAAAGCATGGATAGAAGTGGGGTATATTATAATATATACATGTTAGTCAAACGAAGCAGTTATAAGATATTCCCAGATTCTGTCCTCAAGGCATTGGTTTTATTTTAACCCTTTTCTTCATATAAACACCTTTTTACGCATTTCCAAAGAGATTAGACCCAGATAAGGGTCTGCTGTGTTTGCTAAAATCACATGATACATAGATTTGATTCTACAGCTTTTGTTAAAGCAAAATATTCTCCTGAAATGTTTACATTTTAAAAATTGAACTAATAATTATTCATGCTGTCATTATTTCTTACATGAATACTGAACAGGGAAAGGGTTAACCCTTTCCCTTATGTAAGCACATTTTTATGCATCTGCAAACAGAGTAGACCCAGATCAGATGGCTCCTACAGGGGCTCTCTGATCAGGGTCTGCTCTGTTTGCTTATGGTGTAATATAGATTTGATTCTACAGTTTCTGCCTGAGCCAAAATGTCCTGTTCATATGCCATTATAAGAAATAATCTAATTAATATTCATGATGTCGTTATTTCTTACATGAATGTACAACAGGGAAAGGGTTAAATAATTGGTGCTAATTTTAATTATACATATTGTTAGAGGTGTCATTGATGGAAAAATCTGTATCGATATATTGATGGAAAAATATCGACGATATATCGATTTCTATACTAGAACATGATTTATGCTCTGTAGTTACATGACTGTACATCCATCTGAGTGTAAAAAGTCAAAACTTTCAATAAACTTATATATATATATATAAAAAGAATTCTGTATATCCTTTGTGGCTTATACTACATGTATACTGCAACATTTCCAAATTATTTAACTTTATTTTTCAAATTAAGTTGAAGTAAACACCGGAAAATGGTGCAAATGAAAGTATGCGTGGAAATTCTTCGGAAGAATTTCTCTGCAAGTATGGAAGAAGTTCCCAGCCTGTAAGAAATATAGCCCATGGAAAGGTGTTTATTTGTCCTCCGTTTGTATTGATATTTTGAAACCAGTATCAATATCGAATGGCCTGATGTGAATCGATGATATATTATCGTTTCTATCATAATCAATGAATGATACCTCTACATATTGTATGTTATTATTATTCATATTATTATACCCCCCTTTTGAAAAAATAAGGTATATTGCTTTGCACATGTCGGTCGGTCGGTCGGTAGATCGATGGTTTCCGAATGATAACTAATAAACAACTTGGCATAGAATCTTCAAACTTGCTGTGGTGGTTGGTCATGACAAGTAGATGACCCCTATTGTTTTTTAGGTCAATAGGTCAAAGGTCAAGGTCATAATGACCTAAAATGGTGAAATAGTTTCCGATCAATAACTGCTCAAGGGTTTGGCTTGGGATCTTCAAACTTGCTGTGGTGGTTGGTCATGACCACTAGATGACCCTTATTAGTCCCCCACCAGTTTCTGGTTGGGGGACTATAGGTTTGCTCGACTCCGTCCGTCCGTCTGTTCGTCTGTCACGCTTCGTGTCCGGGCCATATCTCCTACAAAGTTATGCCAAATTCATTATAACTTCACACATTGAAGAAGCATGATGAGGGCTAGTGTCATGCACAAGGGCCATAACTCTAGCATCAATATTTTTGGAGTTATTCCCCTTTTACATATTTTTTTGTCCGGACAATAACTCTTTATCTACTGGTTCAATTGATTTGAAACTTCACATATGGAACAAGCATGATGAGGGGTAATGTCATGCACAAGGGCCATAACTCTTTGGATAATTTTTGGAGTTATTCCCCTTTTCATATTTTCTTGTCCAGTTAATAACTCTTTATGTACTGGTTCAATTGATTTGAAACTTCTCATATGGAACAAGCATGATGAGGTGTAGTGTCATGCACAAGGGCAATAACTCTAGCATCAATATTTTTGGAGTTACTCCCCTTTTTCATATTTTCTTGTCGGGACAATAACTTTTTATTTACTGATCCAATGTATGAAAGTAGGTACTAATACCATTCATGTGGTCATGTATATACCATGGTCAACCACACCATGGGTGGGTGGGGTGGGGAGAGGGGAGGGTTTTTTTTCAGTCCGGTGGGGGACTCGTGTCTTGCATAGCAATACAACATGCCCTTGTTGTTTTTGAGGTCAAAGGTCAAGGTCACCATGACCTAAACTGGATAAATGGTTTCCGATCAATAACTGCTCAAGGGTTTGGCTTAAAATCTTCAAACTTGCTGTGGTAGTTGGTCATGACCACTGGATGACCCCTATTGTTTTTTAGGTCAAAGGTCAAGGTCGCCATGACCTTAACTGATAAAATGGTTTCTGATCAATAACTGCTCAAGGGTTTGGCTTAGAATCTTCAAAGTTGCTGTGGTGGTTGGTCATGACCACTAGATGACCCCTATTGTTTTTTAGGTCACTAGGTCAAAGGTCAAGGTCACCATGACCTTAACTGGTTTAATGGTTTCCGATCAATAACTGCTCAAGGGTTTGGCTTAGAATCTTCAAACTTGCTGTGGTAGTTTGCCATGACCACTAGATGACCCCTATTGTTTTTGAGGTCACTAGGTCAAAGGTCAAGGTCACCATGGCCTTAACTCGTTTAATGGTTTCCGATCAATAACTGCTCAAGGGTTTGGCTTAGAATCTTCAAACTTGCTGCAGTAGTTGGTCATGACCACTGGATGATCCCTATTGTTTTTGAGGTCACTAGGTCAAAGGTCAAGGTCACTATGACCTTAACGGGTAAAATGGTTTCTGATCAATAACTGCTCAAGGGTTTGGCTTAGGATCTAACAACTAGATGAGGCCTGTTGTTTTTGAGGTCACTAGGTTAAAGGTCAAGGTCACCATGACCTTAACTGGTGAAATGGTTAACGATCAATAACTGCTCAAGGGTTTGGCTTAGGATCTTCAAACTTGCTTTGGTGGTTGGTCATGACCACTAGAAGACCCCTATTGTTTTTGAGGTCACTAGATCAAAGATCATGGTCATCGTGAGCTTAACTGATGAAATGGTTTCCAATTGATAACTGCTCAATGGTTTGGTTTGGGATCTTAAAACTTGCTGTGGTAGTTGGTCATGACCACTAGATGACCCCTATAGTTGTTGAGGTCATTAAGTCAAAGGTCAAGGTCACCATGACCTTAACTTGTGAAATGTTTTCAGATCAATAAATGATCAGTGGTTTGGCTTAGGATCTTCAAAGTTGCTGTGGTGATTAGTCATGACCACTAGATGACCTCTATAGTTGAGGTCACTAGATCAAAGGTCAGGGGGTCTAGGGGGTATACATGTTTTACAAACATCTCTTGTTATTTTTCATATGCAGTATATCGTAATTATAGTAGCCGTTCTTTTGGTGTTTTCTTTATAATTTTGATGATCTTATTTACATAAGACAGTGAAAAGTGGTCCCGTAACAGTAATACTTAGGTCGTGTGCCACATCATGACTTCATTAGATAATTCTACAGTTTTATGCTTCACTGACTTTTGAAGCTACACAATGATCAGGGCTATCTTGCTGCAGCTCATTAGAATCTCTTCTCCAAGGGAATTTAACCCATTCCTCCATAGGCTATTTATGTCTCCCCCCATATTTATATGGGGGAGACATGTTGTTTTCGTGAGAGTTGTCTGTCTGTCTGTCTGTCCGTCTGTCCGTCTGTCCGTCACACTTTTTGTCCGGACAATAACTTCAATATGCCTGATGCCAGTTGATTGAAACTTCATATATGGAAAGAGCATAATGAGAGGAAGTGTCATGGACAAGGTCCATAACTCTGGCTTCACTAATATAGGAGTTATTGCCCCTTGTAAAAAAAAATAGCACTTTTTTGTCCGGACGATAACTCCTATATGGCTCATGCCATTGGAATGAAACTTCATATATGGAAAGATCATGAGGAGAGGAAGTGTCATACACAAGATCCATAACTCTGGCTTCACTAATAATGGAGTTATTGCCCTTGTAAAAAAAAAATCACAATTTTTTGTCCGGACGATAACTCCTATATGGCTCATGCCATTGGATTGAAACTTCATATATGGAAAGATCATGACAAGAGGAAGTGTCATACACAAGGTCCATAACTCTGGCTTCACTAATAATGGAGTTATTGCCCTTGTAAATTTTTTTCACAATTTTTTGTCCGGACAATAACTCCTATATGGCTCATGCCATTGGAATGAAACTTCATACATGGAAAGATCATGATAAGAGAAAGTGTCATGCTTAAGGTCCATAACTCTTGTTTCACTAATATTGGAGTTATTGCCCTTTGTAAAAAAAAAATCACAATTTTTTGTCAGGATGATAACTCCTATATGGCTCATGCCATTGGAATGAAACTTCATACATGGAAAGATCATGATAAGAGAAAGTGTCATGCTTAAGGTCCATAACTCTTGTTTCACTAATGTTGGAGTTATTGCCCTTTGTAAAAAAAAATCACAAATTTTTGTCAGGATGATAACTCCTATATGGCACATGCCATTAGAGTGAAACTTCATACATGGAAAGATCATGATAAGAGAAAGTGTCATGCATAAGGTCCTTAACTCTGACTTCAATAAATTGAGAGTTATTGCCCCTTGTACATTTGTTTAACACTTTCTTGTCCAGATGATAACTCCTACATGGCTCTTGCCATTGTATTGAAACTTCATACATGGAAAGAGCATAATGAGAGAAAGTGTCATGAACAAGGGCCATAACTCTGGCTTCAATACTTTTGGAGTTATTGCCCTTTGTTACATTTTTAGTCCGATCAATAACTCCTGTTCGACTGATGCTATTGGAATGACATTTCATTTATGGAAAGAGCATGATGAAAGTAAGTGTCGTGCACAAGGGCCATAACTCTGGTGTCAATATATTTGGAGTTATTAGCTGTTATCATTTTCTTCTTGAAAAATGTGGTGTGGAAAGCGCATAATGAGGGGAAGTATCAATCATCAAGTCCATAACATTTTTAGTGATTTCCCTTTACATATTGTTTTTATTAGAGGGGAGACATCCGTTTTTGTGACAAAAACCTCTAGTTTTAGACCCAATCTCTTTGAACAAATCTACCAAAAAGGAGAATTTACTAGAGAAAAGTAACATTTTAGAATTTTGTAGTTTGAAACCATTGTGATAAATAGAGCATTTGCTCCTATAGGAGCAAATGCCTATTTATCACAATAGTTTCAACAGGTGATTTTTACAGAGGGCGTAGAAAGGTGTATTTAGACTATTTATGGAGGCAAGGGTTAATGAGTTTCAGCAAGCTAGAGGTTTAGTGGACAAATAAGAGATTTTGATAGATCAATATGCATCTGTAATCTATAGCCCTGAATGATATGTGGGGACGTTAGGACTGGAAGAAATATATGAGTACTGGTGATTTGAAATTGTTTGCCAGGTCTTCAGTACGTGGAAATCACATCCCGTAAACCAGATTTAAGTATTCGTAAATACATGTAGCATGATAGCAGACTCACAAATCGGTATGTTTTTTTTTTTGTTTTTTTTAAACCCTCGAAATAATTGAATAGTTTTTAAATAATTACAAATCATAAGTCAGTTGAGATGCTTGTCAGTGATGGCTAGAACATTTATATATTTTATTGATTCAACCATTTAAAAACATGGGAAATGGATTTGGACAGCAATCTTAGCCCTTTCCTTCATATAAACACATTTTCTGTACCTTTGCAAACAGATCAGACAGCTTCATAGGAGCCATCTGATCAACAATCACAGTCTACTCTGTTTGCTTATGAAATTATGATAGCTGTGACTAAATATACAGTCGGCTGAACAGTCCTTTGGACTTAAAGTAGACTATAACTAGATACTGGTTGTTTTTTTTTACTCTACAGTAACAGTTTCTACCAATTCTAAACAATCCCATATGCCGTTATAATAATTGAGCTTAAACATATTAATGATGTCATTAGTTCTTACATGAATATTGGAACAGGGAAAGGGTTTAGATATAATATACACTAGAACAGGTCTTTAACTCTTTGCACGCTTAGTAATTTTTCGTCTGTAACAATTGTCGTGTGCTTCAATTCTTAAAATAAACTTTCTCTCATTTCTTTACAAAAATATGGTCAAGATGACAAACAGTTTGGATCCTGATGAGATGCCGCATTATGCGGCGTCTCATCTGGATCCAAAATGTTTGCATGGGTAATCACAGGTTCGCCGCTAGCGTGCAAAGAGTTAAGCGACCATCTAAAAGATGTATAATTATGAGTCTATAAGGCAGGTGATACATGTAGCTAATGCAAGTCAAAAGTAATGCAGAAAGCTCCTATAGGAGCTTTCTGCATTGCTTTTCTCCTGCATTAAGCAACTACCTGTTTTTTAAGACACCTATATTCAATTAAGGAATGGTCGCTTAACCCATTCCCTCATAGGTATTTTTAGATCCAACCTCTGAATAAGTCTACCGAAAAGGACCATTAACTATAGAAAAGGAGAATTTAGAATTGTGTAGTTTTGAAACCATTGTGATAAATAGAGCATTTGCTCCATAGCTTATAGAGCAAATGCTCTATTTATCACAATGGTTTCAAGAAGTGACTTTTACAGAGGTGTATTTGTGGAGGAATGGGTTAACCCTTTCCCTCATAGGCTATTTTTAGATCCAACCATTTTGAATAAATTGAAAAGGAGCATTAACTAGAGAACAGGAAAATTTTAGAATTTTGCAGTTTGAAACCATTGGGATAAATAGAGCATTTGCTCCTAAAGGATCAAATGCTCTATCACAATGGTTTCAATAAGTGACTTTTATAGAGGCATAGAAAGGCATATTTGTGGAGCAAAGGGTTAAGACAAATTTTACTGTACATACTTAGATTTGTGGATTGATTTGTTGATCCGATTGTGTTGCCATGTGCCACCAGACCATACACAGCACTAGGGGGCATCTGTGGTGTTTGAACTGACCTACATCTGCTATACTTGAAGTCCACATTGCTGATGATGCAATTAGCCTTATTACATATACTGTTTGCATTGGCATAGGCCCGAATAACTTTTAGTCATTTTCAGACATTTTTCATACATTGTACTGTTTATATTATGTTGTTTTTTTTCTTCAGATTCTGGCTTTGGCAACCGCCAGGATCAACCAGACAGCATGGCTGAGGAAGCAGAATCGGTGGTAGTGAAAACGGAGGCAATTGATCAGAAAGAAAATATGGCTCAAGTAATTGATATGGCGGATAAAACAAATACAACAAGCATGGAGGGTACTGTAAAAGAAACTCCAGACAGGAAAGACACTGTAAAACATACAACAGACAAGGAAAATTTAACAGACGTGACAGATAAAGACAATGTTACGGTAAAAACCGAGCCTACTGGTCCTGTCAAATATGAAGAGCAGGATCAGAAAGAGAGCATGACTCAAGCCCTTCAGCTCAAGAAAGTTGGGGTTTCAGATAAGAAACCTGGCCCATCTCAGGGTAAAGATAAGAGGAAAATACCTTTGAGGGAAAGGAGAGAGTTATCTGCAGTCTGTGACATATGTGGGAAGTCTTTTGGTCGACGTTGCATTCTGATTCTGCACAAAAAAATTCATGAAGAACAGAAGAAATTTTCCTGTAAACTCTGTGAGATGACATTTACAGAAAAGGACGAGCTTAAGGAACACAGGAAAGCACATCAAGGAGAAAAACCCTACAAATGTGATCTTTGTAGGAAATCGTTTAGCAGAAGTTCATTCTTAGTGCTGCATAAGAAACTTCACACTGGGGACAAACAATTCAAATGTACAGATTGTGACAAGTCATTCATTGAAAGAATCCAGCTGAGAAGACACTCCAAAATACATACAGGAGAAAAGATGTTCTCCTGTGATATATGTGGGAAAGCATTTGACCGTAACTCAGACTTCCTTATACACCAAAAAAGACACCAGGAAGGCAATTCTTTTATTTGTATGATTTGCAAGAAACAATTTCATTATCAGTCGGGACTCAATAGTCACTTGCTGAAAGAGCATTCAGAAGAAAGACCTCATGGATGCACAATGTGTGAAAAAACATTTCGTTACCATGGTGATCTAAAAAGACATATGAAAACACACACAGACGAGAGGAGATTCAGATGTGAGGTATGTTTGAAGAAATTTTACTTTAGGTATGAGCTCAAAGTCCACACAAGGTTTCATACTGGTGAGAAGCCGTACCCATGTGACCGCTGTGAGAAATCATTTGCCAGGAGTGGAGAACTGAAGCTTCACAGCAGAAAACATACAGGGGAAAAGCCTTACCATTGTGATGAGTGCATGAAGTCATTCAGTCGACGGTCCAGTCTGATTGAGCATCAGAAACTGCACACTGGAGAAAAACCATTCAAGTGTGAGTTGTGTGACAAGGCATTCATCTCTACTATACGACTCAAGATACACATGAAGCTGCATACGGATGATAAATCTTACCAGTGCGAAGTATGTGGCAAATCTTTTACCTCTAATGCATCTTTAAACGCACACCAAGCTGTACACACGGGTGAAAAACCCTTCTCTTGCACACTTTGCGAGAAGGTATTTCGGCAAAAGGCTGACCTGAACAGGCATATGAAGAAACATAATGAAGTTAAACAATATAAATGCAAGGTGTGTGAGAGGTCATTTGGATACAAGAATGACCTGAAAATACACTCTAAACTGCATGCTAATATTAAGAAAACCCCTAAAAAGCGTGCGAAAATGAATGGAGCTGAAACTGGGGTCCCTGCTGAACAGCCGCCACTTCAAAATGCTGCACCTCTGCCACAAACAAGCATGCATGACCCCAGCCAAAATGATTTGAAAGCAACATTCAACATGCAACTTATGGGACAGGCTGATGTCAAACCACCAAATTTTGGCATGCAAGAGGCAGGTCAGCCGCAGAATTACCTCAATATGCACCCAGGATGGCATGGGGCATATCACAATGATATGAAGCCACCCCACCCTGTATGGCATCCCGGTGGTGATCAAAATTATTACAATGCGCACCCAAGATGGCCTGAGAGCAACCAGTATGATGTGAATGCCCACCCAAGATGGCCCGGTCCAGACCAGCATTACCTCAATGCCTACCCAAGGTGGCACGGTGGAGACCAGAATTACATGAACAGCCATCCGCCACATGCAGCACCTCAACCAGGATTGCCACCACCTGGACAGCAGCTTCCTGGACCCCCACATACAGGACCCCCACATACAAGATGGCCTGAGCCAATCCAGAACAACATGAACTCACATCCACCACGATGGCCAGAAGGAGATCACAAGCTGTTTCAGTGTGAGGTGTGTGAGGCTGGATTTAAAGATAAGACCGGGCTTGAGAGCCACTTACTAGTGCACAATGAAGACACACTAAAATGTGACACTATTGACAGTGACTAGCTATGGTGACCACAAGATGTTTGTATAGTTATAACACAGATTTCTTGTCTGGAAAAAAAACAAGATTGAAGATTGACAGCCATACTATCTCAGTGAAATTAGAAGGATCAAATGATGCCAGGAAATTTCTGATAAAACTGCTTTACAGGGAAATAAAGGGCAGTCATACATCTGCAAACATTGCAGGCCCAGATCAAGTCCCTGTTAAATTGTGTCTTATTAGGGTCTTACACTGTTTAACACTCAGCAGCTGGTACACTGTTTGATATGCAAGAGATTCAAACAGAGCAGATCCGATTGGATACAGCATTACAATGCTCTAGCTGATCTGGGTCTTAATTGTTTGCAAATGATTGTGTGCCCTTTACCATTATCATTGAAAATGAGAAGTTGTGTCCCAAAATTGCTGCTTCCGACATCAGTGTACAGAGAATTAACATTCTGTTCATGAACTTCACCAAAGTAAAGTGCGTTCCTTTGTCCAACCTAATGTTACCTTCAGTGCAAAGAGGGACTATTGGGGTCTGGTAACTGTCCAATCAGAGGCAGTGTGAAAGTTCATCCAGCCAGTGATCATTTGAGTATCTGCTGTTAACCATTTACCTGATCGAGATACCTTTTGACTCCTTTGCAAACAGAGTGTAGCCAGATCAGAGAGCTCCAATGGGAGCTGTCTGATCAGAAGTTGCTCTGTTTGCTTATAGAATATCTTACATCTGACCCTAAACTATTTGACATAGCAATATATTCAGTCATATGATATAAAAATGAAAGAAAGTCCATACTCATAATGGGTGGAGTCTTGTCGTAATGTTCATCTGGTAATTGGTTCCAGGGGTCCAGATAAGATGTGTAAATTTAAACATTTTCAAGAATAACTCCTTTATTTTTCCAACAATCCCTATACTGTGACCACTCATTAGAATCATCTCGAAGAGACGATTCTAAAGAGTGGTCACAGTATAGGGTTTGATGGAGAAATGATGATTTTAGTACCTGGGTACACACTTTTATCTGTAACTCTGGGTTCAGATCAGTGTCGCCCTGGCTTTTAGAAGAAAACAGAAGAAAATGTCACTATTGTTGATGCTATTGTACTGCAGCAATATGCTAGTTATATATGTCAATTGAAAACTGAGTTAGGCAAATGAGTTTTGATAAATTGTCTATTAGTAAAATTAATTCAGTGGTTAAGTTTGTAATTATCTCCCCCTCTTTTAGTATATATGATATTTCAGGGGAGAGAGATTTTATATTTATTTGTTTAGTTTTTATTTTTATTTTTATGAGAATGTGATTTGATATGTTCTAGATACAGTAGATAGGAAAGTTCAGAGTAACCAAAGCTGTAGGTAAGAAGTGTATGTAGAAAAGTTTATCAAAATATTAACTCTTTGCGCGCTAAGTAATTTTCCGCCAGCAACAATTGTCGTCTGCTTCAATTCTTAAAATAAACTTTCTCTCATTTCTTTGCAAAAATACGATCAAGATGACAAACAGTTTGGATCCTGATGAGACGCAGCATCATGCATGTCTCTTCTGGATCCAAACTGTTTGCATAGATAATCACAGTTTAGCCGCTAGCGTGCAAAGAGTTAAGATATTTTTTGTCTAACAAACCCTGTCTTGCTGCAACTCATTAGAATCACTTCTTCGAGATCGTTCTAATGAGTTACAGCAATCCAGGTTTTGGCTGACATGTGAGATTTTGATACAGATTTCTGTGTCTTACCTACAGACCTGGTAACCATTCCACAAGATATGAGTCCCTGAACTTTTTGTTAACTCAAATGACCTTCAAAACCCAGCTAGATACAGTGGAACCTCTCTGTAACAATGACTTAATCCTTTAACCCTTTCCCTGTTCTGTATTCATGTGAGAAATAATGACATCATGAATATTTATTAGCTGAAATTCTATAATATAAATTTTCCAAGGATTTTTTTTTGCTTTGACAAAAACTGTAAAATCAGATCTATAGCATCTCAAAAGCAAACAGAGCAGACCCTGATCAGACGGCTCCTCTAGGAGCCATCTGATCTGGGTCTTCTCTGTTTGCAAATGCGTAAAAACACGTTTATATGAGGGAAAGTGAAAAATGACTGTATGAATGATAACTCTTTTGGCTGCAAATGATTTTTGTCGGCAATTTTTACTCTGAAACTTAACACGGACGATGCATGGCAAACAATGTCGTCTGTGTTAAGTTTCAGAGTGGACTTTACATCACTTTCTTCTCCAAGAAGCTACTCTGCATCTCATCTGCGTCCAAACTGTTTGCAAAGATAATCACAGGCTTACCCACCACAGCAAACACTGTCAGTCGCTTTCCGGCAACTTTTGGCAGTGAAAGAGTTTATTAGCTGAATTTTTGAAATGGCATTAATATTAACGAGGCACTTTTTTACCATGGCAGAAATTACAGATGTGGGTCTACACTGTTTACAAAATTTTAAGGTGTCTATCTGTTCACAAATGTGTCTATCTGTTTACAAATGTGTCTATCTCTTCATCCTGGTAAATCATGACTGTCTTTAACACTTTACCTGATGGAGACAAATTTTGACAGCGTTTAAAATAGAGTTAACCCTTTCCCTGTTCTGTATTTAGGCCAATTTTCAATACCTGCTGAATATTCATTAACAAAATAGTTATAAAGAAATATGGAAGGTAGAACATTGTAGACATTTTAGAAAGCAAATAAACAGGTCTATCAAATTCTATTAGCAAACAGAGTAGACCCTGATCAGACGGCTCCTCTAGGAGCCGTCTGATCTGGGTCTACTCTGTTTGCAAATGCGTGAAAACACGTTTATATGAGGGAAAGGGTTAACCCAGATTAAACATCTGTTGTAGGAGTTGTCTTGCCAGGGTTCTGCTCTTGCTGTGTATGGAATAATATGGAGCTGATTCTGATGTTTCTGTCACAGCCATATATTTACTTGTTTATGTGTAAAATTACAAAAATTCAGTCGATAAACATTCATGCTGCCATAAATTCTGAAATTAAGATTAATTGGGGAAAGGTTCTTAACCCTTCGCTTGCTGAATTTTAAATACATTTCTCCTTCTTTACCCATGCCCTGTTGTATAATTACATACATGTATATCTTCACTGTGCACAAGTATTTCGCCGTGCAGTCACTGCTGCGGAGTGCATCGGTTGCACAATCAACTTGTAAATAGTGCAGACCCTGATGAGACAGCTCCTGTAGGAGCTGTCTCATCTGCATCTTTACTATTTACAGGTAGGTATATTGACGCGAATAGCAAGCGAAGGGTTAAAAACCCATAATTAGACTTCTTTTGAGTGGTCATTCTAGAGAGGTTTTACTGTATGGTCCACTCCAAGGGATAGAGTCCTTTATGATTTTGCAAACATTGTATTCTGATACTTGGTCATCTCTTAATCCTTTCCTCCATAAGTATGCCTTTCTGCACCTCTGTAATAGTCACTTCATGAAACCATTCCGATAAATAGAGCATTTGCTCCTAAGGAGAAAATCAAGGGCTTGGTGCAAAACTATTGTAACTCCCTCACAAAGTGAAGGAGTTACAATAGTTTTGCACCAAGCCCTCGAAATGCTTTATTTATCACAATGCTTTCAAATTACAAAATTCTAAAAAAATACTTTTCTTAGGTTAATGCTCCTTTTCGGTAGATTTATTCAAAGAGGTTGGGTCTAAAAATAGCCTATGGAGTAAAGGGTTAACTTACTAAACTTTTGGTTAAATTGATAATTGGAATTAATGTAATATTTTTCATGTGTGCAAAACTCTCATATTTTGTATCATTTTACTTGTAGTTTGACTGATAAAATAGCCTCCCCCAAACTTGGGGGTTATTTGTACAAAATTAGACATACCCATTGTGAAACTGTTTTTAGTTTCAAATTGGCCAATTGTTATGTACATGTAATTTGAATGTTTCATGCACAGAAGAACCTCTGGGGTCTTCCTCCACCTGTAATTAGCTGGACGTTGTGAAATGACTGAAATACTGTTAAAATCGACATAAAACCCCGATAAAAACCAAACCAAACGTGTAATTTGAATGGTGTTTATCATTGCTAACTACATGCATTACATTTTTTCAGTGCTTTACCAGTAAACCTTCTAAATACTTGACTTTCAAATAAGTATCAATGCTGGCGTTTTTAGACAGTTAGCAGGCAGCTTAACCCTTTCCTCCATAGGCTATTTTTAGACTCAAGCTCTTTGAATGAATCTACCCAAAAGGAGTATTTAGTAGAGAAAAGGAAACTTTTAGAGCTGTGTAGTTTTGATACCATTGTGATAAAAAGAGCATTTGCTCCTATGGAGCAAATGCTGTATTTATCACAATGGTATCAGGAAGCGACATTTACAGAGGCGTCAGAAGGCGTCAATATAAGGGAATGGGTTAATGCAGGGTGAAAGTTATGCCCAAAGGAGATTTCTGAATGACTCACCAGCATTTAAAATCCACCCGTCTAAAAAGTCTTCTTACTTAACCCATTCCCTCATAGGCTATTTTTAGACCCAATTTCTTTTGATAAATCTACCGAAAAGGAGCATTTACTAAAGAAAAGGAAAATGTTAGAATTGTGTAGTAATGAAATCATTGTGATAAATAGAGCATTTGCTCCTGTGGAGCAAATGCTCTATTTATCACAATGGTTTCAAGAATTGATTATTACAGAGGCGTTGAAAGGCGTATTTATGGAGGAAAGGGTTAAAGTCAAGTTAAGAGGAGGTTTACTACATCTGAGCAACATCATGAAAAAAGGTTACCTTTTGGCTTTTCCAACAGTTTAAAACCTTTCCCTGTTGAATGTTCATGTAAGACGTAAATGACATTATGATCATTTATTAGATGAATTTTATGTAATAGCATAATTATGTACACAGGAGTTTTTGATACTGATAGAAACTGAAAAGTTGGATCTGTTGTAATAACATCAGCAAACAGAGCACACCTTAACCCATTACCTCATAGGCTATTTTTAGATCCAACCATTTTGAACAAATCTACCGAAAAGGAGTGTTAACTAGAGAAAAGGAAAATTTTAGAATTTTGTAGTTTGAAATCATTGTGATAAATAGAGCATTTGCTCCTATAAGAGCAAATGCTCTATTTATCACAATGGTTTCACAAAGTGACTTTTACAGAGTCGTCAATATGAGGGAATGGGTTAATCAAATGACTCCAACAGGAGCCATCTGATCTGGGTTTATTCCATTTGCCATGACATGAAAAGGTGTCTATATGGGGGAAAGGGTTAACTCTTTCCTTCATATATAATAAACACCTTTTCACGCATTTGCAGAGTAGACCCAGATCAGACGACTGCTACAGGAGCCATCTGATCAGGGTCTGTTCTGTTTGCTAATGGAATTTGAAAGATCTGTGTCTTTACATTTCATTATAACTATTTTGTCCATAAATATTCAGTAGGTATTGAATTTTGGAATAAATATAGAACAGGGAAAAGGTTAAGATGGTAATCCAGTCAGAATAGAATCTGATACGTTTCTACACTGTTTGACAATTTTCAGTGACATGATGGTAGCGTTGGAGCATCCATCTTGACAAATGGTGTAGATCTTGAGCAGATGTCTCTTCACTGTAGGCAAAATCTACAAGGTACCCTTTCTCCCAATGTGGCTCACTTGTGTGGAATTGTTGTACAGTATAACCTCTCTATAACGGTCACTAAATTAGTTATTACATCAAGTATTTTGTGTTAAAGGCAGGTGGCTGCTTAAAGCAAGGTGAAAGTAAAACAGAACGCTCCTATAGGAGCGTTCTGTTTTACTTTCACCTTGCTTTTAGCAGCCACCTGCCCTAAATACCAACTAAAACACAATTTAGTGGCCGTTATAGAGAGGTTTTACTGTAGAACCTTCGTATACCATTGTCTTATATGCTTTAGGAAAGTGTATAAATTAACTGTTACCATGTGTGTAAATGCTGTTACATACGCAACGTATAAACATTTGTTATGTGAATATGATTTTAATCGCATGCTTTTATATTTTCAATGTCTCCGAACATGTAATGAATTTTTGTTTGTATAAGATTGTAGTTACATGATAAAACCCATGAGATGAATTTTAGCTTTAAACTTATCAGTGGACAGGATGAAAGACAGGACATATTTCAAACAGCATACAGTAAAACCCCTCTAAACCGGATGTTAAATTTAGTAGAAATTTTGGTCTTGCAGACAGGTGGCAGCTTAATGCAGGGTGAAAGTCATGCAGAAAGCTGCTCCTAGAGGAATTTTCTGCATGACTTTCACCTGAAAATCATTAAGCAGCCACCTGCCTGTTTTGATGGCTTTGCAAACAAGACTAATCCCAGATCAAACGGCTTCTGTAGGAGCCAACTGATCATGGTCTGCTCTGTTTGCGCATGGAATTATATAGTTATGATCCTGCAATTTCTGCCAGAGCCAAAAAATCCTGTGTTTATTTGCTATTAAATTTTCATGATGCCATTATTTCTTACATGAATATTCAACAGTAAAGGGATCATTATATACTATAATGGAAACCTTTTTATCTGTCTATTCAGTCCATGGGTAAACCAAGTGTAGTGATAGATTTCATTGCTTGTTTCTTCATTACTTATTTCAATTGTATTTAGCTCACATGTATATAGTCATTGTTTTATAATAGAATATAATTATCCACATTTATTCCCTTTTTACACATTTTTATTCGTTCATGAGAATGATAGCTGTATATTGATTTGTCTTTGTATGTCAATCCTCAACATAAGCTGGACACTGATCTTTATTATATAGCAGTTTAGAAATATGTACTTAATTTGAAAAGGGTATGGAATGATTTTTTATTAACGGCAGTAAATTTTCTGTGTTTCTGCACTTCAATGAAATCAAAGACATATATTACATGAAATACTTGTGTCTTTACGTCAGATTTTGTTGATCATTTTTGTGTGGATCTTTACTCTTAGGCTGCCAATAACCCTTTCCCTGTTCTATGTTTATTCCAATTTCAATACCTACTGAATATTCATGGACAAAATAGTAATAATGAGATATAGAAGGTGGAAAATTGTAGCCATTTTAGAAAGTAAAGAAACATATCTATGAAATTCCATCAGCAAACAGAGCAGACCCTGATCAGACGGCTCCTCTAGGAGCCGTCTGATCTGGGTCTACTCTGTTTGCAAATGCGTGAAAACACGTTTGTATGAGGGAAAGGGATAACAAATTCATGATTACTTTAGCGCACAGGTTTGATCCAGACGAGACTCTTGGGCGACTCAATATCCTATCAGGATCTAAACTGCTTCAAGCTGTGTATTTTTTTTTTCAAAACAAGAAAAGGAACACAGTTTAAAATAAAATGACCACACACTTTGCATATGGCATTACCTGGCAGGAAAAGAGCTAGATAATAGTAAATATTTAGGCATTTAACCCTTTATTCCATGTAGGAGCCGTCTGATCAGGGTCTGCTCTGTTTGATTATGAAATGATATAGATCATATTCTACATTTTCATTCCATGGCAAAAACATGGATAAACATGGATATGTGTAAATGTAATAAAACCTGTGTAAAAGTGACCATTTAGTGAATAAACATTATTAACCCATTCCTCCATAGGCTATATTTAGATCCAACCACTTTGAATAAATCTACCGAAAAGGAGCATTAACTAGAAAAGGAAGATTTTTAGATTTTTGTTGTTTGAAACCATTGTGATAAATAGAGCATTTGCTCCTATAGGAGCAAATGCTCTATTTATCACAATGGTTTCAACGGGTGACTTTTACAGAGGCGTAGAAAGGCGTATTTATGGAGGAAAGGGTTAACAACTGGCAGTTGCTTAACCCTGCCCTTCATAAATATGCATTTCTATGCCTCTGCAAACAGCAGACCCAGATCAGAGAGCTCGGTAGCAGCGGTCTCATCAGGGTCTGCTCTGTTTGCTTATGATATAATATAGAGAGGATTCTACAGTTTCTGCCATAGCCAAACATTCCATGTGCTAGTATAACAATCTAATTAATATTTATGATGTCATTTTCTACATTTATAAATATTCATGGAGTAAAGGATTACTATAAAATGAAAGTAATGCATAACGTTTCTGCCGGGGCAGAGCAGAAATGATTCAGATGATCCTATTTGAACTTCCTGTCATACTCTTGTCCTGCATTAACCTTTTGCTCCATGAATAATCATGTAAGAAATAATGACATCATGAATATTAATTAGATGTAATTGTTATAATAACACATGGACACATGCATTTTGGGTCATGGTAGAAACTGTAGAATCATATCTGTATTATATCATAAGCAAATAGAGCAGACCTTGGACAGACAGCTCCTACAGAAATTATCTGATCTAGATCTACTCTGTTTACAAAGAAGTAGAAAGGTGTATGGAGTAGAAGGGTTGAAAAACCACCTTCCTTAGTTACCCAGAAATAGGCGTCTTTTGAGTGGCCTTTGTAGAGATGTTTTAACTGTATTAACACTTTAGTTGTTTTATATGTTGTTTCATGCAAGAATGTGAACAGAATTTGGTTGTGTATGGCATAATTATCTTGGACATCAGGATGAGAAGGCACAAGGGACATTGCAGAAATTTGCTTACAGTGTAGATGAGATCAGTAGTGGTATGGAACTGGGCATCTACTTGATCAGAGTCTACACTTTTTGCAACAGTAGTGAATAAAATTATGTTTCTGTTGTACAAATTATTGCAGACCCAGATCGGCTGCTGTGGCACATCTTTGTTTGCATATTGTTTGCAGATGTCCTAGGGTCTTATTTTCTGTAAAGTAAAATCTCTATAACGGCCACTAGATTACATCTAGTATTTTGTGTTCAGGGCAGGTGGCTGCTTAAAGCAAAGTGAAAGTAAAACAGAACGCTCCTATAGGACCGTTTTGTTTTACTTTCATCTTGCTTTAAGTGGCCACCTGCCCTAAATACCAAATAATTAAAACAATTTAGTGGCTGTTATAGGGAGGTTTTACTGTACATTCATTGAGTCTTTGGAACCCTGGTTTGTTCCACTACACAAGCATGAAACCAGCATTTTCTCAGCTCTGCAGGTATAAATGCTAAAGCATCCATGTATTGTCAGTGTGGATTTCTGTATGATAGTCTTGGAGTTGTTTCTGGGTCATCTGATTTGTAGTACACTATCCGTTCATTAGACTTTGTAATATAAATTCAAATTCAAAATTCTGCTTGTATTTTATGTCGTGATGGTACTTATATAAGGTGTTTGGTAGATATAGCTTTTGTGCTTTTATGATGATAATAGACCTGTTTAATGGAATATGTTTACACCAGATCTGAGTACTTCCTTTTTGTGTGCAGACTAGACAGAATGATGTATTTAATAATAGGGTTTATGGCCAAATGCAATTAGCCCTTAATATAGTAGTAATTAGTTTTATAGAGAACTTCAAACAATATTCTGTTATTTGGTCAGTATATGACGTTTAACCCTTTACTCCATAAATACACCTTTGCAAAGAGAGTAGACCCAGATCAGACAGCTCCTATAGGAGCTGTCTGATCAGGGTCTGCTCTGTTTGCTTATGACATAATATAGATATGATTCTATGGCCAAAACATTCCCTTTTCCATGTGCCCATTACAAAAAATAATGTAATTTATTTTTCACAATGTCCTTATTTCTTACTTGATTATTCATAGAGTAAAGGGTTTAAGTCATGAGAAACCGAGGCTGAATTCAAAGCAGTCAAAAAATACAAAGAATGTTTTATCGTGACAATGAATGTTTTATGGTGATTTTTTTTTTTTCTAAGGAAATTGAGATATACATGTATAACCCTTTATTCCATTGAGTAGTAAACGGAGTAGTAGTCCCAGATTAGACGGCTCCTGTAGTTGTTGTCTCATCAGGATCTACTCAGTTTGCTTATGATACAATATAGATCTGCTTCTATAGTTTCTGTCATTAAGAATTGTGTTGTTTGTACAGTAAAACCTCTCTATAACGGCCACTAAATTACATCAAGTATTTTGCGTTAAATGCTGGTGGCTGCTTAAAGCAAGGTGAAAGTAAAACAGAATGCTCCTATAGGAGCGTTCTGTTTTACTCCCACATTGCTTTAAGCAGCCACCTGTCCTAAATACCAACTAATTAACACAATTTAATGGCTGTTATAGAGAGGTTTTATTGTAGTGCCATTATAAAAATTAAATTAATTTATATATATTCATGATGATGTCATCATTTCTTGCATGAGTATTTGTGGAGTAAAGGGTTAAGAATATATTTAGATTAGCTTGTCATTTTTAGACCAATACAATGTGTTGTCGAAGGTTCACCGTAGGGCATTTTGGAAACCACAATCAGACATACCAGTAACTGCTTATTCGCTCCAGCGAAGAAACTTTTGATAATTTTGGTAAAAGGGTTGTGAATCAGTACTTTAGTTACCTCAATGACAATAAGCTTAACCCTTTCCTTTATATAAACACCTTTTCATGCATTTCAAACAGAGTAGACACAGATCAGATAGCTCCTTTATGAGCTCTCTGCTTGGTTTGCTTATGACATTATATAGATTTGATTCTTCAGTATTTGTCAAAGCCAAAAATACACCTGAAAATTTTACAGTTTACAATTCAGCTAATAATTAATAACCACTTCTTGAAACCATTGTGATAAATAGGAGCAAATGCTCTATTTATCACAATGGTTTCAAACTACAAAATTCTAAAAAAAATTCCTTTTCTCTAGTTAATGTTCTTTTTCGGTAGATTTATTCAAAGTGGTTGGATCTAAAAATAGCCTATGAGGGAATGGGTTAAACTGTTTAGCACTCTAAAGAGTTGTTGTCTGCAAGTATTAGCTTTTGCTGGAGTGTCAAACAGTTTGGATTCTGATGAGATGCCAAATTACTAATATCTGGATCCAAACTACTTACAAATGTTATCATAAATTCGCTTGACAAGTTTTCCATATAACCTTTATAGTGTGGCTGTGCTTTAACCCTTTCCCTCATATAAACGTGTTTTCACGCATTTGCAAACAGAGAAGACCCAGATCAGACGGCTCCTAGAGGAGCCGTCTGATCAGGGTCTGCTCTGTTTGCTAATAGAATTTGATAGATCTGTTTCTTTACTTTATTAAATATCTACAATGCTCCACCTTCCATATTTCTTTATACCTATTTTGTTAATGAATATTCAGTAGGTATTGAAATGTGGCCTAAATACAGAACAGGGAAAGGGTTAATCTCGCTCACTCACTCGTTTGTAGAGTGCTGAATGGTAACTTTTGTCTACATAAACTTGCTATATGGAGTATTGGTTCATTCATACAACTGAATTGACACCCATGTCAATTTCCAAAACTTTAAAAAATGTGAGATTAATTTGTTGCTTCTAAAGTTAATTTTATCTGTTCCATTTCACATGGTGTATTAGAAGTTCAATAAAAGTTGGGTTGTCAAAGAGTGGATTTTTGTGATGTTTATATACATCTAATTTGGATCCAGCTTGTTGGAATAACTTTTAAAAAATTTAGCTCTTTACTCCATTAATATTCTTAAATAACGTCTTGAAATTTAATTAGATTAATTTTTATAATGGCATTTGAACATGGGAAACGGTGGTCATGGCAGAAACTGTAGAGTCAATTATACTCATATCTGTATTATTTCTTGACCCTCTACTCCATAAGTATGCCTTTCTATGCCATTGCAAACAGAATAGCCCCAGTTCAGAAGCTCAAGAGTAGGAGTCTGATCAGGGTCTGCCCTATTTGCTTATAAAATAATATAAATAATGATTCTGCAGTTCCTGCCATGGTCCAAACTTCCTGTGTTCCTTTGCCTAATTAATTTTCATACTGTAATTTCTTACATGTTAGAATATTTCTGGGAGTAAAGTGTTAAACAAACAGCCAACCTTGATCAGATGGCTCCTGCAGGGGCTGTAGAAAGGAGTACATTTCGTAACTGGAGTAAAGGGTTAACTCCAGGGTACCAATAGTTAATGCATCTTAATTTGCACTTGTATGCAGTTTTCCACATTATCACAGAAATGTGTTTTGGAGTAATTTGTGCAATTGTTAACCTTTTACTTCAAATAAACCCCATTTCACACATGAAAAAGCAGGAATTATCTGATCAGGGTCTGCTCTGTTTGCTTAATATAAATCAGAATCTATAAATCAGGGTCTACAGTTTCTGCCATTGTCAAAAATTTCCTTCTTTGTAATGCCATGCAGTAAAACCCCACCAAACTTGTATTTTAGAAAAGAATAATTTTCTGTTTAGGCAGTTGACTGCTTAATGCAGTATTAAAGTAATGCAGAAAGCTCCTTTGGAAGCCTCATGACTTTCACCATGGGTTAAGCTACCACCTGTCTTAACCCTTTCCTCCATAATTACGCCTTTCTACACCTCTGAAAAAGTCACTTTTTTAAACCATTGTGATAAATAGAGCATTTGCTCCTTAGGAGCAAATGCTCTATTTATCACAATGGTTTCAGAACTACAAAATTCTAAGAAATTTCCTTTTCTGTAGTTTTCAGTAGATTTATTCAAAGAGGTTGGATCTAAAAATAGCCTATGGAGGAAAGGGTTAATGCAGTATTAAAGTAACGCAGAAAGCTCCTTTGGAAGCTTTCTGCATTACTTTCACCATGGATTAAGCTGCCGCCTGTCTTAAAGACTGGCATTGATATTTATTGGAATGTTCTGTTTGGAGAGGTTTTACTGTATATATAAAAATTCGGCTGTTTAATAATCATGATGTCATTTCTTACATGAATATTAATAAAGGAAAGGGTTAACCCTTAACTCCATAAATATGTCTTTCTACACCTTTGTTAACAGGGTAGACCATGATCAGATGAGTCCTATAGGAGCTGTCTGATCTGGATCTGCTCTGTTCGTTTATGAAATAATATAGATGTAATTCTACAGTTTATACAATGGCCAACCCTTCCTGTGTGCATGTGTCATTATTATTAACCCATTCCCTCAGGCTATTTTTAGACCCAACCTCTTTGAATTAATCTACCAAAAAGGAGCATTAACTAGAGAAAAGGA
The DNA here is from genome assembly GCA_963576725.1 of Azorinus chamasolen. Lineage (NCBI taxonomy): Eukaryota > Metazoa > Mollusca > Bivalvia > Cardiida > Solecurtidae > Azorinus > Azorinus chamasolen. Next base: position 54,112,784 of record OY755251.1, read on the forward strand.
GGATTTTTTTTAGAATTTTGTAGTTTGAAACCATTGTGATAAATAGAGCATTTGCTCCTATAGGAGCAAATGCTCTATTTATCACAATGGTTTCACAAAGTGACTTTTACAGAGGCGTAGAAAGGCGTATTTATGGAGGAAAGGGTTAACTCTTTAATATTCATGATCACTATTTCTTACATAAATATTCATGGAGTAAAGGGTTTATAAGACATTGAGAGCTTGTTGCTAATTCATTGTAACTACCATTTACAGGTAGATAGAAGACATGATGAACTTTGCAAACAGTTTTGATCTAAATGAGATGCTGAGTAATTTGGCATCTCGTTTAAATTCAATCTTTTTCACACCTCGCTTGAATCTTTAGTAGAAATGAAAGAAAAAATAACTAACAATCTGAGCAACAGATAAAGGCGTTTATTAACTCATTATCTCCTAGGCTATTTTTAGACCCAACCTTTTTGAATAAATCTACCGAAAAGGAGCTTTAACAATTTTAGAATTTTGTAGTTTGAAACCATTGTGATAAATAGAGCATTTGCTCCTATAGGAGCAAATGCTCTATTTATCGCAATGGTTTCACAATGTGAATTTTATAGAGGCACAAAAATGCGTCACTAGGGGGTAATGTGTTAAAATACTAATATCTTTATTTCTCCACCAAACCCTATGTTGTGACCACTCTTTAGAATCGTCTTGAGGAGATAACTAAAGAGTGGTTACAGCATATGGTTGGATGGAGAAATGAAAGAGCTTTTCTTGAAAGTTTTTTTTAATTTACACCTCTTATCTGGGCCGCTGAACCATGTTAGAAAGACATTTATTTTTGAAATGCTTATATAAGTAGTGTTAAATAATGTAGTTGATCTTTTGCACGACTTGTACTATTGCTGAATTGGTGTATGACCTTGTCAATGTTTGTGACCAAGTTAAGGAACCTGGTAGTCCAGTTTTAAGTTATCGTGTATTGCATTTGCTTGTGTCCACACTTTTTATATATCGTTCAATTTACTTCATGAATCATACACATAAGCCATTAGCATTCTATGTCTCCTATATTGGAGACATTTCTTAACCCTTTACTCCATGAATATTCGTGTAAGAAATAATGACATCATGAATATTAATCAGATTCATTTGTTATAATAACACAAGGAGTTTTTGGCTATGGCAGAAACAGTAGAATTTTATCTATATTATATCATAGGCAAACAGAGCAGACCCTGATCAGACAGGTCCTATAGGAGCTGTCTGATCTGGGTCTGCTCTGTTTGTAAAGGAATAGATATGCGTATTTAACCCTTTCCCTGTTCTATGTTTATTCCAAGTTTCAATAGCTACTGAATATTCATGGTCAAAATAGTAATAATGAAATATAGAAGGTGGAACATTGTATACATTATAGAAAGCAAAGAAACAGATCTATCAAATTCTATTAGCAAACAGAGCAGACCTTGATCAGACGGCTCCTCTAGGAGCCGTCTGATCTGGGTCTACTCTGTTTGCAAATGCGTGAAAACACATTTATATGAGGGAAAGGGTAAAAAAAAGGATCAACTAATCTACAACTTTTACCCAAGAAATGTCTCATTCTGGGGGTTTCTGACTGATGATAGCATAACCATTTATTTCATGAATTTTCATGAAAGATTCTGCCAATTATGAATATGAATTCTTGTATTAAAGATATAAAACTAGGAAATTCATAACCATGGCAATTGAGAAACAGATCTGTAACTTATGTAGAAGCTGTCTGATCTGGCTTTTCTCTGTTAGCCGTGGCACAAGTATGGGTATCTCTGCTCACCCTTTGCATGATCATAAGAGGTGACTAGTAAGGGTTTAACGTAAACTGAAGTGTATGCATCTCTGATTCTCCAGCAGGTGTCAAGTTTCTGAACCCATACCCCATATTTTATCTCGATGTAAATGAGATGTGGGCCCAGCAATTTTTCTCTTGCTTCAGTGCCATATAACGTGTTGTGGTGTCGTAAAACCCAGCTCACTCACTCACACACTTCTGTGTTTGCAAAATTTTAAAACGTGAGATAATGGAGTTACGGATTATGCAGGAAACGTTCTGCGTTGAACATTTACCTGATGAATAATCATGGCAGACTCAACTGATTTATAATATGAATAAATTAATATATTCTTTTTATGCCCCCATTGACGATAGTCGGGGGGCATATTGTTTTGCCCTGTCTGTCTGTTTGTCCGTTTGTCTGTTTGTCTGTTTGTTTGTCAGCAACTTTAACATTGGTCATAACTTTGGAGCCAGTATAGATAGAGACTTGATATTTGGCATACATATGTATCTCATAAAGCCGCACATTTTGAGGGGTGCCGTGTCAAGGTCAAGGTCATCCTTCAAGGTCAGAGGTCAAATATATGGGTCAAATCGCCAACTTTAACATTGGCCATAACTTTTGGACCAGTAGAGATAGAGACTTGATATTTGGCATGCTTGTGTATCTCATGAGGCTGCACATTTTGAGGGGTGACATGTCAATGTCAAGGTCATCCTTCAAGGTCAGAGGTCAAATATATGAGGGGGCATAGTGTTTCACAAACACATCTTGTTAATATATTGTTTTATAGAACAAGTGAATAGATTACTATGGCAAATAGTATAGAATTCTGATCTAAGACATTCTATAAGCAAATATTGCAGACCTTGATCCATAGATTCCTAAAGGAGCTGTCTGATTTGGGTCTACTCTATTTCAAAAGGTTACCCCTTTACTCCATATACAGTAGAACCCCTCTAATGCGACCACTTAATGAACAAATATAGGTGTCTTTAGAAGCAGTTGGTTGCTTAATGCAGGACAAAAGTAATGCAGAAAGCTCCTCTAGGAGCTTTCTGCATTACTTTTGTCCTGCATTTAGGTACCACCTGCATCTACCACCCAGAATTATACCTCTTTCAGGTGGTCGCATTAGAGGGGTTTTACGATATATATGCATTTTAGGTCTGCTCTGTTTGCATATACCGGTAGATAACTATAGACCTGATTCTATAGTCTCTTCCATGTCCAAAAATTCTTGTGTTCTGTTCATTTGCCATTATAAAGATCGAACAAATTAATATTAATTTCATTATTTTACATGAATATTCATGGAGTATTCATGCCCTCTTTAGAGAGATTTTAATGTGTTTCAATGGATATTTAGTTATTTAGTTATAGTTCTCAGCCACTGCTGAACATGTTCATTTTAAAACACACTCAGTTATTCAGTTTTATCAACTGACATTTGGAGTTAAAAAAGTGCATTTGCATTTGCCTTTGAGAAATCTAAATTATGTCCTACTAATGAAGACAATTGTCTATCTAGTGTAGATTTGGATTGATGTTGCACACCTAGATCTTTGTCCTTGCACCCAGTTATAGCAACTGTCTGAGCAGTGTCTGCTCCATTTGTTTGAATAGTGTTTAAGATTGGATTCTACACTGTCTCTCATGGTTCTACACTGTCTCTCATGGTCAAAAATTCCCTTGCTCCATTCACCATGATAAACATTACTATTTACCTAATGAATATTCATGTAAAAAATAATGACTTTATGAATATTTATTAGGTGAATTTTTTATAATGGCAGTATGAACAGGGGATATTTTGACTATAATAGAAGAAACTGTAGAATCGTGCCTATATTTCAAAAGCAAACAAAACAGACCCAGATCAGGCCGCTACTATAAATAATCTTGGTTTACACAGTTTCGAAATGCATAAAATGCATCTCTATCAGGTAAAAGGATAAAGAAACATATGTCATTTCAATGAGATTTCAATAGTAGACCAATATCGGTGTAAGAAATTTTAACCCGTTCCCTCATACGCTATTTTTAGAACCAACCACTTTGGATAAATCTACCGATAAGCAGCATTAACTAAAGAAAAGGAAAATTTAAGAATGTTGTTTAAATTTGAAACCATTGTGATAAATAGAGCATTTGCTCCTATAGGAGCAAATGCTCTATTTATCACAATGGTTTCAATAGGTTATTTTACCGAGGCGTAGAAAGGCGTATTTATGGAGGAAAGGGTTAATGATGAATCTGTATTCTTTGTTGAATGTTTTACTCTGTGAATATTCATAGAAGAAATGCTGACATCATGAATATTAATTATACAATTTTTTACAATGGCATATGAACACAGGAACTTTATGCAAACAGAGCAGACCCTGAGCCATCTAATCTGGGTCTACTCAGTTTGCAGAGGCATTTTAAAATGTATTTATAGAGTAAGGGGTAATGAGTGATTTCATATATACATGTGTACACCTAATCTACAGCTGTGGTATTGTGCAGACAGGGGACCCTTTTAGTGTCTCGAGTCACCACGGCTTTTCTGATGTAAGATTTGTTTTTGTCCTTTCTAAACTAGGATTCAAATTTTAAAAAATGGTAATATCGGTAGTTATGCACATTTATATTGGTTGTATAATGATTAGAGAAGGGTCATGGCTAATTCTCTGAATCGGGCATTTCAGCTTTAACTTATGTATTATGCATATATTTGCAGTACATGTATATTGCTTGTGTATATAATTCAAGAGTCTACAATCAGAAGCATAATCATTTCTTGATAGCTAGTGGAATGGAAGGTCTTAATTCATCCATATATATATTGTCATATGTGCTGTAAGTCTATTTTCAACTCTTTATAAGTTTGCTAATATTTTAAACATATTCTTCATGAACTAGTATTTCTTGAAAGATACAGATGCATTGGAAAATAATGGAATTTGAAATAGTTTTAAGAAATTCAGTAGCTTGAAAGAAAGAATATATAAGGCCAAATGAAACCTTTACAGATACATTAATATATTTTGAGAATTATGGTTCTTATTTCGGAATTTTTAGTACATTTTCAACTGACATTAGTTCGAAGTGGTATCACTGTCAAAAGTCTTGATTTGAGATGAACAATGACATTGGCATTGGTTAAGAAAAATGACCAACCTTTTCAATCTCAAGAATTAATTATCATAATATATATACAACTATTGCATTAAATATTTCTTGGTAAGTGAGAAAAATTTAAACTGAAACTGGCTTAATTTAGTCAGCAACATTTGATTTGAAAGTAAGTTAATTTAACTTGCTCACATTGCTGTTTATATAAACCAAACATTTACTCATGCTTTATTTGCACTTTGTCTTCACAAAATAGACCAATTAATGGTTTATCAATTTTTGAAGGACATAAGCATTTGCAAAGAAACCTTGGGCTAATGTAGCCTTACCTCTCTTTTTTTTCTCAGACTGAATGTATATGTTTGTGTATATCTATGGACATAAACAATAAAGTTTTATTAGAATAATTAAGTTGTGTTTTGCTTGCCTTGCCTGTCTGGTATTCAGAGAATGATATTGAAATGTGTTCCTCCCTATGAGATGTTGGTGGCTCATTTAACCTGTTGCATCATGTATTAATTGTTAGATACTGAAAAGAAGTACAGTAAAACCCCGCTAATGTGACCACCTAAAATTGGTATAATTCTGGGTGCTTGATGCAGGTGGTAGCTTAATGCTGGAAAAAAGTAATGCAGAAAGCTCCTAGAGGAGTTTTCTGCATTACTTTTAGTCCTGCATTAAGCAACCACCTGCTTATAATGACACCAATGTTTATTCATTAAGTGGTCGCATTAGAGGGGTTTAACTGTACTGTTACGCTATGCACATCTACACTTCAGAGACCGAGTGTACAAACTTTCATAGAAATCTGATATGAAAACAGTTGAAGTAGTTTGCACTACAAGTCCACAGTTACCCATATACAACAGTAAACTATTATATCTATGTTCAAGGGCAGGTAACTCCATAATGATACAACCTGAAGACAGGCAAATCAAAAGGTTTGAATGCACTTCATAGAGGCCAGGTACATATAAACTTTAATTGAAATTTGTTAAAAAATGCAGGAGGAGTCTGCGACACCAACTACCCATGTTAAAGGCCCAAATGACCAAAAAAAATCAAACTTCAAGGGGAGATAATTCTGCAATGCCTGGCACTAAACACATAGAAATTGTGTCTTCAAGGGGAGATAATTATGCAATGCTGCTTCTATACATGTAATAATTACGTCTTCCGCATCTACTATTCATGGTTATTATGCATGCTAAGTATACATTCAATAACTTTCAAATTAAAGGAGTTCTTGACACCAACTACCCATGTTACATGCCCAAATAACAAAACATTCTCAAAGTTCAAGGGAAGATAATTCAGCAAATGTATTGTGCTAAACACATGAAAAATGCGTTTTACACATTCATTGTTTATGGTCATTATGTATACCAAATATAAATTCAATAACTTTCAAATTGAGGCGACACCAACTACCCTGGTACAAATGCAGACAGTCCGACCGACCGACAGTGTGATTCAAGTATACCCCCTCAAACTTTGTTTGCGGGCGTATAATAATTTCAATATTTTCAAGGCTTATTTAACTGGTTTAAACCCCCAGTGACACTTGTCACTGACTGTTCCATGACAGTACTTCCATCTTCCCCCCAATGTTTATTTGTTATGTCTATGTGTATTTCTTTTTGTCTTGATAGGCATGTACATTTGCTGTTCTTTCATGGCATGGTGCTGTTTGGGCGACTGTTTTGTTTCTTTGTCTTCTTTCTATGAGGCATCCTAAAAGTTGTTGCAATCTATCCAGAAGATTCAACATACTGTGGAACCTGTCTTAAGCAACAATCAAAAAGAGGTCTAATTAAGGGTCTGTAGGGCAGGTGGTAGCTTAATGCAGGTCAAAATTAATGCATCAAGCTCCTGTAGGAGCTTGTTGCATTACTTTTTCTCTGCATTAAGCAACCACCTGCTTTTTAAGATTTCTGTGTCCAATCAATTCAAAGTCGCTTAAGACAGGTTCTACTGTATCTGTAGCTATATATAGATTTGAACAAGTTCAAAAGATCAGCTGCCAGTAATGTATGCACTGACTACAACTGCACTGTTACTGGATCTTAATAGGCACTCTCTTAACCCTTTCCTTCATATAAACTCGTTTTCACGCATTTGCAAACAGAGTAGACCCAGATCAGACAGCTCCTATAGGAGCCGTCTGATCAGGGTCTACTCTGTTTGCTAATGGAATTTGATAGATCTGTTTCTTTACTTTCTAAAATGGGTAAAATGTTCCGCCTTAGATATTCTATTATAACTATTTTCTCCATGAATATTCAGTAGGTATTGAAATTTGGAATAAACATAGAACAGTGAAAGGGTTAAATTTTAAACAGCAACAACAGAAACTTGTGTGCGCTGAGTTACTGCCGACCATCACCATCTAACACCACCAACAAAATTGAACTGTTTGATATTGTATTCAAGGATATCATTTATATCCATTACTCCCTAGAAGTATCTGTCTGAAGAATGGTCTTACTGCGTCTTTTCAAACCAGTCCCAGCTAAAATGTATGGTTCCTTTCTACCAGTTCTTAATCAGTGGTATGCCTTTTTATCATGCAACGTCACCAAATACAGTCACTTCCTACTAGCATAATATTTTCCACGTCTACGCTGTATTTTGTGAGGTATAGTGCAAATGTACTGACCCCACTAGGATGCAAGTTTAGTTCAGCCAATCGGTGATACTAAACAAGAGTCTGGTAAAGTCCGGTAGAGTCTGGTAGAGTCTGGGGGCTTTTAAAGACGATTAGGTGCATTGTCATGATTATAATGCTGATAAATAACATTATTTAGTATGTTTGCAGCTGTAACAGGTAATATCCTTAACAAAATAGCCTATAATAGCTTGAAAACACCCGGCAAATATTACCCCGGTGACACTTAAATGGCCGACGTAAGTCGGATAGTGTCTGGTCAAATATTGGAAGCCCTATTAGTATTAGAATACCCTTAATTTTATCAGAAAACATGTGATTTTATCATAAATATAAAAGCAGTATGCACTTGATATGTATTGTATAACATTATTATTTCGCTTTTTCCAGACTGCAGTCTGGCGAAATTTCGGAGGGTAGTGTACGTAGAGAAAGGAGGTGAAAACGGAAGTTTAGGCCAACATACTGCTTTTGAATTTATGATGAAATCACTTATTAATGTATGTAGAATGTTTACTGACACAATTAATGGTATTCTTATACTAATAGGGCTTCTCAGGGCCGTACCCAGACATTTTTGTCTGGGGGGCCGAGTTTGGGAGGGTACGGGAGGGGTGTCCCCTCCCGGTAGCCGAATTTTTTTTGGTATGCCGCATTGAATGGTGCAATTTCCTGCTATCTGGATCACTCTATCAATATATAATTTTATGTTATAATATAGGAAATCGGCTCCTTTTACACCTGGGTTTAGGTGCAGAGACTTAATACATGTATGATGAATGATCACCAATGTTTCAATGTATGGACTTCGTACAAATCACCCTAACACAAACGTTGTGATCAAGGCTAAAGTTTTTTGCCATTGACAGACAGACAGACGGACATGTGATCATGCCTTTTTTCCATTGGCAGGCGTGATCTTGGTTAAAGGTTTTTGCCATTGACAGACAGACAGACGGACATGTGATTATGCCTTTTTTTCCATTGGCAGACGTGATCTTGGTTAAAGTTTTTTGCCATTGACAGGCTGACTAAAGACTTTTGCCATTGACAGACAGGCAGACAGACATATGATTAAAGTTTTGCCTTTGACAAACAGACAGACATTTGATCATGATTTAAAAAAAATGCTATGGACAGACTCGGCATTATTAATCTCAGAACTAACATCTGCTTATGTCTTTATTTAAGGACATGCATGTTGATCTACCAAGATTGGCAAGAACACAATTAAAAGTAATAAAGAAAACATTTTTTTTGAAAATCATCTCCATTTATTTATTAAAATAAGAAAACATAAGTATATCAGTTGTCTATATAAATATATTTACTTTTAAAAGAAAATGACCATTCTTTTATTCATTGATCATAATGAAAATCCTTTTGAATTTTCAAAATTAATTGATTTTATGCAATATGGCTAAAAACTATTATTTTCAAGATTGGGTAAAGAAAAAAAAAGATTTTCTGTAAGTATAAATAACTGAAATGTAAATACATAGATTATTTTGGGGTTTTTTTTCTGAACATTACCAAATTATATAAAAAAGCAAAATATCCAAGTAAATATACACTCAACTAACCATAGCATCACACTAGTTCTTTCTTCTAAATGTGAAAACAACCCTGATCAAAACTACAAACATTAAATGTAACAGTTTAACACGAGGATCATGATGGCCCTTAATCGCTCACCTGGTTATAACAGAAATACGTATACATGTACAATGAAAAAGATATTCCATTTTTATCTTATTTTACAATAAAAGTTTCAGGGTTTTTTATTTGGCTATATTCCCAATGGCAAAAGGTGTGTTTTTCGAATGTAGGTAAAAATGCCACCGGTGGCATTTTTACCAAATCAGGGTGGCATAATTAAACATTAACACATTTGCTCGCCAAGGCTCGCATTTAACAACTTTTCTAACTCGCCAAAATACAGCTGAACTTCTCCAAACTACTAGCATAGTAATTCTTATATCCTTTTTAACTTAGACTTGTAGATTCTGTGTAGTAGCTTGCAACTAGCATGCATTCCCTCACAAAGCGTCTGCTGTAAATAACCGTTTATCGACTTTAATAAGTACTACTGTAACAGGCTTGCTGTTACCCAGGTTCTTTCCAGTAGTAAATGACAACGAAGTTTAGTCTAGGGTTTCATCTTTTATTTCTAGTTACCCTAAATTCAGAGTTATTACAACGAGACCTACAAAGAAGTAAAGTAAAGAAAGAGAAAGAGAGAGAGAGGGGTGGCTTGCAGTGACAAATAGGTAAAAGCTACCTTCGGCTGTCCAGAGCAAAAGCAATGAATCTTGAAAATGTCAGTCCTTTTATAGCTATAAGTTACACAAGGCATGAGGAATCCCATGCTGCACAATGATTTGTACAGCACGGGTTTCCACACGCTGTGTATAGCTATACAAGGACTGAAAGGCTTAGAGCCAGTGCAAAGTAACTCATTGACCCCTGGAACTTCAAATGGACTATTCCAGTTATAATAAGATCTAGTCAACAATGACAACTTAGGGATGATTTCACAACTTATAATGCAAATTGACAAACAGGGCAGAACCTGATCAGAGGGCTCACGTGCAAGCCCACTGATCTGGGTTTACACTGTTTGCACTTAAAACAAACGTGTGTATATGTGGCTCTAGGGGTAAACATGTTAAAGGTAAATATAAACTGTCAGGTTAAAGGTTTATGTACTGCTAAAGATGATTCCTGCTACACTACATGTGGTTGGTTTTGACGAACGTGCTATTCTCACTCACCGTTTAGTCACGTCCGGTAAAAATATTTACAAATCGACTTAGCAGAAGGAATGTGATATTTGCTTGTTTCAACTCAAGTGTGCGATATTATTGGTATGAACGCTTAACCACAAATTGTTTGTACCACATTCTAGCAAGTATGTCATATCACTATTACTGACAAATTAACTAATGCCGTAAAAGCATACGTTACCTTCGCGACGTTTTTGCTGTCAATGACGCTCTGCAAATACAGTTGGGCCTACTCAATGGGTAGATTTTCTATTTATTTAAGAAATATATGGCATTATGTATAAAAAGAACTTTCAGACATGCTCATCTTCATTAAGAAAAACATGCATTTTTGAAAACTTGATGTAGCGTGAGTTGCTCCTTTTTCAATCATCAATGGAACAGTCGTAGGTCTGCTGATTCTGACTAGGCATTGGGTCTAAAGTTTTTGTAGTCTGTGATGCTGCTCCAAATGAGTGCAGAGGTTTGTTGTTCATCCTCCGCTCATTAGACTTGTTACAGCGACAACAAGACGCGACCATGAAAACAAGTTCATTATTATCCCTTTTTCTCTTCAGAGAAAAGTGAGTATAAACCTTACCTTTTCCTTTTGGATTATTATTTAGTTCATTCGCTTTGTCTGACATCTCTAAATTGAAAGTGGAAACACAGTTTTGAAAAAATTGAAATGATAAATTTACCTATACACCGGGAGGGAGGGGGGCATGGATAAATCTCGCAGCGCATCGAGGTGCATTTGGAGTATCATCTTTTTGGCAACAGAATTATATTTGAATATATGCAACATGCATTTTATAAGCTACATTTTATAGAGCTCTAAAAAAAACGCACTGCAACAAAACCCCACACCATCGCAGTATATCGGTGCACCAGCCTATTGTTAACTTACAGTCCTAAAAACCAGTGAAGTGGTTCTGATATGTGGAACTTGTGTGGCTGTTGATGTAGCTAAGTTGGTAGAACACTCGCCCTGTATGTGAGGAGTTTGACACCTGCACCTTCCTCCTGCCACGTTAATGGTGTCAGAAGTGCTCGACATCTCATGTAGTGGGAAACACAGTCTGTAAGTGCTGGGACACTAAGAAAGTGAAGGGAGATGAGTGTAGTGGTTCTGGTGTGTGGAACTCGTATGGTAGCTAAATTGTTAGAGCACCTGGCTACACTTTTCTTCCAAGAATGTTAGATGTAATCATATAATGAATATGTCATGTAACAACAGCAAGATAGATTTACATTTAATAACACAATCTAACGGTGCTTTGAAAGGCATGTCTGTACAGAAAGCCAGGGTAGGAAGGAAAGGAAAAGCATGGTTTGTCCATAGTCACTTTGTCCCCGAGGGTGCCAGTGTCCTCAAAATTCTATAATGGGAATCTGCAAATTTCATTTAGATTTTACTGCAATTACTACAGATTTGGGCTAGACTGCACTTTACTGGTACGTGTACTGAGCATGTGCATAAACAACAATGGCTACCACCATTTTTATTTGAATCGGGTGATTGCCTTTGTAATAGCGGGGGTTTGGGGGCGACAGCCCTGGACACGAATCTGAGAAACACATGAAATTGAAGAAAAACTAATCAAATGAATCCAGGTTCTTATTCTGTTTAGAAGTTGCAAAAGTTGTCAAAGCTCCGTTGTTGCAAAAGATGCAAAGTGCATGTACCGGTAAAGTGCAATAGTGTTTGTCATTTGTCACTGTACATGTATACAGAGCAGGATCGGGTGAGGGTATTTGGTAGCCTTTGGCTTATAGTTGTAGGTTCAAGATACTTGTGCAACTGTTTTAAAGTCAATGCAAGTGACAATATCAACTGTCCCCAGGTTTGGACCATTGTATTCCAAATTCAGCATTTGAAATTAACTTTTTTGGCAGATAGTAAGTACTTGCTATATATGTTTCATAAATTGGTAGCAAGCTGGACCTATCTGGTAGCAAGTATTTTAAATCTTTGAAAACCAAACTTTCTGTGAATTATATATTTTTTTCCTAAACATCCAGGTAGTTGTAAATTTGCTACCTACTTTCAAAAATACAGGTAGCAAAATAAAAATGGTTTTCATGTTCCAGTTATGAAAAATAATCTGATTAATATTCATGATGTCAATGTTTCTTACATAAATATTCATGGAGTAAAGGGTTAACCCATTCCCTCATAGACTATTTTAGACCCAACCTATTTGAATAAATCCACAGAAAAGGAGCATTTACTAGAGAAAAGGAAAGTATTAGAATTGTGTAGTTATGAAACCATTGTGATGAATAGAGCATTTGCTCCATAGGAGTAAATGCTCTATTTATCACAATGGTTTCAAAAAGGGGCTTTTACAGAGGCGTAAAAAAGTGTCAATACGAGGGAATTTGTTAACGAAAGCATTAAAAGTGTGTACTATTATTATTTACAGGTGATCTATCATGGATACCAATTTTCCAGAATTAGATATCCAGAGTGATACCAGTCTTCTTGAGTTAGATTTGGATCAGCTGAGGAATGATCGATTGGAGAGAAACAGAGCTTTCCTTCAGGTACTTAACACTTTTACTTTTCAATATTCATAAGAAATAATGACATCGTGAACAGAGCTACAGATAAGAGCGCGTACCCTTGTAACTTGTGACTATCTTGATAAATCTTGAAGAGAATAGTTTAATCATTTTAATCTTTGTTCAAATTTTGATGCTTTATTACTTATGTTAATTTGTAAAATGGATGATAGACCCTGAGAATGTTGATGAATGTTATACTGAAGAATATGTATAGTTATGTTCACAAAAATATGTAAAGAATACAGTGTATAGTCTTTTTTCATAAGAATATGTCCAGACAACAATGCATAGTCTTTCTCTTAAGAATATGTCCAGACAACAGTCTATAGTATTGTTCATAAGAATATGTCCAGACAACAGTGTATACATATAGTCACGTTCTTAAGAACTTGTCTTGGCATCAATGTATAGTCTTGTTGACAAGAATATGTCCAGACAACAGTCTATAGTATTATTCATAAGAATATGTCCAGACAACAGTGTATACATATAGTCACATTCTTAAGAACTTGTCTTGGCATCAATGTATATAGTCTTGTCATAAGAATATGTCCAGACAACAGTGTATACATATAGTCACGTTCTTAAGAACTTGTCTTGGCATCAGTGTATAGTCTTGTCATAAGAATATGTCCAGACAACAGTCTATAGTATTGTTCATAAGAATATGTCCAGACAACAGTGTATACATATAGTCACGTTCTTAAGAACTTGTCTTGGCATCAATGTATAGTCTTGTCATAAGAATATGAATATGCATGGCATTCACCATGCATTAAGCAGCCTCCTGCATTAAAGTATAAAATTCTTCTCTACTAGATTTCAGGTTTAGAGAGGTTTTACTGTATATTCATTCGTGCATCTGCCCATACATATGTAAGTCCATTTTTGTCAGGACCACAACTTTCCCATACATGGATGAATTTCAACTTAAGTTGGCACACATCCCTGTTGGAGAAGACAGTGTGTCACATACAAGAACCACAACTCTGTTATCACCTGTTTATTTCTTATGTAGATATTTGTGCTAGGTCTTGGCAAGCTGCCTTGAGGCATCTAGTTTTATTTTCATTATCCATATGTTTCCTTTCAAATTGTACATCTTTACAAAACAATTTCAGTCAGTCAATCCTAGAGTTGCAGCACAAGTTCTTCCAGCATCACAGGTGAGTTTCATAGATGTGTATATAACTGTGATACATAATAGTCAGATTGTCTGTACCTGTTTTACCGGTAGGTTATTATCATGGATTAAAGCTTTACTATATTGACATCATGAATATTTATTATCTGAATTTTTATGATCGCATATTATTATTATTATTGTTATTATATCACATTTATATAGCTCTCTTTTCACACAGGATATGTGCGTTCAAAAGCACTTCACATGATTAAATTGCATGTACAAAACTGAATATATATAATGTGTATAGAATATTTAAAACAAATGAAATTTAAGATAGAGATATCAATAAAAATATTAAAAATGGATTTAATTTTAGAATTATAGATAAAACAAAATCATCCTTTTCTGTATGTTTTTATGTCTGTGAATCAAGGGAAATAGACGCATACTGGGACTATTGTGTCAGCCCACTCATGTCACCAAAACTCAAATGAAACATTATATGTACGGTGTACGGTGTCAGTACATCATACATTTACGACCCAGAACCACCTGGATTGGGTTTATGTATGTCATACAACACTATACATAAGATATTGCCTTACATATGAAGAACAATGGGTTAACAGAATAGGTCAATGAAGGTCATGTGCAAACGCGTATTTTATTAGTGCTTCTGGTATTGCTGTGCACTGTTGTCTCATTTCCAAATGTCCTGCCTGACTTCAGGTGCACAGAAAGCTGGCATGGAGACGATTCTGGTGTCAAGGTCATTCTTTCTAAATATAGAATTATTTTCAGTCATTACCTATTTAGGAATGACGGTTTTCTGACGAAAGTCGATGTGCAATGGCTTGCACTGAGACAAAAGTTTGTTTTGTTATTAGAGGTTCTTCGATTGAGGTCACTGCTACTAAAAATAGAAAAGCAGTCGTGGGTCATTGTTAAGGTTGCATTAAAATCTGGTTATCATGGTATTGACCTACCACTATCTATTATTTTTGTTTCAGCTCAGTGCACAGGAAAGTGCTGCTGTCAATATCCAAAGATCTTGGAGGGGTTACCAGGGAAGGAAGATCTACACCAGTAAATTGTATGACAAATATTTGAAGGTAAGTTATGCAGTTATCTCAGACATAGGTTAGCAAACTCATTAACTGATTGACAGATCCTTCCAGGTGAATCATTCAAATGTATTCAACCTTTACCAAACAGGGAAAATTTTGTTTGTTGAAGATGTCATCATCATGAGGTTTTGATGCACGATCAGAATGTTGGACAATTTTGATCATTAATTTTTGGTGTTTAACCCCCCTTTCCTTCATATAAACTCATTTTCATGCATTTGCAAACAGAGTATACCCTGCAGGAGCCGTCTGATCAGAGTCTGCTCTGTTTGCTTACGGAATTCGGTAGATCTGCTTCCTTAGTTTCTAAAATATTACACCTTCAATATTTCCTTACAACTATTTGGTTCATGAAATATTCAGTAGGTATTGAAAATTGGACTAAATATAGAACAGGGAAAGGGTTAATCTGGATCCAAGTTGTTTGCTGATAACATTGAACAGATTTGACTGTAGCATGCTAAAGGTTGAAATAATATATGTAAATTGTTTTCAATTTATAAATGAATCAATAAGAAGGCATGAATTAATGTATACCCTTATTACTTCAGTATTCAGACACCAAGTTTCCCCTTTCCGCCAGTTTATAAAGCTGAAGTAGTCAATTTGGCACCATTTTAATAACTTTAATCAGAGTGAAATAGTAGCAAACTGTGATGAACCTGATCAGATTTTTTCCTTCTGGAGCCATTTAATCTGGGTCTTCACTGTTTTCCTAAGTTTGTTTGTTTGAATACTTAGGGTAATTAGAAAAAGAAATTTATGATGTTATTATTTGGTTTTGTGTTATAACAAAGAGAATATCTACTTGGTGATGGGATGGAAGAGTAAGTTCGTTTATACCAGTAATGGGATGCCAGATGTATACATGGTGTTGTACGAGGGTATTTAACCCTTTCCCTCATATAAACGTGTTTTCACGCATTTGCAAACAGAGTAGACCCAGATCAGACGGCTCCTAGAGGAGCCGTCTGATCAGGGTCTACTCTGTTTGCTAATAGAATTTCAAAGATCTGTGTCTTTACTTTCTAAAATGGCTACAATGCTCCACCTTCCATATTTCATTATAACCTTTTTGTCCATGAATATTCAGTAGGTATTGAAATTTGTAATAAACACAGAACAGGTAAAGGGTTAACCTCCTGAATAATTAAATCTGGCTTCTCCTTTACTAAATGTTAATTGAACAAAATGTTGTATAAAGATTCATTACTGAAGAAATGATTTTTTTGACAAACAGTGTAGACCCTGAACAAAGGGCTCCCTCAGGAGCCCTTTGATATGGGTCTACACTGTTTACAAATCTCTAATATGCTCAGTTATATTATAATATAATATAATAATTATAAAATGGTTAAGTTATCCATGTCCACACATGCTTTACAGTCCGCTGAGTGGTCCTTCGGACTGAAAGTAGACTATAACTAGGCACTTTACTTTTTTACTTTTTATTTCAGACTGTCATTTTAAGTATAACTTTGCTGATACATGTTCTTCATAGCTTTCATATTTGAGCCCTGCTCTATTTAAACTAACTTTTAGGTTTTACAAACTGGAACCAGTCCAGTCCTGCAAAATGAGGCATCTGCACTGTTTGATATGCAAGTCAGCAAAACAGAACAGGTTCTGATGTTTGCCAAATAGTGTAGAACCAGATCAGACGCCACATTTAAAATTAATTAAAATGTGGCAGCTGATCTGGTTTTACAGTGTTTGCAAAACCTAAAGATTGGTTTTTGTTCTAACTTTTTACTTAGTAGAAACGCCTTTTGACGTTTGCAAATAAGACCCAAATCAGGCAACTCCTGTTAGAACCGTCTCATCAGGCTCTGCTCAGTTTGCTTATGGAATTATATAGGTCTGAATCAACAGAGTCTGCCATGGCCTAAAATTCCTCTGCACATAATGCCTTTGACCCATTCCCTCATAGGCTATTTTTAGATCCAACTACTTTGAATTAATCTACCGAAAAGGAGCATTAACTAGAGAAAAGGAAAATATTTGATTTTTTTATTTTGAAACCATTGTGATAAATAGAGCATTTGCTCCTATAGGAGCAAATGCTTTATTTATCACAGTGGTTTCAATAGTTTATTTTTACAGAGGCATAGAAAGGCGTATTTGTGGAGGAAAGAGTTAAGAAGTTCAGTTAATTGATATTCATGATGTCATTATTTCTTACAGGAATATTCATCAGGTAAATTGTTATGGTATGTGTGGCATATACATAGCCATATTTGATAACTTTGCAAATACCCTGTATTTCTCTGACTTTACCATTGTGTTTAAACCATTTCCTCCTATTGACGCCTTTTGACGCCTCCGTTAAAGTCAATTTATGAAACCATTGTGATAAATAGAGCATTTGCTCCGTAGGAGCAAATGCTCTATTTATCACAATGGTTTAAAAACTACACAGTTCTGCAATTTTCCTTTTCTTTAGTAAATGCTCCATTTCAGTAGATTTATTCAAAGAGGTTGGGTCTAAAAAGAAGTTGGGTTTAAAAATAGCTTATGAGGTAATGGGTTAACACTCTGGTTGCATTTTTAACTCTTTTGTATGCTGAGATAGTTTCTTCTGCAAAATGTTTTGACTCCTATATTTCTCTTCATATATTTTTCTCCCATTTCTCGTCAGAACTAGTCAGTTTGTCAAGATCCTGATAATACGCCCAGTTACTTAACTGGATCTGTTTGCATTAATTATCACACATGCACTGCTAGCATGCAAAGGGATTAACCCTTTATTCCATAATCCTGCCCTTTTATGCCTTTGCAAACAGAGTAGATCCAGCTGTCAGATCAGGATCTGTTCTGTTTGTTTATGTTTCAAAAATGATTCTCTACTGCTTGTACCCATAAGATAAATTTCCTTACTCTATAAAAAAAAAGTTTATATGTTTGCATAAATAATGAAATCATTATTCATAATGGGCAAAATCTGTCTTTTTATTAACACTTTTATGCCTAGTGCATTTCGAGGGCTTGGTACAAAACTATTCTAACTCCTTCACAAAGTGAAGGAGTTAGAATAGTTTTGCACCAAGCCCTCGATTTAAGATATTAGCAAACAGTGTAGATGGAGCCCTCTGACCAGGGCTTACACTGTTTGTTTCACAAATTGTTTCCAATTGGCGGAAGAGTTCTTGTAGGAACACACCTGAAATTGAAAATAAGGTTCATTCAAAATACATATTTGGAAGAGTTGACTGGGAAATAGGGACTAAAATGAGTTAAACTGATTGTATTTCCAGGAGGAAGAGCAACAACATGAAAAAGTGTTACAGCAAATGGAGGAAGGGGAACTACTGGTAGAAACGTAAGTTTGTATTTTTGGGGTGAAATTATCTCCCTTGTAAAAATCACTAGTATAGTTTATGCTTTTTCAGAGTTAAGAAATTTGAAACTTTGCAGAATTATGGAGCCAGTGCAATCTCAAGCTCAGACCACCCAAGCTTTAGACACACTTCATGTATGCACAGACAGATCTTGTTTGCTCATTTTAACCCTACCTCATGAATATTCATGCAAGAAATAATGACATCATGAATGGGAATCGGATGAATGTTTTTAATTTCATATGAACACAGGAATTTTTAGCCCATGGCATAAACTGTAGAATCCGATCTATATATTAACCCTTTCCTCCAGAAATATGCCTTAACAGATTAGACCCAGATCAGACGGCTCCTAGAGGAGCTGTCTGATCAGGGTCTGCTCTATTTGCTTATGATATACTATAGATATAATTCTACTGTTTAAGCCATGGTCAACAATTACTGTTCATGTGCTATTTACAATACATTTGATTAATATTCATGGTATAAATATTTTTTCCATGAATATTCATGGAGGAAATGGTTATTCATAAGCAAGTAGAGCAGATCCTTATCAGACTGCTCCTACAAGTGCGAAGGTTTATACTTTCATTTAGACATATTTCATGAATTTTCAAAAACAAATTTTGAGGTTTTTTTATACGCTCTTCTTCATATTGGACATGTACTGTTTGTTTATCCATGACTAGCAGACAGTATCCTGAGAAGTAATCTCTGGGGTCATAATATATCAGTCATGTATGGTAAATACTTAAACAGTTACATTGATTATAACCCTTTATTCCATAAATACCCCTTTCTACACAAACAGAGTTGACCCAGATCAGATGGCACCTGTAGGAATTGTCTAATCAGGGTCTGCTCTGTTTGCTTATGATATGATTCTACAGTTTATGCCATGGCCAAAAATTCCTTTGTCCATGTGTTATTTTAACAATAAATCTAATTAATATGCATGATGTCATTATTACTTTTTATCCAGTCACAAGGCTTCTCTAGTGACATAATAAAGGGGGTGCAAATAAACTTAGGTTTATTAGGTTACTTCCGGTAGTGGAAGGTTTATTAGGTTAGTAGATAGGCGTAATGATTCTATAACCATGGAACTATTTTAGTTTTCTGTAAATATTCATAAACATGTTGATGGGATAGATCTAACAGATCTATTTGGTCACCAGAAGAATTATTCAAATGAGAAAAAATAAAAATAATTGGCTACAGCTGGATTCGAACCCGCGCCTGATCCTACAAAAACTAATTCTAATCTCTCTAGAGACGTCGCCCTTACCGATTACGCCACTGAGGCCACATACAAAATGACGCTGATTTATCACTTTTATTAATTTAATCCACCGCTGGCAAAATCCGTTTTTGATAAAATCAAACCTGGAAGCAAAGATTGACAGATAAATAGTAAATGTTTTCTTCTCACTCTCATGATTATTTGATTGATAAACTCTTACAGTGGCGGTGATAGTCATAAACCTAAATATAGCCTGTTCAGTTCCATCGATTTCTGAGTGACGTTAGGTAGAATCTAAAAATAGAAACCGAGACTACGTAACTCGAATTTGACCAAAGAATATAGATCATGTCTGTTTGAAATAACTTATCGACCCTCGATTCAAATCATCTTATTTTTCAAATTCAACCACGTTTCCCTTCTAGTAATACAAGTATCGAAACTATATTCCTCTGCGGTGGCTCATTAGATCTATTTACGTCTAAATGGAAGTGAAAAGGGAGGGATCCGTTGATCGAAAAACTGCATTTTCAATGTAAATTATTTCAAGAGTGTTATGAGTCTATAAAAAAGACATTTAACTATATTGACTGGATAAATCGAATAATAGGTTAGTGCCGTAGATGGGACGCCTTTATCCGACTCGGAGAGAAAACAGTTGAGGCTCGGCAAGCCTCGCCTCAACGTTTTCTCCCCTCGTCGGATAAAGCGTCCCATCTACGGCACTAACCTATTATTCTCTATATTCATGGTGTAAAGGGTTAACTCATTTTGCATTACAGCCCTTTGTTGTGGAAATTGTGCCTTGGATGGGTGTATGTTATGTCAGTTTATCAATATTTATTAACCCTTTACTATATGAATATTCATGAAAGAAATAATGACATCATGAATATCTATTAGCTGAATTTTTCTAAAGTAAATTTTTCAAGGAAATTTCTGCTTAGACAAAAGTGTAGAATCAGATAAGCAATCAAAGCAGACCCTGATAACTGGCTTCCTATAAGAGTCGTCTGATCTGGGTCTACTCTGTTTGCCAAGGTGTAGAAAGGCGTATTTATTGATGGGGTAAAGGGTTAACTTATTAGGTTTATTTTGGGGTAAACTGACCAGGTCTACTTGAGGATAAAATAAGTCTTCATAATATGTCTGTTTCTATCAATGTTGAAAACAAAGCACTGTCTGGAGCAATAGATGAAATGAGATGTATTCAAATACTAAAATTGTCATTTCTCCACAAAACCTTATATTTAGACAATTCTAAAGGGAGGTCACACCATTGGGTTTGGTGGAGAAATAAAGCAGCTATTCTTGAGTCACTATTGTAATTTGCAAACAGTGTAGAGCCATATGAGGGGGCTCCTAGAGGAGCCCTCTCATCAGGGTCTGCACTGTTTATCATCTTACACTTTTCTTTAGAAAAATCCATATTAAAATATTCATGTTAAGCTTGACCTGTTTGAATTTCGGAATAGTCCATTTGAAAATTCAGTGTTGTAATTGTTAATTTATGCATCTTATATAGGCCACTGATTGTCATATAACAGACAGGACACCTGTTAAATAATAAACAACATTTAGAGGGTGTGTTATGACTAATCTGTCAGTTCAGTTGTGATCTTTGGCATACTGGTTACAGCAGTATTGTGACAAATGGAGACACTCCAGGACTCTCAAATCGTGTCTCATGCGCAATAAAGGGAATACATGTACGCTGTTAACCCTTTCTTCCATGAATATTCATGTAAGAAATAATGACATCATGAATATTAATTAGATTAATTTCTTATAATAGCACATGAACACATGAAATTTTGGCCCTAGCAGAAACTGTAGAATCATATCTCTATTATATCAGAAGCAAACAGAGCAGACCCTGGTCAGACTGATCCTATAGGAGTCGTCTGATCTGGGTCTACTCTGTTTGCAAAAGGGTTTAAAGGTGTATTTATAGAGTACAGGTTTAACTCTATGAATGTGAGAAATAAGTTAGCTGTCCTTTGCAAACAGTGTAGACCTAGATCAGAGCGCTCCTAGAGGATTCTTCCGACCAGGTTTTTCAGTGTGGATTACATTTAGCAAACAGAGCAGATCCTGATCAGATGGCTTTTACAGGAGCATTATGATCAGGATCCACTTTGTTTGCTTTAGGCATTAAAATGCATACCTGTTAGGCAAAAGGTTATAAGCAAATATATAAATATTACATTGTATTTTGATTCAATAAAATCTAAAGAAAGCAAAAACATTAGACACAGTCTCATTTGCAGATCACCCCACTCTCTTAATGCTTTCCCTGTTTAATATTCATGTAATGAATCATAACATCATGAATATTTATTAGCTGAATTTTTATCATGGCAGATGTACATCCTATGTTTTGGCTCAGGTTCTCAGGCAGAAGCTGAAGAATCTCTACGATACCATAAGCAAACAGAGCAGACCCTGATCATATGGCTCCTCTGATCTGGGTCTACTCTGTTAACAGATGCGTTAAAAGGCATTGATAGGCATTTAAATGAGGGAAGGGGTTAATTTGTTGGCTACACCAATTCGCTAGTCTATTTTATAAACAGTGTCTTTTTTTTTAAATTTTACTCTTTCACTGATATAAACACTGTTCCATGCCTTTGCAAACAGAGTAGACCCAGATCAGACAGCTCCTGTAGGAACCATCTGATCAGGGTCTGCTCTGTTTGCCTATGAAATTATAAAAGATCTGACTCTTCAGTTTCTACCAATACCAAAATATTCTGTGTACATATGCGATAATAAAAACTCAGCTAATAAATATTCATGATATCATTTTCTCACATACCTTCCCTTATCTCCGAGTTAGAACAACAGGTTAAGATTTCCTTATCCGTAACATGTGTAAGATCACTTTAGAATGTATGACGTCATATATGACGTCAAGCCATGGAAACCTATGTTTACATGTCATTTAAACGGCGAAAATACACTTTTTTGATATTTGAGAAAAAGAATCTGATGCTCGTTGTCTTTTAAGATCACATGTTCCTAAACTCACCAAGAAAATGTTATGACATTTTCTAAGGCTCGTTTAGGAACATGTGATCTTAAAAGACAACTCGCAACAGATCCTCTATTTCTTCTTACATGAATATTCAACAGGAAAAGAGTTTGTTGACTACTCCAATTTTCTTTTCCATAGTTATCATAAAGTTCTAACAAGCAATTTTAACAGCTTACAGTGTCAAGTAAAAGCTTGGATGGCGTGATAGTGGACCTTGGTAAAACCCTGGGGATATTGAAGGGGTGTGAAAATCTATGAATTTAGGAATTGTATTTACTGGGAGTGATGTTATTAATATCGGGTGTCCAATGTTGAAGGACCAAGAGTAAAGAATATATTGCCATGTTAATTTTGCGGTCTGGTCAAACCTGCAAAATTTCTCAAAAAGTACCTTCAGCAGAAATGACTGGTTATAAGGTAACTATATTTAATTTTCATCTGAAATATTGCTTGTTGTAAACCCTTTACTCCATAAATATGTCTTTCTATGCTTTTGCAAACAGAGAAGACCCAGGTCAGACGGCTCCTTCAGGGTCTGCTCTGTTTGCTTATGATATAATATAGATATGATTCTACAGTTTCTGCTTTGGAAAATATTTCATGTGTCAACCCATTCCTCCATAGACTATTTTTAGAACCAACCTCATTGAATAAATCTACCGAAAAGGAGCATTAACTAGAGAAAAGTAATTTTTTAGAAGTTTGTAGTTTTGAAACCACTGTGATAAATAGAGCATTTGCTCCTATAGGAGCAAATGCTCTATTTATCACAATGGTTTCAAGAAGTGACTATTAGAGAGGTGTAGAAAGGCATATTTATGGAGGAAAGGGTTAATACAGTAAAATCTCTTGTTAACGGCCACTAAATTGTGTTCATTAGTCAGGATTGCTCTGTTTGCTAATGATATAACATAGATAATATTCTACAGTTTCTGCCATTGCCAAAGGGTCCTGTGTCCATGTGCTATTATAACATATTAATTTAAAAAATACTCATGACGTCATTATTTCTTACATAAATTTTCATACTCTGTTTGCAAATGCGTGAAAACACATGTATCTATGAAGGAAAGGGTTAATGCTTTCCCTCATACAAATGACTTTTCAGGCCTTTACAAACAGTGTAGAACCAGTTCATAGGGCTGCTGTAGGAGCTTATGAAATTATAATAGATCTATCTGATAATACCAATCAATCATGCGTACATACCATTTTAATAATTGAGCTAATGAATATTCATGATTTCATTGTTTCTTACATGAATATTCAGCAGGGTAAGGGTTCACCCTATCCTTGTTCAGTATTCATGTAAGAAATTATTTATCATATTGCTCTTTATAATGTAAACTTTTCAAGGGAAATTTGGGTTTGAACAAAAACTGCAGATTCAGATCTACAGCATGCGAAAAGCAAACAGAGCAGACCCTGATCAGACTCAGACAGCTCCTATAGGAGCCGACTGATCTGGATCTACTGTGTTTGCAAATGTGTGAAAAGGCATTTATATGAGAGAAAGGGTTAATGCAGCACCACAGTTAACCCATTACCTCATAGGCTATTTTTAGATACAACCTCTTTGAACAAATCTACCGAAAAGGAGCATTAACTAGAGAAAAGGATTTTTTTTAGAATTTTGTAGTTTGAAACCATTGTGATAAATAGAGCATTTGCTCCTATAGGAGCAAATGCTCTATTTATCACAATGGTTTCACAAAGTGACTTTTACAGAGGCGTCAAAAGTCGTCAATATGAGGGAATGAGTTATTCTTTCTGCATAACTGGTGCTGCATCAAATTTCCACCTGTCTAAAACCTTTTACTCCATGAATATTTATGCATGAATTGATTATTTGATGATTTTTGGTTAACGTTATGTTTATTTGGTAATACATTAACCCATTCCCTCATATTGACGCCTTTTGATGCCTCTGTAAAAGTCATTTTTTTAAACCATTGCGATAAATAGAGCATTTGCTCCATAGGAGCAAATGCCCTATTTATCACATTGGTTTCAAAACTACAAAATTCTATTGTTTTCTTTTTCTCTAGTTAATGCTCCTTTTCGGTAGATTTATTCAGAGAGGTTGGTTCTAAAAATAGCCTATGGGTTGAAAGGAAAGTTTTGGCTCAGACAAAAGTGTAGAATCAGATTTATATACATGTAATTTTATAAGCAAAAAGAGCAGACTACAGGAGCGATCTGATCTGGGTCTACTCTGTTTGCAAAGGCATGAAAATGTGTTTATATAAAGGATAGGATTAATAATCATTGTGAAGAGATTTTTTTGTGTTTTCAACAGAAGGACAAAATTTTGCAAAAAGGAATTGTAAAGCAGGTGATTTTATATTTGATCATTGAATATTTGGTGCAGGAAACACACACTGAAGAGCGTTAACCCTTTTAATGCGGGATACGAGTGGAAACAGATCTGGGTCTACACTGTTTTTTGGGCCTACACTATTTGCAAAGAGTGTAGACCCAGTTCAGATGGTTGCTACAGGAGTCCTTTGATCAGGATATGTGCGATGCATGTCATTCAAAATCCCGTAGCAAATTTTAGTCAAATGATTTTTTTAACCCATTCCCTCAGGTTATTTTTAGACCCAACCTCTTTGAAATAACCTACATTACTTTGAGCATTAACTACAGAAAATGAAATTTTTAGAATTTTGTAGTTTTGTAACCATTGTGGTGAACAGAGCATTTGCTCCTTAGGAGCAAAATTTAATGCCTTATTAATCACAATGGTTTCAAGAAATGACTATTACAGAGGTGCAGAAAGGCGTATTTATGGAGGAAAGGGTTAAGAATTCTGTTTGAATATCAAAACATGTATGCTAAGTGTTGATACAATTTTTGTGGTGGTTTAAATTTACCTAAAAGTGTCAAGTGAAATAGTTTACACAGAAAGATTAAAGCTAGAGGGGAAAAAAGAAGACACTTTTCAGTATCATTAAACAAGATTAGCTTTGTAAATCTCTTCACTGATTTAATCTTTTTGCGAAATGTTTGGTTACTTCTTTCTTAATCCCCAACCTAAATTCCTTCGTCTCTGTAAAAATAAATTCTAAGACTTAGTGTCTAATGGTTTTGATCCTGATGAAACACCAAGATTCTGATTGTTTATGATCTGGATCAGTACTGAATGCAGAAGTTCATCATGTAAGGTATTGCATGCAGTGTGATACAGGATATGGAGAAGACAGATTGCTTGGTTGACAGGAGGAGAGATTAACCCCTTTGAAAGCTGCATTTTCAAAGTGGAGTAATCCATCACTGTTTACAGTTCAGTCCATTAGTATGAAAGGTAAAACCTTGATGTTAACCCTTCTCTTGCTGAATTTTAAAATGCATTTCTTCTTCTTTACCCATGTCCTCTTGTATAATTACATATATCTTCACTGTGTACAAGTATATCACCGTGCAATCACTGCTGTCGAGTGCACTGGTTGCACAATCAACTTGTAAATAGTGCAGATCCTGATGAGACAGCTCCTGCAGGAGCTGTCTCATCTGGGTCTTCACTATTTACAGGTAGGTATATTGACGTGAACAGCAAGCGAAGGGTTAACCCTTTTCTCCATAAATACGCCTTTCTACACTTTTGCAAACACAATAGACCCAGATCAGATGGTCCCTATAGGATCAGGGTCTGCTCTGTTTGCTTATGATATAATATAGATATGATTCTACAGTTTCTGCTTTGCAAAATATTTCATGTGTTAATGCCATTTTAAAATTTAATCTCATTAATATTCATGATGTCACTATTTCTTACATAAATATTCATAGAGTAAAGGGTTAAGAATTTGTAATGTCAAACAGGACAGACCTTAATCGGAGGACAAGCACGTGTGTGTGTGTTGGGGGGGGGGGGGAATACAAACCCTTTTAAAAGGCCTTTTAATGCTTTTGCAAGCAGAATAGACCCAGATCAGATGGCTCCACTAGGAGTCATCTGATCAGGGTCTGCTGTTTGCTTATGAAATAATATACAGTAAATCTTACTTCTACAATTTCAGCCATAGTAAAAATTCCCTTTTTCATTATGTCATTATAAGAATTTAGCTAATTTATATTCATTCAGTTATTATTTCTATTATGAATATTCATGAGTTAAAGGGTTCGTCACATTCAAGTGTTAGTTCTCAGGTTGTTGTGTCACCTGTTTTAGCAGGATAGCACTTATAGGTCACTTCTTCTTTTCATCTATCTATTTTTTTGTTACGCCTTTTCATCACACTTGTTCTGTTACACTTTATTAGCAGGTCATAAATGTATGTTTTTTTAAAACTCTTGTTTTTCTTTTGTACGAAACAACCAAGTTATATTACATTTATCACATTTATTTCTTTGACTGTCAGACCGTAGATTCCTGTCCGTTATCTTTCATGTACCAAAATCACAGTGTGATGTTATTTCTAAAGACAATATATCTTCAATTTCTTTACTTATGGTATTCAAAATCTGAGTGGCAAACAGGTTGGATCCTGATGAGATGCCAAGTTTACTTATGAAACTTTAACCCTTTCCCTCATATAAACGTGTTTTCATGCATTTGCAAACAGGGCAGACCCAGATCAGACGGCTCCTAGAGGAGCCGTCTGATCAGGGTCTGCTCTGTTTGCTAATAGAATTTGATAGATCTGTTTCTTTACTTTCTAAAATGGCTGCAATGTATCACCTTCTATATTTCATTATAACTGTTTTGTCCATGAATATTCAGTAGGTAATGAAATGTGTAACAAACAAAGAACAGGGAAAGGGATAATAGATCTGACTCTACAGTTTCTACCAAATCCAAAATGTCTTATGTACATATTCCATTACAGTAAAACCCCTCCAAACCGGAATTCTAGTAGAGATGAATTAAGATACTTTTAGGCAGGTGGCTGCTTAATGCAGGGTGAAAGTCATGCAGAAAGCTCATAGGGGAGCTTTCTGCATGACTTTCACGCTGTATTATTAGCTGCCACCTAGCTGTCTCCAAAACCGACATATATTGAATTAAACGTCCGGTTTAGAGGGGTTTTGCTGTATAAGAATTCTGCTAATAAGTATTCATGATGTCATTATTTCTTACATGAATGTTGAGCAGAGAAAGGGCTAAATTTACGCATCTTGTCTGGGCCTCTGATACTAAAGTAAACATTATAATTATGTAATGTGAAAGTTATTCCTTATCTTGCAAGTCTTGCACAAGTATTGTTTGTTATCTTTTTTAACCCTTTCTCTCATATAAATGCATTTTCACGCAAATTTTGCAAGTAGACCCAGATCAGACGTCTCCTATAGGAACTGTCTGATCAGGGTCTGTTCTGTTTACTTATGATAAAATATAGATATTATTCTACAGTTTCTGCCATGGCTAAAAATGTCATTGTCGATGTGATATTATAACAAATACCTGGTAAATCTAATTAATATTCATGACATCATTATTTCTTACATAAATATTCATTGAGGAAAGGGTTAATAAATAAACAGAACAGGCCCTGATCAGATGTCTTCTCCAGGAGCTGTCTGATCTGAGTCTTCTCTGTTTGCAAAGGAGTTAAAATACATCTATGGTTAATTAGTGCTGACACGATAGAGTTTGGTGGAGATATAATAAGACTTGGATAGATAAGTAGAACTATTTTCTAATGTTTTAGATCTGGTTGATTGTTTGCACTGCAGCTGTATAGACAAAACTAATTTTGGATCTAATCAGTGACAAACAATTCAGATACAAGATTATCCCTGCTGCACCACTGGGGAATACTAGAGACTCTGGAAGTCTCGGTTGTCCTTTACATTCATACTGCAGTCAGCTTAGCCAATGGAGTACGGTATTCAACTGAAATATACAATTACCCGCTATCTAACATTCAATATTAACTCTTGGAATATGGGAAATAATTTGTCATTTGTAAACAGTAAATACCCAGATTATATGGCTCCTAGAGGAGGAGCCGCCTGATTCTGGGTCTGCACTGTGTGTCATTCAAAATCCTCTAGCAAATCCAATCTTCCATACTAAATGGACTCTGTAGTTAAAACATTGATGTGCCATTCAACTTAATTGTACTTAGGGTTAATCCTTTCCTCTATAAATACACCTTTCTATGCCTCAGTAAAAGCCACTTTGTGAAACCATGGTGATAAATAGAGCATTTGCTCCTATGGGAGCAAATGCTGTATTTATCATAATGGTTTCAACACTACACGATTCTAAAAGTTTCCTTCTCAGTAGTAAATGCTCCTTTTCAGACTAGATTTATTCAGAGGTTGTATCTAAAAATAGCCTATGCGGGAATGGGTTAATTTATCACAATGGTTTCAAAACTAAACATTTCTAACATTTTCCTTTTCTCTAGAAAATGCTCCTTTTTGGTAGATTTATTCCAAAAATAGCCTATGAGAAAATGGGTTAAAGGCCCTTTAACATCAGAGGAGACCCAGATCAAATGCATGGAAAGGCATTTATATGAAGGAAAGGCTTAAGGGAACAAAACATCTGGAAAATTAAATTCGGCTATGGATACTTCAGAATTATCTTGTGTAACATAACTCAGATGCTTTTGTCTAGGAATCTTGACTTTTAGCAGACGTTTTTTTATTCATTTCAATTTCAGGATACAAGATATACGGTATTCAATTTCGCTGCAATAATGCAATCGGAGTGTCAAACAGTTTTGATTCTGATGAGAAACCAGATTATGGAGCATTCTCATCTGGATCCAGTCTGTTTTACAAAGCAATCTGTGATCAACACCAATATCAGCTGTTTATCTGATGAATATTCATGGTAGATTCCACCTACAGTAAAACCTGTCTATAACGGCCACTAAATGACATCAAGTATTTTGTGTTAAAGGCAGGTGGCTGCTTAAAGCAAGGTGAAAGTAAAACAGAACGCTTCTATAGGACTTTCACCTTGCTTTAACCCATTCCGACTTAGGCTATTTTTAGATCCTACCTCTTTGATTAAATCTACCAAAAAGACCAATGTACTAGAGAAAAGGAACATTTTAAAAATTTGTAGTTTTGAATCCATTGTGATAAATAGAGCATTTGCTCCTGTGGAGCAAATGCTCTATTTATCACAATGGTTTCAGAAAGTGATTTTTACAGAGGCATCAAAAGGCGTCAATATGAGGCAATGGGTTAAGCAGCCACCTGCCCTAAATACCAACTAATTAACACTATTTAGTGGCGGTTATAGAGAGGTTTTACCGTATTATGAATATTAATGAGCTAAATGTTATATTGTTATATAAAACAATTGAATATGTTGTAATGACACATTCTGTAGGCAAGTAGAGTATACCCCAGGAGCAATCTTATCTGGGTCTACTCTTGCTAAAGTGTCTATAGGCATCTCTATCATAAAAACAGTTCATTAACCCTTTCCTCCATGAATATTCATGTAAGAAATGATGACATCATGAATATTAATTAGATTAATTTTTAAAATGGCATACTAACACATGAAATGATTGCCAAAGTAGAAACTATAGAATCAGATCTATATTATTCCATAAGCAAAGAGCAGACCCTGATCAGACGGCTCCACTAGGAGCCATCTGATCTGGGTCTACTCTGTTTGCAAATGCATGAAAAGTCATTTATATGAGGGAAAGGGTTGAAAGATTAAATGGTTACAATTAGAGTTTATTGAATCAGTAAATGGTTTTATCAACTAGATATTGTTATTATGGAAATTGAAAAGTAGATTGATTTTTCAGTTATAACAGACTGTCCAGACATACATTATTATGGGCAATTTCTGAGGTCCAATTTTCCGGAATAGTCCTGAAAGTGAGCTGCTGAGTTCACACAACTAAACCTTTTAAAAAGG
The DNA here is from genome assembly GCA_963576725.1 of Azorinus chamasolen. Lineage (NCBI taxonomy): Eukaryota > Metazoa > Mollusca > Bivalvia > Cardiida > Solecurtidae > Azorinus > Azorinus chamasolen. The sequence goes on from OY755251.1 coordinate 54,143,433, forward strand.
GGCTTTAACTCTTTCCCTCATGAATATGCATCTGAGAAATTATGAATATATGAATATTAATCAGCCAAACTGGAATACTGCTTAAGCTGGTGCTAGGAGGCGCGAGTAGTGTTGCACTTTTAATTACTACTCATGAACATACTCAATAAAACCGAGTCTGCAATTTTTATGCCCCCCAGATCAGATCTGATCAGATCTGGGGGGCATATTGTTTTTGCCCTGTCTGTTTTTTCTTTTTGCATTTCTACTTTTGCTCTCGAAGGATCACCCATTTTCAGAATATATGTACTTCACATAAGCAGGGGTTAAGTGCTTGTGTGGCGGCTGTAAAAAAGTCACCCCATACTTCATTCTCAGAGTTGTTATATTTTCAGGTCCATTGGGATCATTAATTTAGTTTTGATGTTATTGGTTTTGGAAATTGAATACTGCTTAAGCCAGTGCTAGGGGGCATGAGTAGTGTTGCACTTTCAATTACTACTCATGAACAGACTCAATAAAACCGAGTCTGCAATTTTCTCTTTTTGCATTTCTACTTTTGCGTACGAAGGATCACCCATTTTCAGAATATATTTACAATGGCATATGATAGACAAGGGAATACCGGTAGTTGAATTTGGCAGAAGCAAACAGAGCAGACCCTGATCAGATGGCTCCTGTAGAATCAAATCTGTATTATGTCATAAGCAAACAGAGCAGACCTACCTCCTACAGGAGCCATCTGATCTTGGTCTACTCTGTTTGTAATGCATCAAATAATGCCTGCCTTCTATGAGGGAAAGGGTTAAATAGTATCTGCTTAAACTATGAAATGTATTCTTAAATTACTTCTGATTCAGAGGGTTATACAGTTTGGATCCTGATGAGATGCCATGCTACTCGGTGTCTCATTTGGATCTAAACTGTTTGTAACGAACTCAGGTCATGGGTTAATTGTTTGTCTGAATTGTCATGGTAGCTTATATTAATACATATTCATGATGTCATTATTTCTTACATGAATTATTGAACAGGTAAAGGGTTAAGATGCTGAGAGTTTGTGGTCAGGATCCAAACTGTTTGACACTCTGATTGTTCATGAAAAGAAATGGAATACTTTGAGGATAGAAACATGTGTCATAGTTTTATTCTTTGAAAAGCCACCTTTTAATGCAGGAAACAGGTTTACTGGCATTTGGAAACAGGGTACGTAGACTCAGATCAGAGGGCTACTAGAAGAGCCCTCTTCTATAGAACCCTCTGATTTGGGCAGCCCTGTTTGTCACTCAGAATTCTCAAGAAAATTATGCCTATCTCAATCTATGGATTCAATAGTTCATTTTGAATATTCAGCATTCAAAGAGATAACCTTTTCCTCCATAAATATGCCTTTCTATGCCTCTGTAAAAATCACTTTTTGAAACCATTGTGATAAATAGAGCATTTGCTCCATAGGAGCAAATGCTCTATTTATCACAATGGTTTCTAAACTAAACAATTCTAAAATGTTCCTTTTCTTTAGTAAATGCTCCTTTTTGGTAGCTTTATTCAAGGAGGTTGGGTCTAAAAATAGCCTATGGAGGAATGGGTTAATATTACATAATTGCTTTACACTGACAAGCAACTGTCTGAATTATTGATACAATAAAAGGTTGATTGAATTATTTATGTTTTACTCACTGTCTGATGGCATGGCTTGCCATTTATATGTCTGTACATAATACTGTATCATTATATTTATACACGTCTGTTAGGTACCTTTTTGCCTGTTCGAAATTCTGTTAACAGAATGGTTTTTAGCTCACCTGAGCACGAAGTGCTAAAGGTGAGCTATTATGATTGTGCAGTGTCTTTTGTTGTCAGTCGTCAATAGTTTAAAAGCGTGGGACTGTTCTGTATTTAGGACAAATTTCATTGCCTACTGAATATTCATTAACAAAATAGGTATAACGAAATATTGAAGGTGGAACATTGTAGACATTTTAGAAAGTAAAGAAACATATCTATCAAATTCTATTAGCAAACAGAGCAGACCCTGATCAGACCGCTCCTCTAGGAGCCATCTGGTCTGGGTCTACTCTGTTTGCAAATGCGTGAAAACAGGTTTATATGAGGGAAAGGGTTAAAAGCATGGGACTGTTTAGATCAAAGTACACATAAATAATCTGTTTGAGGTTGTCATTATACCCCCACAAACAGAGTTTGAGGGGGGTATACTGGAATCAGCCTGTCGGTCGGTCGTCGGTCGGTCGGTCGGTCGGGCGGTCGGGCGGTTGGTCGGTCGGTCTGTCTGCAAAATCTTGTACGGCGAACTCCTCCTTCAGTTTCAACCCGATTCACTTGATACTTGGCATAATTGTTAATCAGGAGTAGTAGATGTGCAAGATACAAATTTCAGGTCTCTGTGACCTTGACCTTGACCTTTGGCCTTGAAATTGGTCTTGAAATTGGCAGGCAAAAGCTTGTACTTTGAACTCCTCCTTCACATTCAACCTGATTCACTTGATACTTGGCATAATTGTTACTCAGGAGTAGTAGATGTGTAAGACACAAATTTCAGGTCTCTGTGACCTTGACCTTGACCTTTGGCCTTGAAATTGGTCTTGAAATTGGCAGGCAAAATCTTGTACTTTGAACTCCTCCTTCACTTTCAACCTGATTCACTTGATACTTGGCATAAATGTTACTCAAGAGTAGTAGATGTGCAAGACACAAATTTCAGGTCTCTGTGACCTTGACCTTGACCTTTGGCCATGAAATTGGTCTTGAAATTGGCAGGCAAAATCTTGTACTTTGAACTCCTCCTTCAATTTCAACCTGATTCACTTGATACTTGGCATAAATGTTACTCAGGAGTAGTAGATGTGCAAGACACAAATTTCAGGTCTGTGTGACCTTGATCTTGACCTTTGGTCTTGAAATTGGTCTTGAAATTGGAATGCAAAATCTTGTACTTTGAACTCCTCCTTCAATTTCAACCTGATTCACTTGATACTTGGCATAAATGTTACTCAGGAGTAGTAGATGTGCAAGACACAAATTTAAAATCTCTGTGACCTTGACCTTTGGCCTTGAAATTGGTCTTAAAATTGGCACGCAAAATCTTGTACGGCAAACTCCTCCTTCACTTTCAACCTGATTCATTTGATACTTGGCATAATTGTTACTCAGGAGTAGTAGATGTGCAAGACACAAATTTCAGGTCTCTGTGACCTTGACCTTGACCTTTGGCCTTGAAATTGGTCATGATATTGGCAGGCAAAATCTTGTACTTTGAACTCCTCCTTCAATTTCAACCTGATTCACTTGATACTTGGCATAAATGTTACTCAGGAGTAGTATATGTGCAAGACACAAATTTCAGGTCTCTGTGACCTTGACCTTGACCGTTGGCCTTGAAATTGGTCTTAAAATTGGCAGGCAAAATCTTGTACTTTGAACTCCTCCTTCACTTTCAACCTGATTCACTTGATACTTGGCATAAATGTTACTCAGGAGTAGTAGATGTGCAAGACACAAATTTAAAATCTCTGTGACCTTGACCTTTGGCCTTGAAATTGGTCTTAAAATTGGCAGGCAAAATCTTGTACTTTGAACTCATCCTTTACTTTCAACCTGATTTACTTGATACTTGGCATAAATGTTACTCAGGAGTAGTACATGTGCAAGACACAAATTTCAGGTCTCTGTGACCTTGACCTTGACCTTTGGCCTTGAAATTGGCAGGCAAAATCTTGTACTTTGAACTCCTCCTTCAATTTCAACCTGATTCACTTGATACTTGGCATAAATTACAGAATTTTCTCTATTTGAACTTTGGGTATTTTTGTTATTTGGTCCTGTTACATGTTCAAAACTTGGATTTGCAATCAAGGCTGCCGTGTGGGGGTATTCATCACCTTTAGTGATAGTTCTAGTTATTTTTGTTCAAAGAATTGAAATTCATGCAGAATTCTGGTTGACAACCAACATGAAAAACTTTTTATGCCCCCAAAGCTAGGCTTTGGCGGCATATAGTGATCGCACCGTGCGTGTGTGTGTGGGTGGGTGAGTGTGTGTGTGTGTGTGGGTGGGTGGGTGGGTGGGTGTGTGTACCTTTTGTCCGGAGTATATTTCCTTTGTCACATCAGCTACGGATACCAAATTTGGTGTGTGAGTTCATCTTGGGATGGGGGAGTGTCGCGTACCATTTTCATGTCACTGTGACCTTGACCTTGACCTTTGACCTTGATTTTACAAAAAGCTTGTCCGGAGCATATCTCCTTTACCTTACCAGCTACAGATTCCAAATTTGGTGTGTGAGTTCATCTTGGGATGGCGGAGTGTCGCGTACCATTTCCAGGTCACTGTGACCTTGACCTTGACCTTTGACCTTGATTTTACAAAAAGCTTGTCCGGAGCATATCTCCTTTACCTTACCAGCTACAGATTCCAAATTTGGTGTGTGAGTTCATCTTGGGATGGCGGAGTGTCGCGTACCATTTTCAGGTCACTGTGACCTTGACCTTGACCTTTGACCTCGATTTTAAAAAAAGCTTATATCTTACCAGCTACAAAAAGCTTGTCCGGAGTATATCTCCTATACCTTACCAGCTAAGGATTCCAAATTTGGTGTATGAGTTCATCTTGGGATGGAGGAGTGTCGCGTACCATTTTCAGGTCACTGTGACCTTGACCATGACCTTTGACCGATTTTACAAAAAGCTTGTCCGGAGCATATCTCCTTTACCTTACCAGCTACAGATTCCAAATTTGGTGTGTGAGTTCATCTTGGGATGGCGGAGTGTCGCGTACCATTTCCAGGTCACTGTGACCTTGACCTTGACTTTGACCTCGATTTTAAAAAAAGCTTATACCTTACCAGCTACAAAAAGCTTGTCCGGAGTATATCTCCTATACCTTACCAGCTAAGGATTCCAAATTTGGTGTGTGAGTTCATCTTGGGATGGAGGAGTGAAGCATACCATTTTCAGATCAATGTGACCTTGACCATGACCTTTGACCGATTTTACAAAAAGCTTGTCCGGAGCATATCTCCTTTACCTTACCAGCTACAGATTCCAAATTTGGTGTGTGAGTTCATCTTTGGATGGCGGAGTGTCGCGTACCATTTCCAGGTCACAGTGACCTTGACCTTTGACCTCGATTTTAAAAAAAGCTTATACCTTACCAGCTACAAAAAGCTTGTCCGGAGTATATCTCCTATACCTTACCAGCTAAGGATTCCAAATTTGGTGTGTGAGTTCATCTTGGGATGGAGGAGTGTCGCGTACCATTTTCAGATGACTGTGACCTTGACCATGACCTTTGACCGATTTTACAAAAAGCTTGTCCGGAGCATATCTCCTTTACCTTACCAGCTACAGATTCCAAATTTGATGTGTGAGTTCATCTTGGGTTGGCGGAGTGTCGCGTACCATTTCCAGGTCACTGTGACATTGACCTTGACCTTTGACCTCGATTTTAAAAAAAGCTTATACCTTACCAGCTACAAAAAGCTTGTCCGGAGTATATCTCCTATTCCTTACCAGCTAAGGATTCCAAATTTGGTGTGTGAGTTCATCTTGGGATGGAGGAGTGTCGCGTACCATTTTCAGATCACTGTGACCTTGACCATGACATTTGACCGATTTTACAAAAAGCTTGTCCGGAGCATATCTCCTTTACCTTACCAGCTACAGATTCCAAATTTGGTGTGTAAGTTCATCTTGGGATGGCGGAGTGTCTTGTACCGTTTCCAGGTCACTGTGACCTTGACCTTGACCTCGATTTTAAAAAAAGCTTATACCTTACCAGCTACAAAAAGCTTGTCCGGAGTATATCAACTATACCTTACCAGCTAAGGATTCCAAATTTGGTGTGTGAGTTCATATTGGGATGGAGGAGTGTCGCGTACCATTTTCAGGTCACTGTGACCTTGACCTTGACCTTTGACCTTGATTTTACAAAAAGCTTGTCCGGAGCATATCTCCTATACCTTACCAGCTACGGATCCAAAATTTGGTATGTGAGTTCATCTTGGGATGACGGAGTGTCACGTATCATTTTCAGGTCACTGTGACCTTGACCTTTGACCTCGATTTTACAAAAAGCTTATACCTTACCACCAGCAAAAAGCTTGTCCGGAGTATATCTCCTATACTTTACCAGCTACGGATTCCAAATTTGGTGTGTGAGTTCATCTTGGGATGGCGGAATGTCGCGTACCATTTTTAGGTCACTGTGACCTTGGCCTTGACCTTCAACCTCGATTTTACAAAAAAGGTTGTCCAGAGAATATCTCCTATACCTTACCAGCTACGGATTCCAAATTTGGTGTGTGAGTTTATCTTGGGATGGCGGTGTGTCGCGTACCATTTTCAGGTCACTGTGACCTTGACCGTTGACCTAGATTTTACACAAAGCTTGTCCGGAGCATTTCTCCTATACCTTACCAGCTACGGATTCCAAATTTGGTTTGTGAGTTCATCTTGGGATGGCGGAGAGTCGTGTACCATTTTCAGATCACTGACCTTGACCTTGACCTTTGACCTCAATTTTACAGTCCGGAGCATATCTCCTATACCTTACCAGATACAAAAAGCTTGTCCAGAGCATATCTCCTATACCTTAAACGTTGACAATCAACCCAGGGTCCTTTTTAACGTTGAGAATGACTTTTTAACTAAGTTTTGACCCTTGGCTCTTTTCTTAGCTATCATAATCGTCAAAGGTTCTGTTTCTAATGTTAAGAACTGACCCCTGTGTCATTTTTAACAGCATCAAAATTTCATGTTACACCTGCATTACATTGTATTGTTTTTCCGCCAAAATGCATTTCGGTGTCAAACACTTTGGGGGCATTTGTCACCCGTGACGACTCTCTTGTTTAATATTCTTTTCTAAAACAGCTGGGCAGATTTCAGTTTTATTTTGCAGGTGATTTCTTACTAAAAGTGTTCAAAATTGTATGATTCGTTAAAACACAAGACCACCAATTAATGGACCGGGCAAATTTTCCTTGTATGGGATAGTTCAACACTTTAAAGTATCTCCTATGAACCCACTGATCGGATTTCAGTATTAATGTAGGAATAAGGTGATTCTATATCCAAATCTTCAAACAATTGGTGATACATAAATAAAAATGACTACCAGGCCTAGGGGTGGGGCTAATGTTCCGTTAATGCCTACAGTTAAAAATTAAAAACTATCCAGAGTATTTCAATATAATTTTGCAGAAATATGACTTTAATGATGCTCTACCAAAATTGTTCAGACCATTGTTGGGTGGGAATATTTTCCTTATATAGCTATAAAGAAACATTCAAAATATTCTTGGAAACCATTGGTCAGATTTTAATTTAAGTTTGCAAGCATGTTACTTAGGTTACTCTTTACCCAAATTGTTTCAATGATAGTGACTTGTTAAAATAACATGGTCGCTAGGGGTGGGACTAATATTCCTTTGGTAAAAAAATTGAAAAATCTTATCTTCTGAAACCACTGATGCTGACTTTTTACCAAAAATGTTCAACTTGATGTTATTTGTCACAAAACCAAGTCTCCCAATTCCTCAGTTAACCCTTTCCTCCATAAATACGCCTTTCTATGCCTCTAGGAACTACAGGAACTGTCTGACCTGAATCATCTCTGTTTGCAAGACTTGGAAAGGGTTAAATATTACAGGCAGGATTAACAGGTAAAGTGTTAACTAAAATAATTGGACTAATATTTTTATAACCTACATGTATATAATCCCAGACGAGCGAGCGATATAGGACCATAATTTGTCCTCTTGTTGTGTCGCCTGCTTTAGGAAAGTGACACTTAGGGATCATTTCACCATTGTGTGTGTATTGGTGCATCTGTCCATCAACCTGTCTGTCAGGTTTTTAGCTTCATGCATATTCTGCCACACTTCTACTGGAAGGTGACATATGTTTTCCTTTGAAAACTGAAGTGAATCCACTAAATTTTTTACCCTTTCAGTCCTGGAGACGCATGCGCTGTCATTTCCAAACAGTGTAGACTCCTCTAGGAGCCCTGTGGTCAAGGTCTGCACTGTTTGTCATTCAAAATTCTCTAGCACGTTTAACCCTTTCCTCCATAAATATGCTAATAGTCACTTCTTGAAACCATTGTGATAAATAGAGCATTTGCTCCATAGGAGCAAAATTTATGCTCTATTTATCACAATGGTTTCAATACTACACAATTCTTACATTTTCCTTTTCTCCAGTAAATGCTCCTTTTTGGTAGGTTCGATCTAAAAATAGCCTATGAGGGATATTATAACTGAGTGGACTGATGGGCTATTCAGGGTTGACAGGGTTAGAGTGATATATTTATGGTCTTTACCCGTGTGGATATTGAAAAATTAAAAAGGGTAAACAGTAAAACCTCTCTATAACGGCCACTAAATTACATCAAGTATTTTGTGTTGAAATCAGGTGGCTGCTTAAAGCAAGGTGAAAGTAAAACAGAACGCTCCTATAGGAGCCTGCCCTAAAGACCAACCAAATTAACATAATTTAGTGGCCAATATAGAGTCTGGTTTTACTGTATAGCTAGGTTGGAGTGGTGTCCTTTTTAACTTGTAATGAGCAGGAATAATTGTGAAATAAATTGACATAGTACATGGACTATTATTAACCCTTTACTCCATGAATATGAATGTAAGAAATAATGACCACATGAATATTAGTTAAGATTAATTGTTGAAATAGCACATGGACACAGGAATCTTTGGCTATGGCAGAACTGTAGAATCATATCTATATTATATCACAAGCAAACAGAGCAGACCCTGATCAGATGGCTCATACAGGAGCCATCTGATCTGGGTCTACAGACTGTTTGCAAAGGCGTAGAAAGGCGTGTTTATGGAGTAAAGGGTTACAGGGATAATATGTACCAGCGTAGACTATGACCAAGTAAGCACACAGTATTTGAGCCAAATTTCCCTTTATTATGGACTTGAGCAAACAGTGTAGACCCTGACCAGAGGTCTCCTGAAGGACCCCTTCTGATAAATGGTCAACAGAAGAATTATTCCAGAAGAATTGAAGATTGGTTTATAAAAAATAAATATTTGAGCAAGTGCATTTAAAAACTGTTTTGCGGCTAGATGAATTTTAGACTTTATTTGTTTTGCATCTAACTTGAAACTACTTTAACCGATTCCCTCATATTGACGACTTTTGGAGACTCTGTAAAAGTCACTTTATGAAACCATTGTGATAAATAGAGCATTTGCTCCATAGGAGCAAATGCTCTATTTATCACACTGGTTTCAGAACTACACAATTCTATTCTTTTCTCTAGTTAATGCTGACCTTTTCAGTCTAAGATTTATTTAAAGAGGTTAGGTCTAAAAATAGCCTATGATGTAATGGGTTAACCCTTTACAAGATAAATAGTCATGTAAAAAATAATGACATTGTGAATATTAATTACATGAATTTTAACCCTTTCCCTGTTCTACATTTATACCAAATTTCAATGCCTACTGAATATTCATGGACAAAATAGTTATAATGAAATATGGAAGGTGGAACATTGTAACCATTTTAGAAACTAAAGGAACAGATCTATCAAATTCCATTAGCAAACAGAGCAGACCCTGATCAGACGGCTCCTCTAGGAGCCGTCTGGTCTGGGTATACTCTGTTTGCAAATGCGTGAAAACACATTTATATGAGGGAAAGGGTTAATAATGCATGAACTTTTTGCCATGACAGAAACTATAGAATCAAATCTATATAATTCCATAAGAAAAAGAGAAGACAGATAAGTCAGCTTTTACATTAGAGCCATCTGATCTGGGTCTATTCTGTATTTGCACAAGTATAAATATGTGCCGGTTAACCCTTACAATGCTGAATTTTCAAATGGACAATTCCAAAATTCAATCGGCTCAAGCTTTTAGTGAATATTTAGGGGATTTTTCCAAAGAAAAATGTACCATGACAAACAGTGTAGACCCAGATGAGAGGATTCCTCTAGAGTCTCCTCTCATCTGGGTCTACAATGTTTGCAAAGGACATAAGTGACTCATGTCCAGCACTGTAAGGTTTAAAACAAGTTATTATCAACAATGTGGATGTTGGCAATTGTAATCATTTATGTGGGAGGAAACTTAAACCTTTGAATTAGGGACATGAGTATCTCACATTTGCAAACAGTGTAGACCCAGGTCAGAGGGCTCCTAAAGGAGCCCTCTGGTCAGGGTCTGCACTGTTTGTCATTCAGTATCTTCTAGCAAATTCTAGCCTTTCATACTGAATTGACTTGATTGTGAAACACTGATGGGTCAGTCCACTTTGAATATCTAACATTGAAAGGGTTAAGTACCTGGATAAAACTGCATCAGAAACGCATCAACTGAACAGATAGGCTTGCTTTATGAGCACAGTAAGTTGTAGTAATGTCATCTGTCTTGAGTAATTTGGCATGTAATTAGGATCCAAACTGTTTGACACATCATTAATGGATTTGACAAAAAAATTGGAAGAGTAATGTTTTTGAAAATATTTAAGAGGAATCTTAACCCTTTCCTTCATGAATATTTATGTAAGAAATAATGACATCATGAATATTTATTGCCTAAGTTTTAATAATGGTATATGAACACAGGTTGGTTTGCCTTTGACAGAAGTTGTGCTGTCATATCTATGTAAGTCTATACAGGGCACAACTTTTTTCAAAATTTTCACTCGTCCTGCAATATAGACAAAGAAGGCCCTGCAAAATACTCACTAGTCCTGCAATATAGACAAAGAAGAGAAAATTACATGCAGGACGAGCGGAAGAGTGAATTTTTGTCCCCTGCCATAAACAAACAGCAGAACCTGATCAGACTGTTCCTACAGGAACAATCTTGTCTGGGTCCACTCATGACTCTGTTTGCAATCTTAGACTTTTAACCCTTTCTTCCATAAATACGCCTTTCTACGTCTCTGTAATAGACTCTTCTTGAAACCATTGTGATAAATAGAGCATTTGCTCCATAGGAGCAAATGCTCTATTTATCACAATGGTTTCAAAACTACACAATTCTAACATTTTCCTTTTCTCTAGTAAATGCTCCTTTTCGGTAGATTCATTCAAAGAGGTTGGGTCTAAAAATATCCTATGGAGGAAAGGGTTAAAGACATTTCTCTTAGGTAAAGGGTTAAGCCTTTCCCTGTTCAATATCCATGTAAGGAACTGTGTGATCTGATTCTACTCTGTTTGCAAATGTGTGAAAAGGCGTTTATATGAGGGAAAGGGCTGTCAACAGATCATTTTAGAAGCTGGTCACATTTTGCAAGGTATACTTTCCTAGAGCATACACGATTAGATACAGCTGTTAGGTTCTTTTGTTTTCTAAACCTTCTCGTCCAGGTTGCAACATGACTGGGATTTGCAGACAGCTTTGGTCCAGATCAGACTCCAACTTAAACAAGATCCAGCTTAAAATGAAATTTTTCATAGCAGGAGGAGAAGAGTCTTTGGAAAATTTGAAAACTTAACAAGTTACTCCATAAATATTCATGTTAGGAATAATAATTATATGAATGTTAATTAGCTGAATTTCTGTGAAGGCAGTATATATAGACAAGGAACTTTGTTATGATAGCAGAAACTGTAGTACAGTAAAACCTCTTTATAACGGCCACTAAATTACATCAAGTACGGTATTTTGTGTTAAAGGCTGAGTTAGCCACTTAAAGTAAGGTGAAAGTAAAACAGAATGCTCCTATAGGAGCGTCATCTACTCTGTGAGGTGCTAAAAGGCTTCTCTATGGAGTTTAACCCATTACCTCATAGGCTATTTTTACACACGTTACCGCTTTGAATAAATCTACCGAAAAGGAGCTTTAACTAGAGAAAAGGAAACATTTAGAATTGATTCAAGATGGTTGATTCAAGAGCTTAATACCTACTAATATTCAAAGTTATAATGAAATATTGAAGCTGGAACATTGAAGCCATGTTAGAAAGTAAAGAAATAGATTTATCAAATTCAATTAGCAAACAGAGCAGACCCTGTTCAGACGGAGCCATCTGATCTGGGTCTACTCTGTTTGTAATTGTTTGAAAAGGTGTTTATATGAAGGAAAGAGTTAACTCATATTCTAGCAGTAAAATTGTGATTACCTATGTAAACAGTTTGGATCCAGATGAGACGCCACATAATGTGGTGTCTCATCTGGACGCTTTGACCATATTTTGGCAAAGAAATGAGAGAAATTTTACTTTAAGAACTGAAGCAGACGACAATTGTTGCAGACGAAAAATGCAAAGAGTTAATCATAATTTAGGGTTACTATGGTTATGACTGGTTCCAAAGGTACCGTTACTATCTGATGTTATCTGGCAATGTAGGATTACACATATCAATAGGCTTGAACCCATTGAAGGATAAATTTTCAAAATGGAATGATTCATCTAAATATGTATATATAATATATTTTTTGTGAGAGGATTTTGAATGAGAAACAGTGCTTATATATTTTTTGTGAGGGGATTTTGAATTGAACTTTTCTCTTGGAGCCCTCTGATTAGGGCCTATGCTGTTTGCAAATGCCAGTGTACTAATGTTCTGCATATAAAGGGTTAAATATTATATCTTTTTGCCTTACATACTTGATTTTATATTTGTAGATGAGAAGATTGTTTTACGGTATCTTGAGAATCATTGATCGAAACGGTTTGATGATTTTTTCATATGAAGATTTCCTGGGAGAAATAATCTTGAACGTTAGGTATTTGGCAAGCAAGAGTTAATTTAAGTTACATTTACGATGCTTTGCAGGCAAACCAGTTCGGTTCCAGTAACTCAGCATATTATTTGGTAAATTTGGATCTGTTGTGTTTTTCATGCTTTTGAACCAAAATTGAAGAAAAGAAAAAATTTCTGCTTAACTCCATAGATATACCTTTGCAAACAGAGTAGATCCAGATTAGACAGCTGCTGTAATAATTAACCTTACTATATTCTCTTTGCGCTACATGCGATAAAAAATCAAACATCGCAAAAAAAACCACAAAAAAAACCAACCCTGACACAAGCAATTAACTCTTTCCTTCATATGTCTTTTCTCGCCTTTGCAAACAGAGTAAACCCAGATCAGATGGCTCCTATAGGAATAGTCTGATCAGGGTCTGCTCTGTTTGCTTTTAACATGATATAGATCTTATTCTACAACTTTTGTCAAGGCAAAATATTTCCTTGGAAAGTTTGCAGTATAAAACTTCAGCTTATAAATATGTCATTTATTTCTTACATGAATATTGAACCGGAAAGGGTTAAGAAATTGTAAACAGTATGTACAGTAAAAGACTGCCTGTTGTCATCATACAATTAATGAATAAACACAGGGGTCTAAAAAAGCAGGTGGTTGCTTAACCCTTTCCTTCATAGGCTATTTTTAGACACAACCTCTTTGAATCAATCTACCGAAAAGGAGCATTTACAAGAGAAAAGGAAAAGTTTGGAATTGTGCAGTTTTGAAACCATTGTGATAAATAGAGCATGTGCTCCTATAGGAGCAAATGCTCTATGTATCACAATGCTTTCATAAAGTGACTTTTACAGAGGCGTAGAAAGGTGTATTTATGGAGGAAAGGGTTAATGCGGGACAAAAATATTGCAGAAAACTTCTAGAGGAGCTTTCTGCATTACTTCTGTCCTGCATTAAGCTACCACCTGTTTTAACCCCCCAGAATTAGACTTATTTTTGGTGGTCACTGTAATCACCCTATATATTTGAACAAACAAGACAAACTAAATCAGGCAAATAGTGCCGACCCAGATCAAACTGTCCCTTGGATCGTGGTTTATATTGCTTTCTACACCATTGGTTTCAATTGTAAAGTTAACCCTTTCCTCCATAAATACGCCTTTTTACAGAGGCAACCCTTTCCTCCATAAATACGCCTTTCTACGCCTCTGTAAAAGTCACTTCTTGAAACCATTGTGATAAATAGAGCATTTATTCTAAAACTTTACTTTTCTCTAGTAAATGCTCCTCTTCAGATGATTTATTCAAAGAGGTTGGATTTAAAAATAGCCTATGAGGGAATGGGTTAATCAAAATGATACAAGATTCAGCTTTTGAAACCAGTTGAGAGGGGAGGGTAATCATAGTAACTTGGTAAACCCTTTCAGTGCAGGATGAGTCACCACCAATGTCCTTTGCAAACAGTGTAGACCCAGATGAGGGCTCCTAGAGGAGCCCCGCTCTCATCAGGGTCTGCACTGTTTGCTTACACTTACCTTAAAAAACCCGAAAAACACCCTGAATATTCACGGTAAGCTAGACCACTTTTAAATTTCGGAATGGTCCCATTTGAACATTCAGCATTATAAGGATTAAAGCTAATGGGTCTACTCACTTAAACAGGCATAAAAATGCTTTTTGTGCAATTTAGGATCTACTTTTGAAAATGATGGTAATTAACACTTATTATACTAAGCTCGGCTGTATTGGTACTGGCAAAAAGCTTAAATCCACTCTATGAGACACCAATTAACCCTTTCCAATACATGTATATATAAATGCCTTTTCATGCATTTGCAAACAGAGTGGACCCAGATCAGACGGCCCAGGGTATGCACTGTTGGCTAATATAATTTGATAGATCTGTTTCTTTATTTCTAAAATGGCTACAGTGTTCCACCTTCCATATTTCATTATAACTATATTGTCTGAATATTCAGTAAGTAATGAAATTTGAACTAGATATAGAACAGGGAAAGGGTTAAGATCAGATTCTTCTAGATCTGGATCCAAGCAGCGTGAATGTTTGCCAGATGGTCAATAGTTTCTCAAAAGTAAGTAAATATTGCAGTAGATCAGATTTTTTTTATTAGAAATGCATCTTAACCCTTCGCTTGCTAATCGCGTCAATATACCTACCTGTAAATAGTGAAGACCCAGATGAGACAGCTCCTGCAGGAGCTGTCTCATCAGGGTCTGCACTATTTACAAGTTGATTGTGCAACCAGTGCACTCCACAGCAGTGATTGCACAGCGAAATACTTGTACACAGTGAAGATATATGTAATTATACAACAGGGCATGGGTAAAGAAGGAGAAATATATTTTAAAATTCAGCAAGAGAAGGGTTAAGGCTTGAATTGAAAATCAGTTGAAGAACATCTTAGAAATAGGTGTCAGAGCCATAGATAAAGGTGCATTATAACTCAAATACTAACATTGTCATTTCTCCACCAAACGCTATGCTGTGACCTCTCTTTAGAATCCTCTCTTTGAGATGATTCTTAAGAGTGGTCACAACATAGGGTTTAGTTTAGAAATAAAGAAGTTATTCTTGAAAATGTTTTAATTTAGGCATCTTATCTGGAACTCTGAGGTGTGACAGAGAAATAGCCTTTTGCAAAGTATTTAACCTGCAACTGGCTTATTCCTTTTCTCCATATATATACGTCTTTTGCAAACAAATTAGATCCAGATCAGATGGCTCCTATATGAGCCGTCTGATCAGGGTCTGCTCTGTTTGCTTATGGAATGATATAGATATGATTCTACAGTTTCTGCCATGAACAAAACTTCCATGTCCATGTACTACATGTATTATAACAAATTAATCTAATTAATATTCATTAAGTCATTATTTCTGACATGAATATTCATGGAGGAAAAGGCTAAGCTTACTCAGTATTTTGCAATTTATCAGTATAAAGCTCGAATTTCATTGATTATGGAAATTGTAGCCTCTTTATGTCATGTTCAGGAAGAAATTTGTGATATATTGTGGAATAATTTATATAATTAACAATATAGATGCATTAGCGCCAAACTTTTGTAGCTTAGACTTAATGCAATAACCTTTGCAAGCAGTATGGATCCAGATTAGATCCCAAATAACTCATCAGGATCACAGCTGTTGTACACTCAGATTATATTTGTTTAACCCTGTCCTCCATAGACTATTTTTAGATCCAACCTCTTTGGATGCATCTACCGAAAAGGGGCATTAACTCACTTAGAGAAAAGATTTATTTTTAGAATTTTGTAATTTGAAACCATTGTGATAAATAGAGCATTTGCTCCTATAGGAGCAAATGCTCTATTTATCACAATGGTTTCAACAGGTGACTTATACAGAGGCGTAGAAAGGTGTATTTATGGAGGAAAGGGTTAATGCCTGTCCCTGTTCCAAATTTCAATACCTACTGAATATTCTGTGATGGACACAATAGCTATAATGAAATATGGAAGGTGGAACATTGTAGCTATTTCAGAAACTTTAAAAGAAACAGATTCCATTAGCAAACAGAACAGACCCTGATCAGACAGCTCCTAATTATAGGACCCATCTGATCTGGGTCTACTCTGTTTGCAAATGTGTGAAAACGTGTTTACATGAGGGAAAGGATTAAAGAAATGAAAGGAAAATCATCTTTGAACATGCAGATACTTAGTTAACCCTTTCCCTCATATAAACGTGTTTTCACGCATCTGCAAACAGAGTAGACCCAGATCAGATGGCTCCTATTGGAGCCGTCTGATCAGGGTCTGCTCTGTTTGCTAGTGGAATTTGAAATATCCGTTTCTTTACTTTCTTAAATGGCTACAATGTTCCACTTTCCATATGTCATTATTACTTTTTTGTCCATGAATATTCAGTAGATATTGAAATTTTGAATAAATATAGAACTGGGAAAGAGATGCAATCCTTTGAATGTGAGAAGTACTTTAACTGTCATTTGCAAAACAGTACAGAGGTCCTTCAAAATATCCTCTAGAAAAGTTAAGTCTACCATACTGAATGGACACTACTGTTAACCCTTCCCTTCATATAAACGCTTTTTCATATATTTACAAACAGAGTAGACCCAGATCAGACAGCTCCTCCATTTGATCAGGGTCTGCTCTGAATCTACAGACTTCTGTCATTGACCATTACATAGCGTTCATAATTTATACCCTGATAAAACTTCAGCACATTATTTGAATTTTTTTCTTACATGAATATTCATGAGGAAAAGGGTAAAATCTATGACCTTTGTAACCTCAGTTAACTCGGACAGTCTCTGTCAACCGTGATAGCTGGTTTACTTATTGAGATGTTTGTTTCATTGATCGGCAGACTGACTCACTTCAGTTATTGGCGGGACGTGATATGATGCCGGAATATAATTGCTTCACTTAACACTTCTTCATGCTCTTGGGGCTAAGTCAGGTAATTGTAACCATAAATACACTTTTTTACGCTTTTCTGCACCTTTACAAAAAGAGTAGACCCCGATCAGACGGCTCCTGTAGGAGCCGTCTGATCAGGGTCTGCTCTGTTTGTTTGTGAACTAGGATAAATCTAATTCTACAGTCAATTCTGCTATTATAAGCACAAATTTCACATCTTAGTATACAGTAAAACCTCTCTATAACGACCACTAAATTATGTTAATTAGTTGGTATTTTGGGCAGGTGGTTGCTTAAAGCAAGGTGAAAGTGAAACAGAACACTCCTATAGGAGCGTTCTGTTTTACTTTCACCTTGCTTTAAGCATCCACCTGCCTTTAACACAAAATACTTGATGTAATTTAGTGGTCGTTATAGAGAGGTTTTACTGTATATGTCATCATTTTCTTATATAAATATTCATGGAGAAACATTAACATTTATGCGAGAAATATCTACCATATGGATATTAATTCTCTGATTTTTTTTTTGTGATAGCATGATGATCAAGAGATTATTTTATTTAAGCAAACAGAACAGATCCTGATCAGACAGCTCCAAGAGGAGTGTAAAACTGTATATCAGGCTAACCCTTTCATACATATACAGTAAAACCCCGCTAATGCAACCACCTAAAAGAGGTATAATTCTGGGTGCTAGATGCAGGTGGTAGCTTAATGCAGGATAAAAGTAATGCAGAAAGCTCTTAGAGGAGTTTTCTGCATTACTTTTGTCCTGCATTAAGCAACCACCTGTTTATAAAGACATCCATGTTTATTCATTAAGTGGTTGTATTAGAGGGGTTCTACTGTAAATGCCTTTTCACACATTTTCAAACAGAGAAAGCCCAGATCTGAGATTGCTCCTGTAGGAGCCCTCTGATCAGGGTCTGCTCTGTTTCCGTGAAATTATAATAGATCTGACTGTACGATTTCTTCCAATACCAAAAACTCATGTGTACGTATGCCTTTTAAAAATTCATCTAATAAAATTTTTAATATTCATGATGTCATTATTTCTTACATGAATATCCTATGGGAGCCATCTAATCTAGTGTCTACTCTGTTTCAAAGACATTAAAAAAGTCACTTATTCTATGAAAGGATTAAATAATTCCAAATTCACTTACTCGACTTTACAAACCACAGGAGAGCAGTTATATTATCTGAATATTAACCCATTCTGTCATACTGACAGCATTTTGATGCCTCTGTAAAAGTCACTTTTTGAATAATTGCGATAAATGGAGCATTAATTTTGTTCCTTAATTATGAGCGAAAGCTCTATTTATGACAAAGGTTCAAAACTGAACAGTTCTAAAATTTTCTTTTATTCTAGTTAAAATCTCTGATTTAGTAAATTTAGTAAAAGAGGTTGGGTCTTAAAATAGCCTATGGGGTAATGGATTAAGGGGTAAATTGGTTAGATTTATATTCTATCAGTTGAATACAATGGACTTAATTGTTTCAACAGTACTAGTAGTGTGAGGAAAGAAACCAGCTGGGAATAACCCTTACACATGTATTGGCATTGCAAACACTGCAGACCCAGATGAGAGGGCTCCTACATTAGCCCTTTGATCAGATCAATGTCTGCACTGTTGGTCAATCAGAATCTGCATGGCAGGCATTTATAAACCTTTCGTACTTTATAATTAATAGACTGTATAGTTTACACACTGATGGGTCATTCCATTTTGAATATTCAGGCCATTCAAAGGGTTGATGTAAAGGTGCTTTAGGTTTCATTAGCTTGGATATACTGTTTCCCAAATTTGGATTAGATCTCCAAGGTGAGTATTTTCTCATGGAAATGAGACGGTTATATGTTGTATATGATGAGTGCAGAAATGGATTAACACTTTTCCTGTTCTATATTTAGTCCAGATTTCAAATGCCTACTGAACATTTATTCACAAAATAGTTACAGTGAAACCCCTCTAAACCGGACGCTAAATTTAGCATAAATATCGGTCTTGGAGACAGGTAACAGCTTAATGCAGGGTGAAAGTCATACAGAAAGCTCTAGGAGCTTTCTGTATGACTTTCACCCTGCATTAAGCAGCCACTTGTCTAAAAGTATCTAAATTCTTCTCTACTAGAATTCCGGTTTAGAGGGGTTTTACTGTACAATGAAATGTAGAAGATTGGACATTGTTGCCATTTTAGAAACTGCAAAATCAGATTTATCAAATTCCATTAGCAAATAGAGCAGACCCTGATCAGACGGCTCCTATAGGAGCCGTCTGATCTGGGTCTACTCTGTTTTGCAGATGTGTGAAAAGGCATCTATATGAAGGAAAGGGTTATTATGATGTGTAGCCCTACTTAATTAAAATGGCATAATTATTAACACATGAACATTTTTGCCAAAGAAGATACTATAGAAACAGATTTATATTATTCCATTATGGAATATCTGGGTCTACTCTGTTTGCAAAGGCCTATTAATGAAGGAAAGGGTTAATCAATTAATCTCAGCTAGGGTTGTACATTATAAGAGGTGTACTGATCTAACAAAATCCCCCCCCCCCCCCCCAAAAAAAAAAAAAAAAAGGGGGGGGGGAATAACACATTTTGTTAACAATTTCTTCATTGTTATGTTCATTGTAGCTCTGAATGAATGTGCGATTACTTTTTCTTTCAACACAAGTATTTTTTGTAATTTCGTTTCCAATGTCATCTGCAGTATTGAACAATTCATTTGGAGTTTTGTCTTTTATAATGGAAAAAAAACACCAACATAATTCTTTGAATTCTAAATATTCAATATAGAACGACCCATCAGTGTTGAACTATAGAGTATAATCAGTATGAAAAGCTTAAATTTGTTACTGGATTTTATATGACAAACAGTGCAGACCTTAATCAGAGAGAGCTCCCCTAAAAGCCCTCTGAGCTTGGTCGTCACTGTTTACTATACCAGTAAACTTATGTCACTCATCCAAAGGATCAACCCAAATTCCTCCATAGATATTCATAAAACAGAGCTCCAGATAAGATGCGTAAATTGATACATTTTCAAGAATAACTTCTTTATTTCTCCACCAAACCCTATACTGTGACCACTATTTAGAATCATCTCTTCGGGATTATTCTAAAGAATGGTCACAGTATAGGGTTTGATGGAGAAATGAAGGTTTTAGTATTTGGGTACGCATCCTTATCTGTAGCTCTGTACAAGAAATAACGACATCATACATATTAATTGGATTATGGTAATTAGCACATGGATATATAATTTTTTGGCCAAGGCAGAAACTGAAGGATCATATCTATATTGTATCATAAGCAAACAGAGCAGACCCTGATCAGATGGCTCCTGATCTGGGTCTACTCTGTTTGCAAAGGCATGGAAAGGCATATTTATGGAGTAAATGGTTAAATTGTATTTCGTGTCTACACTAGTCGCAAATGCACTTGCAAACAGTATAGACCCAGACTCAAAGGTTACAAGAGGAGCCCTCTGATCCAGGTGTGCTCTGTTTGTTATCCAAATCCTCAAGCAAATTAGTTTAATCTCCTCAAACTGAATGGATTCTATCAATAATCCTTTACTTCAATGACATGCCTTTTTAATTACATCTTTGCAAATAGAGTAGACCCAGATCAAACAGCTCATACAGGAGTCGTCTGATCAGGGTCTGTTCTATTTGCTAATGATATACAGTAAAAACTGTCTATAATGGCCACTAAATTGTGTTAATTGGTTGGTATTTAGGACAGGTGGTTGCTTAAAGCAAGGTGAAAGTAAAACAGAACGCTCCTATAGGAGCGTTCTGTTTTACTTTCACCTTGCTTTAAGCAACCACCTGCCTTTAAGACAAAATATTTGATGTATTTTAGTGGCCATTATAGAGAGGTTTTACTCTAATATAGATATGATTTTTTTCAGTGTCAATATAAATACAGTAAAACCTCTCTATAACTACCACTTAATTACAGGCTACTGTAGCATGTCTAGATAAACATTGTGTTAAAATTTGAGAAGGATCCACCAAGCGGAACTTGAGTTAGAAATGTTGTAACAGACGGGCAGACGGACGGACAGCGCCATTCCATAATACGTCCGTTTTTTTCAAACGGGCATATAAAAAGTGGTCACAACACAGGCTTTGGTGGAGAATAATTGGAGACAATTCTAAAGAGTTGTCATTATATTGGCTTTGATGGAGAAATAACGGTTTTAGTAGATGAATACACACCTATATCTCTTTCTCTGCTATATTGTGGCATTTTTATGAGACAACTCTTCCACTACTGTCAGCATGGTTTTAAGATAGGAGCATTTACTCAGAGGTCCGGATAAGATGTGTAAGTTTAAACATTTTCAAGAGTAGCTCCTATTTTTCTCCACCAATCCCTATAGTGTGACCTCTTTTTAGAATCATCTCTTCGAGACGAATCTAAAGAGTGGTCACAGTATAGGTTTTGGCGGAGAAATGACGATTTTAGTATCTGAGTATGGCACCTTTATCTGTATCTCTGTTTACTTATTCAGCACTAAAGTGAAGAGCATTTTATTCCATGCAGAAGTATCCTTTGTGATGTTGAGGTCTGATAAACAACAATGGTTTAGTTTTATTGCTCACGATTTTCCCAGCTTCAAACAGAAAATGTCTTTGTTTTGCATGACTTCATGTCATAGAATATGCTAGTACAATGTTTTATGTTTAACATGGACACATTTATAATGTTCCAAGGCTTGTGTGGATCTACATGTAAGGATTGTAGTATAAAAACCATTTTAACCTGTATTTCTTAGTGATCACTTCCAAATATGTATTTTTATGAATTTATTTTTCTTGTTGAGGTGTGTTTCTGCTAGAATGATCTCTGGAAAACAATTTGGGAGGCAAAGATTCCTACAGAAGCATTCTGATCCGTGGCTCGACACTTTTTGCCAGTATTTGCCTAATAACGCTTTCCTTCATAATTTAAACGCCTTTCTCAAGCTTTTGTAAATAGAGTAGACCCAGACCAGACAGCTCCTATGGAACAGTATGCTCAGGGTCTGCTCTGTTTGTTTATGGTATGATAGATCTGATTCTACAATTATAAATGACATGTGTCAATAAAACCGAGTCTGCAATTTTCTCTTTTTGTGTTGCAATTTTTGCTCTCAGGGTGGTGGTGGGGAAGGGGGTGTGTGTGTGTGGGGGGGGGGGGGGGAATCACCTCCCTTCAGAATTTATAATCTTCACAACAGCAGGTGTTAAGGGCATGTGTGGTGGCCGTAAAACGTCGCCCCGTACTTCATTCTCAGTGTTGTTATACCTTCGAGATCATGAATTTCAGTACTTCTTGTTCTGAAAATTGAATACCACTTAAGCCGGTGCTAGGGGGCGTGAGCAGTGTTGCACTTTCAATTACTGTTCATGAACAGACTCAATAAACCAAGTCTGCAATTTTCTCTTTTTGTGTTGCATTTTTTGCTCTCGGGGGATCACCTCCCTTCAGAATTTATATACCATTGCAAAAATTGATTTACCGGTAATTAATATTAATGATGTCATTGTTTCTTACATGAATATTTGACCCTTTCCTCCATAAATACGCCTTTCTATGCCTCAGTAAAAGTCATTGTTTGAAACCATTGTGATAAATAGAGCATTTGCATTTTATCACAATGGTTTCAGATCTACACAATTCTAAAAGTTTCCTTTTCTCTAGTAAATGCTGCTTTCGGTGGATTTATTTAAAGAGGTTGGGTCTACAAATAACCTATGGAGGAAAGGGTTAAAAGGGAAAGGGTTAACCTGTTGATTGCTGAGCAAACAATATTGATACAGAAGAGAGGTCAAGTGACATGACATCTCATCAGGAGATGTTTGACACTGGATCAATAGTTGTTCAAGTTTTAACGAATCGAGACTAAGTTCTGAAAGTAAGTGATCCTTCAAAAGCAAATACAGCAATGCAAAAAGAGAAAATTGCAGACTTGTTTTTAGCTCACCAGAGCACTTTTGTGCTCAGGGTGAGCTTTTGTGATCGCCTGATGTCCGTCGTCCGTCGTCGGGCGTCAACAATTTCAACCTTTAAAAATCTTCTTGTCTGAAACTACAGGGTTCTCAGCTTTCATCTTTGGTACATAGCATCATCTGTAGGTCCTCTACAAAAGTTATATAAATTATGCCCCTGGGGTCAAAATTGGCCCTGCCCCAGGGGTTTTCAGTTTTCAATAGAAACATATAGTGAAAACTTTGAAATTCTTCTCCTCTCAAACTAGAAGGTTCTCAGCTTTCATATTTGGCACATAGCTTCAACTTCAGGTCTTCTACAAAAGTTATATAAATTATGCCCCTAGGGTCAAAATTGGCCCCATCCCAGGGATTGGCAGTTTTTTGTAGCTGACAGCTTAAACAGCCCATGGGATCACTATATATGCATAGGAAAAACTTTGAAACTCTTCTTGTCAAAACTACAAGTCCCAGAGCTTTGATATTTGTTGTATAGATTAACTTAGCATACCTTTACGAGTTTTGTTAATATCATAGTTCTGAGGTTAAAATTGGCCCTGCCCTGTGTATATAGACTTTTTCACATCAGAAACTACAGTCTAAAGGTTCTACAGGTTAAAGTTTTCCCCATATTCAGAGATAAGCCAGTGCTCTGATAGGACTAGCTGGCCAGTGGGAGTGTATTGGTAATCACCCTTAGCCTGATCAGTAGAGTAGAAATTGTGTTTAGACAAATTACACACACTCATTTTAGATTGAGAAAACTATGTGGATAATACTCAAAATGCAGAAAGCTCTTAAAGCTTTTTTTCCATATCTATGCAGCATTAAGCTGCCAGCTATCAATATATATCCTATAACTGTATCTGCTGTGAAGTTCAGCTTAATACAAATTCAAGTGTTCTATTGCATCTTGGAGAGCAGTGTCTATTTTTAGCTGGCTATTTTAAGCATACATCTCCCTTTCACACTTTTTGATTACAACTGGATTGCCTCCCTTCTGGATAATGGCAGTTGCAAATTAGATCTGACCTGTAAATAGAACATTTAACCCTTTACTCCATAAATATGCATTTCTACACCTTTGCAAACAGAGTAGACCCAGATCAGATGACTTATGTAGTAGCCATCTGATCAATCTGCTGTATTTGCTTATGATGTAATATAGTGCAAATTGCATTAAATTATTTTTATTTTGTGTACAATATACATGCACTTATAATATGTTTACTTAAGCCTTTCCCTCATATAAATGACTTTTCATGCATTTGCAAACAGAACAGACCCAAATCAGACGGCTCCTATAGTAGCTGTCTGATCAGGGTCTGATCTGTTTGTCAATGGAATTTGAAATATATATATATATTATTAACTCCTCTTTAGACACTGCCTGCGTTCCAAAAAGTTTCAAGACGTCACATGTCAGACCCCTTTTAAAGAAACCTGATCTCGATTCAAATGAACTTAAAAATTATAGGCCTGTATCAAATCTGCCATTTGTCTCCAAAGTATTAGAAAAAGTTGTTGACAAACGCATTGAGTCCCATCTGACCTCAAACAGTCTACACGAGCAGCATCAGTCAGCATACCGAAAGCATCATTCAACAGAGACTGCTCTTCTGAAAGTTCAAAACGATATCCTTCAATCCCTAGATAGAAACGAAATTACAATTCTGGTGATGCTTGACTTATCGGCTGCATTTGATACTATCGATCACGAAACGTTGCTGAAACGCCTGGAAAGAGACTTCGGAATCATTGGGAAACCTCTTGAGTGGATGACCTCCTATCTAAATGACCGCTATCAAAAAGTGTCAATAGATGGGGAATTGTCCACTCCAGTTAACATGAGATATAGCGTGCCACAGGGATCGGTCCTAGGACCGAAGCACTACATCATGTACACAAAACCTGTCTGCTCAATCTACAGAACCCATGGGCTCAGCCACCATTTTTATGCCGATGACTCACAATTATACCTATCATTTAAGCCCAAGGACATTTCCTGTCAACAGGAAGCTTTATCACGAGTTGAGAACTGTCTCAAGGAGCTAGTGTCTTGGATGCACCAGAACATGCTGAAGCTCAATACTGACAAAACCGAGGTCATACTGTTTCATACTAAAAACACAGAAGTACCTGAAGAGATTCATGTGCAAGTAGGACCCTCTAAAATCAAGCCATCTCTGTGTATAAAGAATCTCGGCGCATGGCTCGATTCACAAATGGATATGACATCACACATCAATTCCGTGTGTAGGTCTAGTTATGCACAGCTCCGACGAATAGGTCATATAAGAAAGTATCTCTCGCCTGCTGCTACCAAGACTTTGGTGAACTCTCTGGTTACATCAAAGATAGACTACTGCAACTCATTGCTGCATGGAATTCCAAACAAAACACTGCGGAAGCTTCAAAGAGTGCAAAACACAGCAGCCCGCATCATAACAAGGACTTCTCGATATAATCATATCACGCCGGTTTTGAAGGAACTTCACTGGCTTCCGGTTCAGCATCGGATTGAATTCAAAATTCTGACACTTACGTATAAGGCCATGCACAATGAATCCGCCAAGTACATTGTCGACATGCTTGACGTGTACAGGCCCCGCAGAGAATTAAGATCAGCAAGTAGTTCTTTGTCGTTGGTTGTACCAAAAAGTCGTAAGGTAAAATACGGTGAGAGAAGTTTCATGCATGCAGCTCCCAAACTCTGGAATGCTCTTCCATCAGGCATTAGAGATGCAAGCTCACTGGCATGTTTCAAAAAATCTCTGAAAACGCATTTCTTCGACATATATTATTAGGGCAGTTTAGAAAACGTAGCTGCTAATCGTCGGTTATCATAACTGCTGCATTGGCCACAGAGTGTTGATCCTGCCACTTCCTTATGACTGTGGACTTTTAAACCCCTTTCTTCAAATATAATGCTCCACAAATGTAGAAAAATAGATAAATGAATAACGAAAACCTCATCCATATTTTTATGGACTTCTAGGGAATCCCCTTGCTGTTGAACGTGCGGGTGTTGTGTCAGCGGGATTCCGCTGTCCAGATGTGGTGGTGGCCGAGGGAGTGCTGTTGTCAAACGGGGCATCCCTATATGCTTGGTACCTCTGGTAACTCCAGTTCCAATGCCGGAGGGAGCACCGTAGTGGAACAGGGCATCCCTCTACGGTGTAATTCCGCGCTGGTACATTGGGAATCTTGCTGGCATGACTTGCTACCCTGCCCTTAACCAGTGCCAGGGATTCCTGTTAAGCTAACCAGTTTCCGTATTTTTGCTTACCAGTGAACTGGGTCGTGTAATATATGGGCAGCGGGCAGATTAAGCCTGTACGGTCTAATGCAGCATCGCGTGTCTCATTCAGTCTCGATTTGTCCGATGTGATTCCTTTGCCATTGCAGCCGGTGGGATATGTTGCAGGAACAGTATACGGGATACCTTCTTTAGCTCTACTTTGGCTGGGCTTTTTGGGTTCCCATGATAAGACATTTTATTCTGTAATTAAACTTTGGATATACCCAATTACAACTCTATTAAAATATGATACGCTGTGTACTCCCTCATTGCCATAGCGGGTCGAATAGTGTTTGACTGGAGGGGTTGCATAGTGCACGTATATAACAGTTGTGTATTTGTATTGCTTAGTTTATATGCATGAACTTCAAATTGATCTGTTCTGTTACCCAATTTTCCGGCAATATTTTATGTGCAGTGTTGTATGCTAAACGAATGTACCCAAGTCTGTTGAGTCTGGGTCAAATTTATGGGACGTACTGGCACTGCGCATAGAATGTTCCATTCAAGTTTTGTTTTTTATAATCTGAGTGCGTTGACAGACTATAATAGAGCATAATACGACAGACAGATAAACTTACGGAAAAGATGTAGCTTATTTACCAATGTCCTAAATAAATTCTATTTTATTATTATTCTTATCTATATATAAGTATTAAATATATTTTATTTTAAATGTTCTATAATTTACGCATTATTGTACAGAAAATGTATCTTTGTGAAGCGCTTTTGAACGCACATATCCTGTATGAAAAGAGCGCTATATAAATGTGGGTATAATAATAATAATAATAATAATGTTTCTTTACTTTCTAAAATGGCTATACTGTCCCACTTTCCATATTTCATTACAACTATTTTGTCCATGAATATTCACTAGGTATTGAAATTTTGAATAAACATAGAACAGGGAAAGGGTTAAAAGTACATCAATCTTAAGATAAGATATGAATAATAATATGAACTCATGAAGATGTAATGAAAATATCTGAAATTTTGAACATAAGTATAGATTAATTTATTCTTTCTGAATTAAAATTTGCCCCACCCCAGGGCCGGCTAGTTTTCTATAAAAACATACAGTAAAACCCCGATCTCTCGAACACCTTGGGGACCATAAATTTTAGTTCGAATTAAGGGTGGTTTGAAAGATCCGAGTCTCATATTCGTTTGGTAGCAAATGGTACAGAAATTGTTTGAACGTGAGTTTGAGAATATTTTCATGTCGAAAATGAATAAACAAACTTCTATAACAAAACTCGCTGTTTATGCTGCCTTTGCAATACAATGAAAATACTAATGCAACCCATAATTCTATAAAAACATTGTCCCATTATTCCAAATTTCGTGTTTCTGCCATGAACGTATCTATGCTATGTTTATATCTCGCCATTTTGGTCTGGTTAAAAACCGGGACTGAACGACCAGTCATCATCGTCTCGGTTTGTGTACAACGGTCTACAACCCATTTAAATATCTACGAGAACACACAAAATTGGTAAAATTCCGTTATTTAGATGGTTGCAACAGATCAGTATTGGGGAAAAACTATTCCTTGTGTTTTCGTAAGTGGATTCGCAAATAGGGCCATAAATTAACTCAATTAACATTCACGGATAAAAACAGAGGAGAACAAAAATATCCGTTCAACTGTTATTTCTGCCATTGTGAATGATGAAGTTTCAACATTTCGATAGTGTTATAGCCCTACGATATGACAGTCAATGTTAGCTCAAAACAACCTTCACAAGCACACACATTTAAATTTTAACACCTTCATCTAAAAACATCACACATTCACCCATTGTCTACCAATCACGTAATTATCGGCGAGCTGAGATAGTCACCTGAGAGGTGTGAATCTTCGGTTCGACGCGCAGCCATACAGGTAAGACAACGGTTCGACTTATCAAAGGTACTTTGCACTGTTTTATTAATCAGCGGACCGGGAGATGAGTTCGAGAGTTCGAGTTTCGCATGGTCTAATTATCCGAGGTCGAACATATAGAATTTAAGAAGGAAGGAGTTGGGACCGCAGAATTAGTTTGAATTAAGGGTAGTGAACGAGTTTTCCGGGGTTCGAGAGTTCGGGGTTTTACTGTATAGTGAAATCTTTGAAAATCTTCTCTCCTGATTGTCTGGTGAGCGATGTCAGGGCCATTCTGGCCCTCTTGTTTAGTCTGTTCATAAGCTGAGTTATTGAAAGTGCAACACTCACGGGGCACCCCCTAGCACTAGCTTAAGCGAAATTCAATTTTCAAAACTAATAACATAGAAACTAATGATCCCAAAGGACCAGAAAATAAAACAACACTGAGAATGAAGTATTGGGCCGACTTTTTACGGCGCCAAGTCAAAATTGTTGCAGATCAGAGTATGACCAGACATAATTTATTCAACAGGCTAAGGATTAACCCTTTACTCCATGAATATTCATCTGTTCAATAATCATGACATCATGAATATTAATTAGATAAAATTTTTGTAATAGCACAGGGACACAGGAATGTTTAGCCATTGCAGAAACTGTAGAATCATATCTATTATATCATAGCATGTACAGTAAAACGTCTCTATAACGGCCACTAAATTAGTTGGTATTTAGGACAGGTGGCCACTTAAAGCAAGATGAAAGTAAAACAGAACGCTCCAATAGGAGCGTTCTGTTTTACTTTCACCTTGCTTTAAGCAGCCACCTGCCTTTAGCACAAAATACATGATGTAATTAAGTGGCCGTTATAGAGAGGTTTTACTGTATATGATATGTTTGTCTGTGTATTAGCTGGATACAATAAGGAATTTAATTGAATTTTATGAATTGCGCATGAACACAGACAACTGTAGAATCACATCTGTATTAAATACATCATAAGCAATCACAGCAGACCATGATCAGACAGCTCCTACAGAAAATGAATCTACTCTGCTTGCATAATAAATGTGTCCCTATCAGGTACAGGGTAAATGGCATTTTTCTTACACAGAAAAATACCATCGAACACTGAATACAACTTTATATAGCAGAGGTCCAGATAAGACATTTTCAAGAATAGTGCCTTTATTTCTCCACCAAACCCTATACCTTGACCACTGTTTAGAATCGTCTCTTTGAGACGATTCTAAAGAGTGGTCACAGTATAGGGTTTGTCGGAGAAAGAGTTTCTGTTTGAGATGATTCTAAAGAGTGGTCACAGTATAGGGTTTGGTGGAGAAATGGCAATTTAACCCTTTCCCTGTTCTGTATTTATTACAAATTTCAATACCTGTTCATGGACATAATAGTTAAATTGAAATATGTAAGATGGAATATTGTGACCATTATTGAAACTAAAGAAACAGGTATATCATATTCCATTAGCAAACAGCAGAGCCTGATCAGATGGCTCCTCTTGGAGCCGTCTGATCTGGGTCTACTCTGTTTGCAAATGCATGAAAATGCATTTATATGAGGGAAAGGGTTAAATACGCACCTTTCGGTGTGGAACAGGCAAGGCACAGTTCTATGAAGGTCATGTGTGGAGGCTGTGCACTTTCTGTGTCATTTCTAAATGTTCTGCCTGACTTTTACTGTTTTTGTACAATTTGAAGGAGAAAACTTCAATAGCAATTGGTTTGTTATTTACAAGTTGTCTTGCTCCGTTTTATTTTATCAATATTGATGAACTTGTATCTGTATGAATTAATTTAAAGGGGAATTCTTTGACACAAAGAGACACTCTCTGTCAATATGTTAGGCCTGATATAAGGATATTATAGGCATGGATTGTAATAAGATTTGTCCTCTGGCACTGATTGATATCAGGATTCCATGATAAAGCGATTTAGGTCATGAAAGACGCTTGTCATTATTGATTTAACTCGTTCAGTGTGGGAAACGAGTCACTAATGTGCATTGCAGACAGTGTAGACCCAGATGAGAGGGCTCCTACAGGAGCCCTCTCATCAGGGTCTGCA
Source organism: Azorinus chamasolen (assembly GCA_963576725.1). NCBI lineage: Eukaryota > Metazoa > Mollusca > Bivalvia > Cardiida > Solecurtidae > Azorinus > Azorinus chamasolen. The sequence goes on from OY755251.1 coordinate 54,173,803, forward strand.
CTGTTTGTCATGTAACACTTTTATTTAAAAACAATCCTGAATATTAACAGTAAGCGTGACCTGTATGAACCTTTTAATCATCCATTTTAAAGTTCAACATGAAAAGGGTGAAAGCTCATGAGAAAAAAGGTTGTCATTCCATGCTGCTGATGCTGTATCCCGTATAAATATTACCAGTATTGTTATAGCACTGGTTAGTGTTTCTATTATGTGTGTCATCTAAGGTTGATTAACCCTTTACTAGATATTGATATTCATGTAACAAAAATTTACTTTTATGAATATTTATTACACGTATATCATTTCTTGTAGTGTCTTACGAACATGTAGTGGCTTACTAACACAGGAAATTTTGACCAATGACAGAACTTTTAGAATCAGTTCTATATAATTTCCATAACTAAACATGAACAGATCCTGATCAGATGTCTCTTATAGGGGTTGCTGATCTTGGTCTACTCTGTTTGTTACAAAAGGCGTATCTAGGGACTATGGAGTAAAGGGTTAAGAGTGCAGGCTGGATTAATACAAAACTTCAGGCTAAGTCAAACCAGTAGGTCTTGGGTTATGTGCCCTTCGTCTTTAAAACTTGTAACATTGATGTCAACTTTTTTTTCCAACAAAATATTTGGACTGTTGGTAACTCAGGTAAGTGATTCTTTACTATATACATGTACAGTAGAACCTCGATGCTACGAAAAGAAATTAATGAAGAATTTATGTCTTTGTAGCCAGGTGGCTGCTTGATTCAGGGTGAAAGTCATGCAGAAAGCTCCTAGAGGAGCTTTCTGCATGACTTTCACCCTGCATTAAGCTGCCACCTGTCTTAAAGATCAATAATGATATGTACATTCGATTCTACAAACACTCGAGATTTTACTGTATATATACAATATTGATCTGATACTCAGGGAAGCTAAAAAATGAAATCTACGAAAAGTATAATACTACAGAGTCGTTTTATCAAATACTGAACTTGCCATTTCTCCACCAAAGGCTATGTCTTGTAGAGATAATTCTAAAGAGTGATTATAATATGGTGTTTGATGGACAGAGTTATTCTCCAAAAAAGATGCTTAACTCCTTACTCCAGGCGTACATCTTTGCAAAAAGAATAGACACGGATCAGGCATCTCCTACAGGGTCTGCTCTGTTTGCTTATGATATAATATGGATATGATTCTACAGTTTTTGTCATGGTCAAAACTTTCTGTGTCCATGTGCTATTATAACCCTTTCCTCAATAAATACGCCTTTCTACGCCTCTGTAATAGTCTCTTCTTGAAACCATTGTAATAAATAGAGCATTAATGCTCCTATAGGAGCAAATGCTCTATTTATCACAATGGTTTCAAATTACAAAACTCTAAAATTTTCCTTTTCTCTAGTTAATGCTCCTTTTTGGTAGATTTATTCAAAGAGGTTGTATCTAAAAATAGCCTATGAGGGAATGGGATAACTGTTAATGTCATTAATATTCATGATGTCATTATTTCTTACATGAATATTCATGGAGTAAAGGGTTAATTTACACATCTTATCTCTGCATCAGTTAACCCTTTACTCCATAAATATGCCTTTCTGCACCATTCCAAAGAGTCTTTGTAGACCCAGATCAGATGGCTTGTGTAGGAGCCGTCTGATCAGGGTCTGCTCTGTTTGCTATATGAAATAATGTAGATATGATTCTGTTGTTTCTGGCATGGCCAAACATTTCCTGTGTTCATGTGCCATTATAAAAATACTTTTCAAATCAATATTAACTCTTTCGGCGCTAATGTCGCCTGTTGGCACCATTGAAAACAGTGCAGTCCCAGGTCAGATGCCACCTTTTCAACCTTTCCACCTGTTTTCTGTATTATTTCGGCCCAAGCATACAGGTTTTAAAAACAAATGTTTTACTAATATACTTTTATTATTTATTTTAGAATTATATTAAATATGAATTTATTATTGCAGACGACACTTTTAAATTTGGTGCCAAAAGAGTTAATGATGTCAATAATTTAATCTATTTCTTACATGAATATTCATGGAGTAAAAGGTTTAATACTTACTGCTTTTTCACAGTATCTGTTGAGTTTCACTGAACCCTTAAACCTTTCCCTATTCTATGCTTTTTCCAAATTTCATTAACAAAATAGTTATAAAGAAATATGGAAGGTGGACCATTGTAGCCATTTTAGAAAGTAAAGACACAGATCTTTGAAATTCCATAAGCAAACAGGGCAGAACCTGATCAGATGGCTCCTCTAGGAGCCGTCTGATCTGGGTCTACTCTGTTTGCAAATGTGTGAAAACACGTTTATTTGAGGGAAAGGGTTAAACTCAGAGAAAAACATTTTAATGCCTTTGTAAGCATACTAAATCGTTAAAATGATATAAAGTTATGGGCCCGTCACACCATGACGTTCTGGTCAGCGTTCTATGGCGTTTGAGGAAACTTTGGTAGTCGCCCATGGTCGCTGAGATAGCGCCAGAAGAGCATTGTGTGAACGCTTGTGAATGCTAGTGAACGTCGGTGATCGCCGGGAATCGGCGGAGAACACTGGTCTGGAAAAAAGTTTAAACATGCACAAAAGTTCTCCCTGAGACCAGCGTTCTTCAACGTTAAATTTTAAACGCTGAAGAACGTTAAAAGGAACGTTTTACTAACATTCGATGAGTGTTGCACGCGTTCTGATATCATTAGTCAGTCGTTACTCTAGCGTTACTTGGTTGTTACTAATCGTTTGCTTTGCAGTGAACGACTCACTGGCGACCTGTCAATGCCCGCTGAACGGTCCCCTTTGTGGCTAAAGTAAAACTAACATCAAAACGCTATTCTGTCGTTAGTCACACACTCAACACGCTAGTCTAACGTTCACAAATCGTTCGTTGCGCACCAGTGGCACGTTAGCACACGCTAATGGTTTTCAGGGGTATCTTACTTCATCGCTGTTACACGCTTCTCGCGCGTTAGACACACGCTAGTCATGCATTAGGCATACGTTAATCACACGCCAGATGTGTCTTCCTCATTCTAGAACGCTAAAAAATTGAACGATTGAAATGTTCAGAGAACGTTGACCAGAACGTCATGATGTGACGGCCCCTTGAATCTAATCAATATTGATAACGTCATTACTTCTTGAATTAATATGCATATAGTTACAGATTAAACACAACATGACCTTGAACTGGAAAAAATCATTTTGTAAAAATGTGCCATTGTACGTGGAGAAAGAGATAACTGGGCTAATGTCTTGCTGTGTTCAACTTGGAAAAATTCTTGGATTCCCTTGGGGATATTGCTGGCAACGCTAAATGCTTGTAGTACATCTATTAGTTCTGTTTAGTAATTGACTTTCAGCACCAATTGCCTAATTGCTTCCCACTGTCAAATTGTAACAATGGATATAGGAACTTTTTCAGCCTGATCGGCTCTTTCTTATTGTTGACGACTGGGTACAGTAGATCCTCTCTAAAGGTTAATTTTAGACCCAACCTCCTTGAATAAATCTACCGAAAAGGAGCATTAACTAGAGAAAAGGAAACTTTTAGGATTGTGTTGTTTAAAACCATTGTGATAAATAGAGCATTTGCTCCTATATGAGCAAATGCTCTATTTATCACAATGGTTTCAACAGGTGACTTTTGCAGAGGCGTCAAAAGTCGTCAATATGAGGGAATGGGTTAATAGATATAAGCATAGGTGTCTTTAAAAGCAGATGATTGCTTAATGCAGGATTAGAATAATGCTGAAAATTTCCACAGGAGCTTTCTGCATAACTGCCATCCTGCATTAAGCTACCATCAGCCTTAATGACTCAGAAGTAGACACCTTTTTCATGGAGTCTTAAGAAAGGGTTTTATTGTATATGTGAAATGAATGATTAAATTATCTTTGATACACTTATAATGAGCAGGTATATGACCTTTAACCCTTTGAGTGTCACAGCATTTGCAAACAAGGTCTACCCAGTTTATCATTCAGAGTCCTATTTTAACCCTTTCCCTGTTCTATATTTAGGCCATTTTTCAGTACCTACTGAATATTCATTAACAAAATAATTATAATGAAATATGGAAGGTGGAACATCCTAGACATTTTAGAAAGTAAAGAAACAGATCTATCAAATTCTATTAGCAAACAGAGCAGACCCTGATCAGACAGCTCCTCTAAGGAGCTGTCTGATCTGGGTCTACTCTGTTTGCAAATGTGTAAAAACACGTTTATATGAGGGAAAGGGTTAAAGGCAGTGAGTGAATAAGTGAGTTGGGTTTAAAAACACCACTGCAACACTATATAGGGAAAGATGCATTTTTTGGTGGATCACTCTGTAATATGGCTTGCATTATAGGAAAAAGATAAATGACAGTTGTAAGTGGCACAGACTGACAGATCAGTGGTTGCATTGAAATATGGCAAGGTTACTACTTTGTCTGTAATTCATCAGTATTCGCCCACTATCGTTTCAACTTGTACAGTAAACCCCCTCTAAAACGGACATTAAGTTTTGTATAATATTGGTTTTGGAGACACATGGTAGCTTAATGCAGGGTGAAAGTCATGCAGAAAGCTCTTGCAGGAGCTTTCTGCATGACTTTCACCCTGCATTAACCTCATATTGACGACTTTTGACGACTCTGTAAAAACCATTGTGATAAATAAAGCATTTGCTCCTATAGGAGCAAATGCTCTATTTATCACAATGGTTTCAAACTACAAAATTCTAAAAAAAATCCTTTTCTCAAATTAATGCTCCTTTTCAGTAGATTAATTCAAAGAGGTTGTATCTAAAATAGCCTATGGAGGAAAGGGTTAAGCAGCCACCCAGGAATGTATTAATTTTATTTTACTAGAATTCTGATTTAGAGGAGTTTTACTGTATTGACTTTGACTGGATGCAGCAATGCTATGTTACAACCCGTTTTGTAATAAAGTTGCAAATTTTTTTTAAATGTAATAATTTATTACAAAGCACGGTACCATTGCATAAATAAATTTTCTGCACAACCCTGCAAACTTAGCCCCTCGAATGCAGAATTTTTAAAGTGGATAATGGTCCATCATTGCAGAATGATAGAATCCATTCAGTATGGGAGGATATAGTTACAACTGTATGTAATTTTCAAGAGGAAATTTGAATGGCAAATAGTGCAGACATTTATTAGAATGCTTCAGTAGGAGACCACTGATCTGGGTCTACATTGTTGGGAAATCACATTAATAGTGTTTTCCCGCTTTCAAAGGATAAACCCTTTAATCCATAAGTATGGCTATCTTAACATTTGCAAACAGAGTAGACCCAGATCAGAAGGCTCCTGTAGGAGCCTTCTGATCAGGGTCTGCTCTGTTTGCTTATGAAATTATTTAGATCTTATTTAATAGTTTTTGCCATGGCCAAAATTTCTGTTTTCATTGACCATTATAAAAAATAATCTAATCAATATTAATTATGTCATTATTTCTTACATGAATATGCATGGAGTTAGGGTTATCTCTCTGTATGCTAATTAATTGGGGTCTTTAACCCTTTCGGTGCCAAATTTCTAATTGTTGTCTGCCATCCTAGTTTTTGTTAAATCGTTCAGTAAAATCAGAAAATGAGATAAATTGATACAAACAGAATATTAAAGCACAGATAAAGATATAGAGATTGAGACAAAAAGCGAAGTCCCTGATCAGACACTGCTTTGAAAAGGCAGCGTCAGCGTCTGATCTGGGACTGCACTATTTGTTGTGGTGCATTTATGCGACATTGGCGGTGAAAGGGTTAAAAATTGTTATCTGTTGCAAATTTCTTTGTCCCATTTCTCTGAATAAATACAGTCAGAGTGTCAAGCAGTTTGAATCCTGATCAGACACTGAGTTACTGGCGACTTCTAATCTGGATCCTTTTACCGTTTTCTCAAATTGCCAGTAGGATGCAGGAATTTAAACAATCGAATGACCTGTTTATCTGTGGCATCGATTATGTAAGTCTTATTGTATACGCCTCTAAGAAACTGTCCGTGATTCAGTGGTTTGTGAGTTTTGTTGCCTATTATCCTCATATGGGCTTAACGTGATTTATGTATCTTTCACTAGGGAAAAACATATTGTAGAATTTGTTATTCTATTTGATCAATGGAACAAATGTTGTTATGAGAGATAAGTATCTCTGTTGTTACAGACCTGGAGGCAGTACCAGCAGAATCCTGCAAGACAGTGTTACATAATAAAACTACCCTAATTATTTTTAAGTATTCAGACTCTCCACCAGTTAATTCAAATTGATGTTTGTAACTTTAAATAGCAGCAAATAGTGTAAACCCTAATTAAACGGTTCCTTCAGGAGCTGTTTGATCTTGGTCTGCATTATATGCCTTAAAGTTTGTCTGTCCAACTACTTTGGGGAATTAGGGTATGAGATTTTGTAAAACTGGAATTAAATATTTCTCTGTAACATGCAAAAACCGAACTCCCTGCATGCTTGCAACACATGTGGGATAGATGTGCAATAGTTTGGATTTAACCCTTCACGGTCCATGAATATAATAATGACATCATGAATATTAACCCTTTTCTCCATAAATACACCTTTCTACGCACGCCTCGGTAAAAGTCACTTTTTGAAACCATTGTGATAAATAGAGCATTTGCTCCTATAGGAGCAAATGCTCTATTTATCACAATGGTTTCAAACTACAAAATTCTAAAAATTTTCCTTTTCTCTAGTTAATGCTCCCTTTCTGTTGTTTTATTCAAAGTTGTTGAATCTAAACATAGCATATGGAGGAATGGGTTAAATAGATTAATTGCTATAATAGCACATGCACATATGGAAATTTGGCAATGGCAAAAACTGTAGAATCATATCTATATTATACCATAAGCAAACATAGCAGACCCTGATCAGACGTCTCTTACAGGAGCCATCTGACCAGGGTCTATACTGTTTGCAAAGGCACAGAAATGCATATTTATGAAGTAAAGGGTCAAATGAAATACTGACTAACGCAGCAGCTAATCAGACCTAGATTTAAATGTTTTGCACTCATTTATTGCATTATTAACTCTTTCGGCGCCAATGTCGCCTGTTGGCACCATTGAAAACTGCAGTCCCAGGTCAGATGCCACCTTTTCAAGGCGGCATCTGACCTGGGACTTCACTGTTTTCTGTATTATTTTAGCCCAAGCATGCAGGTTTTTAAAAACAAATGTTTTACTAAAATACCTTTAGTTTAGAATTATATTTAATATGAAATTATTATTGCAGACAACACTTTTAAATTTGGCGCCAAAAGAGTTAAGCGAAATAAAAGAAAAAATAACTTTCAGAATTTCAGCAAATGAGAATTTTATCGACAATAATTACTTTGCATGCAAGCTGTTACAGAGAGGTTCTAGATCAGACAGCTCCTGTCTTACGAGGGTCTGCTCCGTTTGCTTATGAAATGATATAGCTCTGAATTTATAATTTCTACCATTACTGAATAATCCTGTTTAATTTATATACTATTATAAAAAATCAGCTAATAGATATTCATGATGTCATTATTTCTTTCATGAATATTCAACAGGAAAAGGGTTGATATAATCTAGGTCAATAGATCAGGCCTGCAGGAAATGTCAAACTTCTGGGCAATTTAAAACTTAAAATTCTTGTCTTACAAGCCATATCTTTTTGGTTGTTGCACTTTCAGGAAATTTCATTCTGTATCGACTTATATCCTAACCACCTTAACCCTTTCCTCCATAATACGCCTTTCTACGCCTCTGTAAAAGTCACTTTATGAAACCATTGTGATAAACAGAGCATTTTCTCCTATGGGAGCAAATGCTCTATTTATCACAATGGTTTCAATACTACACAATTCTAACATTTTCCTTTTCTCTAGTTAATGCTCCTATTGGGTGGATTCATTCAAAGAGGTTGGGTCTAAAAATAATCTATGGAGGAAAGGGTTTATAAATCCTTTCCTTCCTATAAACACTTTTTCACACCTTTGAAAACAGAGAGGACGCAGATCAGGGTCTGCTCTATTTGCTTATGATATTATGAATGATTAGATCTGAATCTTCATTTTCTGCCAATACCAAAAATATGTCTTTATAAAAGTTCAACTAATAAATATTCATGATATCATTATTGCTTACATGAATATTCAACAGGGAAAGGGTTAAATCTTCGGACATCAAGTTTCGTATCTCTAAGGCTTGGTAAAGCTGAATAAATAGATTAGCCCTTTCCCTGTTCTATATTTATTCCAAATTTCAATACCAACTTCCCCACCTATAATTAGCTGATGTCATGATATGACTGAAATACTGTTAAAACAACGTAAACCCGATAAAAACCAAACCAAAACCAAACCTACCGAATATTCATGGACAAACAATGAAATATGGAAGGTGGGGCATTATAGCCATTTTAGAAAGTAAATAATAAAACTATTAAATTCAATTAGCAAACAGAGCAGACCCTGATCAGATGGCTCCTATAGGAGCCATCTGATGTGGGTCTACTCGGTTTGCATTTTAATGTGTGAAAAAGCATAAATATGAAGAAAAGCGTTAAACAACATGTTGATAAATAGCAGCAAATAGTGTAAACCCTAATCTAATCTTGAAGTAGATTGATACAGTATTATAATGTCATGTTGGGTAAATAGGATAGACCCTCAGTTCAAACTATTCCTTCAGGGGTAAATGTTTGATCTTGAACGGAACTGTTTGCCTTAGATCTTAACGTTAACCCATTACCTTTTAGGCTATTCTATGAATAAATCTGCTGAAAAGGAGCATTTTAAGTTTTCTGGAGAAAAGGAAAATTTTAGCATTGTGTAGTTATAAAATCATTGTGCTAAATAGAGCATTTAATTGTTCCTGTGGAACAAATGCTCTATTTATTACACTGGTTTCAGAAAGTGGTTTTTACAGGGGCGTCAAAAGGCATCAATATGATGGAATGAGTTAAATGCGGGGAAACAAATGTATTACAATTTGCATACAATGTAGACCCAGATCGGGGAGGGGGCTGTAACAATGCTCTTTGAAAAAAATTGCACAGATTATGCATATTGTGATTTAGACAAGCAGATCATATATTACAAAACTATAACAAACATGCCAATCTCAAATTTAAAACCTCCATTCAATAAAGGAAGATAAAACTTAATTTTTAAAAGAATAGATTTTGAATTACCATAATAAAATCAACCAGACACTATGTGGTTGCAAATAGTATACATGTAGATATTAGATTTACAATGTTGGCAAAATATGTAAAAATGTATTTATAGAGGAATTGTTTAACCCATTATCTCATAGGCAATTTTTAGATACAACCTCTGAATAAATCTACCGAAAAGGAGCTTTAACTAGAGAAAAGGAAAATTTTAGAATTTTGTAGTTTGAAACCATTGCGATAATAGAGCATTTTGCTCCTATAGGAGCAAATGCTTTATTTATCACAATGGTTTCACAAAGTGACTTTTACAGAGTCGTCAATATGAGGGAATGGGTTAACTGTGGAACAAGAAGATGTGGAGTAACAAGGAGTTTGGTGTGTAAATTAATTGTTTGCAGCAAACACCATGTATTAAATCCTGTCGCACAAGACCAATATGACATCAAAACTGTTAGCCACTTTCATTGCAGACCTATCACACCGCTCAACTCTTTCCCCCATAGGCTATTTTTAGACCCAACCTTTTTGAATAAATCTACCGAAAAGGAGCATTTACATGTTCTATAATTATGAACTATAGTAGAGAATTCGAAGAATTTAAGATACTTTCAGGCAGGTGACTGCTTAATGCTCCTTTGGGAGCTTTTTGCAAGCCTTTCACTCTACATTAAACTGCTACCTGTCTTAACCCTTTCCTCCATAAATATGCCTTTCTACACCTCTGTAAAAGTCACTTTTTGAAACCATTGTGATAAATAGAGCATTTGCTCCTCAGGAGCAAATGCTCTATTTATCATAATGCATGGTTTCAGAACTACTGTGCAATATTCTAAAAAAATCCTTTTCACTAGTAAATGCTCCTTTTTGGTAGATTTATTCAAAGAGGTTGGGTCTAAGAATAGCCTATGGGGGAATGGGTTAAAGACTGACATTGATACTTGTTTGAATGTCAGGTTTAGAGGGGTTTTCCTGTACTATTATACAACAGACAAACAGGCTCGTTTTCAAGATGGCTTTGATATATCATCATTTCTCATCATGTATCTTGCCCATGATCCAGAGTAATAGGAGCCAGCAATATTATTATTATTCCCCTCAGGGAAGCTTAATAACCCTTTCCCTGTTCTATATTTATTCCAAATTTCAATACCTACTGAATATTCATGGATGAAATAGTTATAATGAGATATGGAAGGTGGAGCATTGCTAAGCCATTTTAGAAAATAAAGAAACAGATCTATCAAGTTTCATTAGCAACCAGAGCAGACTCTGATCAGACCACTCCTTATATAATATTATAGAAGCCATCTGATTTGGGTATACTCGGTTTGCAAAGGTGTAGAAAGGCATATTTATGGAGGAAAGGGGTAACTGCGAGTTTCCTGCGAGATTTTCCCACTCTTTAATTTATGGCCAAGATAAAAATTCATGAGCCATATATTGATATATTTATTATAAAATCTCATATTTCTTGTGGTAATAGTTATGTTTTAGTTATAATGCTCAGTTGTTTCATGAGTGTAATTTGTTAACCCTTTCCCTCATATAAACCTGCTTCATGCATTTGCAAACAGAGTAGACCCAGACCAGATGATTCCTGATCTGGTTCTGCTCTGTTTGCTAATGGAATTTGATAGTTCTGTTTCTTGACTTTCTAAAATGGCTACAATGTTCCACCTTCCATATTTCGTTATAACTTCATAAAACAGTGTTTAAGAAATTTTGCTACATCAAACTCCGATGTCTGCTTTCCAGATCTATATAATTCCATTAGCAAACAGAACAGACCCTGATCAGATGGCTCCTGTAGAAGCTGCCTGATCTGGATCTACTCTGTTTGCAATGCCATGAAAATGCTTCTCTATCAGATAACGGATTAACTAAAGTTTTATAATGACATATGAACACAGGAATTTGTGGCTATAGTAGACACTGTAGAATCAGATCTATATTATTTCATAAGCAAACAGTCTCAGCAAACCCTTTGCATACTGCTCCAATGAAAACCATTTGATCTGGGTCTACCTTGTTTGCAAAGGTATTAACCCATTCCTTCATAGGCTATTTTTAGACACAACCTCTTTGAATGAATCTACCCAAAAGGAGCATTTACTAGAGAAAAGGAAAATGTTAGAATTGTGTAGTATTGAAACCATTGTGATAGAGCATTTGCTCCTATAGGAGCAAAATTTTAATGCTCTATTTATCACAATGGTTTCAATAGGTGATTTGTACAAAAGCATATTTATGGAGGAAATGGTTAATATAAAGATTCAACATACATTACACACTGAGAGTGTGGGGAAAAAAGAAAAATGTACCTTTACAATTGTAGTTGACAAAACTATTCTTGGATGACAAGTTTCCCCAGCTTGCCAAATGTTTATTATCCCTTACAGTCCCGCTATATTTTAGCATCACTAGTACTATTCCTTGTGAAAATGTTTTTGTTACAAGATGGTTGTAAAAAAAACTAGTAAACAAGTCGTGATGCACGAACAGTTTCATGTTTAACCCTTTCCTTCATATTCATATAAACGTGTTTTCACGCATCTGCAAACAGAGTAGACCCAGATCAGACGTCTCTTATAGGAGCCATCTGATCAGGAGCTGCTCTGTTTGCTAATGAAATTTGATAGATCTGTTTCGTTAATGCTCCTTTTCGGTAGATTTATTCAATGAGATTGTATCTAAAAATAGCCTATGAGGTAATGGGTTAAGAGACAGTGGTGCAGCAGTCAAGACACCAATCCCAGTGTTGTCACCATTCTTTAGAATTGTCTCGAAGAGACGATTCTTAAAAGTGGTCACAAAGTAGGGTTTGGTCAAGAAATAAAGAAGTTACATTAAATTTTGAAAATGTTTTAATTATGCATCTTATCTGGAGCTCTGGAACCTGTTGAGGCACATATTGACACATGTATAACCCTTTACTCCATGAATATTTATCAAAGAGTTAATGACATCATGAATATTAATTAAATGTGTATTTGTGGAGTAAAGGGATTCAGAGTTTTACACACAGAGAATATTACTGGAAAAAAGGAAAATTACACTTTGATAATTGAAGTTGACAAAATATTCTTGGATGACAGTTTCCTCGGCCTACCATAGATTTATTACCTCCTTGCATGCTAGCGGATGATTACCTGTGCAGGCAGTTAGAATCCAGATGAGACACCCAAGTCACTTGACATCTCATAGATCATGATTGTAGACACACCCTCTCAGAGTCAGGGTCTGCATGCAAAATTCTCTTACAAATTATAACCTTTTTTACTCAGAATGGAGTTTGTTGTTAACCCTTTACCTCATAGGCTATTTTTAGATCCATCCACTTTGAATAAATCCACCGAAAACGAGCATTAACTAGAGAAAAGAATTTGTTTTAGAATTCTGTAGTTTGAAACATGATTGTGATAAATAGAGCATTTGCTCCTATAGGAGCAAATGCTCTATTTATCACAGGGGTTTCAACAGGCTATTTTTACAGAGGCGTAGAAAGGCGTATTTATGGAGGAAAGGGTTAAACAGTGATTGGTCATTCAACTTTGAAACTTCAGCATTCGAAGGGTTGATAGCATGCAAGGAGTTGTGAGACGTTATTCTGGTAATGAGCTCTTCTGTGTGTGTTTCAGGCATCAGCTGGAGGTACTGCTGGATGATAACAAGACAACCAGAAGAAATGCTGATAGACTTCTCCGGACAAAGGTCACCATGTAAGTATATAATTATAATAATATGTATTATGCTTATTGCACAAAATTACTCAGAGAGACAGCTAAAACTTAGACAAACAGTGCAGATCCAGATCAAACTGCCCTATTTGTAAGTCAAATTTAAAGTTACCAAAATGATGCCAAATTCAATTACAGTAAAACCCGTCTAAACTGGACATTCAATTTAGTGTAAATATTCAATTTAGTGTAAATATCGATCTTGGAGAAAGCTCCTCCTATCACCCCGCATTAAGCAGCCACCAGCCTAAAAGTATCTCAATTCTTTTCTACTAGAATTCCAGTTTAGACTGGTTTTACTGTATTCAGTTTTGCAAACTGGTGGAGACTGGATGTCGGAATACTTAGGGTAATTAGATATCTTTGTATATACAAGTTACCAAAATTGTGCCAATTTGACATACAGTAGTACGCTCTAAGCTGGAATTCTAGAAGAGAGGAATTTAGATACTTTTAGGCAGGAGGTTGTTTCATGCAAGGGGAAAGTCATGCAGAAAGCTCCTACAGGAGCTTTTTGCATGACTTTCACCCTGCATTAAGCTGCCACCTGTCTACAAGACTGATATTTATACTAAATTGAACATTCGGTTTAGAGAGGTTTTACTGTACCATTATTCTGCTTTAGCCCTTTCACCGCCGCAGTCGCATAAATGCACCACGACAAATAGTGCAGTCTCAGATCAGACGCCGCCTTTTCAAGGTGGCGTCTGATCAGAGACTACATTATTTGTCTTAAAGTCTATTTCTATATAATTATGTGCTTTATTCCTTTGAAATTTGCATTTATTTATCTCATTTCCTTATTTTACTGAATGATTTAACAAACTTGGATTGCAGACGACAATTAGAAATTTGGCGCCAAAAGCGTTAGAAACCCAGAGTGGGAGACTGGGCTTCTGAATTCTCGGGGCGATTATGTTATGTTCTTTATGTAACACAAGAGGTTTTGTTGGTTTGTATTGGGCTTTTATGTCATTTTTACAGTATTTCAGTCATATAGCGAAGTCCAAGTGATTACAGGTGGAGAAAGACTGTGGAGGTTTTTCATGCATAGAACAAATAGCATTGTTATGTGCACAGAACACCCTGCTGGTAGAATCACAGACCTTTAACAAGTCATCTGGAAGGCTTCCTCACATGAAAAATCCAAATACCCAGGCCGGTATCCGAACTACAGCAGTGAGGGACTTGGTGATTGTCATTTGAACACCTTAACCACTTGACCATGGAGACCCCTTATTAACATAAATAGGATTCTATGTGAACAGTCTAGACCCAATCTGGCTGTCTTGTTACGGTCTGATATAGGCTTATAAGATTAAACCTTTCAACACTTGTCATCTGCTTCATCTCTAAAAGTATATATTTCTTTGACACAGAATGTTTTTACCATGGCAGAAACCGTAGAATCATGTCTTTATTACAGTAAAACCTCTGTATAACGGCCACTGAATTGTGCAAATTAGTTGGTAGTTAGGGCAGGTGGCTGCTTTAAGTAAGGTGAAAGTAAAACAGAACGCTCCTGTAGGAGCGTTCTGTTTTACTTTCACCTTGCTTTAAGCAGCCACCTGCCTTTAACACAAAATACTTGATGTAATTTAGTGGCCGTTATAGAGAGGTTTTACTGAAGATCATAAGCAAACCGAGCAAACATTGATCAGTCACTGCTCCTATAGGAACCATCTGATATGTGTCTCCTCTGTTTGCAAAGGCTTAGAAAGGTGTATTTACGGAGTAAAGTTTTAAAATTAAACTGTTGAAGCATTAGATTCAATATTATTAAAGATTGAATTAGTGTCAATTTGCAGATAATGATTCGGTGTACAGGTGTTGTCAGTTGATTCAATATTGATTTTGATATCGATGATGCACAGGGCTGTACCTTAACCCTTTATTCCATAAATATGCCTTCTGCATCTCAAATTGCAAACAGAGTAGACATAGATCAGACGACTCCTGTAGGGGCTGTCTGATCAGGGTCTGCTCCGTTTGTTTATTATTAGCTCATCTGAGCAAAGCTCAGGGTGAGCTTTTGGGAGACTTGAATATCTGTCGTCCATCGTCAACAATTTGCTTGTGAACACTCTAGTGGTCACAATTTTAGTCCAATCTTCATGAAACGTAGTCAGAACGATTGTCTTGATAAAATCTCGGACAAGTACGAAAGAATTTGATAGCCATATTTCTTTATATCTATTTTTAATGAATATTCAGTAGGTATTGAAATTTGGCCTAAATACAGAACAGGAAAAGGGTTAAAAGAAGTTGAAGCAATAGCAGCTGCTGCCAGATACATAAAACCAAATTCAGGTCAAGCAGTGGAGGGTGATGTAAGAACAAGTGGTATATATATACAGTAGAACCCCTCTAATGCGACCACTTAATAAATACACATGGTTGTCTTTATAAGCAGGTGGTTGCTTAATGCAGGGCAAAAGTAATGCAGAAAGCTCCTCTAGGAGCTTTCTGCATTACTTTTGTCCTGCATTAAGCTACCACCTGCATCTAGCACTCATAATTATACCTCTTTTAGGTGGTTGCATTAGCGGGGTTTTACTGTATATCTGTTTTATGTGAAAAAAACTCGGATCTCTGCCACATGGGTGAATGTTTGATTGTAAAGATGAGCCATGACATAACTATAAGAAGTAGCAAACAGTGTAGATCCAGACCTATTAAAATCTGGCTTCCGAATACAGGTTTCCTTTATCAACTATAAATTATCAACAATACATTGTGACGGTTTAATTGTCTGAGAGTTTAATTTTTTTTAAAGAGATTAAATATGTCAGTCTGCTCTGTTTGCTTATGATATCATATTGATATGATTCTAAAGTTTCTGCCATGGCCAAAAAATCCATGTTTCTGTTTGCTATTATAACAATTAATCTAATTAATATTCTTGGTGTCATTATTTCTTGCATGAATATTCATGGAGTAAAGGGTTCAGAAATAATGACATCATGAATATTTATTACAGTAATTGTTATAATAGGAATTTTTAGCTATGGCAGACACTGTAGAATCATATCTATTTTATATTATAAGCAAACAGAGCAGATCCTGATCAGCCTGTAGGAGCCATCTGATGTGGGTCTACTCTGTTTGTAAAGGCATAGAAAGGTGTATTTATGGAGTAAAGGGCTAACCTATCTAAAGCAGCCTTTGAAATTTGATGAGGACACAGGTGCGTCTTTATCCCTTTATTTGTTGAATATTCATGTAAGAAATAATGACATCATGAACATTTTCTTTGGGTGAATTATTATCATGACATTTGAATACAGGAATGTTCTGGCCATGGCAGAATCTACAAAAGATATTTAATTCCATAAAGAAACAGAGCAGACCCTGATCAGATGGCTCCTGATTGATCTACATCTACTCTGCTTGCAACGGTGTCAAAAGGCATCTCTGTCAAGTAAAGTGTTAATCATTTGTGAAGAGATAGACCACTGCAACTCTTGATTATTTTGTACAGTATATATATTAACCCTTACAATGCTGAATTTTCAGATGGACTATTCCAAAATTCAAACAGGACAAGCTTATGGTGAATATTCAGGGATTTTTCTAAAGAAAAGTGTAACATGACAAACAGTGCAGACCCTGATGAGAGGGCTCCTCTAGGAGCCCTCTCATCTGGGTCTACACTGTTTGCAAAGGATACTAGTGACTCATTTCCCACATTGTAAGGGTTAAATAGGCTTTACCTGGAAAGATGCTGTGGAAACAAAAGCATATGTGGTGTAACTGCAGTGGGGGTATACCTGGCAGTGGAGACTTGTGGCAGTAATGTCAGGAGCCATAAATAACAGATAAACTCTATGGAATAGTAATTTTTTTATGATGGATTTAAGAATGATTGGAATTCTACTGTACTGAGGTATGGTTTTACATAGTCTTAGTCTTAAATATGTATATGCTGGAATTTAAGAATTTAAGAATTATGCTGCAACAGAACTCAGTAAATGTTTGTTTCATTAGTGACTCAAACCTGCATACAGAATGATGGGTGTTAGCGGCTGTCATGGGTGACAATGATGAAATTGAATATTAGGTTGACTAGGGTATGTAGTGGGGTGGGTTGGGTGTTTTTGACCCATTCCCTCATAGGCTATTTTTAGATCCAACCACTTTTGAATAAATCTACCGAAAAGGAGCATTAAATAGAAAAAAGGATTTTTTAGAATTTTGTAGTTTAAAACCATTGTGATAAAAAGCTCATTTGCTCCTGTAGGAGCAAATGCTCTATAGTATCACAACGGTTTCAACAGGTGACTTTTACAGAGGCGTAGAAAGGCGTATTTATGGAAGATTTATAAGGGTTCGAGATCTGAATAATGTGCTTCTAAAGTTTATAGCACCATGTTGAAGGATAGGGCTCTTTCGCAGGTCAAATTGGGAGGATAATACCTTGCTGGGTGTTAACATTTAACCCTTTCAACATTAAATTTTCAGTATTCAATTAACCCTTCGCTTGCTGAATTCTAAAATACATTTCTCATTCTTTACCCATGCCCTGTTGTATAATTACATTTATAACATAACTCGTGGCTTCAGCGTGACGTAACACTATCATTTATTTTTTGATAATCATGGGCATATATTCACTAGTGAATAACATTCGAACGACCGAACTGTATTCATACGCGCTATCAAAACAAACAAACTGGCGGACGGTGACCTACCTGTCAACGATTGAGTCACGATAGATGGCAAAGGATTGTTGGCACTTGCGCCTTAATTTCGATAAAATAATACAAATTGTAATCGCTGTCAGTAATTATATACAAAATGTATGCCAAAAAAGACCTACCAGCTACTCTGACCCATACAATCCATTCTACATAGATAATGCCTCCACAACTTTGCATTTTCTTCACCGCATGTCCTTTTGTTTATGCAGATTTCTACTCATAAAAATATCTCGTCAATCAACAACTATAGTCATCTGAATCCAGCACAGCACAAACATATTTCAAATATGCTATACTCAGCTGATCGCGAAAATCTTCCTCCTGTTCCAACACATTTTATGCAGCAGTTCGTACTGAATTTTTTGTCCATTTCAAACATTTTCACTGAACTTTAATCGAGATTTTTGTTTCTCGATGGAAATGTCCATGTCCATGTGTATACAACACTAATGAAGGGCTTAATATACCAAAACGAAGGCGCATTTTGAATCCCATTGACAGCGAGTGTCAGACGTGTTGGCGACTGTATGTGGGTCATTTAAATGGCGCGCTTTACATAGACACAAGTTGTGTACAATGACGTCATAATGTGACGTGTTTGTAACTATGTATGTCAAAACTAAACTCAAAATTTATTTTGACGTGTTTCTGTATGTTTTTGTATCATAAACTATCACAGTTAAATTGAATACCAGAGGGGTCTGAATTAGATCCTGGTTGATATGACAGTAAGTAAAAAATAAAGTTGGAAAATTAGGACCTGCTTTGCCCCAGTTACCTAGCGAACCTAATAACACCTTTCATTCATCATTTCTATATGTAAGGAGAATTTATAACAATCCACGTTACTGCTGAAATATTGGCTGCAAATAACATTTGTGTGTGTTATGTTATAAATAGGATCTTGCATTCGTGTTCATGATTATTGGATTTATTAAATTCGTCTTTTTAAAACGATAAAAAACTCGCTAAAGCTCGTTTTTATCGTTTTTAAAAGACTCATTTAATAAATCCAATAATCAAGAACACTCATGTAAGATCCTCTATATATCTTCACTGTGGACAAGTATTTCGCTGTGCAATCACTGCTGTGGAGTGCACTGGTTGCACAATCAACTTGTAAATAGTGCAGACCCTGATGAGACAGCTCCTGCAGGAGCTATCTCATCTGGGTCTTCACTATTTACAGGTAGGTATATTGACGTGAACAGCAAGCGAAGGGTTAACTATACAGTTCACTCAGTATGCTGGTAGATGTTGAATGACAAACAGTGCAGACCCTGATCAGTCTTAGTGCTTCTCCAGGAGCTCTCAGATCTGGGTCTACACTGTTTGCAAATAACAATGCTTGCTTGTCCTTCATTCAAAGGTTTAATGAATAGACAGTATTGAATGGGGGAATAAGTCATCTGACATTTTGAAAACAGTATAGACCCTTGAGAATATATAGACACAACTGTTAACCTTTATGACACATGTACATGCTACTTTGAAAGTTTCAGCATAACCTGTTACCTGATGATTTTTTATATAATGAAAAAATGATTTATGGACATGAAAATAGAATTATTAACCCTTTCCTCCATAAATACGCCTTTCTACGCCTCTGTAAGAGTCACTTCTTGAAACCATTGTGATAAATAGAACATTTGCTCCTTAGGAGCAAATGCTCTATTTATCACAATGATTTCAATACTACACAATTCTAAATTTTTCCTTTTCTCTAGTAAATGCTCCTTTTGGGTAGATTCATTCAAAGAGGTTGGGTCTAAAAAATAGCCTATGGAGGAAAGGGTTAATGCCAAGAAGAATCTGCAGAATCATATCTCATAATCTGTATTATTTCTAGGCAAACAAAACATATTACCCTTTATAGGGACAGTCTGATATGGCTCAAACTCTCTTTGCAAAAACGAAAAAAAATACATCTATTAACCCTTTCTTCCATGAATATTCATGCAAGAAAAAGATGACATCACGTAACAAAGTAGATTAACGGTTGAGTGTTATAATAGTACATGAAGACAGGAAGTTTTGGACATGGCAGAAAGTGTAGAATCATATCTGTATTATATCATAAGCAAACAGAGCAGACCCTGATCAGACGGCTCCTCTAGGTGTAGAAAAGCATATTTATGGAGGAAAGGGTTAAAGGAAAAGTGTAAAAAAAAGTAAATTAATTAGGACTGGTTTCACTGCACGAGACCATATCCTTTATGTTGCGATACTGTATCGCTTTCTGTTCACTAACCTTTTGAACACTTTCAAAAGGGAATGACTCATCAGAGTTTAACTTTAGAGTCCATTCAGCTAGAGGAGCTTGAATGATAAACAATGCAGACCCAGATCAGAGGAGTCCAGTCAGAGCCCGTTGATCTGGGCCTACACTGTTTGCATATATGCCAGTACACGTTTACCCACACTCAAAGGACTAATGCATGTATTTGTCTGTATGTAGAGTGTTCTTAGAGATAAAACAATTAAAGCTCTTAATCTGGATTACCCAGTGTTGTAGCAAAGATATAATGGCTCAGAGATAAGAGCATTGAAAACATACATTGGTAGAAAATACAGTAAAACCTCTCTACAAGGCCACTAAAAATGTAATTCATTGTCTTTAACCCTTTACTGACCATACATATTTGTGTAAGAATTATGGCTGTATCATACCATAAGCAAACAGAGCAGACCCTGATCAGATGGCTCCTACAGGAGCCATCTGATATGGGTCTACTCTGTTTGCAAAGGCAAAGAAAGGTGTATTTATGGAGTAAAAGGGCTAAGGCAGATGGTAGCTTGATGCAGCATTAATGAAAGTTATAGAAAAAGCTCCTATGTAATTGTAGCCGGGTAGAGATTATGGTGAATTAAGTTGATAGGCTTTACTGTGTGGCTTGGTAGCTCAGTCGGTAGAGTGTTGGCATGGTAAGCCAGAGGCCCTGGGTTCGAGTCCCAGTCGAGTCACAACTTTTTCACCATGTTACATTTGGCGCCCAATGTAAATAACCCATAAGGTGGTTTATATGAAGATAATATGAAGATTATTGGAAGATAATGTGTAGTAATAAGAAACTCGTGGAGTGTTCTTTGAGTAAGAATTCGGGACGAATTCTTGTGTAGAGGGGGTGCGTGTAGCCGGGTAGAGATTATGGTGAATTAAGTTGATAGGCTTTACTGTGTGGCTTGGTAGCTCAGTCGGTAGAGTGTTGGCATGGTAAGCCAGAGGCCCTGGGTTCGAGTCCCAGTCAAGTCACAACTTTTTCACCATGTTACATAATTTTGGTAATTATGACTTTCATTCTGTATTCATTTTAACTACTTACTGATAATTAAAGATGCCTTTTGATGCCTTTGCAAACAGAGTAGACCCTGCAGGAGCTATTTGATCACTTTCTGCTACAGATTGCATGGCATACAGAATAGACCGAGACCAGATGGCTCCTGTAGGAGCTTTCTGATCAGGATCTGCTGTGTTTGCTTACAGTATAATATACATGTTGATATAATTCTACAGTTTCTGTCTTGGTTAAATATTCATGTGTTATTCTTAACCCATTACCTCATAGGCTATTTTTAGATACACCCTCTTTGAATAAGTCTACCGAAAAGCAGCGTTAACTAGGGAAAAGGAGAATTTTAGAATTTTGTAGTTTGAAACCATTGTGATAAATAGAGCATTTGCTCCTATAGGAGCAAATGCTCTATTTATCACAATGGTTTCACAAAGTGACCTATACAGAGTCGTCAAAAGTCGTCAATATCAGGGAAAGGGTTAAGATACAGCTGATTAACCCTTTCCTCCATAAATACACCTTTCTATGCCTCTGTAAAAGTCACTTTTTGAAACCATTGTGATAAATAGAGCATTTGCTCCTATTAGGAGCAAATGCTCTATTTATCGCAATGGTTTCAGAAACACAAAGTTCTTAACATTTTCCTTTTCTCTAGTTAATGCTCCTTTTCGGTAGATTTATTCAAAGAGGTTGGATCTAAAAAAAAAAGCCTATGGAGTAAAGATGATGCATGATGCTATTACTTCTAACATGAATATTCATGGAGTAAAGGGTTAAAACACTGGTGAGCCATTCCACTTTAATATTCACCATTCAAAGGGGGTCTTGATAACCCTATGAAGCAGTTACTCAGCATTTTATTAGGAGCAAAGGCATTTTAATGCATGCTGTCAGGTCAATTTGTTTTTTGAAATGGGAAAAAAGATAGAATGAAGCAGGTGGCAGTTATTTTCATGTAACATGTTCAGACTTAGCAAATGCTTATTGTATGTGTGAAGACTGAGAGCAGCATTAACCATTTGGAAATAGGAATAGAGAAGGTAAGACTTTGATAATACAGTAGTACATAGGAGTCTTAACCCTTCGCTTGCTATTCACGTCAATATACCTACCTGTAAATAGTGAAGACCCAGATGAGACAGCTCCTGCAGGAGCTGTCTCATCAGGGTCTGCACTATTTACAAGTTGATTGTGCAACCAGTGCATTCCACAGCAGTGATTGCACAGCGAAATACTTGTACACAGTGAAGATATATGTAATTATACAACAGGGCATGGGTAAAGAAGGAGAAACGTATTTTAAAATTCAGCAAGCGAAGGGTTAACCCTTTCCCTGTTCTATGTTTTTTCCAAATTTCAATACCTACTGAATATTAATTAACAAAATAGTTATAAAGAAATATGGAAGGTGGAACATTGTAGACATTTTAGAAAGTAAAGAAACAGATCTTTTAAATTCCACTAGCAATCAGAGCAGACCCTGATCAGACGGCTCCTATAGGAGCCATCTGATCTGGGTCTTCTCTGTTTGCAGATGCGCGAAAATGCGCTTACATAGAAGAGATGAATCCAGAGTGGTCACAGTATATGGTTTGGTGGAGAAACAAGGATTTTAGTATTTGAGCACGCACCTTTATCTGTTACAGCTCTGAATAGCATTTCATTTGTTTTTCAATTTAAACATTTCAAATATGAATGTTCATATTACTTAGTCTGTGAGAAAACTTTGTTTTTCCTCGATAAAAGTCCGAAAATTCAAAACTATCTCGACAGAATGTCAGGCTATTATCAAGCTGATTCTCTTGTTTCTGCTCAATGTTCTGTTAACAAGCAATCATGATAAAGCTGATCAAATGTCACTGGGCCTTGATACAAATTGCTGTATGTCTGATAGGTCTTAACCCATTACCTCATAAATATTTATATGGGAAATAATGAATATTTGATTATCAGTTAACCCTTTCCCTCATATAAACGTGTTTTCACCCATTTGCAAACAGAGTAGACCCAGATTAGACGGCTCCTAGAGGAGCCGTCTGATCAGGGTCTGCTCTGTTTGCCAATAGAATTTGATAGATCAGTTTCTTTGCTTTCTAAAATGTCTACAATGTTCTATCTTCCATATTTCTTTATTTTGTTAATGAATATTCAGTAGGTATTGAAATTTGGCCTAAATATAGAACATGGAAAGGGTTAACTGAGTTTTATTATGGCGTCATGAACGCGATAATTTTGAACATGGGAATTATGAACGATGGCAAAGACTCTAGAATCAGCTTTATACCGGTATTATTTCGTAAGCAAAGACAGCAGACAATGATCAGACGAGTCCCTCAGGAGCTATCTGATCTGGATCCGATCTAATCTGTTTGTGAAGGTGTGAAAAGGCATTTGTAAGAGCTAAAGGGTAAGTTTTTCCACCCTAAATAATTGTACTCTGCAAATATCATTGCCAGCTGCTACTTTAACACTTTCCCTCATATAAATGTGTTTTCATGCATTTGCAAACAGAGTAGACCCAGATCAGATGGCACCTATAGGAGCTGTCTGATCTGGGTCTGCTCTGTTTGCTAATGGAATTTGATAGATCTGTGTCTTTACTTTCTAATATGGCTACAATGTTCCACCTTCCATATTTCATTTTAAATATTTTGCCCATGAATATTCAGGTATTGAAATTTGTTATAAACATAGAACAGGGAAATGGTTAATGTTTCAATTATCTTTTTCCTCCATTTCTCTTCAGATATACAGGTCAGAATGTCAAACACTGTGAGACTCTAAAATGGGGGGCATATAGTAATCGCATTGTCCGTCCGTCCGTCTGTCTGTTCGTCCCAAATTTCGTGTCCCTTCCAAAACCTTTTTTATCTGTGAATGGATTTCAAATTAACCTGGCACAAATGTTCACCACACAAAGACGATGTGTCACGTTCAACTCCCTGGTGCATGGATCAAAGGTCAAGGTCGTCCATCAGGGTCAAAGGTCGGGGCATAGTCTTTCACAAACACATCTTGTTTTACATGAATATTCAACAGGGAAAGGGTAATAATGGCCTTGTTGATCTAATGTAGGAATTTGTAATAACCTTTTCAAATTGTGTAGTTTTATCTGGATCCAAATATTTTGATACTCAGGTACTGAAAACATAACAAGAGTTAGCTTAAATATTATAGTTAGTGTTTTCAGCATCTAAGTTTCGCCTCGACAAGCATATTATCGTTGGCATGTATTTTCTGTCTGTAATTTTAGTCCTTTATTTCATGAATATTGGTGTAAGAAATAATGACATCATGAAAGTAATTTGATTCATTGTAATAGTAAATGGATACAGGATTTTTTTGCCATTGCAGAAACTGTAGAATTCATAATCTGTAACATATCATAAGTGAACAGATCTGACCCTGATCAGATAGCTGTCTGATCTGGGTCTACTCTGTGAAGGTGTAGAAAGTTGTATTATGGAGCAAAGGGTTTATTTTGTTCAAACATTTGAAATCTTACAAATAGAGACTTGAAGTTGAACAATGAACATACAATGTACTTGTTATGTATAGTATACTCATTTTATTCAGCTGCAAAGTCTGAACCAGGAACCAGGTTCACCAAACAAAAACTTTTACTTTGGATATAGCTTTTGAATTAATAGTGACATACATCATTTTTGCATGCATACTGATATCTCTTGATGTTGCAACTTTTGAGTGGTGCCATGTCAAGATAAAGGTTAAATTTCAAGATTAAAGGTCATACTTATAGGTCAAAGGTAAAACTTATAGGCCAAAGGGAACATTGGGGTCATAATGTTTAACAAACACATCATGTTCAAAGTTATAGTCTAGTTTAGTATGTTTGTAACCCATTCCTCCATAGACTATTTTTAGACCAACCTCTTTGAATGAATCTACCCAAAAGGTGCATTTACTAGAGAAAAGTAAAATTTTAGAATTTTGTAGTTTGAAACCATTGTAATGAATAGAGCATTTGCTCCTGTATCACAATGGTTTCTAGAAGTGGTTATTACAGAGGCATAGAAAGGTGTGTTTATGGAGGAAAGGGTTAACCCTTCGCTTGCTATTCGCGTCAATAATACCTACCTGTAAATAGTGAAGACCCAGATGAGACAGCTCCTGCAGGAGCTGTCTCATCTGGGTCTGCACTATTTACAAGTTGATTGTGCAACCAATGCACTCCACAGCAGTGATTGCACAGCAATATACTTGTACACAGTGAAAATATATGTAATTATACAACAGGGCATGGGTAAAAAAGGAGAAATGTGTTTTAAAATTCAGCAAGCGAAGGGTTAACAGTAAGTCTCAGTCAATTTAGTATGAACTAAAAAAAGATTATGTGTACAAAAATGAATTTGAATGACAAGCATTGCTGACATTAATAATCAAGGATTTCTTTGATCTAGGTATGTACTGTTTGCAATTTACAACTTACTATTTCCTGCATGCAAGGGTTAAAATTCAATTATTCTATAATTGTGTACAGCTGAGAAGAATATGGTAAAAGAAGTTGGCAATGGCAAAACAGTCAGAACTTGAGAATGGAAGCAGGCTGCACTATTTTGGGAGTCGAATGACATGTGATACAACAGATTTTGATATAAAGTCCCAAATATAGTAACTGTATCAAATGTGTAGCCTTTCAGTACTGGAGTGTATACAAATGTTCTAGTGTCAGGATATTATATATATGATACAATAAAGTGCATTCTCTTGTAGTTCTGCTCTGTTCTACGCAGCTTGGGTTGTGTAGGCATACAGAAACAAGTCGAAAATGTCCATTATCGTTCAAAGAATTTGCGAGGGAATTTTGAATGGCAAATGGTGCAGACACTCAGATCACAGTGCTTTTCTAGGAGTCTTCTGATCTGGGTCTACACTGTTTGCATTGAATGCCACTACAGTCCTCTGGGAGCCCTCTTCACTGAGTCTACACTATTTATTTATATGCCAGTACACTCGTTTCCAGCATTCAAAGGATTATCCCTTTCCTTTTCACACATTTGCAAACAGAGTAGACCCAGATCAGATGGCTCCTTATATAGGAGCCGTCTGATCAGTGTCTGCTCTATTTGCCAGTGGAATCTGAAAGATCTGTTTCTTTACTTTCTAAAATGGCTACAATGTTCCACTTTGTCCATGAATATTCAGTAGGTATTGAAATTTTGAATAAATATAGACCAGGGAAAGGATTAAAGGTAGAACAATTGTGTGTAACAAAGCAAATGGTAAGATATTAATGTATAAGTTACTTGGGATCAGATTGTATTACAAATGATGTTAGGTCAATGAAGCTTTTCATGTTCATATAGTGTGTAGAACTGATAACTCATAGATACAGTAACACCGGTCTTAAGCGACCTTTAATTGATTTTATCATTATATAGAGTGTTAACCCTTCCTCTGTAATATGTCTTTCTACGCCTGTACAAACAGAGTAGACCCAGATCAGACGGCTCCTGTAGGAGCCGTCTGATCAGGGTCTGGTCTGTAAATTGCTGATATAATATAGATACGAGTTTACAGTTTCTGCCATGACTAATAATAATTGTGCGCATATTCTATTATAACAAATCAATTTAATTACTATTCGTGATGTCACTTTTTCTTACACGAATATTCATGGAGGAAAGGGTTAATGTGTATGTTACCAGGGGATCAGATTGTATTACAAATGATGTTGGGTCAATGAAGCTTTTCATGTTCATAAACATTTCTGTGTTGAACTGTGATAACTCATTATAGTACAGGAAAACTGGTCTTTTTAAAGCAACCTTTAATTGATTGATCATAGGATTGTTAAAATTTGGTAAGTGGTTGCTTATTGCAGTGCAAAAGTAATGCAGAAAGCACCTGCAGGAGCATTTTGCCTTACTTTTGAACTTCATTAATTAAGTTACCACCTGTCTTAAGGACCCAGAATTAGATTTCTTTTAAATGGTCTCGTAACTCTTTCCTCCATAAGTATACCTTTCTACGCCTCTGTAAAAATCACCTATTGAAACCATTCAATAATTGTGATAATTAGAGCATTTGCTCCTATAGGAGCAAATGCTCTATTTATCACAATGGTTTCAATACTACAAAATTCTAAAATGTTCCTTTTCTCTAGTTAACGCTCCTTTTTGGTAGATATATTCAAAGGGGTTGGATCTAAAAATAGCCTATGAGGGAATGGGTTAAAACAGGTTTTATTGTAGATGTTAACTTTGTTTCCTGTCGTATTAGATTTCAGGCTAATAGCAGGATTTGAGAACTGAAATGTTGGAACTACTTTCCTGTGCATTTAAAGTTGGACTTTTATTGAAACAGTTGTCTGTGAAGAGGGTTTCTTAATTTGGCTACGTTGTTAAGCTGGATTATTGAGAAAGAGGATAATTACGGAGCATTTTTTCAAAGGTACATGGTATATTTACATGTAATGATTTTGATTTACAATAATGCTTGATTTAAGCCTTTATATAAATGCCTTTTCATACCTCTAGGAGCTTTCTGCATTACTTTTGTCCTGCATTAAGCAACCACCTGCTTATAAAGACACCAATGTTTATTCATTAAGTGGTCGCATTAGAGGGGTTCTGCTGTAATTATAATTCTATAGTTTTGCCATTGCCAACAATTCTTGTATCCATGTGCTGTTATAACAATTATATCTAATTAATATTCATGGTGTCATTATAATTTCTGAATATTCATGAAGTAAAGGGTTAAGCAGCACAAATAAGTGCACAACATATTCGAGGGCTTGGTGTAAAACTATTGTAACTCCTTCACTTTGTGAAGGAGTTACAATAGTTTTGCTCCAAGCCCTCGATATGGGTCATAACTTTAATTTTACATTACATTTTGAGTAATTCCTGCTTTTCTTCTCCTAGGCAATGACGCATGCATGTGTTCCTTAGGACTCTATTTTCTTTTAAATTTATGATTTTACGTTTATTTTCCGCAGAACACTGCAAATTATAACAGAGGAAAATATAAGATGAGAAAATTTAACCCTTTCCTCCATAGGCTATTTTAGACTCAACCTCTTTGAATGAATCTACCCAAAAGGTGCATTTACTAGAGAAAAGTAAAATTTTAGAATTAAAAAATGTAGTTTGAAACCATTGTGATAAATAGAGCATTTGCTCCTATAGGAGCAAATGCTCTATTTATCAAAATGGTTTCAAGAAGTGACTTTTGAAAAAGGCATAGAAAGGCGTATTCATGGAGGAAAGGGTTAAACATTTATAAGAATAATATCTGTTTTATTTCTTCACCAAACCTTGTGTCACCACTATCTAGAATGGTCTCTTTGAGGTGATTGTAATGAGTGGTCACAAAACAGTACTCAGTCTAGAAATGATGACCTGGTGTCAGACAGTCAGAGCCTTTCTCTTATAATTACTGACGTGATATCAAGTTACTCTGACCAGATGCCAGATCATTCTCAGTTTGACTTGTTGCCAAGTCATTCTTCATTTGAGCTGGTTCCGATTCATTCTCATGATCAATCTGATTGGTTTCGTGTTGCTTTTCACCATAAAGGGGCACCGAGTTATTCTCTTTCTTTGTGATTAGAGGCTGCACATCAGTTGACAGTATAATTAATGATGTTAGGTCATGGTCAGTGTCCAAATGAATCACATATCACCCATATTACCTGAATTTCATTCTGATTCATACTAACCACCAGGCTACTCTTTTCTTAACCCTTTCCTCCATAGCTACGCCTTTCTACGCATCTGCAAACAGAGTAAACCCAGATCAGACGGCTCCTATAGGAGCTGTCTGATCAGGGTCTGCTCTGTTTGCTTATAGCATAATATAGATATGATTCTAAAGTTTCTGCCATGGCTAAGAATTACTGGGTCAATGTGTCATTATAAAAATTAAACTATGTCAATGTAATTAATATTCATGACATCATTATTTCATACATGAATATTCATAGAGTAAATGGTTAATGAATATTCATGCAAATAATTCAGAGTGAATGTTAATTAACTTAATGTTAATCTTTGTATTGGCATAATGACCCTTAATACTCCACGAATATTCATGTAATAATGAAATATGCATGGAAGGTGGAACATTTTAGCCACTTTAGTACTATAAAATTCCATAAGCACTTAAGAGGACAGACCCTGATCAGATGACTCCTGTAAGAACCGTCTGATCTGGGTCTACTCTGTTTGCAAATGCGTGAAAAGGGTTTACATGAAGGAAAGGGTTAAAGACCTATAATTTGGCTCCTTTTGAGTGATCACTTATTTAATCAGGCAAAGATATTGTACAGTCAACATATCTGAAGTAGACTTTGTGATGTAACATAATATACCCCTGTTTTACACCTTTTGATCTGAGTATCTATAATTGGATCTCTCATTTTTGTTCACCCTTTAAACATTGATTGACTGAATCTTGAGTCTTAATCCTTTGAATGTTGAATTTACAAAGAAAAATGATCGTCATTGTTTAACAATAGATCCATCATATGAAAGGTTTAAATTTGCTGAGAGGAATCTGTTTGACAAACAGTGCAGAACCGGGCTCCTCGAGAAACCCTTTTATGTGGGTGTACACTATTTGTGAATCACCAATGCACTCATTTCCAGCATGAGGCATAAGGGGTAATTAATAAGTCCATTCATGCAGACAGTGAGAAGTTGATGGCAATATATTAATTTAACCCTTTCCCCATAAATACGCCTTTCTACACCTCTGTAATAGTCACCTGTTGAAACCATTGTGATAAATAGAGCATTTGCTCCATAGGAGCAAATGCTCTATTTATCACAATGGTTTCTAATTACAACATAATTCTAAAAGTTTCCTTTTTGCTAGTAAATGCTCCTTTTGGGTAGATTTATTCAAAGAGGTTGGGTCTAAAAATAGCCTATGGGTTAAATTAATCAATGTATTGATACCTCTGTTATTAGAGGTCTACATTGCTGTGTTGTTTTTTAAGCAGCTGGACTCCTAACTTTTGGAGACACTCTGGGAAATATGTTAACTAAATTTTTCCTAACCATGTAGACACTGATCAGAGAGCTTTTACAAGATCTAGAGCCAAGTTGAATATTATTTGTTCTAACTGGAGTTGAGGTTATTGCTATGACAAACTATAGTCTATGCTATTTGCTGTATGTTTAGCTAGATTTTAGGCTGAACATTAGGGATAATATAAAGCATGATTAACAATCAATAGCAGTGTCTATAGACTGTTTTTATTAATCCAACCTTTCAAATATTGATATTGTCTTCATGAGGGTGCCTACTGTGTATTCTAAGGCTAGTTTCTATGTCTATCTAGAGTACAGGCTAATTGCTATATATATAGCTATGACATATGTCTAACTAGAGTAAGCTGTTCGCTCTGTCTAACTAGAGTACAGGCTTTGAGTACAGGCTTTGAGGTATGTCTAACAAGAGTCTAGGCTATTCACTATGTCTAACTGGAGTCTTAGGCTAATTGCTATGTCAAACTAGAGTAGTAGGCTAGAGCTCTGCAATGCCTAAGAGTCTAGGGTATATTTGCTATGTCAAATTCTGTTTATGCCTTCCACAAGGACACTGGGAGGCATTATAGCCTTGCTCTTGTCAGACTCAGTCCATACGTTCATCCGTATATCTGTATGTCTGTTATGTCCCACAAATCTTTTGTGTCCAACTCCTTATACACCAATGGGAGAATAAAAATACTTCACTTTCACAGATGTCTGCAACCTTGATGTGAATGATGTATGACTGTTATTGTAAAGAAGAGAATTTTGCTCTGGCCATTTATATCAGAGTTATAGGACTTTGAAATTTACTTCACTATACATTGTATAACATATTGTGAAAAGAGCTTGGTTTAGAGACAATATCGCTAGGGGGCCGGGGCATCCGTGTTCTATGGACACAATTTTCAAACTTTATAATAGTTATATAATTATAATGTCATCCTTTTCTCTTTACAAATGACAAAACAATTAGCTTTATATAATACATTTACAGTAAACCGGCTTGCTAATTCTTACTTGTAGTAAACAAGAATTTAGAACTTTAACCCTTTCCCTGTTCTTAGTATAATGTTTATTCCAAATTTCAATACCTATTCAATATTCATGGACAAAATAGTTATAACAAATATGGAAAGTGGAACATTTTAGAAACTAAAGAAATAGATCCTATCAAATTCCATTAGCAAATTACCCTGATCAGACGGCTCCTATAGGAGCCGTCTGATCTGGGTCTACTCGGTTTGCAAATGCGTGAAAACACGTTTATATGAGGGGAAGGGTTAAGGCACTGGTGGCTGCTTAGCCCTATCCCTGTTTAAATAATATTCATGTAAGAAATAATAACTTTAATATTTATGAGTTGAATTTTCATAATGGCAGATGTACAGAATCATGCAGTTTTGGATTTGGTAGAAACTGCAAAGTCAGATCTATTATAATTGCATATTAAAGCAGACATCAGATACTGATCAGATGGCTCTTACAGGAACTGATCTGGGTCTACTTTGTTTGCAAAGGCATGAAAAAGTGTATAATGGAAAAGGTTAACCCTTTCCTCCATAAATACGCCTTTCTGCGCCTCTGTAGTAGTCACTTCTTGAAACCATTGTGATAAATAGAGCATTTGCTCCTTAGGAGCAAATGCTTTATTTATCCCAGTGGTTTCAATACTATATAATTCTAACATTTTCCTTTTCTCTAGTTCATGCTCCTTTTGGTTAGATTCATTCAAAGAGGTTGGGTCTAAAAATAGCCTATGGAGGAAAGGGTTAATCCATGGTGAAAGTCAGTTTCAACACCAGTACAGCTGTCCATGTCAGTCTTTTAACACACTTGTTCACTATCACAATGACTACAGTCAGGTAAGAGGCCATTACTCTGTCATGCATATAGAGTTATGGCCCTTTAAAATGTTGATTGTTACAAGAACAAAAGAGTGTTTGCATATTTATGTGGAGCTCATATTTCTTGTTTAGAATA
Source organism: Azorinus chamasolen (assembly GCA_963576725.1). Lineage (NCBI taxonomy): Eukaryota > Metazoa > Mollusca > Bivalvia > Cardiida > Solecurtidae > Azorinus > Azorinus chamasolen. The sequence goes on from OY755251.1 coordinate 54,205,676, forward strand.
TGCCTGGGTGATACATGTTCCATGCACCCGAGGAATTCAAGGCAAGTTGGCATATATTTTATTTACTGTGTCGGTACAAGAACCTTAAATCATGTTACCTATTTGCAATAAATTTACCCTTTCCCTGTTCTATGTTTATGACATATTTTAAAACCTGCTGAATATTCACGGACAAAATAGTTGTAAGGAAATATGGAAAGTGGAACATTGCAGCCATTTTAGAAACTAAAGAACCAGATCCATTAGCAAACAGAGCAGAAGTATAAGAACAGGAGCCATGTGATCTGGGTCTTCTCTGTTTGCAAATGCGTGAAAAAGCATTTATGTGAAAGAAAGGGTTAATTAGAAATGTTGATTAGAATTTTTATGATGGGGTGGAGGTAAACACTATGTATTTGTACTTTATTGAAGTGTTCTTGAAGTAAATCACTACTGTATATATAGAAAATAATAAAAATGTCAAGTTGATAAGTGCTTAACCTTCTTGTATGCTCAATATTCAAAATTGGATAGTCCATCATTGTTTAAAAATGGAGTCCATTCAGTCTAAAAGGGTATAATTTGCAAGGAGATCTTGATAGACAAACAGTGCAGACCCTGATCAGAGGGCTCCCTTAAGGAGCCCTCTGATCTGGGTCTGCACAGTTTGCAAATGACAAAACACTCACCATTTAGTGAATTGAAGGGGTTAATTGATGAAACACACTTTCTCTATCAACAAGGATAATACAAAACTGAGAGCTCATATTGTTCTGTTTCTTGTCAGTTGGTAAAGAAAGTAACATAAACAATGGAAAATCAGACCCACCCTTTGTATCAAGATATTGTAAACACTTTCCCAGTTCTCGATAGATTTCCCTGCAATTGATGGTTGCAAAACAGTATGATGTAAATTTTGATGGTTTTAACTGGAGCTGTAGATTATGGTGTGTGTTTTAGATACTACAGTATAACCCCGCTAATACAACCACTTAATGAATAAACATAGGTGTCTTTATAAGCAGGTGGTTGCTTAATGCAGGGCAAAAGTAATACAGAAAGCTCCTCTAGGAGCTTTCTGCTTTATTTTTGTCCTGCATTAAGCTACCACCTGCATCTAGCAACCAGAATTGTGCCTCTTTTAGGTGGTCGCATTAGCGGGATTTTACTGTATTATCCTTTCTTCAGGAAATCCTATGTTGTGAATACTCTTTTGAATCATCTCGAAGAGGCGCTTCTAAAAAGTGGTCGAAACGTTGGTTTTAAAAAGATTGTCTTGAAGAAGAGACAATTCTAAATAGTGGTCGCAATAAAGGGTTTAAAAATTGTCTTGAAGAAACTATTCTAGAGCGATCAAATCATAGGGTTTGATGGAGAAATAATTTTAAAGGAGCTGTTCTTGATAAAATGTTAGATTTCATACATATTATCTATGCCTCTGTTTTTAATTCTTTACCCATAGAAAGTGTGAATCCCTGATGACTTTTACTGACAGATTAGATCTAAATGTGTCCTTAATCCTTTCCTCTATAAATAGGCCTTTCTACGCCTCTGTAAAAGTCACTTTTTGAAATTATTGTGATAAATAGAGCATTTGCTCCTAAGGAGCAAATGCTCTATTTATCACAATGGTTTTAGAACTACACAATTCTAAAAATATCCTTTTCTCTAGTTAATGCTACTTTTCGGTAGATTTATTCAAAGAGATTGGATCTAAAAATAGCCTATGAGGGAAAGGGTTAAGTAACAAGAATTAGGATCAGAATAGCTTGACTTTCGATTATTCGATAATATCACCTGTATACAAATAGAGTAGACCCAGGAGTTGTCTGATTAGAATCTGCTATGTTTGCTTATAAAATAACCTTACTGTTGCAGAAACTGATTCTGAACTGCCATATTCTCATCTTATATTTCAGTACAGTATAACCTCTCTAAACCGGACGTTAATTTCGATTTAAATATCGGTCTTGGAGACAGGTGGCAGCAAATAATACAGGGTGTTAAAGTCATGTAGAAAGCTCCTCTATGAGTTTTCTGCACGACTTTCACCCTGCATTAAGCATTAAGTTCTGCCTAAAATGTCCTAAATTGTTCTTTAACCCGTTCCTCCGTGAATATTCATGTAAGAAATAATCACGTCGTGAATATTAATTGGATTATTTAGTTATAATAGCAGATGGACACAGGAACTTTTAGCCATGGCAGAAACTGGAAAATTATATCTGTATTATATCATAAGCAAACAGAGCAGACCCAGATCAGACGGCTCCAACAGGAGCCGTCTGATCTGGGTCAACTCTGTTTGCAAAGGCGTAGAAAAGCGTAATTATTGAGTGAAGGGTTAATAAAATTCCGGTTTAGAGGGGTTCTACTGTACAATAATAAATAGTATTGCCTGAATTTTCATGCAAGAAAAGCCTAACATGAAAAACTAAGCAGATGAATCAGTGGACAAAAAAGCAATGAAAAAGAAGAAAATTACTTGCAATTTCCGTATAATAGTTAATTATCTCTTTGTATGCTAAGTAACTGTTTGTCTGCATTGGTTTCATTCATTGCAATTCTAAGAGTTCATATTTATCTTTTGCATATCTCCCTAAAAATAGGTCAAGATTGTCAAACAGTTTGGATCCTGATGAGATGCTGCATTACTCTGGATTCAGACTGTTTGCATAGGTAATCACAACTTCACAGCAAGTGTTCAAAGAGTTTCAAAGATGTCAATATCCTTCACTGAACAGTCGGTGTTCCATGACTGCTAGCTATAACAGTGTACCAGCCAGGCTGTCAGGCCGACAAGTGGTTGCGCAACAACGTTAATGCACCTGCAGTGTTGTTATAGTATACGTGTCTACGATATAAGCGTGCAGTGTACAATACAGGATGTTAAAACTTGGCCAGCTGTGCGCTAATACATTTGTCTGGATTAACCTTTAAGGTGTACAGCAGTGTTGTTGGTTTGTTATGTGTTTTGTTGGTTTTTCTACTGATTTTGGAATATTTGTGCAACAGTGTGTTAACCCTTTCCCTCATATAAACGTGTTTTCACGCATTTGCAAACAGAGTAGACCCAGATCAGACGGCTCCTAGAGGAGCCGTCTGATCAGGGTCTACTCTGTTTGCTAATAGAATTTGATAGATCAGTTTCTTTGCTTTCTAAAATGTCTACAATGTTCCACCTTGCATATTTCTTTATAACTATTTTGTTAATGAATATTCTTGGGTATTGAAATTTGAAATAAACATAGAACAAGGAAAGGGTTAACCCTTTATACCTCGTGAATATTTATATCCCAGGCTACAAAGTTGCTCGGGGAGGGGGATATATAGTGTTTGACCCATTCGTCCATCAGTCCGTCTGTGTATCATAATGCATTGTTGTTCATCTAGCACTTTCATTTCTTGAACAATTATATCTTAAATTTGCTTTAAGAATTGTCATGAATATAAGCATGGATGGGTTAGATTTTCAGGGGAATCTGTCATGGGGAGCCACTTTTTTCTCTGACAATGTGGCGTCGTGGGATACTGATATGTGAAAGTCCTCGCAAAACTTTCTTAATATACGAATTGACGACTTCATTAATATTCATTAACCCTTTACTCCATGAATATTCATGTGAGATACAATGACATCATGAATATTAATTACATTCAGTTTTACGAAGGCATACGAATATAGGACGTTTTGGTCATGGCAGAAACTGTATATATAGATCTGTATTATTCATTGAGTTAAACGGAGCAGACCCAGATGAGACAGCTCCTTCGGGAACCATTTGATCATGGTCTACTCTGCTTGCTACATGTAAGTCATTAAAAGGCGTATTTTATGGAATAAGGGCTAAATTAATTTTTATGATTAACCCTAAACAAAGGAATTTTTTATCATGGCAGAAATTGTGGAATTAGAACTATTATGTATATGTCATGAGTGAACAGAGCAGATCCGAATCAGATGGCTCCTACAGGAATCCATCTGATCTTGGTGACTACTCTGTTTGCAAATGGTAAAGGCTTAATCATAATATGTAGACTTATAAAGAGATGATGGTTTATGATCTAAAATGGATATCTGTGATCTGATAATGTAGATTGATATTTTTTGTACTTTATAATAACCGGCATTCCCTCATATTGATGACTTTTGACGACTCTGTAAATGTCAAATTGTGATAAATAAGAGCATTTGCTCCTATAGGAGCAAATGCCCTATTTATCACAATGGTTTCAAACTAAAAAAATCTAAAATTTTCCTTTGCTCTAGTTAATGCTCCTTTTCAGTAGATTTATTCAAAGAGGTTGTATCTAAAAATAGACTATGAGGTAATGGGTTAAAATGTACTACTGTTTACACTTTACTTCATAGATATGCCTTTTAATGGATTTGCAAACTGTAAACCTATAGGAGTCGTCTGATCAGGATCTGCTCTGTTTACTTATGGTATGATATTGGTAAAAATTTTATCAACTTTTTACCTGCTAGAGACACCATGGTGAACAGAGAAAGGTTTAACCCTGTACTCCATACAGGAGCCTTTTTAACTCATTCCCGCATATTGACACCTTTTGACACCTCTGTAATTAGTCACTTCTTGAAACCTATTGTGATAAATAGAGCATTAAATTTTGCTCCACAGGAGCAAATGCTCTATTTATCACAATGGTTTCAAAACTACACAATTCTGAAAATTTCATTTTCTCTAGTAAATGCTCCTTTTTGGTAGATTTAATTAAAGAGGTTGGATCTAAAAATTGCCTATGCAGGAATGGGTTAATGCTTGTAACATGATCCATCTGATCATGGTCTATTCTATTTGCTTATGGTATAATGTAGATCTGATTCTACAGTTTTTGACACGGCCAAAAATTAATGTGTTCATAATTATGCTATTATAGAAAAAAATTATGTAATAAGTATTCATGGTGTCATTATTTTTACATGAATATTCATGAAGTAAAGTGTTAACCCTTTCCTTCATATAAAGTTTTTTTCACACATTTGCAAACAGAGAAGACCCAGATCAGACGGCTCCTATAGGAGCCGTCTGATCAGGGTCTGCTCTGTTTGCTAATAGAATTTGATAGATCTGTTTCTTTAGTTTCTAAAATGGCTACAATGTTCCTCCTTCAATACTTCATTAAAACTATTTTATCCATGAGTATTCAGTAGGTTCTGAAATTTGAAATAAACATAGAACAGGGAAAGGGTTAAAAGGCTTCTGTATCAAGTAATGGGTCAACAGTCGTGTGTTTTGCCATCATCATGATCATTTTAAGTATTTCCAACTTGGTCATTGCAGCAGAGGAAATAAGCTCTCAATTTGCCAAACGATGACAGATGAGTGGCAACATGTTATAACCCTTTCAGTCTTCATTGTTCAAAGTGGTATTTCCCATCATTGAAATTAGTAGAGTCTATTTATTATAAAAAGGGAAAGCTGTAATGAAAGAAAATGTTGGAGTGGCAAACAGTGTAGAGTGTAAACCCTGACTCAGGAACTCTCTAATCTGGATAGACACTGCCTTCAATTGAAAATGCTTTAAACATATGACCAACATTTAAAAGGTTCAAGTATTGGCTCCTATTTGATGAATTTATTACAACTATGGCAATCTCTGCCTGAGATGCCAAATAAGTCTTAACCCTTTCCTTCATATAAAATGCCTTTTCAGATATTTCAATTTTGTCTGCTCTGTTTGCTGATGGAATTTGATAGATCTGTTTCTTAAAGTTTCTAAAATGGCTACATTATGTTCCACCTTCCAATTAAATCATTATAACTACTGGTATTTTGTCCATGAATATTCAGTACATGTAGGTATTGAAATTTGGAATAAACATAAAACAGGGAAAGGATTAAGAGGTATTTCATCAGAATCTGAAACTCAAACATAAAAAGTGAATTATGATCTGTATAGATTAGCCCAATACAGAAACTGAATTGATTGAACCATAATGAATTGCATTTGATTGAACCATAATGAATTGCATTGAATAAACCATAATGAATTGCATCAGATGACAGTTGTTATAATGGGCAACAATGTATGGGCGTCAATGGTTGAGAATGCTAACCAGGTTTCACTGAATTAGTTGTTGACGATGTTATCTTGCCTATCAATGATTCAGATCACATCACTTGAATACATTGACTGTTCCGACAGGTATAACTGATACATGTACAGTAGAACCTGTCTTAACCCTTTCCTCCATAGGCTATTTTTAGACCCAACCTCTTTGAATGAATCTACCCAAAAGGAGCATTTACTAAAGGAAAGTAAAATTTTAGAATTTTGTAATTTGAAACCAGTGTGATAAATAGAGCATTTGCTCCTATTAGGAGCAAAATTAATGCTCTATTTATCACAATGGTTTCAAGAAGTGGTTATTACAGAGACATAAAAAGGCGTATATATAGAGGAAAGGGTTAATCCATTACTCCTTAAATATGCCTTTCTACATCTTTGCAGACAGAGTAAGCCTAGAGGAGCCATCTGATCAGGGTCTGCTCTGTTTGCTTATGATACATATGATCGATTCTAGTTTCTACCATGGCCAAAAATTCTTGTGTCCATGTATTATTAATCCAATTTATATTCATGATCTCATTACTTTTAACATGAATATTCATGGAGTATTGGGTTAAAAACCAACCATTAGATATATTTTGGGGTTTTAAGGTGGATGGTTGCTTAACACATTACCTCCTAGTGATGCATTTTTGCGTCTCTATAAATTTCACATTGTGAAACCATTGTGATAAATAGAGCATTTGCTCCTATAGGAGCAAATGCTCTATTTATCACAATGGTTTCAAACTACAAAATTCTAAAATTTTCCTTTTCTCTAGTTAATGCTCCTTTTCGGTAGATTAATTAAAAAAGGTTTGGTCTAAAAATAGCCTAGGAGGTAATGAGTTAATTATGCAGGACAAAGGTAATGCAGAAAACTCTGCATAATAAACAATCATCTTCATTATAAGACTTCTGTGCTTTATATGTATGTGGTTGCTTAACCCTTTCCCTGTTCAATATTCATGTAAGAAATAATGACATCATGAATATCTAGAAGCTGAATTTCTATAATGTAATCCTTTCAAGGAATTTTTGTGCTTTGACAAAAACTGTAAATCAGAGCTTTATCATGTCAAAAGCAAACAGAGCAGACCCTGATCAGACAGCTCCTATAGGAGCTGTCTGATCTGGGTCTACTCTGTTTGCAAATGCATTTATATGATGGAAATGGTTAACCCTTTACCTTATGAATCATTATGCAAGAATCTGTCACTTCATGAATATAGATTGGCTGATTTGTTTTAATGGTTACTAAACAAGCAAGTTTTTGGATATTTCAGAAACTGTAGGATCTGATCAATATTATTTTATAAGCAGACAGAGCAGACCCTGATCAGATGGCTCATACATGAGCCATCTGATCTGGATCTACTCTGTTTGCAGAGACCTCAAAAAGACGCCTCCATGAGGGAGGGTTTAAGTATGTTTGACTGTACACTGACAAATCATGCATGAAAAGATGGTTGCATGGATAAAGTTTCAAATGAAATAAGTGCTCACTTCATTAGAGGCTGCCATGATGATTGTGTCTCATTTCATTTCTTTTCTCTAATGTGACAAGGTATTGGATATTTGATCTTCACCATACTTTGTTGCCTCAAGGCACTTAACCCTTTCCTCCATCTATTTTAAGACACAACCTCTTTGAATCAATCTACCAAAAAGGAGCACTTACTAGAGAAAAGGAAAATTTTAAGATTTGTGTAGCTTTGCTCCAATATGAGCAAATGCTCTATTTATCACAATGTTTCATAAAGTGACTTTTACAGAGGCGTAGAAAATTGTATTTATGGAGGAAAGGGTTAATGTGACCACAGCTAAGTATATACAGCTACCCAGTAAGTATACAGACAGACAAATTTAGGCAAATAGTGCAGACCCAGATCCAGTAGACCCCGAATGAGCCATTTGATCAGGGTCTACACTATTTGCTTTTATGTCAGTCTATTATTTAAGGTTATCAGAATGGTGCCAAGTTGAATTATGCAACTTTACAAAGCCATGGAGAGGGGATATGAAGGGTTAACCCTATCCCTCATATAAATGCCTTTCATGCATTTGCAAACAGAGTAGACCCAGATCAGATGGCTCCTATAGGGTCTGCTCTGTTTGCTTTTGACATGATATAGATCTGGTTCTACAGTTTTTGTCCAAGCAAAATTTTTTAACATTATGGAAATTAAGCTAATAGATATTCATTATGTCATTATTTCTTACATGAATAATGAATAGGGAAAGGGTAAAATCACAGGTGATACAGCCAAGATAATATACAATGTACCTGCTAGCATTCTTATGTAAGTCTTCAGCTTCTCCACCTTTTAGCCTTCCTTCTTGAGTGTCTGATAAACATATTTATTTGATTGTATATATATTTATTTGATTGTATATACAGAGGCATTTCTGGCCCTTTGAATGCTGAATTTTCAGAGTTGAATGATTTATGACAATTTTAGCTTGTCTGTTTTGAAGAAATCACGAGCTATTGTCGTAACTCCGGCGTCTGCGTCGTCGTTGTCATCGTCGTCCGAAATCTTAACATTGACCATAACTTCTTCAATTTTTCATTTACAACCTTCATTTTTGGTATGCATGTTCATCTTGACAATGATGAGAGACGAGCATTGGCACCCACTTGCGGTGCTCTTGTTTAACCCTTTACACCGTAGATAAGCCTTTTAATACCTTTGCAAACAGTAGACCAAAATCAAATGACTCCTGTACCTATGAGCCATCTGATCAGGGTCTGCTCTGATTGCTTATGGAATTCTTCAGTTTCTACCATCACATGGTCAAACTTTCTTGTGTTCACATATGCCACTGTAAAACATTCATCTACTTAACCCTTTCCCTCATGTAAATGCTTTTTCACACATTTGTAAACAGAGTAGACCCAGATCACACGGTCTGATCAGGGTCTGCTCTGTTTGCCAATGGAATTCAATAGATCTGTTTCTTTAGTTTCTAAAATGTCTACAATGTTCCACCTTTCATGTTTCGTTGTAACTATTTTCTCCATGAATATTCAGTAGGTATTGAAATTAGGAATAAACATAGAACAGGGAAAGGGTCGGGTCAATAACTCTTTGCATGCTAGTTACCTCTGCAAACAGTTTAGATCCAGATGAGATGCTGCATAAATTATCAGGGTCAAAACTGTTTGACACTCTGTCCAAATTTTTGCAAAGAAATGAAAGATATTTTATTTTAAGAATTGAAGCAGACGACAATTATTGTTACAGACGAAAAATTTAGCTTGTAAAGAGTTAATTTGTGCCAAACAGAAACTATAGCCGTCTGATCTGGGTCTACTCTGTTTGCAAATGCATGAAAACATGTTTATATGAAGGAAAGGGTTAACTGAAGTAGACCTACTCTTCCCTGTTGTATCTGTTTCAGTATGATGTAAACATTCATAATCTAGAGTATTGTTAGGTCTGTTGTTCCAGACTCATTTATTTCTGGATAAGAACCACTTTGTTCTGAATTATAATAGTTTAACCCTTTCCTTGATATAAACATGTTTACATGCCTTTGCAGACAGAGCAGACCCAGATCAGACAGATCCTGGAGGAGCCATCTGATCAGGGTCTGCTCTGTTTGCTAATGGAATTTGAAAGATCTGTTTGTTTACTTACTGAATTGGCTACAATGTTCCACCTTCCATATTTCGCTATTTTGTCCATGAATATTCAGGTATCAAAATTTGGAATAAACATTATAGCACAGGGAAAAGGTTAACCCTTTACCTGATGAATATTCATGTATTATGTGCATTTCATAATGGCATTATGAATAAGGGAATTTTTGACTGGCAGAACCTATAGAATCATAATGAGGCAAACAGGGCAGATCCTCATCAGACTACTCTTACAGGAGCCATCTGATCTGGGTCTACTCTGTTTGCAAAGACATGGAAATGTTTTTCTATCTGGTAAAGGGTGAATCAACCTTTTGCTGCTGCAAGATTGCCCTCCTGTTTGTTCAGTTAACCCATTCCCTCATAGGCTATTTTTAGATCTAGCCTCTTTGAATAAATGTACCCAAAATGAGCATTAACTAGAGAAAAGTAAAATTTTAGAATTTTGTAGTTTGAAACCATTTTGATAAATAGAGCAATTTATTTATCACAATGGTTTCACAAAGTGACTTTTACAGAGTCGTCAATATGAGGGAAATGGTTAAATATCAATTCTGACCTTTGTTCTTTGTAAAACATCTGTACTAAGCATAACTTGAAGACATTTCAGTTTCAAATTAAATCTGGTTTTCTGTGTATTTACTTTAATATTAGATAAGACTTAAAGTGCTTCAACTACTGAGTAATGCTTGTTAACATATATTACCTGAAGTGAAAGGCTAACAAGGCCGTGCCCAGAAATGATATGTCCTAATGGCTTTAGTTGTCTAGACCTGTCACATAATTAATGGCTGCTATCTACAGACAAGAAGCAGATATAGATATATCACCTGCATTGCTCAATTACGCCCCCTTTATTCATTCTTCTGCCTGTACTTAGACTAGGCTCTACTTGCAAATGGTTCATCACTTTTAGTATGCAGCTGTGCCTCCTATGTTTACACTGATATTATTGTTATTATTATTATCATTATCAATTCACAACAAGATTGTGGAGAGAATATAGTATCACTAACCTACGTCAGTCTGTGAGTTAACCTTGTTATAATTAACCATGACATACAGAATCATTCAGTCTTGCATGCTTTTTCCAGATGCAACCTTGCACCATATTGATTGTGAAGGTCCAAGGTAAAGGTTGAAGGTAGCAGATCTTGAAAATGAGCATGATAAGCATTTAGCCATGGCATACAGAATCATTCAACCTTGCAATGTTTGTCCCTCATGATGAGATGTTGCTCGTGATTGATTTTCAAGACCAAAGGTCAAGGACACAGGTGGTAGCTCTCGAAAAATTCCTTAATTGTAGACATTAAACAGAACGAATTGTACCACACAGACTCTTTCAACCATGCATGCTTGATTTATACAATGAGACAATTGCAACTATTGATTTTCAAGGTCACAGGTCAAGAGTCAAAGTTGCAGGAGACAGAATCATTCAACCTTGCAATGGTTGTTCTTCATAATATGTTGCTGTTGATTGATTTTCAATGTCAAAGGTCAAAGACACAGGTGGTATCTTTTGAAAATTCATGAATTGTGAGCATGAAACAGAACAAACTGTGGCACACATACTCATTGACAACTGTGCTTGTTTGTTTCATGTAATTAGACATTGCCTCTATTGTTTTTCAAGGTCATTATAGGTTGAGAGTCAAGGTTTCAGGAGTCAGATCTTAAAAACCTTGTGAAAATGGTCCAGAACAAAGTCTTTCAGCCTTGCATACAAGTCTTGTTCCCTGCGATACAACTTTGAACTTTCAAGGTCGCAGGTCAAGTTCACAGGAGGCAGGTCCTGAAAAGAAAAACACATATGAATATGATAAAGAACAAACCAATGGCACACAGAATCGTCAAATCTTGCATGCTTGTGCCTCATGATGAAATTTAGGGATTCCATGATCTTATATTAACCCATTCCCTCATATTGACGCCTTTTGACGCCTCTGTAAAACTCACTTTCTGAAACCATTGTGATAAATAGAGCATTTGCTCCTAAGGAGCAAATTCTCTTTTTATCACAATAACAGGTTTCAAAACTACACAATTCTAAAAAAAAATCCTTTTCTCTAGTAAATGCTCCTTTTCGGTAGATTTATTAAAAAAGGTTGGATCTGAAAATAGCCTATGAGGGAATGGGTTAAAAGCCAAAATCATAAGCGACAGATCTTAAATAGAAACTTGTAAATATGATACAGAACAAAACAGGATTATCAGTGATGCTGATAAAATGGATAAATGTATCAGAAAACTAGGAAGTTACAGTGACTATCCCAATATCCTCATAAAGCCTGGGTCGTGTAGTGTAATTTGATACTATAGCTGACAAATGATATTTGCAGGTTCTTTTCTCGCTATTTTTGTCTGACAGTTCTCATCAACCCTGGCTTCTGTCTGTCTTTTTTCAACAAACTCTTTAAACAATTCAATTTTCATTTGGAAGGGTGTTTCTAAGCGCATTAACCATTACTGTGCAGGACACAAGTCACTAATGTCCTTTGCAAACAGTGTAGACCCAGATGAGAGGGTTCCTAGAGGAGCCCTCTCATCAGGGTCTGCAATGTTTGTCATGTTACACCTTTTTTTTTTAAAGAAAATTCCCTAAATATTCACTATAATAAGCTTGACCTGTTTGAATTTTTGAATAGTCCATTTGACATTTGACTGTAAGGGATAAGCCTACAGCAGTTAAAAGCTGTAATATATACATTTCCTATTAAAAATATGAAGCAAATGATGCCAATTTATTGATCAAATTGCTGTACCAGGAGCTCTTTATTTCTTATCCCACTAAGCAGGAATTGCAGCCTTGCATTTGCAAACAATTTGGACACAGATGTTGAGACATAGTGTAACTCAGCGTCTCATCAGTATACATGCTATTTGACACTCGATCAATTGATTCGCAGATTCTTGAACAAATGGGAAGAACGCAAAAATAGACCAAGAGCAGAATTTGTGTAGACGTTAATCCATGAATATTCATGTAAGAAATAATGACATCATGAATATTAATGAGAATAATTTTCATAATGGCACATGACCACAGGAATGTTATGCTTTGACCATAAACTGTGGAATCAAATCTATATAAGTCATAATGTCATACTACAAGAGCCATCTGATCTGCGTCTGCTGTGGTTGCAAAGGTGTAGAAATTAAGGCATATTTATGGAGTAAAGGGTTAAGCAGTAACTTTTGAGGTGATGTTGGAATAAGAACGAAAATACCAGTACACATAGCTAGCTGCTTACTCATCCATTTGTGGTCATTAAACTGCTGTTTTATGCTTATTTCATATTATTTTGACATCAACCTTTCCATGGTAATTTTGAAATTATGATTTCTGAAATACTCAAATTACCAGAAGTATTAGTACACTCTGTCTCCTTTCTCCATTGGTTTGTAAGGCTGAATATAGTCAATTTGACACTATCTTGTTAACATTAAATCAGATTGACATATATACAGTAAACGGTCCCTCTAATTCGACCACCAAAAAGGGGCCTAATTCACAGTGGCAAAGGCAGGTGGTAGCTTAATGCAGGACAAAAGTTATGCAGAAAGCTCCTACAGGAGTCTACACTTTCGACCAATACCAAGAAATGCTGTGTGCCAAATCAGCCGAGTAATATTTATGATGTCATTATTTCTTACAGGAATATTCAATGGGGAAATGGTTAAGCATATTAAGAAACATTTGTAAGGCAGCAATAAGAATTTTCATAGCAGGATAAGAGTTAGCCCTTTCCCTCATATAAACATGTTTTCACGCATGTGCAAACAGAGTAAACCCAGATCAGACGACTCCTATAGGAGCCATCTGATCAGTGTCTGCTCTATTTGCTAATGGAATCTGAAAGATTTGTTTCTGTAGTTTCTTAGTTCTACCTGACATATTTCATTATAACTATTTTTTTCATGAATATACAGTAGTTATTGAAATTTGAAATAAATATAGAACAGGGAAAGGGTTAACCTGTTACTAGCTAACAGCTTAGACCCTAGCCATGATGATTGGCAGAAACTACAGAATCACATTTATATTATTCCTGTTGCAAACTGAGTAGACCCTTATCAGACGGCTCCTACAGTGGCCATCCTGATCGGGATCTACTCTGTTTGCAAAGGACTGAAAAGGCCAATTTTATCAGGTAAAGGTTTAACCCTTTCCCTGTTCTGTATTAGGCCAAATTTCAATACCTGCTGAATATTCGTTAACAAAATTGTTATAAAGAAATATGGAAGGTGGAACATAATAGACATTTTAGAAAGTAAATAAACAGATCTATCAAATTCTAATAGCAAACAGAGCAGACCCTGATCAGACGGCTCCTCTAGGAGCCGTCTGATCTGGGTCTACTCTGTTTGCAAATGTGTGAAAACACGTTTATATGAGGGAAAGGGTTAAGAAAGTTGTGAAAGGCCTGTGGTGGTTCTGTCTGTTTCTAAAAGCCAGTCTTAATTTATCAGTTTTGACACTAAAGAATTGTACTTAAAGGCAATTTAAAAAAAAAAAATTTAAAAAAAAAATGCTGGGAGTATCTTTCTTGAAATAATTTCACAGCCATTGCAGTAAAAAATTGTCAGACTAAGAGCTTCTATCTGTAGCAAACCCTTATTATGCTGTAAAATGTATGTCTTGCTCATTTACTCTAACCTGCAGAGGTATTGGTTTATTTCTGAGTCACTCAAGCTTTTAACCCATTCCTCCATATGCTATTTCTAGATCCAACCTCTTTGAATTTTAATCTACCGAAAAGGAGCATTTACTAGGGAAAAGGAAAATTTTAGAAGTGTATAGTATTGAAACCATTGTGATTAAAATAGAGCATTTGCTCCTAAGGAGCAAATGCTCTATTTATCACAATGGTTTCAAAAAGTGACTTTTACAGAGGCATAAGAAAGGCGTATTTATGGTGGAAAGGGTTAAGATACTATCGACCGAGGGTTGCAAACAACTGATGAGATTTCAAGTCACTAAAGCACATGGTGTCTTGTCTGGATCCAAGCTGTTAAAGGAAATACAAGTCAGATCCAGTTTTGCATTAAAAGTGTACCTCCTTAGCCTGTTAACCCTTTCCTTCATATAAACGCCTTTTCATGCATTTGCAAACAGAGTAGACCCAGATCAGATGGTTTCTATAAGAGTCGTCAGATCAGAGTCTGCTCTGTCCGCTTTTGACATGATATAGATCTGATTTTACAGTTTTTGTCAAAGCCCGGCGAAATGTCCTTGAAAATTTTACATTATAAAAGTTCAGATAATAAATATTCATGATATCATTATTTCTTACATGAATTTTGAACAGGGAAAGGGTTAAGTGAAGTTTAGCCTAGTCACCACTTAGCCTACTGCATAATTATGCAACACCATTTAGTGATCACATTTGTCTATTTTACTATGTGTCTGTCTGTCCGTATGACTGTCACATGTTTTTGTAACACTTCTCCTGGTTGGTGACACAATGTTTGTTTTCATTTGTACACTCTTTTTTCCAAAAAAACAGTCAAGTAGTTTGTACTCTGAGGAGATGCCAGTTACCAGGCATTTCAACTGGATTTATTTCCATGTTTGCAGTGATTGAGTTAAATCAATAAAGCCAATGAAACCTTTATGCACTCTTGTGTCATTCACAATCAATAATTGTGAGACATAAACCTTGTCAAAGGTATAATAAATCACATGGAATTTTTTTAAATTTCCATATATAGAGTTTTTTGGGGTAGGCAGAATCGATATGATTTTTGTGTCACCTGCCGAGAGGCAGTGCGTCACTTAGGGATAACTTTTCCGTCGTCTGTCTGTCTGTCTGTCCGTCCGTCCGTCACACTTTCCTTTTTTTGGCCGTCATTTTTAAATTAATCGTTACAGAGCTTTCAAATTGTGTGTGTCTTCCTCTCATTGAGGACCATTGATGTAACTAAGGTTCGTCATTCTACATGCAATACTTTTTGAGTTATTCCCCTTTGTTCCGATTTTCGTACTCGAGAGGATTACCAGTTTTTGCTAGCAGGTGACACTTGTGTTCTTTCGAACACTCTTGTTGAAATATATATACAGCATTAAATATTTACAATTTAAAAAATAAAGGTTGGCATCATGTGAGCGCACCTGATCAGCAGAGCTGAAGATTATAAAGATACATAATTATATACTGGCTTATACCGCTCTCTTCAACTGCAGTTACTAAGAGATTCCAATTTTCAATACATACTGCATATTCATGGACAAAATTATAGTTATGCTGAAATATGGGAGGTGGAACATTGTAGCCATTTTAGAAAGTAAAGACACAGATCTTTCAAATTCCATTAACAAACAGAGCAGACCCTGATCAAAATGGCTCCTATAGAAAGCACCTGATCTGGGTCTACTCTGTTTGCAGATAATTATGTGAAAAGGCGTTTATATAGAGGAAAGGGTTAAAAGCAGGTGGTTGTATAATACAGGGCAAAGGTAATGCAAAGAAGCTCCTATAGGTGCTTTTTATATAACTTTTGTTCTACATTAACCTACCACTTGTTTTAAATATCCATTATTTGAGACCTCTTTTGAGTGGTCATATAAGAGCATTATACAGCTGGTAACTCACTAGAAATGCCTGGACCAACCTAAGAGAGGTGATTCTACTTTACAACTAAGATAGATGTATAGAAAACATGCATCAGAGATTTCAGTAACACTTTGAACCCAGCATATTGAAAATGGAATGGCCCATCACTGTTTAATGATAGGAAACATTCAGTATGAGGGAATTATGATTAACCTTTTCCCTCATATAAATGCCTTTTCACACATCTGCAAACAGAGTAGACCCAGATCAGACCGCTCCTATAGGAGCCGTCTGATCAGGGTCTGCTCTGTTTGCTAATGGAATTTGAAAGATCTGTTTCTTTACTTTATAAAATGGCTACACTGTTCCACCTTCCATATTTCATTATTATGATTTTGTCCATTAATATTCAGTAGGTATTGAAATTTGAAATAAACATTCTAAGAACAGGGAAATGGTTAAATGATAGTTCGCTTGTTTGCCACATTCAATTGGTTTAATTTTTGTCTGATCGAGAGTACTGGTTCTTGATTGTTGTTACTTACAGGAAAGTAACTTTTGTCTGAGCATGCAGTTCAGATTTTTTTTTTAAATACCTTAATTACCCTCATTATAATGGGATAGAGAAACATAGACAACTAGTGCAAACCTCTACTGAATTACAGTTTGTGATCAAGGGCTGCACTATTTGCTATTCTATCAGTTTAACCCATTACTCCATAAATAGGCATTGGTATATATGCCTTTGCAAACAGAGTAGACCCAGATCAGACGGCTCCGTCTGATCAGGGTCTGCTCTGTTTGCCAATGAAATGAATTATAAGTATGATTCTACAGTTTGTGCCAAGGCAAACTATTCCTGTGTTTTCATGTGTCATTAGGAAAATTAAACCTAATTATTATACATGGTGTCGTTATTTCTTACATTAATGTTCATGGAGTAAAAGTTTAATTACCATAATGGTACCTAATTGATTTGTTAATCATTCCCTCATATAAAAGTGTTCAACACATTTGCAAACAGAGTAGACCCAGATCAGACGGCTCCCACAGGAGCCGTCTGATCAGGGTCTGCTCTGTTTACTAAGAATTTGAAAGATCTGTTTCTTTACTTTATAAAATGGCTATAATGTTCCTCCTTCTATATTTCATTATAGCCATTTTGTCCATGAATATTCAGTAGGTATTGATATTTAGAATAAACATAGAACAGGGAAATGGTTAAGCTTTACAAACCATGCAATGGAGAGGGGATTTTTAGAAAAGTAATTTGAGATAAGTTTTGATTCAGTTGAAACTGTGTGCCACAGAATTTTGACACTGTGGAAGAATAACATATACACATAGAACAGAAGAGGATAAACTTGAGGTTTGCAGACAGACATTGCTTCGAGTGATAGTAAATCAGAGCTGTAGGTAACTGTTTACCAGTGGCAAAAACATCTTTTTACGTATTTTGAAACTGAGTATTATCCTACAAATTTGACCTGAGACTCATGCATATTCCGTGTATTATCGTCGGTAATCTTCGAATAAATTTCCGAAGGTATAAGAATGCGCTATGAAAATACAGTAAAACTGCTCTAATACGACCAGCTAAAGGGGGCATAATTCAAAGTGGCAAAGGCATGTGGTAGCTTAATACAGGACGAAAGTTATGCAGAAAGCTCCTGTAGGAGCTTTCTGCATAACTTTCGTCCTGCATTAAGCAACCATCTGCTTATAAAGACAGTCATGTTTATTCATTACGTGGTCGCATTAGAGGGGTGTACTGTACAATCCTCGTGGAACATGATTATTACCGGCTTTTGGTTTGCTATGTTTTGTCACAGAGTATTACGAACAGTCCCGATAAACACGCCGAAATTTAATCGAGTCTCAGGTCAAATTGGGAGGATAATAGCTAGACACATATCAGATAGTGGAAGTTTAGGCAGGTGGCTGCTTTAAATGCAGGTTGAAAGTCATGCAGAGAGCCTCCTAGAGGAGCTTTCTGCATGACTTTCTCCCTGCATTAAACAGCCACCTGTCTCCAAGACCGATATTTATACTAAATTAAATGTCTGGTTTACAGGGGTTTTATTATATTCATAAAGACATTATTTAGTACTTGAATTAATATTGATTAATTATAAGTAGATGAGTAACAACAACATAATCTATTCTAAATAATAAAAACAACAGGATATAATCTATTCTAAATAATAAAAACAACAAGATAATCTATTCTAAATAATAAAAACAACACGATGATCTATTCTTAATAAATACAGTCATGATTGTAACAAGATAATCTATTCTAAATGAATAACAAGATATTCTATTCTAATGAATAACAAACAACAAGATAAGCAATTCTAATTGAGTAACAACAAGATAAACTATTCTTAACAAGTAACAGTTCTGATTCTGATCAGTTATGACAAGATGAGTGATTCTAAGTCAGCAAGATAGGGTTCGGATGAGAATTAAGAAATCCGGAAAGATCAGTACGCCTCTGATATCTACAGCTCTCGTATCTTAAAGGGAATTTTCTGAGAAATAGCTGGCTTACAGGAGAGATGACATGTTGATTTTACATCATCTGACAATATTGAGCTGTGCGTCATAATTGTTATGGCAGGGACGTCTCTCTTTGCAGCTGTGACAACTTGATGAGAGTTTATTGCGTGAGAATAGAACATTATTGCTACACGAGTAAGCAGAGCTGCAAGATATTAGGTTATTGTTGAACACCATCCCAGCACAGGCTTGAATCTAATCAATATAAGAAGACACTTGTACATATTGTTTCTCTGTTAACCTTTCCCTCATATAAATACCTTTTCACACCTTTGCAAACAGAGTAGACTCACATCGGACAGCTCCTATTTATAGAACTGTCTGATCAGGATCTTCTTGGTTTGCTTATGGTATAACCCATTCCCTCATATTGATGCCTTTTGACCCATTTCCTCATATTGACAACTTTTGACCCATTTACTCATATTGACGCCTTTTGACGCCTCTGCAAAAGTCACCTGTTGAAACAATTGTGATAAATAGAGCCTTTGCTCCTATTGGAGCAAAGGCTCTATTTATCACAAATGTTTCAAACTACAAAATTCTAAAAAAAATCCTTTTCTCTAGTTGATGCTCCTTTTTGGTAGATTTGTTCAAAGAGGTTGGATCTGAAAATAGCCTACATGTATGAGGGAATGGGATAATAAAGATCTGCCTCTACAGTTTCTGCCTGAGTTGAAATTTCATGTGTCCGTATGTGGTTATAAATTTTAATCTAATCAATATTAATGATGTCATTAGTTTTTACATGAATATTCAATAGGTAAATGATAAATATTAATCTAATTAATATTAATGATGCCATTAGTTTTTACATGAATACTCAACAGGTAAATGATTAACTATTTCTTCCATGAATATTAATAAAAGAATTTATTACTGCATGGAAATTCATGGTCTGAATTTCGTAATTACACATACTGGTAAGCATGGAACTATTTGGCTGTGACATGAACTTCAGAATCAGATCTATCTTATTCCATAACTTAAGCAAACAGAAACTTCAGAATGAGATTTATATTATTCCACAAGAAAAGAGAGAAGACCTGGTCAGACCTTATCTGGGTCTATTAACTCTGTAAAGGTGCCAAACGTCTATTTGAGGGAAAGGGTTAATCTAGCTTAGTGCCAGGGATATGATTGACCAGAACAAACACTGAAAATTAGAGAAACTCTTACTTAAAGGGAAAGTCCCTCCATTTGACGCATTTCAAAAAATACTTAAACTATACAAAACTCATTTGCTTATACATGTATGCTGAAAAGTAGTATATCGCAAGAAAACCTATCCAATAAATGTTAAAAATGGCAAAACATTCACGTGTTTGATATTGACGATCCGGATTTAATTCCTGATGTTTCAGTTTTATTCGGATTGGGTTTTAGTTTGGTATATGTTCGCGCTACTCTCCGACCACTTCCGAGGAAACCTGTTACCTAAACAATGGAAGGATCGGGTGATCATCGACAAAACGCGGAAATTTTGAACGGAAAAGGCCGATAATACTTTGTTGTAGAACAATTACAACTATAATTATGTATTGATGAAATCGGTTTATTTTGTATTGATGAAATCGGTTTATTTTGTATCACAGAGGCATTTTTTAATACAAGATTAAATTGGCAATCTTCTTAATATTGAGTGAACATAACACATATCAAGTTTTATATGTTATTGAATATATGCGTTCATTATAGGGACTTCCTCTTTAAACCTTTCCTTCATATAAACATGTTTTTACCCATATGCAAACAGAATAGACTCATATCGGGCGGCTGCTATAGGAACCATCTGATCAGGGTCTGCTCTGTTTGCTAATGGAATTTGATAGATCTGTTTCTTTAGTTTCTAAAATGGCTACAATGTTCCGCCTTCCATATTTCACTAGAAGTACATGTATTTGTCTATGAATATTCAGTAGGTATTGAAAGTTGAAATAAACATAGGACATAGGTAGAAGTGTCATTGATAGTGACGATCGATATCGATATATCATCGATACACGTCAGGCGATATGATATTGATACTGGTTTCAAAATATTGGTACAAATAGAGGACAAGTAAACATCTTTCCATGGGCTATATTTCTTACAGGTTGGTAACTTCTTACACACTTGCAGTGAAATTCTTCTAAAGAATTTCAACGCATACTTCCATTTCCACCATTTTCTGGAGTTTACTCGATGGGTTACATAGGCCTAATTTAGTGATATTGTCTCGATATTTCCAAAACGGAACCCTTGAAAATTTTAACTGTTATTTTATGAATGATTGATTTTAAAATGTAACTGTGCTTTTGACTTTTCAAATACACTCAGATGGATGTAACTGTAGAGCTTAAATCATGTTTGTGTGTTGAAAGTAGAAATCGTTATATCATCGATATTTTTCCATCGATACAGAAATTTCCACTAATGTTACCGCTAGGGAAAGGGTTAACTGTATCATACATGATGGAATATAAATTATGTTAGAAATAAAGTCTGTATGAATATTAATTAGTTTTTTGGCCATGATAGAAATAACCGAGTATAAGCAAAACGAGCCGACCCTGATAGGATAGCAGATAAGTTGTCAGGTGAAGTTGAACTTCAAAAAAGTTTTACTTTGGGAATTTGACTTGGGGAATTTATGAGTCATCATGTAATAACTTCAACCTTGGACATATAGTGAACTTTAACATTTACTGCATAGATGTGCCTTTTTGACATCTTTGCGAACACCTGAGAAGACAAGTTTTGTTGCGTTTATTCAAATAAATGTGCATGAGTCCTGCTCTATGCAGGCAACATCAGGGGCATAAACTGTAGAGCCAGATCTATAGTACTTTCATAAGTAAACAGAGCAGACCCTGATCAGACAGCTCCTACACAAACACAAAGAAAGTGAAACAGTAAAATAATAATGCATTTGTTTTGAAATGAAAAGAATGATAATTGATATAAATACAAAATTTGCATGATAATCAGGTCTTAGTGTTACATATGAAACTCTAAATGCGGCTTTCTACTGGAGTTATTATTTAAGTAGAACCCGTCTTAAGCGACCATTGATTTATTGAACATAGGAGTCTTAAAAAGCATGTGGTTGTTTAATGCAGGGAAAAAGTTATGCTCCTATGGGAGCTTTTTTGCATTATGTTGGACATGCATTAAGCTACCACCTGCCTTAAAGATTGATAATTAGGTCTCTATTTGATGGCAGTTTAAGACAGATTCTACTGTAATACCGTAACTTACTTCCTAGCCTAAGGGAGACAATTCATTGATAGTCTGTCTTCCTTGCTACTGTGGTAATATCCCTTGAGTTGTGAATTGTGTATTGTTTCACAGACACAGAAACAGTTTTAATGATTTGCAAACATAATAGACCCAGATCAGACATCTGCGAGCGGAGGTCTACTGTGTTTACCTATGGAATAGCAAGGAAACTTTTAGTTTGATAAAAACTGTAAAATCAGATCTATATCATGTCGAAAGCAGACCCGGATCAGATGGCTGGAGCTCTGTTTGCGAATGCATGAAAAGACATTTATATGAAGGAATGGGTTAACAGACCCAGAAATAGATAAGTAAGTCTCATCAAACAATTTCATTAACCCATTACCTCATAGGCTATGTTTCAATCCAACCTCGTTGAATAAATTCTACCGAAAAGGAGCATTTACTAGAGAAAAGTAAAATGTTAAAATTGTGTAGTATTGAAACCATTGTGATAAATAGAGCATTTGCTCCTAGCGAGCAAAATGCTCTATTTATCACAATGGTTTCAAGAAGTGACTATTAGAGAGGCGTAGAAAGGCGTATTTATGGAGGAAAGGGTTAACCCTTTACCTGATGAATATTCATGTAAAAAATAATAACACCGTCAATGTTTATTGGCTGAATTCTTATGATGGCAGATGAACACAGGAATGTTGAGCCATGGCAGAAACTGTACAATTAGATCTACATGGTTCTTTAAGCAAACAGACCAGGCCCTGATCAAACAGATCCTGTATGGGCCGTCTGATTTGGGTCATTTGGGTCTGCTCTGTTTGCAAAGGCCTGTGAAAGACATTTTCATTCATTAACCCGTTCCTCCATAGACTATTTTTAGAACCAACCTCTTTGAATTATTCTACCAAAAAGGAGCATTTACTAAGGAAAAGGAAAAAAATAGAAGTGTGTAGTATTGAAACCATTGTGATAAATAGAGCATTTGCTCCTAAGGAGCAAATGCTCTATTTATCACAATGGTTTCAAAAAGCGACTTTTATAGAGGCGTAGAAAGGCGTATTTATGGAGGAAAGGGTTAATATTCATGGAGTGAAGGGTTAAATAAGAAACACTGTACACTACAGTAAAATGACCACTGAAAAGAAGTCTCATTCTTATGTTTCAGTCCAGAATTTATGCAGAATGCTACCATAGGAGTTTTTTTCATAACTTTCATTTTGCGTTAAGCAACCACCTGCTCGAACAGACCTTGGGGCCCATATGGCCGATTGGTTATGTTCTTTGACTGTCAATCACTTGCCCCTCAGTACTGTTGTTTGAATCCATGCCCGGGCATTTGTATGTTTCATGTGAGGAAGCCCTCAAGCTGGATTACAGTACGTTTGTGGTTCTACCCATTGGTGTTCTTCTGTGCTCAAGACAGTGCAATTTGTTCCGCCGCCTGTACTGCTGGATGCTGCGATATAACTGAAATACTGTTGACCCTTTACTCCATAAATACACCTTTCTACACCTTTGCAAACAGAGTAGACCCAGATCAGACAGCTCCTGTAGGAGCCGTCTGATCAGGGTCTGCTCTGTTTGCTTATGACATAATAAAGATATGATTATACAGTTTCTGCCATGACCAAAAACGCCTGTGTTCATGTTCCATTATAAAAATTCTATTAATTTATATTCATGATGCCATTATTTCTTACATGAATATTCATTGAGTAAAAGGTTAAAGCAACGTTAAACTCGATACAAACCAATCTTACAGACCCACATGTTCATTCATTGAGTGGTCACTATAGAGACGTTTTACTGCGCATATTTGAGAATTAATGCTGATGACATTTGTTTGCAGATGAAATTTACATGAATTTATTGTTAAATGTATTAGATTGAAATTAGATGAATTTAGTTATTATGTATTTAAGATCAAAACTTCATAATATTTCTGTACAATCAAACAATATTTTATTTTTATTTTCAGAATACAACGTGCTTGGAGAAAATACTTAGACCGTAAACAGCAAATAGCCAGTCAAGTTCAGAATCAGATAAACCAAGTGGATTATAACCATAGCAACAGTAATCAGGCAACAGAAAACCCTGAAAGCACATTAGAAGACCTACACCAAGATCATAAAGGATCAAAAGCCAATGAATCTGACCTTACTGCTGTTGAACTTGTTTTTGAGCCAGATCAGAAAGACTTTTACTCAGACGATGAATCTCAAAATGCATTTATAAACCCACTTACAGACATATCTGATGAGGTGAATCCCGAGGAAAGTGTAAAGAAAAACAAGGAGTCAGATGTCGTAGTTCGAAGATTACCAAGAGAAACTGAAGAAGACTTTTTCAGGAGACAAAGAAAACTGGGATTTTTAGCTCAGGCTCAGGAATTTTTTGAACTCAAGAAAACAAATGCAAATGCTCTTCCATTTGATTTACATACTCTAGTTGGTGAAACACAAAGTCCATCTGATAAAAAGAGTGGATTTACAGAAATGTCAGAAACCATGACTGCAGAAGAAAATATTGAACAAACTGAAGATCAGTGTAAATGTGATGATACCAACACAAGATGTAAGTCATTCCAAGACAATACTGACAATACAGCTGAAGTTACAGAGATGGGAACTAGTGGTGTGACTGCTGAAAGTAAACATTCTTTGGATAAAAATCCTGAAACTACTTCTGGAGATGTAGATGAACCGAATGATGAGGATGTAAGTGCCTTTGATGTGTACAATATTGAAACAGCCCTACCAGATATTGACTGGAAGTCGCTGGAAGAAAAACTTAAAGCAGCAAGTGAAGAGGAGAAGAAAATCAGAGAGGTAGGAGAAATTTCTAATTTTTCATAATTTGAGGGGTTATAAGTAACTTTAACCCTTTACTCCATGAATATTCATGTAAGAAATGATGGCGTCATGAATATTAATTAGATTAATTTTTAAAATGGCATATTAAACACATGATTGTTTTGCGAAAGTAGGAACTTATAGAATCCGATCTATTTTATCCATAAGCAAACAGAGCAGACCCTGATCAGATGGCTCCTACAAGAGCCATCTGATCTGGGTCTACTCTGTTTGCAAAGGCATAGAATGGCGTATTTATGGAGGAAAGGGTTAAGGCTCATCAGGATATAAACTGAACATGAGTTGTAGATAAACGAAGTATTTTTTTTTTTTATCTAAATGTCTTATTTCATTCAAGTCCTATGATCCTATCATGCTGTTACTATTGCCTTTCAGAGCTGATTGTTTTGAGTACGATGAAGGTTGGATTTGGTGGAGAAGTACAGTTTTGTTATTGTGTCACCTGCTTTAACAGGGTGGCACTTAGGGGTCACCGCTCCATGTTCTGTATTTCTCTCATGCTTTTCATCACAGTTCTGCTGGCAAATGGCATATGTCTTCCTTCAAACACTCCTGAAGGTTTTCTATATGTACCATTTATATAGAGCTCACTGTATTCATTGAGAAAATTCCTTAGTTTCTTGTGTGTATTTTAATCCTTTAATTCATTGATATGCCCATAGATCACAAGGCTCCTATAGGCGCCATCTGATCAGGGTCTGCTCTGTTTGCTTTTGGAACTCTACAGTTTTTGTCGTGACCAAATATTCCTGTCCATGTGCTATTTTATAACAGTTAATCTAATTAACCCTTCTCTTGCTGAATTTTAAAATACATTTCTCCTTCTTTACCCATGCCCTGTTGTATATTTACATATATCTTCAGTGTACACGTATTTCGCTGTGCATTTACTGCTGTGGAGTGCACTGGTTGCACAATCAACTTGTAAATAGTGCAGACCCTGATGAGACAGCTCCTGCAGGAGCTGTCTCATCTGGGTCTTCACTATTTACAGGTAGGTATATTGACGCGAATAGCAAGCGAAGGGTTAATATTCATGATTATTTCTTACAGGAATATTCATGGAGTAAATGGTTACCATTTATACAACCAGTGCAAGTACAGTTATTCTTCAGAAATAAAGCTTGATCTCTTGAATATTTGTATTAGAAATTATAACATCAGGAATATTTATTTGCTGATTTTTTTTTAACCCTTTCCTCCATAAATACGCCTTTCTACGCCTCTGTAAAAATCACCTTTTGAAACCAGTGTGATAAATAGAGCATTTGCTTCTATAGGAGCAAATGCTCTATTTATCACAATGGTTTCAAACTACAAAATTCTAAAAAAAAATCCTTTTCTATAATTAATGCTCCTTTTTGGTAGATTCATTCAAAGAAGTTGGATCTAAAAATAGCCTATGGAGGAATGGGTTAAAGAGTGTATGAATACAGGAGTGTTGGCCATGACAGAAACTATTCTATCAGAAACACCATAAGCAAACAGTGTAAGTCCTACATCTGAGTCTACTCTGTTTTCAAAGGCATGAGAAGGCATGTCTTTGAGGGAAAGGGTTTATTACAACATTCTTAGATTCAGTGAATGAAAATACAGTAAAACCTCGATACTTCATAATATTAGTAATTAATTATTAATAATGCCTTTTTATGCAGGTGGTTGTTAAATGCAGAGTAAAAGTCATGCAGATCGCTCCCAGAGGAGCTTTCAGCATGACTTTCACCCTGCATTAAGCTGCTACCTGTCTCATAAACAAATAATGATACATATATATGCAACTGGATTTTCATGTGAGGAAGCCTTCCAACTGGCTTGTGGTAGATCGGTGGATGCTCTTTTGTGCACAAAACAATGCAATTTGTTCTGTGCACAGAAGAACCTCTGGGGTCTTGCTAATTAGCTGGATGTCGTGATATGACTGAAATACTGTTAAAACGACGTAAAACCCGATAAAAACATATAATTGTTCGAATAATTGAATTTTTACTGTACACAATAGTTTTCCTAGAAATTTAGAAAGAAAATTCTCTTTACATTGTCATGTTGGGTTAAAAAGCATTCCTATGGAACTTTATGGATATTGGCTCTGAGGGAAAACATTGGGAAAAAAACACTTCTTTTGAAATTGGAATTTTGAATTGTGCAGTTCTTTATAAAATTTACAGGAGATGTTACAGTTACTTTGCACGAAGGCTTCATGTGATTTTGAAATGTTCTGTTACACAGTGTTTGTGAGTCTCTTGAGTCCCGCTAATTGAACATGTATAGAATTGCATGCAGACAGAAGTCTGCCGTATGACCATTAAGCGCTAAGCAACCTGAACTGTTGTCATCCGCAAACCTTGTTGCTGGTTTCATTTGTTTAGATCATTTTTTCCCTTCAGTAAAGGTTGTTCGGCATAAACAAGATCAGTATCAAAGGGTTTGGATCCTACTCAGAGACTCAAGAGTTATTCGATATCTCATCTGGATCAAAACTATTTGCGTAACTTATCAACAAATGCCATTTTGGAAAAGTTGTTCGTCTATGGCATTTTGAGAGTTGATGCAGACATTGATTGCTGCAGCTTGATTGAATACCTGGTGACTCACCTATAGGCTCACCATGATTGATTGTCAAGTTTCCATTAATAGCCCACAGTCGGGTCCAGATAAGATGCGTACATCGAAATGTTTTCAAGAATAACTTCTTTATTTCTCCATCAAACCCTGTGTTGTGACCACTCTTTAGAATCGTCTCTTGGAGACGATTCTAAAGAGTGGTCACAACATAGGGTTTGGTGGAGAAATGACGATTTTAGCATTTGTGTACCACCTTTATCTGTTGCTCTGATGAGCCTATATGACATTGACATATATAGCTAATACTCATAACCCTTTACTCCAAGATTGATGTCAAATTTAATGACATCATGAATATTAATGAGTCTAAATCGTTTAACCCTTTCCTCCATAAATACGCCTTTCTACGCCTCTGTAATAGTCACTTCTTGAAACCATTGTGATAAATAGAAAATTTTCTCCTTAGGAGCAAAATGCTCTATTTATCACAATGGTTTCAAAACTACAAAATTCTAAAATTTTCCTTTTCTCTAGTTAATGCTCCTTTTTGGTAGAATTATTCAGAGATTGTATCTAAAAATAGCCTATGAGGGAATGGGTTAACCAATTTAAGACTCGTATATTGAATGGACAGTATAATAAGTGAAGCAGTTTTAGACCATTTCACTTAGAACATTTAGCATTCAAAGGTTAAACGTTATAAGACAAAAGGTAGTAACTTATAAAACATAAAAGGTAGTAATTTATAAAACATAAAATAGGTAGTAACTTATTAAACATAAAAGGCAGTAACTTATAAAACATAAAAGGTAGTAACTTATAAAACATAAAAGGTAGTAACTTATAACCATAAAAGGTTAGTAACTTATTAAACATAAAAGGTAGTAACTAAGGTAGTAACTTATAAAACATAAAAGGTAGTAACTTATAACCATAAAAGGTAGTAACTCATAAACATAAAAGGTAGTAACTTATAAAACAGAAAAGGTAATAACTTATAAACCATAAAAGTAGTAGCTTATAAAAAAGAATTGGAAAAATAAAATGAAAAAGCTAGTAACTTCTGAAATAGAAAGGGTAGCAACTTATAAAACATAAAAGGTAGTATTGACTTATAAAACATAAAATATGTAGTAACTTATAAAATAGATATGGTAGTAAACTTATGAAAGGTAGTACTTAATAAAACAGAAAAGGTACTAACTAATAAAACAGAAAAGGTAGAAAGGAATGATAGTATAATATAGTCTAGAAATAAGACTTCAAAGTAACTCTGCTCCAAGGCCATTGATGAGAGGATGTCTGGCTTTAATGCAAATAAAGCAGCTTGATGAGATCAATGAGCAGCCTGATTGGGTGATTTGATTGATCCGTCCAGACTTTGTCCTATTTTTTTATCAACGCTTCTGTTCATATGTACATAGTTGTGATATTATTGTGATTGTTGTGATTGATTTGTGTTGCAGCCACCATATTGGAGAAGTTGGATTTGATCAGAGTTAACATTATGGTTTTTGTGTTTGATAATGAAGCTCTGCAGATGCTGTTCAGACATTGTTATAGCGCTTAACCCTTTACTCCATGAAGAAATGACAACATTGTCAATATTTAATCAAGCATATTACAACGGTCCACATAAGATGCATAAAATACATTTTCAAGAAATTCAATAACTTCTTTATTTTTCCACCAAACCCTATGTTGTGACAACTCTCTAGAATCGTCTCAAAGGGACATTTCTAATGAGTGGTCAAACATAGGATTTGGTGGAGAAATGATGATTTTAGTATGTGAGTAATCACCTTTATTTGTAGCTCCAATATTAACATGTAAATATTTTACCAAAGCAGAAACTAAAGATTCAAATCCATATTTATTCCATAAGCAAACAGATTGGTCCCTGATCAGATGGCTCAATTCTGATCTGGGTCTACCCTGTTTGCAAATGCATGAAATGGCGTTTATATGAAGGAAATGGTTAACTCTTTTGGTGCCGGATAATGTTTGTCTGCAATCAATGTCATCATCTTTAGAGTTTACTTTCCTTTAACCCTTTCCTCCATAAATACGCCTTTCTACGCCTCTGTAATAACCACTTCTTGAAACCATTGTGATAAATAGAGCATTTGCTCCTTTAGGAGCAAATGCTCTATTTATCACAATGGTTTCAAACTACAAAATTCTAAAATTTTACTTTTCTCTAGTAAATACTCCTTTTGGGTAGATTTTATTCAAAGAGGTTGGATCTAAAAATAGCCTATGAGGGAAAGGGTTAATTTCTTCTCTAAAACATAAGTGTTGTGTCATACTTACAGTTTGCATCCAGGTAAGACATTGTGTTTTTATAGTTTTCACAATTTACTTATGAACCTGAGGCCGGCCAAGTTTTCATCCAAGCAGCTTATCTTTGTCTGCATGGCTTGCAAGCATAAGGCAAGGCTAATTTATAGTTAAAGCCATGAGAAAAATGTAAAAGGAATTTTATTTTATTTAAGTCTTTATCAGATAGATAGTCACAGATCGAACAACTCATGCAGGAGTCTTCTGATCTGAGTCTGCTCTGTTTGTTTTTGGATTAATATACATCTGATTCTACAGTTTGTGTTATTGCCAAAAACAATTCTTGTGTTCATTGGTTATTATAAAAATTCATTAAATGAATATTGATCATCATGTCATTATATATTACATGAATATTCATGGATGGAGTAGGAAAACGTTAACCCTTTCCTCCATAAATACGCCTTTCTGCGCCTCTGTAAAAATAACCTGTTGAAACCATTGTGATAAATAGAGCATTTGCTCCTATAGGAGCAAAATGCTCTATTTATCACAATGGTTTCAAACTACAAAATTCTAAAAAAAAATCCTTTTCTCTAGAGTTAATGCTCCTTTTTGGCAGATTTGTTCAAAGTGGTTCGTTGGATCTAAAATAGCCTATGAGGGAATGGGTTAATCTTGTCATGATTATAATGCCATTATAAAAAATCAGCTAATTGATATTCATATAGTCATTGTTTCAGACATCAACATTCATCAGATAAAGGGTAAAAATGTGTGTTGATTGAAACTAAGTTTGTAACTTTGAGAACAGAGAAGACCCAGATGTAAGAGCTGTCTGATCAGAGCCTTCTTTGTTTGCTTATCATATTATATAGATCTGATTTAACAGTTTCTGCCCTGGCCGAACATTTTTTGCTCACCAGAGCACTTTTGTGCTCAGGGTGAGCTTTTGTGATCGCTTGATGTCCGTCGTCGTGCGCCGTCCGTCGTGTGTCATGCGTCGTCCGTCGTCAACAATTTGAACCTTTAAAAATCTTCTCCTCTGAATCTACAGGGATCTCAGCTTTCATCTTTGTTACATAGCATCATCTGTAGGTCCTCTACAAAATTTATATAAATTATGCCCCTGGGGTCAAAATTGGCCCCACCCCAGGGGTGCCTTGTTTTCTATTGAAATATATAGTAAAACTTTGAAAATCTTCTCCTCTGAATCTACAGGGTTCTCAGCTTTCACATTTGGCACATAGTATCATGTTCAGGTCCTCTACAAAAGTTATATAAATTATGCCCCTGGGGTCAAAATTGGCCCCGCCCCAGGGGTAGCCAGTCTTGAATAGAAACATATAGTGACAACTTTGAAAATCTTTTCCTCTGAAACTAGAAGGTTCTCAGCTTTCATAATTAGCACATAGCATCATGTTCATGTTCATGTCCTCTACAAAAGTTATAAAAATTATGCCCCTGTGGTCAAAAATGGCCCCGCCCCAGGGGTGCCTTGTTTTCTATAGAAATATATAGTGAATTTGCTTATCATATTATATAGATCTGATTTAACAGTTTCTGCCCTGGCCGAACATTTTTAGCTCACCAGAGCACTTTTGTGCTCAGGGTGAGCTTTTGTGATCGCTTGATGTCCGTCGTCGTGCGTCGTGCGTCATGCGTCGTCCGTTGTCGGGCGTCAACAATTTGAACCTTTAAAAATCTTCTCCTCTGAATCTACAGGGTTCTTAGCTTTCATATTTGGCACATAGCCTCATGTTCAGGTCCTCTACAAAAGTTATATAAATTATGCCCCAGGGGTCAAAATTGGCCCTGCCCCAGGGGTAGCCATGTCTCAATAGACACATATAGTGACAACTTTGAAAATCTTCTCCTGAAACTGGAAGGTTCTCAGCTTTCATATTTGACGCATAGCATCATGTTCAGGTCTTCTACTAGAGTTATGGGGTCAAAATTGGCCCCGCCCCAGGGGTAGCCAGTTCGCAATAGAAACATATAATGTCAAATTTGAAAATATTTTCCTCAGAAACTGGAAGGTTCTCAGCTTTCATATTTGGCACATAGCATCATGTTCAGGTCCGCTACAAAAGTTGTATAAATTATGCCCCTTGGATCAAAATTGGCCTGCCCCAGGGGTGGCTAGTTTTCTATAGAAACATATAGTGAAAACTTTGAAAATCTTCTCCTCTGATTGCCTGGTGAGCAATGTCAGGGCCATTCTGGCCCTCTTGTTGTATTTACACGTAATTATAAAACAACAGCTAATTAATATTCATGATGTGATTATTCTTTCATGAATATTCATTGAGAAAAGGGCTAAGTACTCCTGAGTAAGATGTATTCTTTCATTCCTAATGTGGTAGATGTGTATGGCATAATATTTCAAAAGCAAGCACTAAGAAAACATAAACAAAGTGTATTCTTTATTTCACTCACCTAAAAGCATTTACACTAAGGGCAATACGACATAATACAATGGAGAAGTTTAAAACAGTTACAAGGAACACATTATATAGCAGAGATGTTTTGCGATAATCAGTGATGGCAAATACCAGCATAATGACGCAGTTGCCAAATATACCCTCAGTTGAGACATTTTCGACTATAGTTAATACTGACAAGTTGACATAACTGAATACAAAAACGTCTGATTAATCTTTAGAACCATGTCTGCGAATTTGGGATTTCCTTTGCAAATTTTAGTTTTGATCTAGTTGAGACGCAAAGTAACTCAGCTTAGACAAAAATTGTAGCATCCATAGTTGATGCCGCCTATGATTTCATCTGATATGTCTGCCACAATACTGTCTGGGTTTCATGAACCATCAGTCTACCATTACCATCAGCTCATCTGTTATACGATGGGTGATTTTCTGATTTGTATGTTCCTATTTATTTACAGTTAATTGAACATATAATCAATTTGAAGTTTTTAAAATTGTAACTACTCAGA
Organism: Azorinus chamasolen; assembly: GCA_963576725.1. Classification (NCBI taxonomy): domain Eukaryota; kingdom Metazoa; phylum Mollusca; class Bivalvia; order Cardiida; family Solecurtidae; genus Azorinus; species Azorinus chamasolen. The sequence continues at coordinate 54,238,391 of OY755251.1, forward strand.
TCAGCAGTAACCGACAAGTTCCGAAATCCCGAGGTGTTCTAATTGAGACAAGTCTTGTTAGCTGTCTACAAGGGACGGGCAGAGGCTAATAAATGATAAAATGATTATGAAATTAAAAGGAATTGGGGTTTTCTGTTTTACGTTGCACAGAGGTCCAGCTAAGATGAGTAAATTGAAACATTTTCAAGAATAACTTCTTTATGTCTCAACCAAACCCTATGTTGTGACCACTCTTTAGAATCGTCTCTAAGTGGTCATATCATAGGGTTTGGTGGAGAAATGATGTTTTTAGTATTTGAGTATACACCTTTATCTGTAGCTCTGGTTGCATCTTTTTACGCATAAATCATTAAGAAATTGGGAATTTTGTTTTTTTAGCTCACCTGAGCAAAGCTCAGGATGAGCTATTGGGAGACATGAATATCAGGTGTGAGTCGTCCGGCGTGCGTCGTCAACAATTTGCTTTTGAACACTCTAGCGGTCATAATTTTAGACCAATCCTCATGAAACTTGGTCGTGATGATTATCTTGATAAAATCTCTGACAAGTTCGAAAGTGGGTCATCTGAGGTTAAAAACTAGGTCACTAGGTCAAATAGTAGGAAAACCTTGTGAACACTCCAGAGGTCACAATTTTTGTCCAATCTTCATGAAACTTGGTCAGAATGATTGTATTGATAAAATCTCGGACGAGTTTGAAATGGGTCATGTCAGATGAAAAACTAGGTCACTAGGTCAAATAGTAGAAAAACCTTCTTGATGATTATCTTGATAAAATCTCTGACAAGTTCGAAAGTGGGTCATCTGGGGTTAAAAACTAGGTCACTAGGTCAAATAGTAGGAAAACCTTGTGAACACTCCAGAGGTCACATTTTTTGTCCAATCTTCATGAAACTTGGTCAGAATGATTGTATTGATAAAATCTTGGACGAGTTTGAAATGGGTCATGTCGGATGAAAAACTAGGTCACTAGGTCAAATAGTAGAAAAACCTTGTGAACACTCTAGTAGTCACATTTTTTGTCCAATCTTCATGAAACTTTGTCAGAATTATTGTCTTGATAAAATCTCAAACGATTGCATTTCTGAGCAGAAATGGAAGAAAAAAAACTTTGAGAAATTTAGCAGATAGCAACTTTTGCAGAAGATGATTAATTATTGCCAGTGGTGTGCAAAGAGGGTACATTAACCCTTACTGTGTGGGACACGAGTCACTAATGTCCTTTGCAAACAGTGTAGACCCAGATGAGAGGGCTCCTAGAGGATCTCTGTCATCAGGGTCTGCACTGTTTGTAGTGTTACACTTATCTTTAATTTTCACCGTAAAGCATGACCTGCTTGAATTTTGGAATAGTCCATTTAAATATTCAGCATTGTAAGGGTTAAAGTAAGGTGCTTGTAGCAATGTTTTTTACCTGGTGAAAATCATGAAAGAAAGTTTCAAGAAGCAGATGATGCAAAAAACAAACAAAATATCATGTCTGCAGTTGCTGTGCACCTGTGCAAGCTATAACCATACACTCTGACACTTCAGCCTTATCCTGCAAAAGAAATATACCTGCTAAAACTCAGATCTGTTTCAATTTTTTCTTAATTCTGATTTATTCGAGCTTTGGAGAAACCATTGTACAAGTGACAAACAGTTTTGATCCCGATGAGACGCCGAGTTACTCGGCGTCTCATCGGGATCTAAAGCTGTTTGCAAATGTCAGTGCATTTATAAAAAGTTAAGCTAGTATTCATAATATCTACATTTCTTACATGAGTATTCAAAGGAGAAGTGGTTAGGCACATTTAACCCTTTCCCTCATAAATACACCTTTCTACTCCTTTGCAAACAGAGTAGACCCAGATCAGATGGCTCCGATCCTAGAGGATCTGTCTGATCAGGGTCTGCTGTTTGCTTATAATATAGATATAATACTACAGTTTCTGTCAATTGGCCAAAATATCCTGTGTGCATTATGCCATTTTAAAAATGAAAAAATAATTAATATTCGTTATGTCATTATTTCTTGCATAAATATTCATGGAATAAAGGAGTTAAGCAGTCTCCATGAATATTTTTAGAAATTAGAAATAATGACGTCATGAATATTAAGTTAATTCTTAAAATGGCATATTAATACATGAAATTTTTACCAAAGCCTCTGAAACTGTAAAATCAGATCAATATTGTTATATCATAATCAAATAGAGCAGACCCTGATCAGACAGATCCTCTAGGAGCCATCTGATCTGAGTCTACTCTGTTTGCAAAGGCATATAAATATGGAGTACATGTATAGGGAAACACTTTTGAGCACATGAAGTATACAGTATTTACTCTTTTCATGCTAGTGAGGAATTCATGCTTACTGGATGTAAACAATTTCAGACGACATGCTATATATAAGTCTGTATCTCATCAGAATTCAAACTGGTGTGCTAGATACGTGTCCATCATTCTTGAAAAACAAGAGAGAAAATCCACTGCAAAATTTTCATCAGGTAACAAGATTTTGCTGACAACAATTATAACGTTGTATGTTAAGAGTTGGATAATTGAGTGCCTTTGAAGTCAGCTATGAGTTAAGTCCCTTACAGTGCAGGACACGAGTCACTGATGTCCTTTGCAAACGGTGTAGACCCAGATGAGAGGGCTCCTCTCATCAGGGTCTGCACTGTTTGTCATGTTACACTTTTCTTTAGAAAAAAATCCCTAAATATTCACAATAAGCTTGACCTGTTTGAGTTGTAGAATAATCCATTTAAATATTCAGCTTCGTAAGAGTTAAGACTGAGTGTTGTGGGATAATTGTTATTTAGTACCTATGTGTAAGTGAAACTCATATATACTTCCTCTGGTACTGCTCAAAACAGACAGACTGCATTTGAAAAATTAATGCTTTATACAATATGGTTAGGAATGCTGACCCTTATGCCATAAAGCCGCCGCCTTAAGCCTTTTGAAAACAGAGTAGACAAAGATCAGATAGCTCCTGTAGGATCTGTCCAATCAGGGTCTGCTCTGTTTGCATGTGTTTAAGATTCTCTACTCTTTTCCATGGCTATATTGATATTTCCTTATTTTAATACAATATATTTCAATACAAGAATGATGTATTTGGTGTATTTTTAAAGTCGAATTTTGTCTGCTGAATTTGTCATCAGTGCTACAATTCTTTAAACTTTAAAAAGTTTTCCCCAAAAAAAGTCTTCCCAAAGTTTTGGGTATTCTGATCGTCCTTTTAACCCGTTTTACCCCATGAATATTCATGTAAGAAATAAATGACATCATGAATATTCATCAGCAAATTTTTACAATGACATATGACTATATACAGGATTTCTTGCTATTGGTAGAAGCTGTAGTCAGATCTTTTATAATTTTATAAGCAAACGGAGCAAACCATGATCAGACGGGCCTCCTATAGATACATATAGAAGCTGTCTGATATGGTCTACTCTGTTTGCAATGGCGTAGAAAGGTGTACAGTAAACCCCCGGCTAATGCGACCACTTAATGAATAAACATGGGTGCCTTTATAAACAGGTGGTTGCTTAATGCAGGAGAAAAGTAATGCAGAAAGCTCCTAGGAGCTTTCTGCATTACTTTTGTCCTGCATTAAGCTACCACCTGCATCTAGCACCCAGAATTGTACCTCTTTTAGGTGGTCGCATTAGCGGAACTTTACTGTATTTATGAAGTAGAGGGTTAAAAATGCAAGAAAAGTTGCAGGCTGTAACAGTTTTTGGACATGACAATTATTTAACAAAAATGCAATGTTTTCAGGGCATTTAAAAAAACTTTGACTGCTGAGATTCCAGTGGAATGGTCCATCAGTGGTAAATTATAGAATCCATTCATTATGAAAGTTGAATGACAAACAGGGCAGACCTTGATCAGAGCTGGGCTGCTCCAGGAGTCCTCTGATATGGATCAGGGTTCAAGCTGGAGCTCTCCATCAGGGAGAAGTTTAGTGATATTGAGGGAGAAGTTTGATCCAGATTTTTGTATCTCCCTATATGTTCTATATATAAAAACTTCTTCCTCAGCTCAAAACAGGGAGAAGTCAGCGGGGTTAGGGAGGCTTTTTCTCCCAAATCACCCTCTTGCTTGAGCCCTGTGGATGTACATCGTCTGTCAATGCCAGTGCACTAATGTTATCTGCATTCAAAGGGTTAGAAGAAGAAAAACATCAATGCCAGTGCACTGATGTTATCTGCATTCAAAGGGTTAGAAGAAGAAAAACATACAAATAAATCTCATAAGATTCACACATTTAGAATACTGATGTGACACGCAATAACTGTCAGTTGTTTCCACCTCAGGCGTAACCTCCAAGGTTGGGTTGGTACATTTTAGGTGTTTTTTATGATAAAGGGGTCATAGCTAACATTAATTTTTTATTGAAAAACGCGTATTTTAACATTAAAGCCTCATACCAGTGAATCCGTAATTACCTTTCCCAACAGGTTTTTTTCCTGATGAATATTTATGTATTAGTTTGATGAATGTATGAATAATAAGTCTCTCCTAGACTATTTTTAGCTCGTCTTTTTCGAAGAAAAGTTGAGCTATTGTTATCACTGGGTCGTTACAAGTCGTTGTCGTAGTCGTGCAAAACTTTTAATGTAGCTCATTTCTCGAAAAGTATAAGAGGTATCAACATGAAACTTCATAGGTTGGTAGATCTCATTGAGGGGAAGGCCCTTACATAAGAACCATAACTCCTGATTTCAATATTTTGGAGTTATGGCCCTTTGTCATTTGCAAAAATTTTAAATTTAGCTGGACAAGCACCAAATCAGACGAGCGTTGGCGCCGCACGCAGCTCTTGTTAGACCCAATCTCGTTGGATAAATCTACCGAAAAGGTGCATTTAGTAGAGAAAAGGAAAATTTTAGAATTATGTTGTTTTGACACCATTGTGATAAATAGAGCATTTGCTCCTTAGTGGAGCAAATGCTCTATTTATCACAATGGCTTCAAAAATGACTTTTACAGAGGCGCAATAAGCATCAGTAGGAGAGAATGGGTTAATGCAGGATGAAAATCTTGCAGAAAGCTCCTCTTGGAGCTCTCTGCATGACCTTCATCCTGCATTAAGCAGCAACCTGCTAAAAGTATCTAAATTCTTTTCTACAAAAATTCCAATTTGAAGGTTTTTTACAGTAATTGAATTTTAATAATGTCATCAGGAACAAGAAAATTCTTTTACCATGTCACAAACTATAGAATTAGAGTTACATTATTTCATACGAAAACAGAGAAGACCCTGATGAGACGGTTTGTGTCTACTTGTAGCTTCATCTAACTTCACAACCAAATTGCACTGAGCAGATTAGCAGATTTCTATGTATTTCAATATTATGCATAATATTCAGATTGGTGAACTTGTTTTAAGTGGTCTTTTATCGGTAAAAAGTATAAAGTAGAATAAAAGTATGTATTTATGACCGTGGATGTCTGGCATGTCTTAAATGTTACAGTTCGATATTAAACCTTCTACTCCATATTTACGCCTTTTTTATGTTTTTGCAAACAGAGTATTAGTTGAAGTAGGTCAAACAGCTCATATAACAAACAGCCTTTTTGATCAGGGTTTGTTCTATTTACTGCTTAACTTTTGTCCTGCATTAAGATTTAAGTAACCATCTGTTTTAAAAATCTAGAATTACAGTAAAACCCCTCCATACCAGAATTCTAGTTGAGAAGAATTTAGATACTTTTAGGCAGATGGCTGCTAGAGGAGCTTTCTGTACGACTTTCACCTGCATTTAGCTGCCACCTGTCTCCAAGACCAATATTTATACTAAATTGAACATAATTATGGTTTAACCCATTCCCACTTAGGCTAAATAATTTTTAAATCTAACCTCTTTGATTAAATCTACCAAAAAGGAGCATTAACTAGAGAAAAGGAAATTTTCAGAATTGTGTAGTTTCATAAAGTGACTTTTACAGAAGCGTCAAAAGCAGGCCTGGAAAATTCAACTCGTCCGCTCGCCATGACGAGTAACTTTCTTGCAGGACGAGTAGAATTTCAGAATTTTTAACAATGAAATTGTAGGTGAAATAAGACAAAAGCAGCTAGCAGGACGAGTAAAAGTTTTAGGATTTTTCCAGCCCTGAAAAGGCGTCAATATGCGGGAATGGGTTAAAGAGGTTTTACTGTATTCTTTCTTTAGAGTGTTCTTATTAGAGACACTTTACTGTAACTCTGTTGTCTCTTTGGGATCCAAATGTCAGGCATTCTGATTGCGTTTTAGAAAAAAAAAATGCAAATGTTCCACAATGACAAATGAGGGAGAATTTTTTAAAGACAGTTAATTATTTAGCGTGCAAATTGTGTTGAGTACTCTTGATCAATTATTCCTCTAAGGGACTCTGATAGTATTGTATTACATGTTTGCATTTTTGTATTTACCCTAAAGTATTCCCTCAATCTCCCTTCTCACTAGTGTGTTAAACCTTTCCCTGTTCTATGTTTATTCCAAATGTCAATGCCTACTGAATATTCATTCACAAAATAGTTATAAAAGGAATATGGAAGGTACTACATTGTAGACATTTTAGAAAGCAAAGAAACAGATCTATCAAATTCTATAAGCAAACAGAGTAGACCCTGATCAGACAGCTCCTCTAGGAGCCATCTGATCTGGGTCTACTCTGTTTTTAAATGCGTGAAAACACGTTTATATGAGGGAAAGGGTTAAACCAAAGTATGCGGACAAACTTAGGCAAATAGGGCTGATGCAGATTAGATTGCTTCTGAAGGAGCCATTTAATCAGGGTCCACACTATTTGCTACTATGTCAGTCCAATTAAAAGTTATCAAAGTGGTGCCAAATTGAATTATATTATTCATCTTTACAAACTGGTCACCTGAAGAGGGAGATAGTGTCCGAATACTTACAGTAATAAAGGTTTAAAGTCACTTTAACACTGTTTTAATAATTTTAACCCTTTTCCCTATTCTATATTTATTCCAAATCTCAATACCTACTGGATATTCATGGACAAAATAGTTATAATGAAATATGAAAGGTGGAACGAGTGTAGCCATGTTAGAAACTAAAGAAACAGATCTATCAAATTCCATTAGCAAACAGAGCCGTCTGATCTGGGTCTACTCTGTTTGCATATGCATGAAAAGGCGTTTATATGAGGGAAAAGGTTACATAAAACTAATGGAGAACTGTTTCCCCTATATTCCATAGTTTGTCTGAATGAACACTAATATATATGGTAATTACGGTAGATTTCAGGTGACAATCCATAATAGGACAGACTATAGCATGTGCCTCTCCCCAGACAGTTGATCTGTCCTCGGTTTTATTTAGACTCTTGAAGAAATCAATACAATGCTTCCAATCTGCAACCTTTAACAACCTATATTCGTTATATTTGCAAATACAGTAGAGCCTCTCTATTTTGACCACTTACCCCGGCCCTTTCCCTGTTCTGTATTTATTCTTAATTTCAATACCTACTGTATATTCATGGACAAAATAGTTATATAATGAATTACGAAAGGAGGAACATTGTAGCCATTTTAGAAAGTAAGAAAGCATCTATCATTTTGATTCCATTTGCAAACACAGAGCAGCAACTACCCTGAAGAGACAGCTCCCACTGGAGCCGTCTGATCTGGGTCTACTCTGTTTGCAAATGCGTATCTACATCTCTGATTCTCCAGCAGGTATTAATATTCTGGATCACTATATTATATTTTATTTCTATGTAAATGAGATGTGGATTGAGTGATTTTTCTCCTTTAATGGTGCCATATAACCACTTCAGTCTGTTTCGGTGATGTAAAACCCGACTCAACTCAACTTAATGTAGGCTACTGCTTAACCCTTTACTCCATGAATATTTATGTAATGTAATTATGACATCATGAATATTAATTAGATTATTTGTAATAAAAACACATGGACACAGGAATTTTTAGCCAGGGCAGAAACTGCAGAATAATATCTATACAGTAGAACCTCTCTATAACGGCCACTGAATTGTGTTAGTTAGTTGGTTATTAGGGCAGGTGGCTGCTTAAATAAAGCAAGGTGAAAGTAAAACAGAATGCTCCTATAGGAGCGTTCTGTTTTACTTTCACCTTGCATTAAGCAGCCACCTGCCATTAACACAAAATACTTGATGTAATTGAGTGGTCGTTATAGAGAGGTTTTACTGTACATGTATTATATCATAAGCAAACAGAGTGGCCCTGATCAAAATTGACTCCTAATTAAGCCCGTCTGATATGGGTCTACCCTGTTTACAAAGACGTAGAAAGACGTATTTATGAAGTAAAGGGTTAATACAGAATGAAAAGTAGAGGAGCTTTCTGCTTGCTTTCATCCTGCATTAAGCTCCCATGTGTATGAATAAACCAGAATTAGACTTTTTTTAACCCTTTCCCTCATATAAACGTGTGTTCACACATCTGCAAACAGAGTAGACCCAGATTAGGAGCTGTCTGATCAGGGTCTGCTCTGGTTGTTAATAGAATTATCCGTTTCTTTCCTTTCTAAAATGGCCACAACGTTCCACCATTTATATTTCATTATAACTATTTTGGCCATGAATATTCAGTAAGTATTGAAATTTGGAATAGATATAGAACAGGGAAAGGGTTATTAGTCAGATTGTTGTAGAGAGGTTTTTTGTAGATTGAGTTGAGAGGATTTGCTGAGTAATTTCAAGTATTCCATGAAGATGCAAATGGTTAATCACTCAGGTAGTTTTTTTGTAAAGAAAAACATGCAGCACATACATGTGCTCCAATTATGAAAGATGAAACCATTTATAAACCCTTTCCTTCATATTAATGGCTTTTTACACATTTGCAAACAGAGCAGACCCAGATCAGACGGCTCCTATAGGAGCCGTCTGATCAGGGTCTGTTCTGTTTGCTTGTTGCATTATATAGATCTGATTTTAAAGTTTCTGTCTGAGCCAGAACATCATATGCACTTATGCCATTATAAGAAATCAACTAATAAATATTCATGATGTTTTTATTTCGTACATGAATATGAAACTGGGAAAGGGTTAACCCTTTCCCTATTAAATATTCATGTAAAAAATAATGACATCATGAATACTAAATATTAGCTGAACATTTTATAATGCATGTATTAACCCATTTCCTCATATTGACGCCTTTTGACGCCTATGTAAAAGTCACTTTTTGAAACCATTGTGATCCATAGGAGCAAATGCTCTATTTATCACAATGGTTTCTAAACTACACAATTCTCTCAGTTTCCTTTTCTGTAGTTAATGCTCCTTTTCGGTAGATTTATTCAAATAAATATAGCATATTAGAGAAAGGGTTAACACAGGATGTTTTGGTATTGGTAGAATCTGTAGAATCAGATATATTATAATTTCATAAGCAAATAGAGCAGACCCATGGCCAGATCAGATGGCTGACAGCTCTACAGGAGCCATCGGATCTGGGTCTGCTCTTGGTGTATATGAAGTAAAGGCTTAAGGGTTGAATTTGTGATAACCAATGCAAACGGTTTGGATCCAGATGAGACCGTGAATGAGTTACTCTAGTGTCTCATTATATTTTGATTCAAACTGTTTCACTGTATAACTGTACATTTGTAAGAGAGGAAAAGGTTAATTATAGGGGATATTTCCATGGTATATAATTATTTCTGAGACTGGTGACATTTAACAGCACACACAAAAGTTGAAAATATCCAGTCTGAAATAATGTTCGTAGCGTGTGCATGGGTCATAATGGGTTTATGCATGGCATTGAAGGATGACCTTATCTTGACTGCAACCCTTGGAATGCTGAACATAATTATGTTCAAAATTAAATCGTCCATCATTGTTTAACCCATTTCATCATAATGACGCATTTTGACGGCGCCTCTGTAAAAGTCACTTTTTGAAACCATTGTGATAAATAGAGCATTTGCTCCCATGGAGCAAATGCTCTATAATTTATCACAATGGTTTCAAAACTATACGGTTCTAAAGTTTTCCTTTTTGGTAGTTAATGCTCTTTTTCGGTAGATTTATTCAAAGATGTATCTAAAATAGCCTATGAGGTAATGGGTAAACGATAGAATACATTTTGTATGAACGGGTATTATTTGTTATAGAGCGCTGCTGACCCTCAAGAATCCCTCTGATCTGGATCTACACTGTTTGCGAATGCCAGCTTCTCGTTTCCAGCATTCAAAGGGCTGACCTTGTCCATTGATCCATCATTGTTTAATGATAGAATACATTCTGTATGAAAGAATATACAGTAAAAACTCGATACTAGAAACACTCAATTACGTACCATTATTCAGATCTTTAATACAGGTGGCAGCTTAATGCTGGGTGACAGTCATGCAGAAAGCTCCTCTAGGAGCTTTCTGCATGACTTTCATCCTTCATTAAGCAGCCATTTGCCTACAAAGACATAAATTCTTCATTACTAAAATTTTGTAGTATCAAGTTTTTACTGTAATTTGTTTGAGGTATTGGAAAGACATACACTGCAGACCCACAAGAAGCCCTCTGATCTGGATCTACACTGTTTGCAAATGCCAGTACACTCATTTCCAGCATTCAAAGGCCTGACCTTGTCCATTGATTTTTGCAAAGTTTATAACTAAATAATTCAGTTGTTTTTCTGTGTGCCCTCAAATCAGTTGAAAAATTTATTTAGTTTTTGAAAATTCAAATTGATCTCTGACAGCAAAATGCTGGTTTCCGCTTGAGCTTCTCCTGTGATAGTTGTTAGACTTCAAGTCGACAAATCTATCAATTTTCAGGATTTTTAAAAATGAAATAGAAATATGTTTTCGGAGGCATAAAATATATGAGTAAATTTTTTCAAAAGCAACTTCTGACCAAGCTCCTATGACATACGGTAATTGATTTAAAGGAGAAATGGGAGATTTTATTATTGGAAATACGGTGGCTAAATTTTTTTATGAGACATTTCACAAAGTACAAATTCTAACTTAACGTCATGAATATTCATGTAAGAAGTTAATGAAATCATAGTGATTGGCTGTATTTTCAAAATAACACAATCATGAATATTTAACTAAGACAGAAAGTGTACAATAAGATATATTATGTTGTAAGCAAACAGAGAAGACCCTGATCATACTGCTCCTTCAGGATTCGTCTAATGTGGGTCTACTCTGTTTTCAAAGGCGTAGAACAGCGTATTGATGGTGTAAAGTGTTAAGAAACTACGAGGGAATTCTTTATTGCCTATGCTTACAGTTTTAACCCTTCGCTTGCTGAATTTTAAAATACATTTCTCCTTCTTTACCCATGCCCTGTGGTATATTACATATATCTCCACTGTGTACAAGTATTTCGCTGTGCAATCACTGCTGTGGAGTGCATTGGTTGCACAATCAACTTGTAAATAGTGCAGACCCTGATGAGACAGCTCCTGCAGGAGCTGTCTCATCTGGGTCTTCACTATTTACAGGTAGGTATATTGGCGTGATTAGCAAGCGAAGGGTTAAGACAGATGAAAAGTTGATTATCAGGAACTGTTAGACACATAACTGTATATTGGTAGAGGCAATAATATAGTTTTCGTTTTAACCCTTTGCCCATTTAACCCTTTCCTTGTTCAGTATTCGTGTAAGAAATAATGACATCATGAATATTGATTAGCCAAATTTTTATAATGGAATATGAACACAGGATGTTTTTACTTTGGCAGAAACTTTAAAATCAGATCTATATAATTCCATAAGTAAACACAGCAGACCCTGATTAAATGGCTCCTACAGGAGCTGTCTGATCTGGGTCGTATACTCTGCAAATGCATAAGAAGGGGTCTAAACTCTTAAACTCCTGTCAAAAATAATGACTGTTTGAACATTGATGAAAAAATGATGAAAAAATGGCTTCTGCAGGAGCTGTCTGATCTGGGTCTACTCTGTTTACAAATGCGATTACACTTGTTTCCCACATTAAAAGAGTTAATCATTCAGTCATATATACAGTAAAACCTCGATTATCCGAACACTGAAATACGTATTATTATCGATCTTTAAGACAGGTAGCAGCTTAATGCATGGTGAAAGTCATGCAGAAAGCTCCTCTAGGAGCTTTCTGCATGACTTTCATCATGCATTAAGCAGCCACCTGCCTAAAAGGGTCTAAATTCGTTTATAACGAAAATTCGAATAATCGAGGTTTTACTGTATATGAAAGATGCTGTTAGTTTGGGGGTTTGATATATTTGTTACTACCTATACAAGAGAATCTCAAACCTTTTTGTTGTTACACATACCATGCCAGTCACTGAGACCTAGATCAATATTTCGTTTGGCTTACTATACAATCAGAAATGTTATGTTTTCATTTAGGGCAAATTAACCTAGATGAGGATTCTCTGGAAATAACTGTGCCGTAGGAATAATGAAAATTTCACAATCTGCAATGTTAAATGTACACCCATATGGCGGGTGCTTGTCGACAAAACAATAAATATAAGATTGGAAAACAGCTGAGAAAAAACGATAAATGCAATGTAGGGAGACTTTTCTGTAGAATCAATACTACAATACCTGCCGAGAAATGGTGGGAGCTGAGGAACCGTGTGTTGGTATATAGAGGAGAAAATAGTCATGTGAAACAATGAATGGGGCATGATGAACTGTGTTAGCTCTGATGATGAAACATCTTGTAGGTAATTCTAAGGCAAATGGTGGATAAATGGGAATGTACAGCAGGTAGAGTGGGAGGAACACATGTGAGGAATTGTAGAAGTGATCGTTATATCAAAAGCTGTTTTGAAGAATCATTAACAGTGTATTGTAAATATGGCTGATATTGGAGATGTGATCAGAAATTCTGTATGATTTGGGTGAAATTTGTGGTTTAGTGATTAAGCCTTTACTTCATAGATACATATTTTAACACCTTAAATTGCCACCAGAGTAGACCAAGATCAGGACTGATCAGGGTCTGCCCTGTTTGCTTATAGAATAGTAAAGATCTGGTTCTACAGTTTCTGTCATGGCCAAAATTTCCTGTGTTTGTGTGCCATGATAAAAATTCTTGTAATTTACATTCATTATGATTATTTCTTACATGAATATTCATGAAGTAAAGGGTTAAAGACTCATTAAGTGAAGTGTATTGTTGTTTGGTGATAAACTGAGGTTTAGAAATAGAAATTAGATCTATATTAACCCTTTACTCTACAGAGATGCCTTTTGGTACCTTTGCAGACATAGTAGACCCAGATCTTGTAGGAGCTGTCTGATCAGGGTCTGCTCAGTCTTCTAATGAATAATTATAGATCTGGTTCATCAGTTCCTGCCATGGCCTAAAATGTTATTTGTATGTCGTAATAAAAATCCAGCTCATTAATATTCATAGTGTCAATAATTTTACATGGATATTCATGGAGTAAAGGATTAAGGTGCTATTAAAGACTTTTTTATGCCCTCTCCCCACCCCCACCCCGATCACAGGAAAAAGGGGGGGGGGGCATTTTGTTTATGTTGTGTCGGTCTGGTCTGTTGGTTGGTAAATGGTTGAGTGTCCCCAACTTTAATGTTGGCGATAATTTTGTCTTATTCAACATACATACTTCAAACTTGGCATGCATGTCATGATGTGCAACTTATGAAGGCGAACATTTTTAGTGATGAATTATTAAGGTCAAGGTCATAAATCAAGGTCAAAGGTCAAATTTTGAGGCAAATTTAGATTGACGATAATTTTGTCACCATTCAACATAATATGTACTTCAAACTTGGCATACATGTGCAACTTATGGAGGCGCACATTTTTAGGGGTGACTTATTAAAATCAAGATCATACACCAAGGTCAAAGGTCAAATAACGGGTTAAATTTAGATTGGCAAAACATTTGTTGTTATTCATCATACATACTTCAAAGTTGGCATGCATGTGCAACTTATGGAGGCAAACATTTTCAGGGGTGACTTGTTTAGGTCAAGGTCATACATCAAGGTCAAAGGTCAAATTACCAGTGAAATTTAGATACATCGTACATATATATTACTTCAAAGTTGGTATAGTGCCATGTGCCACTTATTGAAGCAAACTTTTTGAGGGATGACTAGGGGTGACTTATTATATATGGTCAAGGTCAAATTACGGGTCAAGGTCATACATCAATGTCAAAGGTCATATCTGGGACATAGTGTTTGACACGCACATCTTCTTGAATCCTAGTCATTCCTTTCCCAATGAAATAATGCTGGTCTATTCCACTTTGAAAGTTTAGCACTCAAAAGCTTTAAGCCCTAAAAATTCCTTGTTCAATATTCATGTAAGAAATAATGATGTCATGAATATTTATTAGCTGAATTTTTGTAATGCTATATGCATACAGGATTTTATTGGTATTGGTAGAAACTGAAGAGTCAGATCTATTATAATTTCATAAGCAAACAGGGCAGATCCTGATCAGACCACTCCTATTGGAGCCATCTGATCTGGGTCTACTCTGTTTGCAGATGTGTGAAAAGGACTGTCACTGTTTGTATGATGGAAAGTGTTAATTATAATACAGGGTCATCATGGCCAAGACCAATTGTGAATAGTATAAATCCAGAAAATGGGACACCAAAACAGCTGTTAGTCTGTAACGTGTATTGTATATCTTTATTTTCTAAAGTGGAATTGATCAGATTTGTAGAGTACTGGAAACCCTGCCAGCCAGGTCAGATATAATCAGTATTCATAGAGCTAAAAGCTTTTATGGTCATCATATTACTCCTGGGGCTCTTCGTTTCAGCTTGCTATTCCAATCCCTTACATTCTTAGCCTGTTCCATATTCATTTAAGAAACAATGACATCATGAATATTTATTAGCTGATTTTTAATGATGAAATATGCAAACATATTTTTGGTATTGGTTGAAATTGTAGAGTCAGATTTATAAGCAAACAGAGCAGACCCTGATCAGATGGCTCCTGTGTGATCTGTCTTATACTCTGTTTGCAAAGGGATGAAAAGGCATTTTTTATGAAGGAAAGGGTTAATATTTCAAAGATTTATTCCCCCTCATGTATATTCATGAACAGAATAATTTAAATGGTAAAGGGATTTTTCCACTGTTTTGGAAAATGCTTAATCAGATTATTACTGGTAAATGACCATAAGCAAACAGAGCAGACCCAGATCAGATGGATCCAATCTGGGTCAGTACTCTGTTTGTTTAAATGCATGAAAAGGCGTGACGTTTATATGAAGGAATAGATGAACCCTTATATATAAATTAGTCCATGAATATTCATGTAAGAAAATTAATAGTCACCTCATGAATATTAATTAGATTAATTTCATAATACACATGAACACAGATTTTTGGCCATTGCAGAAACTGTAGAATTTAATAAACAAACAGCCGCTACTAAGACCTTGATCTGACGACTCCTACTAAATACAACTCATTATCAAGTGTCATTGTTTTACAAAAGTTTAAATCAAATTTTGACATTTTCTTCCCTTATCACTCGATGTATTCATACATACAGAATGAAGGGCATATTGCAGACCAAGTTCAACGGCTCAGGGTCTCCAGTCTACTTTAAAGTTACCAAAATCATCCTAAATTGACTTAAACCTTTCCTCCATAAATAGATTCATTCAAAGAGGATGGGTCTAAAAATAGCCTATGGAGGAAAGGGTTTAACTAGTAGGGAGGGGAGATTGTGTGTCTGAATACTTAGGGTAATTAAAGTAATTTAGCCATATATTAAAGTGTAGCATGTGAACAGTGCTGTATAGATCGGGTCAAAGTACAGTAAAACCCCTCTAATGTGACCACCAAAAAGGGGCATAATTCACAGTGTCAAAGGATGGTGGTTGCTTAATGCAGGACGAAAGTTATGCAGCTTTCTGCATAACTAATTTGTCCTGCATTAAGCAGTCACCTGCTTATGAATACAGCCATGTTTGTTCATTAAGTGGTCGCATTAGAGGGGTTTTACTGTACTGTGCTGAAATTCCCATACGGATTCCTTAGAAAATATTTACCCTTAACATGCTGAAGAATTAACTGTGACTTCTCTCTCCTTCTGAATAATAACTTTAAATTTCTCACTGAAGAGAATGATTTGTATGATAAACAGTACAGACCCTGATCAAAGGGCTCCCTTAGGAGCCCTTTGATCTGGTTCTACACTGTTTGCAAAGGTCTTATAAACTCAGTTCTCACACTTTTAGGGCGTGAGGAAAGATCCGTTATACTGGACCAATTCCATTTACAAACTTTATTGCTATTGCTGTCAGAAATAGAAACCTTCATTTATGAAATTGACTGTTGTTGGCTGCTTATGCGGTTTCCACATCTTAGCCAAACAGGAACAGGTATAGAATGCATGCAGTAATTACTCTAAATATTTGGCCAGATACAGTTAAACAAATAGTGCAGACCCAAACAAAGAGTATACTGGCAGTTGCAGACAGCGTAGACTGAGATCAGAGGAGCTGTTTGATCAGGGTTTGCATTCTTTGTCATTTAAACGCCTTTTCACACATTTGCAAACAGAATAGACCAAGATCAGACAGCTCCTGTAGCAGCCGTCTGATCTGGGTCTGCTCTGTTTGCTAATGAAATTAGTTGGTCAATTCTGTTTCTTTAGTTTCTAAAATGGCTACATAATGTTCCACCTTCCATATTTTATCATAACTATTCTGTTCATGAATATTCAGTTGGTATTGAAATTTGGAATAAATATAGAACAAGGAAATGGTAGTAATGAGTGGACTCTATCATTAAATACTAACGGACCATTCCACTTTGAAAATTCAGCATTCAAAGGGTTAAAGGTCAGGACAGATTCACTGCTTAATCCCTCATGCATATTGACTGTGTTAGTAATAAGTTAGAATATATAATCTGCATTCATATTCAGTCTCAGCTACAGATCTAGATAAGGGTGCGTTCCCAATTACTAAAATCGTTATTTCTCCACCAAACCCTATACTGTGACCACTCTTTAGAATCATCTCGAAGAGACGATTCTAAAGAGTGGGCACAGTATAGGGTTTGGTGGAGAAATAAAGGAGTTACTCTTGAAAATGTATTAATTTACGCATCTTTACAATATGGAGCTCTGTTCATAT
This sequence comes from Azorinus chamasolen, assembly GCA_963576725.1. Lineage (NCBI taxonomy): Eukaryota > Metazoa > Mollusca > Bivalvia > Cardiida > Solecurtidae > Azorinus > Azorinus chamasolen. Next base: position 54,255,482 of record OY755251.1, read on the forward strand.
TTCATTGCAAACCAGTTTTTATACGCCCGAAGGGACGTATTATGGTATGGCGCATGTCGTCCGTCCGTCCGTCCGTCCGTCCGTCCGTCTGTCCGTCTGTCCGTCCGTCCGTCCGTCCGTTAGCAATTTCTTGTGCAACTAACTCCTCCTTTATTTTTCAACATAATTTCTTCAAACTTTCAGGAATGATAGATACTGATGTGTAGTTGTGCATATCAGTGAGATAACTCTCATATCATTTTTCATTCTGGAGTTATTGCCCTTTGATAGTTTCGGGTAGCAATTTCTTGTGCAACTAACTCCTCCTTTATTTTTCAACATAATTTCTTCAAACTTTCAGGAATGATAGATACTGATGTGTAGTTGTGCATATCAGTGAGATAACTCTCATATCATTTTTCATTCTGGAGTTATTGCCCTTTGATAGTTTCGGGTAGCAATTTCTTGTGCAACTAACTCCTCCTTTATTTTTCAACATAATTTCTTCAAACTTTCAGGAATTATAGATATTGATGTGTAGTTGTGCATATCAGTGAGATAACTCTCATATCATTTTTCATTCTGGAGTTATTGCCCTTTGATAGTTTCGGGTAGCAATTTCTTGTGCAACTAACTCCTCCTTTATTTTTCAACATAATTTCTTCAAACTTTCAGGAATAATAGATATTGATGTGTAGTTGTGCATATCAGTGAGATAACTCTCATATCATTTTTCATTCTGGAGTTATTGCCCTTTGATAGTTTCGGGTAGCAATTTCTTGTGCAACTAACTCCTCCTTTATTTTTCAACATAATTTCTTCAAACTTTCAGGAATGATAGATACTGATGTGTAGTTGTGCATATCAGTGAGATAACTCTCATATCATTTTTCATTCTGGAGTTATTGCCCTTTGATAGTTTCGGGTAGCAATTTCTTGTGCAACTAACTCCTCCTTTATTTTTCAACATAATTTCTTCAAACTTTCAGGAATGATAGATACTGATGTGTAGTTGTGCATATCAGTGAGATAACTCTCATATCATTTTTCATTCTGGAGTTATTGCCCTTTGATAGTTTCGGGTAGCAATTTCTTGTGCAACTAACTCCTCCTTTATTTTTCAACATAATTTCTTCAAACTTTCAGGAATGATAGATATTGATGTGTAGTTGTGCATATCAATGAGATAACTCTCATATCATTTTTCATTCTGGAGTTATTGCCCTTTGATAGTTTCGGGTAGCAATTTCTTGTGCAACTAACTCCTCCTTTATTTTTCAACATAATTTCTTCAAACTTTCAGGAATGATAGATACTGATGTGTAGTTGTGCATATCAGTGAGATAACTCTCATATCATTTTTCATTCTGGAGTTATTGCCCTTTGATAGTTTCGGGTAGCAATTTCTTGTGCAACTAACTCCTCCTTTATTTTTCAACATAATTTCTTCAAACTTTCAGGAATGATAGATACTGATGTGTAGTTGTGCATATCAGTGAAATAACTCTCATATCATTTTTCATTCTGGAGTTATTGCCCTTTGATAGTTTCGGGTAGCAATTTCTTGTGCAACTAACTCCTCCTTTATTTTTCAACATAATTTCTTCAAACTTTCAGGAATGATAGATACTGATGTGTAGTTGTGCATATCAGTAAGATAACTCTCATATCATTTTTCATTCTGGAGTTATTGCCCTTTGATAGTTTCGGGTAGCAATTTCTTGTGCAACTAACTCCTCCTTTATTTTTCAACATAATTTCTTCAAACTTTCAGGAATGATAGATATTGATGTGTAGTTGTGCATATCAGTGAGATAACTCTCATATCATTTTTATACGCCCACCTAATAAAGGTGGTCGTATATTGTCGTGGCCCTGTCCGTCCGTTCGTTCGTTCGTTCGTTCGTCCGTCAACATTTTGTTTGTCCGCTGTTTTCTGGGAAAACTATTAGACAGATATTAATGAAACTTAACACAAATGTTAAATGCATGAAGATCTGAAGCTGAGTTGATTCTGAGGTTCATTTGATTTTTCATTTCAGAGTTATGGCCCTTGTCCTTAAAAAATATGCAAATAGTTTGTCCGCTGTTTTCTGGGGAAACTATTTGAGAGATATTAATGAAACTTCACACAAATGTTTAATGCATCAAGATCTGAAGCTGAGTTGATTCTGAGGTTCATTTGATTTGTCGTTTTGGAGTTATGGCCCTTTTACTTAAAAAAATAATGCAAATACATGCAAATAGTTTGTCTGCTGTTTTCTGGTAAAACTATTTGAGAGATATTAATGAAACTTCACACAAATGTTTAATGCATCAAGGTCTGAAGCTAAGTCGATTCTGAGGCTCATTTGATTTGTCATTTCGGAGTTATGGCCCTTTTACTTGAAAAATAATGCAAATACATGCAAATAGTTTGTCCGCTGTTTTCTGGGTAAACTATATGACAGATATTAATGAAACTTCACACAAATGTTAAATGCTTCAAGATCTGAAGCTGAGTTGATTCTGAGGTTCATTTGATTTTTCATTTCAGAGTTATGTCCCTTGTGCTTGAAAAATATGCAAATAGTTTGTCCGCTGTTTTCTGGGAAAACTATTTGACAGATATTTTTGAAACTTCATACACATGTTTAATGCATCTAGACCTAAAGCTAGGTCGAGTCTGAGGATCATTTGATTAAATGTTTCGGAGTTATGGCCCTTGCAATTAAAAAAATAATGCAAATCTATGCAAATATGAGGATGGCCATAACTTTTTCATTTACAATGATATTTGCTTCAATTTTGTTATAGTATTTTCACATATATTGCGGGGGTTTTGATATGTCATTTTATTCTAAAGTTATGGTCCTTGAACTTTGTGTGTTTGTTGCTTTGTTAGTCGGTAAATTTTTAGTTTGTCGGTTGATATAAATGAAACTTAACAACTTAACACAAATGTTTTAAGCAACAAAATTTGAAGCTGAGTTTATTTTGAGGTTCATTCAGTTTGTCTTTACAGAGTTATGGCCGTTGCACTTTACAAAAATCTGCAAAAATGAGGATTAGCTGTAACTTTTTTATTTAATAAGATATTCACTTGATTTTTTAAAAAAATAGTACCAACTTAATATGGAAATCAAGATCTGAAGCACAGATTAGAAAATGTCAACACTTATAAGGCATGTTGAATTGGAGAAAGTTTGCAAGTGGGCGTATTATGTACCGTATGCGGTACTCTTGTTCATTCTGGAGTTATTGCCCTTTGATAGTTTCGGGTAGCAATTTCTTGTGTAACTAACTCCTCCTTTATTTTTCAACATAATTTTATAGAACAGCCTTTGGGCGTATATTGCCCCGTCTTGCGGTGCTCTTGTTCACATTGAACACAATGTCATGGTCTGACCAGTACACTTCAGGTTAATTAACCCTTTCCCTGTTCTATATTTAGGCCACTTTTCCGTACCCACTGAATATTCATTAACAAAATAGTCATAAAGAAATATGAAAGGTGGAACATTGTAGCCATTTTAGAAAGTAAAGAAACAGATCTATCAAATTCTGTTAGCAAACAGAGTAGACCCTGATCAGACGGCTCCTCCAGGAGCCGTCTGATCTGGGTCTACTCTGTTTGCAAATGCGTGAAAACACGTTTATATGAGGGAAAGGGTTAAGCCACTCTTTAATTTCTTTACAGAAAGAACATTACTAATTGAAATTACATGTATCAGTAAGCATTTGAAGCACATGTGATGTGCCAATGAAAGACACTTGATTACCAGTCAGACATCATTTATTATTGAAGCTGCATGGTTACATCAGGGACACCAGTCTGCAGTAGTTACACCTGCATCACATGATTGATTCACTCTCCCACACAACAGTTGACATTTACCACAATGACAATTGACGTCAAAGGCTTTGATATTTCTCAGTACATATAAGGTTTTGACATTTCTTAATTTGTTTTTAGTTCTAAGATTGTATTTTCTTTGTGCTCTTAAAATAGAGAATATGCTATTTCAAAGATGAAGATTGCTATGCTCTAATTCAATGGGCAGTAAATCAGATGCCAAATCCTGTATCTGATAGAGATTCAATTTTATGCATTTACAAGGTGAGTAGCTATATATATAGACCAAGATCTGACAACTATTTTAATCACTGTCTGATCTGGGTCTGCTCTATTCACTTATGAGATAATGAATATTCATGTAAGAAATAATGATGTCATGAATATTAATTAGATCATTTTGCTGTAATAGCACATTGACACAAGAATCTGTAGAATCATTTCTATATTATATTATAAGCAAACAGAGCAGACCCTGATCAGACGGCTCCTGTAGGAGCCGTCTGATCAGGGTCTGCTCTGTTTTCTAATGGAATATGATAGATTTGCTTCTTTAGTTTCCAAAATGGCTACATTATGTTCCACATTACATATTTCATTATAACTTAATTTCGTCAATGAATATTCAGAAATTATTGAAATTTGTAATACTATCATAAAATTATAGAACAAGGAAAGGGTTAATTGTCCTTGGTACTCACCTATGACATTACTGTGTTCTCAGAATCGGTGACAGTTGCGTATGAGAGAACCATAAATTCTTGATTATTGGATAAAGAGAACATTAGACAGCAGAAACGTCAGTGACTTCCTGTATCAAAAGACAAGAACAGTATGCAGCCCTTTGAATGGTTCTTTATAGTGGGGCTTATAGTATATTTATTGACAGTACTCATTATAAAGAATGTCCAGTTTGTCATGAGATCTTGGAACATGGAAGCAACAATGTTTAAACATCAAGCAAGGTCTCAGAGGAGCTTATGAACAGGTATGCTGTAAATGTGGTTAGCTGTGTCATCAGCTGTCATTGTGAAAATAATGTACCAATAAATTATTTTTTTCTTAGATTTTTTAGCAAATTTGAATTCAAAGTCATTAAATGTTTAACCCATTCCCGTATAGGCTATTTTTAGACCTAACCTCTTCGAATAAATCTACAAAAAAGGTGATTTACTAGAGAAAAGGACAATTTTGAATTGTGTAGTTTTGAAACCATTAATGTGATAAATAGAGCATTTGCTCCTATTAACCCATTACCTCATAGGCTATTTTTAGATACAACATCTTTGAATAAATCTACCGAAAAGGAGCATTAACTAGAGAAAAGGAAAATTTTAGAATTTTGTAGTTTGAAACCATTGTGATAAATAGAGCATTTGCTCCTACAGGAGCAAGTGCTCTATTTATCACAATTGTTACTCAAAGTGACTTTTACAAAGTCGTCAATATGAGGGAAATGGTTAAGGAGCAAAATTAATGCTCTATTTATCACAATGGTTTCAAAAAGTGACTTTAACCCAGAAGCATCAAAAGGAGTCAAATTGAGGGAATGGGTTAACCCTTCTAATTCTAAGTGCTTCTTGACTGTCATTTGCCAAAAGGTTGGATCCAGATTAGATGCTGAGTAACTTGGTGTCTAATCAGGATCCAAGCTGTTTGCTACTCAGCCAATAGTTTCTCAAACAATTAACCCTTAGCCTGCCAGTCACAACTATTGTTGCATTTGCAAACAGTGTAGACCCAGATGAGAGAGCTCCTAGTAGGAGCTCTCTCATCTGGGTCTGCACTGTTTGCCATGGAAAATTTATGCCTGCATGCTGTATCCTTTTGCCTAGGAAATCATTACGATATACCCTGTATATTTTTTGTAAAGATTTTCGAAATTAATATTCATAGAGGGTAGAATGATAAAAAATATGTGGCAGGCTAAGGGTTAAGCCAACTGGATAATTTTTTAAAATTGATTAAGAATATGTTGTTGATGAATTACTTTGTTTTATATTCAAATATTTGCAATAAGATGACTACTCTAATTACCAAAAGATGATATGTGTATTGTTAGCTCGTCTGTTTCGAAGAAAAGTTGAGCTATAATTATTGTGATCACTGGGTCGTAGGCGTTGGTGTTGTCGTTGTCTGCGTGGAAAAAAAGGGAACGCCCCTACATAAGAACCATAACTCTTGATTTAAAAATTTAGGAGTTATGGTCCTTTATTTTTTTCATCTTGTTTTTTAATTTAGCTGAATAAGCACCAAATCAGATGAGCTTTGGCGCTGCACGCGGCTCTTGTTTGCAAAGGCATTAACACTTTACTCCACTAAATATGCATTTCTACCTCTGTTCAAATAGAGTTGACCCAGATCAGATGGCTCCTATATAGAAGCCGTCAGATCAGGATCAGCTCTGTTTGCTTGTGGATTAATATAGATCTTGATTCTACAGTTTCTGCTTTGGCAAGTTACTTTCATGTGTTAATACATTATTTTAGAAATTGATCTAATATATATATTTATGAGGTCATTATTCCTTACATAATTCATGGAGTAAAGGGTTAAAGGGATATCTATGAGATAAAGGTTTAAACAAATTACCTCATAGGCTATTTTTAGGTCCAACCTGTTTGAATAAATCTACCGAAAAGGAGCATTTACTAGAGAAAAGGAAACTTTTAGAATTGTGTAGTTTTTCAACCATTGTGATAAATAGAGCATTTGCTCCTGTGGAGCAAATGTTCTATTTTATCACAATGGTTTCAAAAGGGGACTTTTACAGAGGTGTCAAATTTGGCGTCAGTATTAGGGAATGTCCATGGGTTAATGACCATAAGTAGCTGAACTAAAAATTCTTGGAAGCAACCAAAAATGCATCTTTTTAATAATTCAAATGTATTTTGGTCTAGAATTTTCCCAGGGACCCACTGAAACTTGTCAGAAGGCTGCTAGTAAATCCTGACTTTCTGCAGTAGTTGCAAATGGAGCATCAAGAAAATTGGAGAATCATTAAATGTATAACACCAGATTGAGACTTTTATTTCAAAAACATCATGTGAGCCTGTCCCTAGTGTAAATTTTGTTAAGAGCTTTTAGGGAAGAGTACTTTGTTATGTTGCTATAGTAACATTGCATGGAGCTCTTAGATTATGAGGAACGGACATATCATTTCATCATTATGCAACCAGTAGAATTTGTCTAAAATCAAACAGATTCAATTGCCTGCCCTTTAGAATAATGATAAATCCTTTACCTGATACATCTTTTAACACCTTTTACAAACAGAGTAGACTCAGATCAGATGGCTCCTGGAGAAGCTGTCTGATCTGGGTCAGCTCTGTTTGCTGACGGAAATGGGTAGGTCTGATTCTTAGTAACAGTTTCTTCCATAACACCAGTATCAACATTCAGCTGATAAATATTCATGATGTCATTATTTCTTACATGAATGATTAATTAAGATAAAGTGTTACATAATGCATGTATGCAGTATCTGACCAGACCCTGAGGTTATGAAACTTCTGAGTTCTAAGTGTCTGAGATCATTCTTAAGTATCCCTTCCCCTTCATACAGTAGAACCCCTCTAATGCAACCACTTAATGAATAAAAATGGGTGTCTTTATAAGCAGGTGGTTGCTTAATGCAGGACAAAAGTAATGCAGAAAGCTCCTCTAGGAGCTTTCTGCATTACTTTTTTCCTACATTAAGCTACCACCTGCATCTAGCACTCATAATTATACCTCTTTTAGGTGGTCGCATTAGCGGGGTTTTGCTGTATAAATGTTTTTCACATATTTGCAAACAGAGTAGACCCAGACCGGATGGCTCCTCTTAAAGCCGTCTGATCAGAGTCTGGTCTAGATCTGTTTGCTTATGAAATTATAATAGATCTGGTTCTTCGATTTCTACCAATACCAAAAACGCATGTAACATTATTAAAAATTGGCTAATAAATATTCATGATGTCATTATTTCTTACATGAATATTGAACATGGAAAGGGGTATCTGATATAAGAATGAACTCAAGACTCAGGCAGAAATGTTTATTACCTGGTATCCTGGGGTACCAGAAGCTAATATCTCAACTATTGTTTAATTACAGTACAGTAATTGCAATATGTGCTGGTTTTCACAGAGTGGGAAATTGTACATGCATGTATCTATAATTACAATTATGTTTTCTCTCCAACTTTTTCTCTTTGCTCCTAGCTGCCAAAAATATTGTTTGTCAGTCATCAGAGAATGGAATGATTTAGCCCGGCCCTAAATTACTCCATGAATAATCCTGTAAGAAATAATGACATCATGAATATTAATTAGATTGTTATATTAGTGCATGGGCACAATAGTATAATTTGGCCATGGCTGAAAATGTAGAAGCATATCTACAGTAAAACCTCTCTATGATAAACGGCCACTAAATTGTGTTTATTAGTTGGTATTTAGGGCAGGTGGCTTCTTAAAGCAAGGTGAAAGTAAAACAAAACGCTCCTATAGGAGTGTTCTGTTTTACTTTCACCTTGCTTTAAGCAGCCACCTGCCTTTAACACAAAATACTTGATGTACTTTAGTGAGGTTTTATTGTATATTATAGAGAGGTTTTACTGTATATTATATCATAAGCAAACAGAGCAGACCCTGATCAGAGGTTCTGTTTGCATTTAAGGCATAGTAAAGCATATTTATGGAATTAAAGGTTAATTTCATTTCTTTCTTTAGGCACTCTCTGATCAGGGTTTGCTCTGTTCGCTTATGAAATTTGATAGATCTGTTTCTTTTAAGTTTCTAAAATAGCTACATGTTCCACCTTCCGTATTTCATTATAACTAGTTTATCCATGAATATGCAATAGGTATTGAAATTTGGAAAAAACCTAGAACAGGGAAAGAATAACTTACTTGATTCTCTTTTTCAAAGGTCATCAGAAATTGCCGGTAGCATGTTAAGTGTTTTTAACCCGTACCAAATCCAAACAGGTCAAGCTTAATTAGGTGAATATTTAGGGATTTTTCCAAAGAAAACTGTAATATGACAAACAGTGTAGACCCTAATGAGAGGGCTCCTCTAGGAGCCCTCTCATCTGGGTCTACACTGTTTGCAAAGGACATCAGTGACTCGTACCCCGCACAGTAAGGGTTAAGTTATTGCTTCGATTCATTCTTGGCATTGAATGGAGAAACAAAAGTGAGGAAAAACAGGGTACCCCTGGTATTTGGCTACAGAGTATAAAGATTTCTGGCATATTTTTCCAGTTGGGTTATAGATTAGCAAGGCCAATAATGTCAGGCAGAGAAGAACCACTTGTAAATACAGTAAATTTTTTCACAGGTGGATGTGGTATTTAGCCCTAATCACCCTTTGCCTGAATACAGGCATAATTACATGCCCTGCAAACAGGGGCAACCCAGATCAGATAGCTCTTACATGAGCAGTCTGATCAAGATCTGAGTCTACAGTTTCTACTATGGCCAAAACTTCCTGTTTTCATAATTATGTCATTCTAACAAATCAGCTACAATGTACTGTAATAAATATTCATAATGTCATTATTTCTAACATGAATATTCATCAGGTGATGGGTTAAAGTGTTGTCAATGACTGTAGGATCAGCTTTGCCATAGTTTGGACCCAGATCAGCCAGCAAGTAATTCAATCTTACATCAGCATTGTTTCATTATATTATACAGTAAAACCTCTCTAATGCAACCAGCAAAAAGGGGCTTAATTCACAGTGGCAACGGCAGGTGGCAGCTTAAAGCAGGACAAAAGTTATGCAGAAAGCTCCTAACTTTTTATCCTGCATTAAGCAACCACCTGCTTATAAAGACAGCCATGTTTATTCATTAAGTGGTCGCAATAGAGGGGTTTTACTGTATTCTTTTAACATTTTGTAAACCTAAGTGCACCTCGTGAATAGTTATGCAAAAAATGTAGATCTTCATGAATATTTAATTTTTTATGCCATGACAGAAACTTTAGAATCAAGTCTGTGTAATTCCATTGTTGAACACTGATCAGACCCTGGATAGATTATAGCTCCTTTAGAGAGATGTCTGATCTGGTCTGCTCTGTTTGCAAAGGCATGGAATTGAGGTGTCTGTATGAGGTAAAGGGTTAATTTTAACCCTTTCCTTCATTTAAACGCTTTTTCACATCTTTGCAAACAGAGTAGACCCAGTTCAGACAGCTCCTGGAGCCATCTGATCAGGGTATGCTCCGTTTGATTATGAAATGATAAAAGATCTGACTCTTCAGATTTTACCAATACCAAACTATCCTGTGTTCATAATTATGCCATTAAAAAAATTCAGCATATAAATATTCTTGATGTTATTATTTCCTACAAGAATATTAAATAGGGAAATGGTTAAGAATTGAAACAAATGTATGGGAGCAAAGATTTAGGGTCAATGGAAACACAGATTTACCTGAGCAATTTGTCAGCACTGTAGACTTTAATGCTCAAAGAATTTGGCACAAGTTTGTTTTTCTCTGGAATTTTTATTATCATTCTGTAAGATGTTTATTTTGGTCTTCAGGGATAAATATACTTCAAAAGGCTGGTCACATGATCACTTAGTATTTAATATGTGTATTGCTAGGAAAATTAAACTTGCACTTTAACCTTCAGCAGGCTATGGACAGATTAGTGATGTTTCCATGGAGATAAATCACAAAGGAACACAGCATTTCATCAGGATCCAAACCATTTGATGCTTTCCTCCATAAATACACCTTTCTACAACTTTTCAAACAGAGAAGACCAAGATGAGAAAGCTCTTGTCACTTTAAAGGACCATCTGATAATTAAATGGTCTACCCTCGTTTGCTTATGAAATAATACTGTTATGATTCTGCAGTTTCTGCCATGACCAAACTTTCTTGTGTTCCATTATAAAAAGTAATCTAATTAATATTCATGATGTCATTATTTCTTACATGAAATTATTCATGGAGTAAACGGTTAAAAAGACTTTAAAGAAAGTGTTTTTGCTCATGGCATTTTGCTCTGCATGCACAGTAGGCTGAAAATGGAAACATAATCATAATACGGTATTATACGCTTTACTCCATAAATACGCCTTACTAAGTATTTCCAAACAAAGTTGACTGACAGATCAGATAGCTCAGCCTCCTAATTAATATAGGAGCCATCTGACCAGGATCTGCTCTGTTTGCTTATGATAATGGTATATATATGAATCCACAGTTATTGTCATGGCCAAAATTTCCTGCATCCATGTGCTATTATAACCATTGTCTATTTAAATTCTAATTAATAATCATGATGTCATTATTTCTTATATGAATATTCATGGAGTAATTTAGTGTTAACCCATTACCTGATAGAAGCACCTTTTCACTAATATGCAAATATTAGATCCATATCAGACAGCTCCTGTAGGAACTGTCTGACCAGAGCTAATGGAATGGACACGCTCGGTCAATCTCCAATTTTAGAACAACACTATGAATATCAAAATTTCTCTTTTTTCGATACATACCTTTCCTGACCTGATGTCTGCTTTAGCACTAAGTTTGAAGTCTCACAGATTCCGTTTCTGAAGTTATTTTGTTAGGTGAAAAAGTGAAAGTGTCAGGCTTTATACAAGTCAACCTTTTATGGTATACAGTAAAAAACCCTCTAAATGTGACCACCAAAATGAAGTATCATTCTGGGTCTTAGAGGCAGGTGGTAGCTTAATGCAGAACAAAAGTAATGTAGAAAGCTCCTGCAGGAGCTTTCTGCATTACTTTCATCCTGCATTAAGCAACCACCTGCTTTTAAAGACACCAATGTCTCGTCATTAAGTGTTCGCTTTAGAGGGGTTTTGCTGTATATTCAATTTGAATTTACGTCTATGAAAACTAGTTATTGCTCATCCGCCTGGCTCCCTCTCAGTCAAATATAATTGTCACCACGGGAATATTGACTGGTCCCTGTCATCTGTCACACACACACAGAGCAATCTAATCATTCTTTATTTAGCTGAGAGACAGTACAGTAAAACCCCTCTAAAGCGACCAGTTTATCAATTAACTGTAATGGTAATATAGGAGCTTTCTGCCTAACTTTCATCCTGCATTAAGCTACCACCTGCCTTTAATGCCACTGTGAATTAAGCCCCTTTTTTTCCTACATTACTTTCATTCTGCATTAACCCTTTACTCCATAAATACACCTTTCTATGCCTTTGCAAACACTCTGAGTAGACCCAGATCAGACAGCTCGTATAGGAGGCGTCTGATCAAGGTCTGCTCTGTTTGCTTATGACGCATAATAAATCTAATTTTTCACTTTCTGTCTCGTTTAAATATCCTGTGTTCATATGTTGTTATAAAAATATCAATATGTTTAATGTCATTATTTCTTACATAAGTATTCATGCAGTAAAGGGTTAAAGACATAGAATTGGACCTTTTAGATGGTCTCTTTAGAGACGTTTTACTGAGCTCATGTGCTGACTATACGGAGTGCTTTGTTGGTAGCTCACTTATTGAATCACTTTTCTTTTTATGCCCCCAAAGCTAGGCTTTGGAGGCATATAGTGATCGCACCGTGCGTGTGTGGGTGGGTGTGTGGGTGGGTGGGTGGGTGGGTGTGTGGGTGGGTGGGTGTGTGTGTGTGTGGGTGTGTGTACCTTTTGTCCGGAGTATATTTCCTTTGTCACATCAGCTACGGATACCAAATTTGGTGTGTGAGTTCATCTTGGGATGGGGGAGTGTCGCGTACCATTTTCATGTCACTGTGACCTTGACCTTGACCTTTGACCTTGATTTTACAAAAAGCTTGTCCGGAGCATATCTCCTTTACCTTACCAGCTACAGATTCCAAATTTGGTGTGTGAGTTCATCTTAGAATGGCGGAGTGTCGCGTACCATTTCCAGGTCACTATGACCTTGACCTTGACCTTTGACCTCGATTTTAAAAAAAGCTTATGCCTTACCAGCTACAAAAAGCTTGTCCGGAGTATATCTCCTATACCTTACCAGCTAAGGACTCCAAATTTGGTGTGTTAGTTCATCTTGGGATGGAGGAGTGTCGCGTACCATTTTCAGATCACTGTGACCTTGACCATGACCTTTGACCGATTTTACAAAAAGCTTGTCCGGAGCATATCTCCTTTACCTTACCAGCTTTTTAAAAAAAGCTTATGCCTTACCAGCTACAAAAAGCTTGTCCGGAGTATATCTCCTATACCTTACCAGCTAAGGACTCCAAATTTGGTGTGTTAGTTCATCTTGGGATGGAGGAGTGTCGCGTACCATTTTCAGATCACTGTGACCTTGACCATGACCTTTGACCGATTTTACAAAAAGCTTGTCCGGAGCATATCTCCTTTACCTTACCAGCTACAGATTCCAAATTTGGTGTGTGAGTTCATCTTGGGATGGCGGAGTGTCGCGTACCATTTCCAGGTCACTGTGACCTTGACCTTGACCTTTGACCTCGATTTTAAAAACCGCTTATACCTTACCAGCTACAAAAAGCTTGTCCGGAGTATATCTCCTATTCCTTACCAGCTAAGGATTCCAAATTTGGTGTGTGAGTTCATCTTTGGATGGAGGAGTGTCGCATACCATTTTCAGATCACTGTGACCTTGACCATGACCTTTGACCGATTTTACAAAAAGCTTGTCCGGAGCATATCTCCTTTACCTTACCAGCTACAGATTCCAAATTTGGTGTGTGAGTTCATCTTGGGATGGCGGAATGTCATGTACCATTTCCAGGTCACTATGACCTTAACCTTGACCTTGACCGATTTTACAAAAAGCTTGTCCAGAGCATATCTCCTATACCTTACCAGATACGGATTCCAAATTTGGTTTGTGAGATCACCTTCAGATGGCGGAGTGTCGCGTACCATTTTCAGGTCACTGTGACCTTGACCTTGACCTTCGACCTCGATTTTACAAAAAAGGTTGTCCAGAGAATATCTCTTATACTTACCAGCTACGGATTCCAAATTTAATGTGTGAGTTTATCTTGGGATGGCGGAGTGTCGCGTACCATTTTCAGGTCACTGTGACCTTGACCTTTGACCTAGATTTTACACAAAGCTTGTCTGGAGCATTTCTCCTATACCTTACCAGCTACGGAATCCAAATTTGGTTTGTGAGTTCATCTTGGGATGGGGGAGAGTCATGTACCATTTTCAGATCACTGACCTTGACCTTGACCTTTGACCTCAATTTTACAGTCCGGAGCATATCTCCTATATCTTACCAGATACAAAAAGCTTGTCCAGAGCATATCTCCTATACCTTAAACGTTGACAATCAACCCAGGGTCCTTTTTAACGTTGAGAATGACTTAGGGTCCTTTTTAACTAAGTTTTGACGCTTGGCTCTTTTCTTAGCTATCATAATCGTCAAAGGTTCTGTTTCCAATGTTAAGAACTGACTCCTGTGTCATTTTTAACAGCATCAAAATTTCATGTTACACCTGCATTACATTGTATTGTTTTTCCACCAAAATGCATTTCGGTGTCAAACACTTTGGGGGCATTTGTCACCCGTGACGACCCTCTTGTTTACGGTCTTCTTTCAGAGTTTGTCTTAGAGAATACTCTTAAAATTTTATAATGCAGATTTGTTTTCAAAGTGGTATGGTTAATTATGTTTTATTACTAGATTTCATTCAGTGTGATTAAGGATTAAATTTGTGAGTCACGGATTATCAATGGCCAACAGTGTACACCCAAACAAAGGCCTCCTTGAAGAGCAAATTATTACTCATTTCCTACAGTGACAGGTGAAGACATTCAGAATTTATAATCACAGAACAGTTACATAATATGTACAGTTTACTCTTTATTCATGGCTAAGAAATAATGACTCTATAAAATGTTTAACCCTTTACTCCATGAATATTCATACATGTATAAGGAATAATGACACCACAAACTCCTCAGTGTCTTATGACATAGTAATAGATCTGACTCTACAATTTCTTCCAATAACACACAAAAAAAGAATATACATCAATGTATAAACGCCTTTTCACACATTTGCAAACAGATTATACCCAGATCAGATGGCTCCTAGAGGAGCCATCTGATCAGGGTCTGCTCTGTTTGCTAATGGAATTTGAAAGATCTGTTTCTTTACTTTCCAAAATGGGTGCAATGTTCCGTCCTTCCATATTTCATTATAAGATTTTTCTCCATGAATATTCATTAGGAATAAACATAGAACAGGGAAAGGGTAAAGTACGGTAATCATGGGCCATTCCATTTTCCATTCCCCTTCTTCCCATGATCTGAGATGCAGAGTTACATGAATGTCTCCACATTCTTATAATCAATTTTTGTTGTAGAAAATTTATTACCATGTAGGATAGGCTGCGCTTGAATATATCTTCGACTGTAATAGAAAATTTGATTACAGTTACATTGTATTTCATTATTTAGCAATCATTACAAATAAGATTTAACAATTTGGCTTAACCCGTGTTCCCTTGTAGGCTATTTTTAGATCCAAGCTCTTTGAATTAATCTACCGGAAAGGAGCATTTACTAGAGAAAAGGAAACATTTAGAATTGTGTAGTTTTGAAAACATTGTGATAAATAGAGCATTAATTTTGCTCCTATGGAGCAAAATGCTCTATTTGTCACAATGGTTTCACAAGGTGACTTTTACAGAGGCGTCAAAAAGGCGTCAATATGCGGGAATGGGTTAACCCGTTTCCTGATGGAGATGCCATTTAATGCATTTTCAAACAGAATAGACCAAGATCAGATCTGAGTCCTGTAAGATCTGAAGATCTGCTTTGTGTGCTTATAGTTTATATAGATTTGATTCTATACTTTCTTTTTCCATGGCCAAAACAATTCCTCAGAGTTCATATACTGTTATAAAAAATTTGCTAATAAATATTCATGACGTCTTAATTTTTTTCTTTTACATTCACTCAGACAAACTTAACCACTTACTGCATAAAACACACCTTTCTATACCTTTGCAAACAGAGTAGATCCAGATCAGACAGCTCCTGTGGGAGTCATCTGATCAGGGTCTTCTCTGTATGCCTGATAATGAAATAATATAGATATGAGTCTGAAGTTTCTGCCATGGTAAAAACTATTGCTTTGGTCATAAATTGATATTCATGATGTTAATATTCCAAATACCAAATGTTGGTCATGAGGGAAAGTGTTATGCAAACTGAACCTTGTTCATATGCCACTATAAAAATTCAGGTAATTAATATTTATAAAGTCATTATTTCTTACATGAGTATTCATTAGGGAAAGGATTAACCTTTAGCCAGCTGCCACATACTTTTATAATCACTCTGCTGAGACTCTCTCAATATTAATTAGCCAAATCTTTACAGAAAATATACAGGATATTTTGAAATGACTTTAATTTCCTAGGTAAAAGCATAAAGCATGAAGGCATGGGTTTTCCATGGCAAACAGTGCAGACCCAGATGAGAGAGCTCCTATAGGAGCTCTCTCATCTGGGTCTACACTGTTTGCAAATGCAAGAATAGTTGTGACTGGCAGTCTGGCAGGCTAAATAATGGGCTAACCTTTTCCCTGTTGAAAAATCATGTAAGAAATAATGACATCATGCATACAGGTATTAGTAATTAGATTAGTTTCATTTTTTACAACGACATATTGGTGTTGGCAGAACCTGTAGAGTCAGGTCTATTATAATTTCATAAGCAAACAGAGCAGACCACAGATCAAATGACTCTTACAGGGGCTGTCTGTTCTGGGTCTATTCTGTTTGCAAATTGTATGCTTGCAAAGTTTGTATGAAGGAAAGGGTTAAATGTATATAGGGTATAATTAATTATTGGGTAGCAAAAGAGTTTTCTCCATTACTCTCATTCTGTTAGTATTCACTGAGTGGTTGCTTTAACCTTTTGAATGTGGAATTTTCAAAATGGCATGTTCCAATGGTTGTTTAACAGCATAGTCCATTCAGTATGAAAGGGTATTATAATTTTGTTGCAAGAGGATTTTTTAATGACAAACAGTGCAGACACTGATCAGACCTGGGCTCCTCTAGGAACCCAGCTCTCATCTGGGTCTAGACTGTTTACAAATGCTAATGCCCTAATTTTGCATTCAAAGGGTTAAATTAGTTTTACTATAAATAATGTGCAAATATTAGGAGTCTGAAAAGGGAAGGTTATTAAAAACCTTTGATTGAGTTGAGAACGTTTGAAAACATCAAAGCTAAAATGTACATAACTATTAATGTAAGTACCATGCCTAAAGTACAGTCATTCTGAACCATATGAAATAATGCAGGAAACATTGAAGTATACTTGTACTGGCATGTACAAATTGTGTAGACCCAGATCAGAGAATTCCTAAAGGAACCCCTTGATCAGGGTCTGCACTGTATGTTATTGAAAATCCTGTGGCAAATTTAAGTTTTTCATACTTAACCCATTCCCTCATATTGACGCCTTTTGACGCCTCTGCAAAAGGCACCTGTTGAAACCATTGTGATAAATAGAGGATTTGCTCCTATAGGAGTAACTGCTCTATTTATCACAATGGTTTTAAACTACAAAATCCTAAAATTTTCCTTTTCTCTAGTTAATGCTCCTTTTCGGTAGATTCATTCAAAGAGGTTGGGTCTAAAAATAACCTATGAGGTAATGGGTTAATGGACTATTCCATTTTGAAAATTCAGCATTCAAAGGGTAAAATTTATGTACAGTAAAACTTCTCTATAACGGCCACTAAATTGTGTTAACTAGTTGGTATTTAGGGCAGGTAGCTGCTTAAAGCAAGGTGAAAGTAAAACAGAACGCTCCTATAGGACTTTCACCTATGATGCTTTAAGCAGCCACCTGCCTTTAACACAAAATACTTGATGTAATTTAGTGGTCGTTTTGCTGTATTTGGTACTTTTCAATGTAACTGATGTATCTGATTGGAAGATAATTATCTTAGGAGGAAAGGGGGAGGGGGGAAGCAGGGATACAGTACTTCTATGGGTGTCTCGAGCAAAAGCACTTTTTGATCAAACAGAGGTTTTCTTAGTCCTTGTATAATTTTATGAGGTTTATGGGTTTATAATTACATATCTTAAAACCCTTTACTCCATAAATATGCTTTATAACACCCTGGCAAACAGGGAAGACCCAGATCAAACGTCTATTGAGTTCAGGCCTAAAGATGCTAGAGTTATAAGAATGACAAACAGTGCAGACCCTGAACCTCCTCTAGGAGACCTCTGATCTGGGTCTACACTGCTTTTTAAAATCCCATTTCACTCATTTCCTGCATTTAAAAAGGTAAACGATATAAGAACTGTTTGCAAAAGCGTCTGTCACTGTCGCATATTTTTGGAAGCCTTACATCTCATGCAGTTGGATATTGACTTTAAACCTGCAGGCTTTTCAATTTGAATTTAGAACCATTATGTAAATACAAGGCTACAGTAAAACCTCTCTATAATGGCCACTCAATTACATCATGTATTTTGTGTTAAAGGCAGGTGGCTGCTTAAAGCACGGTGAAAGTAAAACAGAACGCTCCTATAGGAGCGTTCTGTTTTACTTTCACCTTGCTTTAAGCTGCCACCAGTCCTAAATTATAAACCAACTAATTAACACAATTTAATGGCTGTTATAGAGAGGTTTTACTGTACTTTCTTCGTTACAAAAAAGCTTTTACTTCATCATGACTTTCAGGCTTTAAACCCATTGAATGCTGGAATTTCAAAATGGAATAGTCCATCATTGTTTAACCCTTTACTGCATGAATATTCATGTAAGAAATAATGATGTCATGAATATTTATTAGATTAATTTGTTGTAATAGCACATGGACACAGGAAATTTTAGCCAAATTGGGCAGAAACTATGGAATCATATCTGAATTATATCATAAGCAAACAAAGCAGACCCTGGGTCTTTTATAGAGTAATAGGTTAAAGATGGTGTCCTTTCAGTATAAAATGGTTTAATCTGTGTGAAGTTATTGAATGACAAACTGTGCAGATCATGATTAGTAAATTGACATCTACAGGGGTTCTCTGATCTGAGTCTACACTGTTTGCATTGTCAGTACACTTATAATGTTACTTGCAGTCAAAGGGTTGAAATAATACTTTTCTAAGTTTGCAGAGCTCCAGATAAATGTGCGTACTCAAGTACTAAAATCGCCATTTCTCCACAAAACCCTATGTTGTGACTACTCTTTAGAATCGTCTCTCTGAGAGGATTCTAAAGAGTGGTCACAACATATTGGATTTAAGTGGAGAAATAAAAAAGTTGTTACTGAAAATGTTTTAATTTACGCATCTTATCTGGTCACTTCTGGTTTTTGAGAGTCCATTATAGTGTTCTTATTTGATACATACTTAAGTAGATAGCTCCTGTAGGAGCTGTCTGATCGGTTGGTCTACTCTGTTTGCAAATGCGCAAAAAAGTGTTTATATGAAGGAAAGGGTTAAGCAGCCATTAAAAAGAAATCTAATTTTGGGTCTTTAAAGCTTAATACAGGTCAAAAGTAATGCAGAAAGCACCTATAGGAGCTTTCTGCATTACTTTTGCCCTGCATTAAGCTACCAGCTGTTGTTTAAGGCTCCCATGATCAATCAATCAATGGTAGCACAAGACAGGTTCTACTGGGTTTTTTCTAACCCTTTCCATGTTCTATCTTTATTACCAATTTCAATACCTACTGAATATTCATGGACAGAATAGTTCTATCAAGTTCCATTAGCAAACAGAGCAGACCCTGATCAGACGGCTCCTATAGGAGCCGTCTGATCTGGGTCTACTCTGTTTGCAGATGCATGAAAAGGCGTTTATATGAGAGAAAGAGTTAAAATTATTGTAAGAGAATTTTCCACTTTCAAATATTCAACATTTCTCACTTAAAAGGTGATAAATATATATAATTCCGCCAGGGAAAAGTAAAATATTTTCCTTTTAACACTTTGTCTATATTTAGTTTAGTAAGTATTAAATTATGCATCATAGTTTGATGAAGTGACTCAAGTATAATATAAGGCCTTGAAACACCTTGCATGCATTATGCTATCTTACCTTGGGGACTAGTACTGCTGTCTTAAAACTAATTTGATGTTCAATTCTAGGGAAAGTTTAAGGGAAAGAAAATTGCTCAGGCAAATGGCAGTTGAGCTAATTTTCATGGGAAACTCGAATTGATCCAGCTTGCTGGTGATTATTGGGTTCTTTAGGCCTTAGCGAGCTCAGTCACATCTTCTCAGGCCGTGCATGAATCATGAAAACACATACACGTAGATTACATGTGTCATTCTGTCCTCTTGCAAGGTTGTCATGGCAATGCTGAAGCTTCGAGATCATGGTCGCTGGGATGCTTGATGGAAGATCTGTTTGTAAGGACATTACAATATTTTGTAGGACATATGAGTGAAAATAATTAAATAATTGACTGCAAACTTGTCAAAATAGCTCTTCCTATGGCAGGAGATATGTGTTTTGAAGTTTGTTTGAAAGTGAATATAATTTGGATCTTATTGCTTTAAGTGCTTGGAATAACATATTTTGGATCATGAGGGACCTGGTCAAATCTTCAATCAAATATTGATTTGATATCTAGATAATTATTCATATAAAGTGTAACTAAATGAAAAAATCAAAACTGAAAATAAAACACTGCGATAAATAGTGGTTTCAAAACTACACAATTCTAAAACAAAAATCCCTTTCTCCAGTAAATGCTCTTTTTCTGTAGATTTATTAAAAGAGGTAGGATTTTAAACTAGCCTATGAGGGAATGGGTTAATGCAGGACAAAAGTGTGATACAGAAAGCTCCTATAGGAGCTTTCTTTATCACCTACATGTATATCCTGCATTAAGCAACGACCTGCTTTTTAAGACTTATATGCTCAATAAATAAATGACTGCTTAACACATTATTTCCCGTAAGCCTTGTGCCAAAGGCACAAAATTCTAAATTTTTCCTTTTCTGTAGTTAATGCTCCTTTTCGGTAGATTAATACAAAAAAGATTGGGTCTAAAAATAACCTAGGAGAGAATGAGTTAAGACACTGGTTCTACTGTAGTCTGACAACACAGCTGGATTTGGAGGAGAAATGATGATTTCAGTATTTGAAACATGTCCACTAATATGTATAGCTCTGATTTTGGCAGGTGAAATATATAATGCAGTTTGCCAAGTTGAACCAAGTTTACTCCATATATATATATATGCCTTTTTAAATGCCTTTGCAAACAGAGTAGATCCAGATTAGATGGCTCCTGTTCAGTGAGGCATCTGATCAGGGTCTGCTGTGTTTGCTTATGGATTTAGTATAGATCTGATTCTACAATTTCTGCCATTGCCAAAAATTCTGTAAATCAATATTCACCATGTACATCTTACATGAATAATTGTGGAGTAAAGAGTTAGCCCTTTACTCTATAAATATGCCTTTTTATGTCTTTGCAAACAGAGTAGACCCAGGTCAGACAGCTCCTATAGGAGCCGTCTGATCGGGGTCTGCTCTGTTTGCTTATGGAATAATATACCGGTAGATATGATTCTTAGACACTTTATACTATGGCCAAACAATTCCCTTGTCGGTGTGGTTTTATAAAATTATTATCTAATTGATATTCATGATGTCATTATTTCTTTCATGAATATTCACGGTGTAAAGAGTTAATTTCTGATGCTATTGTTGCAGGCTTGATTCATGAAAATGATGGATAATTTACACAAACAGATGTTATGTACCATTGAACAAGAAATTGTCAGTTTGACAGAAAAGAAACAATCGTGTTTGGTGTCAGTAAATATTTACAGTCTGAGTGATTAAAAGCATTTGGGATTTGGTAAAAAGGTTGTTTCTTTATCAACATTGGTGTAAACCAGAGGAATACAGGGACAAACATTTGGTGTGAGTTACAGGTCCAGCAGAATCAGATTGGTGAAATTGCTTTTAAATTGTCGGAGAAACCATTGTTTTAATTGATTAATGAATCTTGACTGAAATTGGAGCTGTGTATACACAATGTCTGGAAAAGAACAGGAATAATTGAAAACAAGGTAGATGGAAAGAGAGTTGAGAGGAATTAAATGTGCTGGAAAATTGAATAATCTTCAATTAAATAGACCAAAATTAAACTTGATCTGACCAATTGCTTGTGAAGTGTTCAACTGGTTGGAAGTACTCTTGTGGCATGATAGGTAGGAGGGAACTGGATGTAAATGGAGGCTACAGTGTTAGATATGCTTTGCCACTTTGTAAGGTGGTAGAAGGGGGACAGTAGGGAGGAAAGACCAGGATGTACACGTGGGAATCGTGCTGGGACTCCTATTGTGAATGGGTAAGTAACTTATGTATAATTTGATGAATATGGTTCAATGCTGAAAATGCCTGTATACAATATAACTACCTAAAAGAGGGCATTTTCTCTTAACCCTTTCCCTGTTCTGTAGTTAGGCCAAATTTTAATACCTACTGAATATTCATGGGAAAACAGTTATAATGAAATATAGAAGGTGGACTATAAAATGTAGCCATTTTAGAAAGCAAAGAAACAGATCTATCAAATTCCATTAGCAAACAGAGTAGACCCTGATCAGACGGCTCCTCTAGGAGCCGTCTGATCTGGGTCTACTCTGTTTGCAGGTACGTGAAAACACGTTTATATGAGGGAAAGGGTTAAGCAGAGGTCCAGATAAGTGCATAAATTTAAACCTTTTCAACAATAATAGCTCCTTCATTTTTCCATCAAACCCTATACTGTGACTCTTTAGAATCGTCTCATCGATGAGATGATTCTAGAGAGTGGTCAATCTGTATAGGGTTTGGTGGGGAAATGACGATTTTAGTATTTGGGTATGCACCTATATCTGTAGCTCTATTTAGTCCTAACTAATTACTTGAAAGCGACACCTTTGCAAACAAAGTGGAATCCTCTCTTCATCAGATAGTATCATACTGGGTTTAACCCTTTCCTTCATACATTTAACGCCTTTTAACCCTTTCCCTGTTCTATCTTTATTACACATTTCAATACCTACTGAATATTCATGGTCAAAATAGTTATAATGGATATGGAAGGTCGAACATTGTAGCCATTTTAGAATCTAAAGAAACAGGTCTATAAAGTTCCATTAGCAAACAGAGCAGACCCTGATCAGACGGCTCCTATAGGAGCCGTCTGATCTGGGTCTACTCTGTTTGCAGATGCGTTAAAACACGCTTATATGAGGGAAAGGGTTAACGCATTTGTTAACAGAGTAGACCCAGATCAGATCAGATGGCTCCTATAGGAGACATCTGATCAGGGTCTGCTCTGTTTGCTTTTGACATCATATATAGAGCTAATTCTACAGCTTTTGTCAAAACAATTGATTCCCTTTAAATGTTTGCATTATAAGAATTCAGCTAATCAATATTCATGAAGCACTCAGGTGATAAATTGAAGAAGATGAATATCATAGTTGATCTAATTAACATTTATAATTATCTTACATGAATATTCATCAGATAAAGGGTTTTATAGATCCCTGTAGACCTTGAATTGTTAGCTTTAATAGCTGACTTTTCTCTGCGATGAATTAACCTTTTCTCTCATATAAAAGCATTTTTACACATTTGCAAACAGAGTAGACCCAGATCAGACAGCTCCTATAGGAGCTGTCTGTTCAGGGTCTGCTCTGTTTGCTTGTGACATAATTTAGATCCAATTCAACAAATAAATAACCGTGATATCATTATTTCTTACATAAATATTGAACAGGGAAAGGGTTAACAGTCTGCTTGCAAAGCCTGGCACAGAGGATGATCTCTCATAGCTCAAAATACCATCTTCTAATTAAGCCTTAATGTATCAAGCTTTCATGTATGGATCATTGTCAGAAATTATGTATTACCTGTACTATTTATGTTGTTGTAATGAAGGCCCATAATTGAAGGTATTAAATCATTTACCCTTTACATGATGGAGACATCCAACTGTTGGCACTTAGCAAACAGAGTAGATCCAAATCAGATCGGCTCAAGTCATCTCATATTCCTGCTTTAACCCTTACCTGATAGAGACCTTAACCTGATTTCCTCCATAAATACGCCTTTCTACGCCTGTGTAATAGTCACTTCTTGAAACCATTGTGATAAATAGAGCATTTGCTCCATATGAGCAAATGCTCTATTTATCACAATTGTTTCTTATAATACTAAACAATTGTAACATTTTCCTTTTCTCTAGTAAATGCTCCTTTTCAGTAGATTAATTCATTCAAAAAGGTTGGGTCTAAAAATAGCCTATGGAGGAAAAGGTTAAAAAAGTTGCTCTGGGTCTGCTCTGTTTTCTTATAAAATTATATAGATCTGATTCTACAGTTTCTGCCATGGCCAAGCATGACATGTGTTGATTTGCTATTATAATAAAAATCAGCAAATAAATATTCATGATATCATTATTTCTTACATGAATAGTTGAATACCAGTTTTCATCAGGTAATGGGAAAATTTGGACCCAATTTGTGACAACAGTTTTGCTTTGAGGTTTAAGCAGATCGAATACATACATGTACAGTAAAACCTCTCTATAACGGCCACTAAATTGTGTTAATTAGTTGGTATTTAGCGCAGGTTGCTGCTTAAAGCAAAGTGAAAGTAAAACAGAACGCTCCTATAGGAGCGTTCTGTTTTACTTTCACCTTGCTTTAAGCAGACTGGCTTGCCTTTAACACAAAATATTTGATGTAATTTAGTGGCTGTTATAGAGAGGTTTAACTGTATATGATACATTTGCTGTTTTCTTGAAAATAGTTCTGGCAGAATAATTTGAGAAAGTTTCTCTGATGGCTTTGAAGACAAGATCATACTTCAGGTTTTCAAGATGCATTGAAGTTTTATTCCTCATTTAAAATTCAGGATTGCATTCTTGCACACCTGCAGTTTTCTACATTTTAATGAGACTTGGAAGATATATTAAATGGTGTATAAAAAGTACAGACATTTTATCTTGTAATTCTGCACTTTGAGCAGTTGTCATCTGCTCCAGTTCCTACAGCTGTATATTATCTTCTATTTCTTTTCACAAACAGCTTAACCCTTTACTCCATAAATACGCCTTTCTATGCCTTTGCAAACAGAGAAGACCCAGATCAGACGGCTCCTAGCATTTTAACTTTGGTCTCTATTGGATTTTTGTCGCAAAATTGGGACAAATATTACCTATTTTGCATTGAGAATAGGTCTTTTTAATGGACCCATGTAGACACCAGAGAAAGGCCTGGCATATCACGTTATACAAATTACAATGTATTTGTAATATCTAAGTGCATTCAAGGATTGATTTTTGTTTTAACCCTTCTCTTGCTGAATTTTAAAATACATCCTTTACCCATGCCCTGTAGTATAATTACATATACAATGTATCTTCACTGTGTACACGTATTTCGCTGTGCAATCACTGCTGTTGAGTGCACTGGTTGCACAATCAACTTGTAAATAGTGCAGACCCTGATGAGACAGCTCCTGCAGGAGCTGTCTCATCTGGGTCTTCACTATTTACAGGTAGGTATATTGACAAGAATAGCAAGCGAAGGGTTAAATTCATGATAGGGTACACACTCGGAGCGTGAGGCCACTTGCAGAGCTGCTAAGACTATGGAGTAAAGAAAATACATTAACCTGTTATTTCATAGATGCAACTTTTAATGGTTTTGCAAACAGAATTATAGACTGATCTTGTACTGGAGACATCTGATCTGGGTGTTCTTCAACCCTTTCCTCCATGAATACGCCTTTCTACGCCTCTGTAAAACTTACTTGTTGAAACCATTGTGATGAATAGAGCATTTGCTCCTATAGGAGCAAATGTTCTATTTATCACAATGGTTTCAAACTACAAAATTCTAAAAAAAAAATCCTTTTCCCTAGTTAATGCTCCTTTTCGGTAGATTTATTCAAAGTGGTTGAATCTAAAAATAGCCTATGAGGGAATGGGTTAATCTTTGCTTATATTGAAATTGTATAGATCTGATTCTATACTTTCTACCATGACCATAAATTCCTGTCTTCATTTGTCGTTATTAAAATTCAGCTAATTAATATTTATGATTTATCATTATTACTTATATGAATATTCATGGAGTAACTGTCTTTTGTACCAAACTTTCCATGCATGAGCAGAGCTCCAGATAAGATGCGTAAATTAAAATATTTTCAAGAATAACTCCACCAAACCCTATACTGTGACCACTCTTTAGAATTGTCTCGAAGAGTCTAAAGAGTGGTTACAGTATGGGGTTTGGTGGGGAAATGACGATTTTAGTATTTGGGTATGCATCGTTATCTGTAGCTCTGTGCATATGAAGATGAATGAAATGTTTCTGGAAATCAATTTTGGAATACTGTAACCACTCTTTATAATCGTCTCTAAGAGAATGCATACGTTGTTGGAAATGCTTTACGGTACACACCTGACAGTGTGCCTGTCGACTGTCTTGCAGTACTCGGGTCAATACCACTGTCACTATAATTGTACGTGCTAAAAAGTGCTAAAAATCCTCGTGTTGGAATTTCCCCTGTTTCTTTGTTCCTTTTCTCCAGTTTCTGCAACTGTAATATGAAGTCATTTGAGAGTGAGTCCGTAACGTATTTGTTATGCTCTCGTTGTTACCCAGTCATAATGATTGCAAGAGAAAGAAACAATAAAAACTCATTATCCGCAGCATTTGATTGTATTTGCATGAAAGAAAAACCCAGCCAGCACCAATAGATGTAATGATACTGGCAGTTAACCATTATTGATTTCACGCCACACAATTTCTACCCAACCATTATCATGCAAGGGGCATACAATAAGATGGGTTAACTCTTTTCCTGTTGAATATTCATGCATGTAAGAAATAATGACATCATGAATATTTATTAGCTGAAATTTTTATAATGGCATAATTATATACACAGGATGTTTTGGAATTTGTATAAACTGTAGAGTCAGATCTATTTTAATTTTATAAGCAAACAGAGCAGACCCTGATCAGACGGCTCCTATATCATTCAGGGGTCTACTCTGTTAACTCTTTCCTCCATAAACACGCCTTTCTACGCCTCTGTATTAATCACTTATTGAAACCATTGTGATAAATAGTGCATTTGCTCCTATGGAGCTTTAATGCTCTATTTATCACAATGGTTTCAATACTACACAATTCTAAAAGTTTCCTTTTCTCTAGTTAGTGCTCCTTTTCGGTAGATTTATTCAAAGAGGTTTAGTCTAAAAATAGCATATGAGGGAATGGGTTGACCCTTTACTCCATAAATATGTGTGTAAGAAATAATGTATGAATTGATATTTAACAATTCGCTTGCTATTCACGTCAATATACGTACCTGTAAATAGTGAAGACCCAGATGAGACAGCTCCAGCAGGAGCTGTCTCATCAGGGTCTGCACTATTTACAAGTTGACTGTGCAACCAGTGCACTCCACAGCAGTGCTTGGACAGCGAAATACTTGTACACAGTGAAGATATATGTAATTATACAACAGGACATGGGTAAAGAAGGAAAAATGTATTTTAAAATTCAGCAAGCGAAGGGTTAAATTAGCTAAAATTTGTTTATAATAGCATATGAGCATATTGTTTATAATAGCATATGAGCAGGAGACGTTTTGGTCTTGGCAGAAGCTATAGAATCAGATCTATATAATTACATAGGCAAAGAGAGCAGACCTTGATCAGACAGTTCCTACAGGAGCCATCTGATCTGGGTTTATTCTGTTTGCAGAGCTGATAAATAGTGTATCTATGGAGTTAAATCTTTTTTCATGAATGAATTTTTCATCATGAATTAACGTTTAGCTCGTCTGTTTCGAAGAATTGTCGTAACTCAGGCTTCCGCGTCGTCATTGTCGTTGTAGTCGTCGTCCCAAATCTTAACATTGACCATAACTTTCATTTACAACCTTCATTTTTGGCATGCATGTTCATCTTGACATTGCACCCGCTTGCTCACTGCCCGGCCCAGTGCTCTTGTTATCTCCACTATACCTTATTTTTTTTTATACTTCATAAGTAACTGTATAATCATGTATTCGAGACATAATTCTAAAGAGTTGTCAGAGCATAGGATGACTCTATTTTCATTTTCAGACTCTACAGTTTCTACAAAAATTAATACTAAAAAATCCTGTGTATACATATGCCATTATGAAGATTCAGCTAATAAGTATTTGTGATGTCATTATTTTTTATATGAATATTGAACAGGGAAAGAGTTAGCCTTTTACTTCATAAATATACCTTTCTACACCTTTGCAAACAGAGTTGACCCAGATAAGATGGCTCCTATAGGAGCCGTCTGATCTGGGTCTGCTCTGTTTGCTTGTGATATAATAATATAGACGTGATTCTACAGTTTCTGCCATGGCCAAAATTGCCTGTACATGTGTCAATGTGCTGTCATAACAAATTATTGTTATAAATATTCATGACGTCATTATTTTTTATATGAGTATTGAACAGGGGAAGAGTTATCCTGCTGTAAATATTGATGTCTGCTCAAACTTCTTGTCGGTTTATGCAAATTGCAGAGCAAACTACTGCTGCAATTTGCAAGTTGTATTTTCACGAAACTTCTGAAATGATCCCCATGGTGAGGAGTTGTGCGTGACTTAAATGTTTCCTAATCGGATTCAAGGTGGCTGGCTGGCGGGCGTATTGGTTTATGCAATTTCCTTGTGGAGCAAACTTCTACATTCATTGTTTATTTTTCTCCAGTTTTCATTGCTGTAATTGCTGGAAATTGCACAACTGCGACTGACATATTGTCATAATTGAGATGCAGTGTGCAACATAATTTTTTTCTTATCGAATTCAAAATGACCAATAAGCATTCATATTGGGCTACACAATTAAATTTTGTAGCTAACTAGTGTTGCTGTTTCCCTGTTTTTTTTCTTTAAAAATCACAAAAGTGTTCAACATATTGAGGCATTTGGGAAGTAGGTTCATTTTTTTCCTGATACAAGATGGCAGACTTGTAGTGGCTATTGTAATTTTTACTGCATTTGCTGAAAATTTCACAAAAATAATGGACATGTGGTGCAGTTTTTGACATACATGTAGATGTGTTCCCTGTCAGATTCAAGATGGCTGACTTGCAGCCATGTTGAATTGTGCTATTTCTTGTGAAGCAAACTTCTGCAGTTTTTGCTGCAAAGTTTGCTTGATTATTCACAAAATTAAACATGTTAACCCTTTCCCTGTTCTATATTTAGGCCATTTTTCAGTACCTACTGAATATTCATTAGATATTCATTAAATAGTTATAGAGAAATATGGAAGGTGGAACATTGTAGACATTTTAGAAAGTAAAGAAACAGATTATCAAATTCTATTAGCAAACAGAGTAGACCCTGATCAGACGGCTCCTCTAGGAGCCATCTGATATGGGTCTACTCTGTTTGCAAATGCGTGAAAACACGTTTATATGAGGGAAAGGGTTAAGACACAGTGCATTACATTTTTTTTCCTGATTAGATTCAAGATAACTGGTGGTTATAATGGATTATGCAATGTTATTGTGTATACATGTAGCAAACTTAAGTGTTGCAGTTTTTGCTGCATTTTCTTGAATTTCATAAAAGTGATCAATATGTTAAAGCAAAGTGCATGTTATATTTTATCGGATTCAATTCAAAATACATGTAGTCAACTTGCAGCCATCTTGGGTATTTAAGCTTCCTGGGGACAACTAGTTTTTGCTGCTTTTTCAATTGTGATCAACATCTTGAGAAGCAAACTTGCATGACCAAAAAAAATGGATCAGATTTAAGAACCCTTTACTCCATGAATATTCATTGAAAGAAATAATGGCATAATGAATATTAATTACATTAATTGTAACATATCATTGCACGTTATCTAAGATACAGGAATTGTTGGCCATTGCAGAAATTGTAGGATCATATCTATATTATATCATAAGCAAACATTTTAAGCAGACCCTGAGTCTGCTGTGTTTGTAAAGGCGTAGAAATGCTTATTTATGGAGTATGTAAAGGGTTAACCCTTTCCTTCATAAATACGCCTTTCTACGCCTCTGTAAAAAGTCACTATTTGAAACCATTGTGATAAATACAGCATTTGCTCCTAAGGAGCAAATGCTCTATTTATCACAATGGTTTCAGAACTACACAATTCTAAAATTTTCCTTTTCTCTAGTTAATGCTCCTTTTTGGTAGATTTATTTATTCAAAGAGGTTGGATCTAAAAATAGCCTATGAGGGTATGGTTTAAATAACCTTCTGTAATATCTGATCAGTGTAAGGTTTTGAGAACCGTTGACCAAGTGTCAAAAAGCTTTGGTTTTGATGAGACACCTGGGGTTACTTGGTGTCTCATATTTGCAAATGCAAGTCGGGTAGCGCAAAGCAGGACTCGTTCACTTGCCTTTCAATGAAAATGAGAATGCCATATTAAGCCTTTAAGTGCCTTATGTTATCTGACATCAAGATTTAAATTATTTGATGCTTTGAACATGTTTGTCATTAGAAATTAAAGAATATTCTTCTTCTAAAACTGAATCAGACAGCAATCTACCATTTTCATGTTACTAGGAATTGTATTGTTGTAGTTTTGTGCTAAAACCGGAATATTATAGTCTTCTGGGATATTCTTCCAGCCGCAATATCAGCAACATCAGACCATTGATCCAGCCAATAACTTCGTAAAGTCATTAACCCTTACAGTATGCTAAATTTTCAAATGGACTCTTCCAAAAGTCAAACTGGTCAAGCTTATGGTGAATATTTGGGGATATTTCTAAATAAATGTGTAACATGACAAACAGTGCAAACCCAGATGAGAGGGCTCCTCTAGGATTGGGTCTGCACTGTTTGCAAAGGACATTAGTGACTCGTTTCCCACATTGTAAGAGTTAAGTTACCGTGCTGTTGCTTTGGGGCCAGATGTTACTGATCTGAAAATAACAATAACAAATGTGCCAATACCCTGTACTCCATAGATACACCTTTTCATGCCTTTGCAAACAGAGAAGACCCAGATCAGGTTGTTCCTAAAGGAGCTGTCCTATCAGGGTCTCCTCTATTTGTTTGTGGAATAAATAACCTGATTCTACAGGTTTTTGCGCCAAAATTCCTATGCTCATAATGCTTTTAACCCATTCCCTCATATGCTATTTTTAGATCCAACCCCTTTGAATAAATCTACCGAAAAGGAGCATTAACTAGAGAAAAGGAACATTTTAGAATTTTGTAATTTGAAACCATTGTGATAAATAGAGCATTTGCTCCTTTAAGGAGCAAATGCTTCATTTATCATAATGGTTTCAATAAGTGACTTTTACAGAGCATTATTATGAAGGCGTATTTATGGAGGAAAGGGTTAACCCTTTTCCTCATATACATTCGCTAATAGATCTAGAGTAGACCTATATGTTTGCCTTTGACATGATATAGATCTGATAGAAAAAATCCTTGAAAAGTTTAAGTTATAAAAGTTCAGCTAATAAATATTCATGATGTCATTATTTTATCTTACATGAATATAAAATAACCCTTTACTCCATAAATACGCTTTTCTATGCCTTAGAGAAGAGAAATGGAAGGAAAAATATCTTCGAGAATTGTAGCAGATGACAATTTTTTGCAGCCAAACAGTTACTAAGTATTCAAAGGATTACATGTACATGAAAAAAGCGAAAATGTAAACCAAGATAAAAGATTGCTTAACCCTTTCCTCCATAAATACGCCTTTCTAAGCCTCTGTAAAAATCACCTGTTGAAATCATTGTGATAAATAGAGCATTTGCTCCTATAGGAGCAAAATTAATGCTCTATTTATCAAAATGGTTTCAAACTACAAAATTCTAAAATTTTACTTTTCTCTGGTAAATGCTCCTTTTGGGTAGATTAATTCAAAGAGGTTGGATCTAAAACTAGCCTATGAGGGAATCGGTTAATGGTCAGTTCTGTTGTCTGGTCTGTCGCTGTCTGTCCATCTGCCTGTCTCTCCATCTGCATCTTTTTTTACCTTCACTCTATTTTTGTCACATTTCTGCTGGCAGGTGACACTTTGAACAGTCGGTTTTTGGCCTTCAACACTTGTAGTAACATATTCAAACAGTTTAGATCCAAATGAGATGCCGATCAGTGACTCGATCAAAACTGTTGTCACTTGGATCACTTTTCTAGAAAGGTATACTTTGAGCATTGAAACAGATGTCAATATTGGCAGAGGACATTAACGTAGAGTGCTTAGAGGTTAATTGCTGATCTCTGATGAACACTTTGTATTCTCTCTGAATATAATAACCGTAAAAGGTCAAATCACTTGGGGAAACGAATGGGTCTTAACCATTTGACCCTTAACATCGTGAATGACATATGAACACAGAATTTTTGTCTAAGGCAAAAACTGTAGAATCAGATCTGTATTACACCATAAGCAAACAGAGTAGACCCCAAATACATGGCTCCTACTAGATTTACTCTGTTTACTTGAAGGGATGATTTCCTTGTTCAATATTCCTTTAAGAAATAATGACATCATGAAATCTTTATTAGCTGAAATTTAATAATGTAAACCTTTCAAGGATTTTGTTTTGACAAAAACTTTAGAATCAGATCTATATCATGTCAAAAGCATTGTAGCAGACCCTGATCAGATGGCTACATAAAAAAATAGGAGCCCTCTGGTCTTGGTTTACTTAATTGTTTGCCAAAGTGTTACAAAGCATATCTATGGAGGAAAAGGATTAACACGAGTCAAAAATGGTTTTGACTGATATATATAAGTATTGTATATTGTCATGTATAAGGGAATAGTTCAAAAGCCAATTTTAACATGTATTTAACGACATTTGGGATCTGATAAAGTCAATCATTCAGAAACGGTAGGTGTGGGAAAGTTGAGGGCTTGTGTGTTGGACATCTGGATTATTATTAGTGACTGAACTAAATCAACATGAAATGCATAAGTGCTGTTCAATGGATCAGTAAAATCACAAATTTGCAACGACTAAATCTGTGCTCATCAGTGCTTGTCATTATTTCATTTTCTATTATTGTGTTGAATATCTGTTTGATAACCCTAAGAAAAGTTAACTCGCCAGGACTACAGTGTAGACACAGGCCATTAAAGGGGTCCTAGATTAGTCCTCTCATCAGTCTGCACTGTTTGCAATTCAGTCTTTTCAGCAAATTTTACTCTTTTATATTAACCCTTTCCCTGTTCTGTGTTTATTACAGATTTCAATACCTAATGAATATTCATTAACAAAATAGTTATAAAAGAAATGTGGAAGGTGGAACATTGTAGCTATTTTAGAAAGTAAAGAAACAGATCTATCAAACTCTATTAGCAAACAGAGCAGACCCTGATCAAACGGCTCCTATAGGAGCCGTCTGATCTGGGTCTACTCTGTTTGCAAATGCGTGAAAACACGTTTATATGAGGGAAAGGGTTAAATTTTCATTCAAAGATTCAAAGGGTTAACCCATTCCCTCATATAAACACTTTTTCTCACCTATGCAAACAGAGTAGAGTCAGATCAGATGGCTCCTATATATATATAGCAATCTGTTTGATCAGGTTCTGTTCTGTTTGCTTATAAAATCATAATAGATCTATCCCTACAAGTTTTACCAATACCAAAACACCGTGTGCACTATTTTAAAACTTCAGATAATAAATATTCATGATAGCATTATATTCTTACAGGAATATTTAACAGAGAAAGGGACATCAATGGTATAGCCTTCTATCCTACCAAATATTAGTATTGTCTGTGAAGCATTAAACCTGTTGAAAGCATTTCACACATTCAAAGGGTTAATATCGTTGAGGGATATGGATTTTCTCCCTTGCTACAAAATGGTTAGCACTAGACTTGTTAAAGTTACTCCCCTTTAACCATATATCTTGTAGGCCCAGTGGGTAGACACTTTAATGCAAATATTTGCCCGATTTAATAGGCAGATTGCCTGTCACAGCTCATGAATTATTCCAGATATAAATCAAGTGTTGTGGTCAAATTGATTAAGCTTCGACTCTAGATCTCAGACTGTGACCTTTCATGGTCACAGAACTTCGGATACAATTAATATGTCAGATGCAAATAAGAGATGCCTTCTCATCCATTTGCTCCTCTAGGAGCCCTCACATCTGGGTCTACACTGTTTGCAAAGGACATTAGTGACTCGTGTCCTGCACTGTAAGGGTTAAATCCTGATGAGTTGCAGGGTTGGTACGGTCTGCCGAATTTCCATCTGGATCCAAACTTTTTACCCATTTAACCCTTTCCCTGTTCTATATTTATTCCAAATTTCAATACCTACTGAGTATTCATGGGCAAAACAGTTATGATAAAATATGAAAGGTGGAATTATTTGATGCCTCATCAGAATCCGAACTGAATGACATGAATTTTGAAGAAGAAGAAAAATGTGTAGAAAATCATCTTAACCCTTTCCCTTATGTAAGAGCATTGTGACACATCTGCAAACAGAGTAGACCCAGATCAGACGGCTCCTATAGGAGCCGTCTGATCAGGGTCTGCTCTGTTTGCTTATGGTGTAATATAGATCTGATTCTACAGCTTCTTCCTGATCCAAAATGTCATGTGTTCATAAGCCATTCAATAATCTTATTAATATTTACGACATCATTATTTCCTATATGAATATTCATCAGGGAAAGGGTTAAAGAATTGTTAGCAGGCAAAACATTTTGCAGACAGCAACATACTTA
Source organism: Azorinus chamasolen (assembly GCA_963576725.1). Taxonomy (NCBI): domain Eukaryota; kingdom Metazoa; phylum Mollusca; class Bivalvia; order Cardiida; family Solecurtidae; genus Azorinus; species Azorinus chamasolen. The sequence continues at coordinate 54,290,009 of OY755251.1, forward strand.
GCAGTCAAAGAGTTAACATGGTTATTGCAAATTTTCCATGAATGCAGAAAGAGTTGAAAAGCTTTGATTATTCAGATTTCCGGATGATGAATTGTAAGGAAAATGCTCTCTTACAGTGCAGTCCATATTTCTGTCACAAGAACTTCCCTATTTGTTCGATTGATGACTGATTACAAAAAGGAACATGCAAGGAATTTCAATTTGAATTACGTGCATCCCTGGATGCTGAATATAATCCATTGTAATCATTCTTGAAGTGGGGCTAAACTCTGATTTCCCAGAAATCAATGCTTGAAATGAGATTCAGAGAATGCTATTGTATTGTAGTGACTGCACAGTTTATTTCCTGAATAATTGTATAGCCTAATTACTGTGAGTACTATTTGATCACCCGATATCCCCACTCCAAGAGCTCTGAGGACTATAGCTGAATAAGTCAACCTGGAATCATTTCCTTTCCATTCATATAAATGCCTTTTCACGCATTTGCAAACAGAGTAGACCCGGATCAGACGGCTCCTATAGGAGCCGTCTGATCCGGGTCTGCTCTGTTTGCTTACGGTATAATATAATTCTGATTCTACAGTTCTGTGTCGGAGCCAAAACATTTTGTGTACATAATACCATCATAAAAATTTAGCTAATGAATAATCATAATGTCATTTTTCCTTACATGAATATTGAACAGGGAAAGGATTGAAGTAGATTAACATAATTATTAATAACAAACAGTGTAGACCCTGATCAGTTTGCACCTTCAGGAGCAGTTTGATCTGGGTCTGCACTATTTGCCTAAGATTGTCTATCTGAATACTTAGGGAAGTTAGGGTAATACTTTGAAAAAAAATATTTTTAAAAATGCAGCCAACAACATATTTTGTAGTCACCACTTACTTACTATATGCAAAAAGTTAACTGGAAGAGACATGGAGTTATTATAAATGTTGTGTCTCACATCTAGATATATTTTAATCCTTTCCCAAATGAATATTCATGTAAGATAATGATGGTATGAATAATTTACTACCTGAATTTTTATAGTGGTCAGAAACTGTAGAATGAAATCTATATAATACCACAATTCTAGCAAACAGGGCAGACCCAGATCAGATGGCTCTTACGGGAGACGTCTGTTTGGATTACTGTGTTTGCAAAATCATTAACCCTTTACTTCATGGATTATATTTATGAAAGAAATAATGACATCATGAATATTAATTAGAATATTTGTTATAATTGCACATGGACACAGAAAGTTTCGGCCATGGCAGAAGCTGTAGAATCATATGTATATTATATCATTAGCAAACAGAGTAGACCCTGATCAGACGGCTCCTATAGGAGCCATCTGATCTGGGTCTACTCTGTTTGTAAAGGCGTATTTATGGAGTAAACTTTGGGCTTGTTTTGGCCATGGCAGAAGCTGTAGAATCATATGTATATTATATCATTAGCATTAGAGAAGACCCTGATCAGACGGCTCCTATAGGAGCCATCTGATCTGGGTCTACTCTGTTTGTAAAGGCGTATTTATGGAGTAAACTTTGGGCTTGTTTTGGCCATGGCAGAAACTGTAGAATCATATGTATATTATATCATTAGCAAACAGAGTAGACCCTGATCAGACGGCTCCTACAGGAGCCATCTGATCTGGGTCTACTCTGTTTGTAAAGGCGTGTTTATGGAGTATAGGGTTAATGGGAGTTTCTGTGAGGGAAGTGGTTAATTAGGGTTAGTACAAATTCACTTCAAAAGCATAAATAGTTAAAATACTTTTCTACAGAGTTTGATGCTATCAAATGAAATGTAGGCTCTTTTCTATTGTTTGTTTATCATGATCAATACATGTGACCCAAATCTGTGGTAGGAAAGTTTCACTAAGGACAGAATTTGCTTCATTGAGAAAATTCTCAACATACCACCAGTTAACCCTTACAGTGTGGGACAAAAGTCACTTAATGTCCTTTGCAAACAGTGACGACCCAGATGAACGGGCTCCTAGAGGAGCCCTCCCATCAGGGTCTGCACTGTTTGTCATGTTACACTTTTCTTAAGAAAAATCCCTAAATATTCACCATAAGCTTGATCTGTTTGTATTTTTGAATGGCCCATTTAAAAATTTAGCTCTTAAGCCGGTGAAGCAAAATGTGTCCTAGTTTTACCGTAAGGAGTGTTTTGTCTAACCTGTGAGAAATGATGTCAACCATAATGATCTTCTAAAATTACTTACCAGTGTTATACACTCTGCTGATTGATGACCATCCTTTTTTTTTTATCCCTTTCCCTCATATAAACGTGTTTTCACGCATTTGCAAACAGATTAGAACCAGATCAGAGCCGTCTGATCAGGGTCTACTCTGTATGCTTATAGAATTTGAAAGATCTGTCTTTACTTTCTTAAATGGCTACAATGTTCCGCCTTCCATATTTCATTAGAACTATTTTGGCCATGAATATGCAGTAGGTACTGAACAATGAAATAAACATAGAACAGGGAAAGGGTTAAGCCTTTCCTGTTCAATATTCACGTAAGAAATAATGACATCATGAATATCTACTACCTGAATTTTTATATTGTAAACTTTTCAAGGATTTTTTTTTTCGGCAAAATATGTAGAGTCAAATCTATGTCAAAAGCAAACAGAGCAGACCCTGATCAGACGGCTCCTATCAGGGTTGGCTCCTATAGGAGCCGTCTGATCTTGGTCTACTGTGTTTGCAAATGCTTGAAAATGCATTTATGAAGGAAAGGGTTAGCTAGTTTTTTTTCGTTGTTTTTTGAAAAGCTATACTTGTGCTGTCTGTCTAATGTACAAATATTTGTCACCTATGGTCACAGTTGTCGAAACAAAGACACCATCAATTTGTTTCAGTCAGACATGACAGCTTGTTTGCAGTGTTAAGATGGTTTATTTTAATCCTTTGAATGTGGGGGAAAGGGCACCCTTTACCTGTTGAATATTCATACAGGCTACTGGTCAAGTGTCAAACAGCTTGGATCCTGATGATGAGACATTGAGATACTCTGCATCTCATTTGGGTCCAAGCTGTTTAACTCATTCCCTCATAGACTATTTTGAGATCCAACCTCTTTGAATGAATCTACGGAAAAGGAGCATTAACTAGAGAAAAATTTTTTTTTTAAATTTTTGTAGTTTTGAAACCATTGTGATCCTAAGGAGCAAATGCTCTATTTATCACAATGGTTTCAAGAAGAGACTTTTATAGAGGCGTAGAAAGGCGTATTTATGGAGGAAAAGGTTAAAAAATGCCTGTCAGGTATGGCTATGTAGGATAAAGCTTAACCCTTTACTCCATGAATATTCATATAAGAAGTAATGACATCATGAATATTAATGATGGTCATTTTGATAATGGCATAGGAAGACACATTTTGATCAACTGAGAAACTGTATAATTAGACCTACATTATTTCATAAGCAAATTAAACAGAGCAGATTCTGATTAGATGGCTCTGATTAGTCTCATCTGATCTGGGTCTACTATGGAAAGGCATAGAAAGGCATATTTATTCCTTCATATAAACACATTTTCACACATTTGCAAACTGAGTAGACCCAGATCAGATGGCTCCTATAGGTGCTGTCTGATCAGGATCTGCTCAGTGTTTGATTTTGACATGATATAGATCTGATTCTATAGTGTTTGTCAAAGAAAATAAAAATTCCCTTGAAAAATTTACATTATGAAAATTCAGCTAATAGAATATTCATGACATCATTATTTCTTACATGAATATTCAAAAGGGAAAAGGTTAATGATGGAGTTATGGGTTAAAATGTATACAGCAGAGCAGTTTTCGTTATAGACATTTTGGATAATTGCATACCACCCTATTATTTTTAAATGACAGGCAAGTCTACTTAACCCATTCCCTCATATTGACACCTCTCTAAAAGTCACCTGTTGGAACTTACTCAACTATTGTGATAAATAGAGCATTTGCTCCTATAGGAGCAAATGCTCTATTTATCACATTGGTTTCAAACTCCAGAATTCTAAAAAAAAATTATTTTCTCTAGTTAATTCTCCTTTTCGGTAGATTTATTCAAAGAGGTTGGATATAAAAATAGTCTATGAGGTAATGGGTTAACTCATTCCTGCATATGCTATTTTTAGACCCAACCTCTTTGAATAAATCTACCGAAAAGGAGCTTTTACTAGAGAAAAGGAATTTTTTTGAAAAGTGTAGTTTTTAAACCATTAAGATAAATAGAGCATTATTTTGCTCCAATGGAACAGATGCTGTATTTATCATAATGGTTTCTAAAGTGACTTTTACAGAGGCGTAGAAAGGCATATTTATGGAGGAAAGGGTTTTAACCCTTTCCTCCATAAATGCGCCTTTCTATGCCCTTATATATTATATAATAACCACTTCTTGAAACAATGATTGTGATAAATAGAGCATTTGCTCCTATAGGAGCAAGTGCTCTATTTATCACAATGGTTTCAAACTACAAAATTCTAAAATGTTCCTTTTCACTAGTAAATGCTCCTTTTTGGTAGATTCATTAAAAGAGGTTGGGTCTAAAAATAGCCTATGGAGGAAAGGGTTAATGTACAATGTACAAAATTTAGAGATCGTTTATTGGAACAGGTATGGTAGTGTCCAGTACCACTAATAACCAAATGTTGTTTCTGACAGCTATTTATCTTGTACTTATCAACCCTGTGGGGTCCCTGTCTTCCCAGATTACTCCTAAATGACCTATACGTCAAACAAATTTGACTGGAGATACCACACATATGCACTGAGTTTAATGTTCAAGATTTCTTGAAGTGACCTTAGCAACATTTAGATGACCTTTAAATTAAGAGGAATAAAAGAATAGAGTCAAAGGCTGAATCCAATTAGTGTCGAAAGCAGATCTAGAGCCCAATCTCATACAGCCCATCACACATTCACCCTTCTTCTTTATGATGAATATTTATACAAGAGTTCATGATTTAACCCTTTCCTCCATAAAATACGCCTTTCTATGCCTCTGTAAAAGTCACTTTATGAAACCATTGTGATAAATAGAGCATTTTGCTCCATAGGAGCAAATGCTCTATTTATCACAATGGTTTCAAAACTAAAAAAATCTAAAATTTTCCTTTTCTGTAGTTAATGCTCCTTTTTGGTATTATTTACTTCTTAGCTGGATGGGTGTGTGTGTGTGTATATGTATATACTATCGCTGTGTCATTTCGATTAAGGGGCTTAGAAGATAAATGGCCGGCCCAGGTCATTTCCTGTCGGGGTAGGGATGTGACACCTTAATTAAGTGGATCCTTGTAGGGACAGACACCCATGTTTTGTATAACGTAAATAGGAAAAGGATGCTTATTTCAGGCACTTGTGATCAGATAAGATGATTAACCATTTACTCCATAGATATGCCTTTTAACCCTTTCCTTCATGAATATTCAGGCAAGAAATGATGAATATTAATTAGATTAATTAGTTATGATAGCACATGGACACATACGTACAGGATCTTTTGGCAATGGCAGAAATTGTAGAATCAATTCATATCTATATTATATCATATTAAGCAAACAGAGCAGACCCTGATCAGACGGCTCCTATAGGAACTGTCTGATCTGGGTGTACTTTGTTTGCAAAGGCATAGAAAAGCATATTTATTGAGTAAAAGGTTAAAGTTTTTGCTAACAAAGCAGACCCAGATCAGACGGCTCCTTCAGGAATCGTCTGATCAGGATCTGCTTAAGGAATAAGGTAGATCTGATTCTGCAGTTCTCACCATGGTTAAAATTTCATGACATTGTGGTCATAATTATTCCATCATTTAAATTCAGCAAATTAATATTCAAGATGTCATAATTTCTTAACCCTTTCCCTGTTCTAGGTTTATCCTAAATTCCAATACCTTCTGAATACATGGACAAAATGGTTACAATGAAATATGGAAGGTAGAATTGTAGCCATTTTAGAAAGTAAAGAAACATCTTTCAAAAACCATTAGCAAAGTTTACAGTGCAGGCCCTGATCAGACGGCTCCTATAGGTACTGTCTGATCTGGGTCTACTCTGTTTGCAAATGTTTGAAAACACATGAGGGAAAGGGTTAACCCATTCCCGCATATTGACGCCTTTTGACGCTTCTCAGTAAAAGTCACTTTGTGAAACCATTGTGATAAATAGAGCATTTGCTCCTAAGGAGCAAATGCTCTATTTATCACAATGGTTTCAGAACTACAAAATTTTGAAAATTTCCTTTTCTGTAGTTAATGCTCCTTTTTGGTAGATTTCATGAAAGAGGTTTATGAGATCTAAAAATAACCTTAAGTGGGAATGGGTCAAATGAATATTCATGAATGGAGTAAAGGGCTAATTAAGTGGATCCTTGTGGGGACAGACACCCTTTATGTATTGCATAATGTAAATAGGGAAAAGAGGCTTACTGGTATTACAGGAACCTGCGATCAGATAAGATAATTAAAGACTTGTGCAAAGGATCAGACATATCTGATATACAAAGCTTCTATAGAGGTCACGTTACAGCTAAATAACCCTTGATACCATGAATATTTATACAAGAAGTCATACATTAAGCCCAATTTTTATAATGATCAATAAACAAGGGATTTTATTTTTTTGCCATTTCAGAAACTGTAGAATCAGACATAAAAATTATATTATTCCTTAACCCTTTCCCTCATATAAACATGTTTTCACGCATTTGCAAACAGAGTAGACCCAGATCAGACGGCTCCTAGAGGAGCCGTCTGATTGGGGTCTACTCTGTTTGCTAATAGAATTTGATAGATCTGTTTCTTTACTTTCTAAAATGTCTACAATGTTCCACCTTCCATATTTCTTTATAACTATTTTGTTAATGAATATTCAGTAGGTACTGAAAAATGGCCTAAATAAAGAAAAGGGAAAGGAATGACCCTGATCAGATGGTTCCTATAGGATCTAGGTCTACGTGTATTCTGTAAAGAATTCATGACCTAAATGGTTAATAGTGTAATAACTTAGGAAAAACTGTTGTTAATCTCATGAATATTCATGTGAGAAATAATGACATCATGAATATTAATTAGATGAATTTTTACAATGGCATAATTATGAACACAGGATTTGTTTTTGCCATGACAGAAACTAGGTCTACTCTGTTTACAAAGGGGTTGAAAAGTGTATCTATGGAGTAAATGGTTAAATATCATAAGGTTGTAATGTGATTTGTACTAGAGGTCCAGAAAATAAGCAAACAATGATTTTAAAATTAAAACTTTTTCAAGAAGAAGTTTCCACCAAACCCTCTATGTTGTGACCACTCTTTAGAATCGTCTCTTCGAGACGATTCTAAAGAGTGGTTACACCATAGCGGGTTTGGTGGAGAAATGGCGATTTTGGTGCTTGAGTATGCACATTTATTTGTTGCACTGTGACATACTATTTCAAAAGTCTTCGAGATCACATTATCAACTACTATAGCACTAAGTGCATGTTAGTGGTGAATTAAAGATTACATAGACCAACAGTTTGGATCCTGATTAGATGCTGAGCCAAATTAAAACCAAAGGAAGGAAATGGCAATTAATTTTCAGAAATGGAGCAGACAGTATTTTTTGCTGACAATTCTTCTGATGTAGAAATCTTGATATTGTTTTAAATGCATTAGGTTATAAGAGTAGAGTACAACATTGTAGTTGGAGGTCAAGGGTCATTTCTAACTATGTACATGTATGTCATACTCTAATTACCCTAAGTATTTGGACACCAAATTTCCCCTCTCCTTTGGTTGGTAATGCCTCGGTCACATTTATCACGACATGCAGACATATGGTCTAATATTTCTACAGTCAATAGCATTTCTACAGGCGCCACAGAATTCCTACGGCCATCGCAGAATTCCTACGGCCATATGCTGCAGCGGTCACATTTCCTACAGTCGCAGTACGGTGTATTTTAAAATTTGGAGACAGAAAAACAAGGCTGCCATACGGCCTTTGAAATGATGACCCACCATTGTTTTTAGCTCGTCTGTTTCGAAGAAATCAAGAGCTATTGTCATAACTCCGGCATACGCGTCGTCGTCCGAAATCTTAACATTGACCATAACTTCTTCAATTTTTCATTTTTTACAACGTTCATTTTTGGTATGCATGTTCATCTTGACAATGACGACAGACGAGTGTTGGCACCTGCTTGCAGTGCTCTTGTTTAAAATTCCATGGCAGCCGCAAGAAAGCTGCACAGCGCACGCACAGACCCCATAATGCCTCGGTGCAGTTATTCTGGTGCTACTGTTACACAACTTGGTTGAAAAAAGCAACAGCGGCCAGAGAAATTCTGCACTAAAGTTCTACTTACCGTGTAGTTTTGAAACCATTGTGATACATAGAGCATTTGCTCCTATAGGAGCAAATGCTCTATTTGTCACAATGGTTTCATAAAGTGACTTTTACAGAGGCGTAGAAAGGCGTATTTATGGAGGAAATAATAACAGAGTAGCAAATCATGAAGATCCTTTAGAAGCACGATTTGCTACTAATTTGACGAACTTTTCCCGTCCGAATACTTATAGTAATTAGGGTGATGGACATGACATGTTTGTTTTTCATTTCTTACTCAGAACCTCCCAATACACTATAATCAGTGGACCATGAAATGAACTGACCATCAACAATTGTGTGATCATTGTACCAGCTATATAAGTTCATTGAGGTGTCTTGGTGACCATTTAGTGGACAATTAATAAATCACAAACCTGTCCACTTTATTGTCCAGTGATCATTTGAGTCTTCTTTGTGCAAATAACCTGGGCTTGATTTTGAGAAAGAGATAGGATGAAAGACAGTAAAACCCATCTAAACCGAATACTCAAATTTCAGAAAGTCTGTAGCATAACCCTTATACCATGAATATTCATGTATGAAATAATGACATTGTGAATACTTAATCAGATTAATTGTTATATTAGCAGATGGACACTGGAAATTTTGGCCATGGCAGAAAATGTAGAATCATATCTGCCAGTATATTATATCATGAGCAAACACAGCAGACCCAAATCAGACGGCTCCTATAGGAGCCATCTGATCTGGGTCTACTCTGTTTGCAAAGGCGCAGAAAGGGGTATTTAGAGAGTAACAGGTTAATGAAAGTCACGCAGAAAGCTCCAAAAGGAGCTTAGATCTGCATGACTTTCACCCTGCATTAAACAGCCACCTGCCAAAAAATATCTAAATTCTTTACTGAAATTTTGTGCGTTTTACTGTATTTATAATTAATTTGACTTTTTCAAAGCCGAATAAGATAATATTATTGTCTTCTTGCAACAGAAGTAAACTGAATGACCCTGTTTCATTATGCTGTCCTATATGCATTATAGATCTGCTGAAAATAAATCAAATAATACAAGGACTGGTACAGTAGACAGTCTTTTTCCAATGGTGATAATATTTGATATGCTATACAAACATAATGGCTTGTATCATCAGGGAAATGAAACTCTCAATCATTTGTTAACAATGTAAACCATTACATTGTCTGCTTTGATTGTAATAGTACACTGAGTAGCAGACTGATATATTATACTGTTCCTTCTAATATGTCATTGAATTCCCACAGCAGTGACTGATCTGGGTCTACCTTACTTGCAAATGTCCATGTGTTCCTCTTCCTCCCTTTAGGGGATCATATACAAATGTAGTAGATTATTAATTAGTTGTATTGACCTTTTATTCCATTACAGTAAAACCTCTCTAAATATCGGTCTTGGAGACAGGTGGCTGTTCCTATGGAGCAAATGCTCTATTTCTCACAATGGTTTCAACAGGAAACTTTTGCAGAGGCGTCAATATGAGGGAATGGGTTTATATATGTCACGGTACCGAACCTAACACAGTCGAGATGAAGAATATATGTAAGCGGCCCGGTAGCTCGGTCGGTAGTCCGAAGGTCCCGGGTTCGAGCCCCGGTCTGGCTGCATATTTTTCTCCCCCTATTTTATGCTTTAACCTACTATACGGAGAACCATTACATAGGCTTGTTTTGAATGGTTGTTTTGCAGTGGGTTCACTGTATGAAAATGTCCTGGCCTAACAACCTGGGAAAAGTCCTTTTGAATGTGCATTAGCATACAAAATATATACCTGTGCAAGTGTTATCATTAATCTTGTATCTGCATGACTGCTCGCGTAAATAAAGAGTCCTAGTGTGAAATTATTTTAGCTTGAAATAGCATAACATTGGTCTAAAATCCTTCTAATTGAGATTCCTACTATTTTATGCTTTAACCCATTCCCTCATATTGACGACTTTTGACGACTCTGTAAAAATCACTTTTTGAAACCATTGTGATAAATAGAGCATTTGCTCCTATAGGAGCAAATGCTCTATTTATCACAATGGTTTCGAACTACAAAATTCTAAAAAAAAATCCTTTTCTCTAGTTAAAGCTCCTTTTCGGTAGATTTATTCAAAGAGGTTGGGTCTAAAAATAGCATATGGTGTAATGGAATAATTTTCATTGGACTTCTAGACTTGAATCAGTATCATAGCATACATCAGAATCTGTCTTAACCTTTAACTCCGTGAATACTCATGAAAGGAATAATCACATCATAAATATTAAATTACTGATTTTTTGCAATTACGTATAAAATCAGGATTTTGGCCAAGACAGAAACTAGAATAAGATCTATATTTCATAAGCAAACAGAGCAGACCCCGATGATCCAGACCGTTAGACGGCTCCTATAGGAGCCATCTGATCTGGGTCTACTCTGTTTGCAATGGCATAGAACAGTGTGCATGTATTGTTTTTCATGCCTTGGCAAACAGAGTACTTAGATAAGACAACTCCTGTTACAGCCATCTGATTGGAATCTGCTGTTTGCTTATGTATTTAGATAGATCTGATCTTACAATATCGGCAAATACCAGTCAATTCTCAGTGTTCATAATTCACTTTGGCACCATCTTAACCCTTTCCTCCATAAATATGCCTTTCTACGCCTCTTTAATAGTCACTTCTTGAAACCATTGTGATAAATAGAGCATTTGCTCCTAAGGAGCAAATGCTCTATTTATCGCAATGGTTTCAAAACTACAAAATTCTAAAAAATATTCCTTTTCTCTAGTTGATGCTCCTTTTCGGTGGATTTATTTAAAGAGGCTGGATCTAAAAATAGCCTATGAGGGAATGGGTTAATAACATTTATTTGAATAAGACTGACATAGCAAATAGAGTGATCAAACTACTCCTGCATAATAATTGGACAGATCTGGATCAGGTGTGGGGTTGATAGATCAGCAGTAAACAATACCATATGCTAAGCCTAAAGGGCTTACAAGAAACTTGAGATCTTTGACCTTTTCCATACCAAATACTTTGTCAGATTAGCCTAGCCACACCTAGCTAGTAGTGGGGCGTTTATTATATCGTGTATGGTAATTGGCACAGTGTACATATGATACTTGTTTAGGTATGAATGACTGACTGGGTGCATTCTGACTGACTAGAGTAGTGTACGACAACCACCCAGCGGAAAATAGTAGAAAACATAGGTGGTGGGACACTCTAGTCGGCGTTTTAGGGCTCAAGAGTGGATTTCATATATAACCCATTGACTGGGATAAGTCTATAATGCATTTAGAATGGTGTACGTAAATGCAAGTGAAGTGTATCACTAGTGTATTGGTATTGGGGAAATAAACAAATGTGAAATACTTGTGGAAAGGACGAAAGTTTTATACAGGATATCTGACTCTGTGCAATAAAATCATCTGCATCTAATGTGTCATATCTGTGGGGTATAATGTATGAGATGAACCCAAAGGAATGTTAACAAATGTTCAATGTTGTTGGCTAGTTCTGACATTTGCTGTCAGTGTATGGAGCCGATGTTTACATTCTGTCTGCTGAAATAGTGCGTGCAAAGGTTGGCAATATTCGGAGTTAACGGTGCATTAAATTTGTACATGGAATATTCATTCAGGGAGGGCTTTGTGTATGTAAATCATATGATAAATGAACCACAGGAAGTAATTATATATTCATGAACCGTGAGATAAGTACTGGTGTCTTTGGAGCTTTGCAAACAGTGTAGACAAAGATGTGAGTGATCAGACAGTGGTCAAAGGGGGCAGATGGCTCCTATAGGAGCCATCTGCCCCCTTGACCATTGTCTGATCCTATAGGAGCCATCAGTACTGATCTGAGTCTACTCTGTTTGCAAAGGTGTGAAAATACGTTGATATGAGGGAAAGGGTTAAATTGCTGCAAACAAGAATTTGTTTAACTTCAGTTATTCAAGCAATAGCAATTGTTTATAAATTAGGACTTGTAATTAATATTTTGGTCATATGATATTTCATAAGATGAGCTCCTGGTCTAGACCTAATGATCTACACTATTTGTAAAACACTCCAGATGCCTTTTCTCCCACCTTTTTCACATGTTTCATTGTTGTATGAACGTCAGGTTTGTATGATTTGCACAAGTGGGTGGGGCGGAGGGGGAGGGGGGAGGGGGATGAGAGGTAATGGGCACTATCAATTAAGGATTTTCAGAAAATTTAATTTATTATTTTTTTTCCATTGAAATTAGGTCCTTTGTTATGAATCATGTAGATGCTTGCTATTCTTTGGTATATCATCATCGTCATTATTACCAGACCCTAACTGGTAATTCCTTGAACTGTCATTTGTTTAGGCGTGGGGGTTTCGGGTCGGAGGATCATATCAGAAGAGGTTTTGCTCAATTAAGCCAGTTCTATCTTGAGCCTTAATCTAATCAGATCTGGCTGTTCCAGTTTAGTCATTAGTACATACCACAACATATTGTTCTAAACCTTTTGAATGTGGGAACAGTTAGCTGTCATCTATAAACAGTGTAGACTCAGATCAGATCAGAGGGTATGAAGCCCTCTGATCTGGGTCTGCACTGTCTCGGTCATTGAATATAATAATTAATAATAAATAGCACAATTTCACACACACTTAGTGTTTGCTCCTGAACTGTGTCATAAAAGAAATGTCACTTTTATCATTGTTTGCAAGATAATTTTATACAAATACTGGAAAACAAATAGTCATAAGTTAGACCTAAGATTTCTACATTAAATTTGAATCATTGTTAGAATTTTGGCAGTAGCAGTAGATTGATTTATTAACGGGTATGTTTGCTGAATGTCCAATAATCTTAACCCTTGTGATGCTGGATATTCAAAGTGAAATGGCCGTTCAGTGTTTACTTATAGAATGGTCCATTCAGTATCAAAAGTTTAAATAAAATATTACAGGCTTTTGAATGACAAACAGTGCAGACCCTGATAAGAGGGCTCCTCAAGGAGCCCTCGGATCTGGGTCTACACTGTTTGCAAATGCAAATTCAACCGTTTCCGATATTCAAATGGTTAGACTGTTCAATAACAACAAATCTTTCACTGCCCCCACCTATATTTACACAGGCAAAGCTACCATAGATTTTTGATAGGTTTAGATTGCCCTTATCAGCTGTTATGCAAGTTTGATCCCCAGTTAGATTTAATGCTACAGGGCTACACCTTTGCAGAGTTGACCCAGATCAGACAGTCCCTGAGTGTAGGAGTTGTCTGATGAGTCTGCTCTGTTTGCTTATGTGTTTATTTATGGAATAATATAGATCTGAGTCTGAAGTTTCTGTGGCTGCCAAACATTTTCCTTGTTACTTTGTAGTTATAGAAATTCCTGCCATGAATATTCATGCGGTAATAAAGTCTGAAATTAATATTCATTGAAGAATGGGATAATCCTGTTTTATCCCAGATTATAATACTTGAATCTGGATGGACACTGATGTAATGGTGATCGAGAGCTTTATGTTTTAACTCTTTATCTCATAATCATTTATAAGCTTTTTCACGCCTTAAAAAATGCAAATAGAGTAGACCCAGGTCAGATGGCTCCAGCAGGAGCTGTCTGATTAGGATCTCCTCTGTTTCATTTCGAAAGTATAAAACTATGATTATGCACTTCAATCTGCCATGGCCGATGATTATCATTTCCCTGTGTTTATATGCCATTATAAAAATGAATCTACCGTAATTGATATTCATAAATTCATTATTTCTTTCATTAATATTCATACGCATGGTTAATGCTGGGGAGATGTAATGCAGAAGGCTCCTAAGGGACTTTTGTCTTGCATAAAGCTACCACCTGTTTTACAAAGCCAAAATTCGACATCTTTTTAGCGGTCCTATTAGTGAGACTACTGTACCAAGTTGTCCGTTAGACATAAAGTAGGAAGCAATTATGACCTAAGTTTGTTGCCCTGTGGCCAGTGACAGTGACAGATCCACCTGATCAGGTGTGACATACCCTAAAACAATTGTAAGATTGTCTATCAGGTTGACAACAGATTACTCTTGCCTGATCTTATCAATGATATATTGTGTGTACAACCTGTGTTTACAAAATGGATCAATGTAGACTGGTAAATCAGCAAATATCGATAGTTTAATCCAAAAATGAACCACGTAAAAATGCTTGTACAGTAAAACCCCTCTAAACCAGAATTCCAGTAGAGACGAATTTAGATACTTTTAGACAGGTGGCTGCTTAATGCAGGGTGAAAGTCATGCAGAAAGCTCCTAGAGGAGCTTTCTGCATGACTTTCACCCTGCATTAAGCTGCCACAGGTCTCCAAGACTGATATTTAACATCCAGTTTAAAGGGGCTTTACTGTAGCAACTTTAGGTAAATAAGCTCTTCTGGTTCTTTGTCCAGTTTAATGGGTCATTGATTTAGTTATGGTAGTAATTGATGTCTGCTAAAATTTCAGTTCGCCAAGTTTTATGTTTGCTTCAGAAATCTATAAGGTTCAAATTTAGTGACACGCAACTGGATCCTGTCTTGGTGTAACATCCGGATCTAAAAGACTGTTAGCAAAATTGATATTTTAAGTTCTCCCATATTAAAGCTTATATAGACAAAAGTGTGTGTCAAATTCCTTAATTGTCATTTTGGCCAATTATCTTGATGTCAGACTGTATTAAAGTGTGGTTTCTATGAAAGAGTGGTTACAGCATAGAGTTTGATGGAGAAATAAAGGAGTTATTCTTAAAAATGTTTTAATGTACACATCTTATCAATTCATCAGTCTATATACATGTACCCTAATTACTCTAAGAATTTTGATAGAGCATTTGATCAGGGTCTTCACTGTTTGCTACCATATCAGACTAATTTAAAGTTATCAAAATTGTGCCAAATTGAATTATTTCACTTTATAAACTGGTCGAGAGGGGAGGTATAGGGTATCGATATGTTTTTTTTGTGCATTTAGTCAGCAGGTGTGAGAGAGCCAACAGATTGTTGTGTATATATACAGTAAAACCCCTCTAATGCAACCACCAAAAATGCGCATAATTCTGGGTGGCTGAGGCAAGGTTGTAGCTTAATGCAGGATGAAAGTTATAGGAGCTTTCTGCATAACTTTCATCCTGCATTAAGCAACCACCTGCTTATAAAGGCAGAAATTTTTATTCATTAAGTAGTCACATTAGAGGGGATCTACTGTACTGTATAGCAGACTTAGGGTTGAGACTCTCAGTCAATATTAGGGGTTATTAAAGTTAAGCAAACACTGCAGTGTGTAATAGGGTTTTCACTTCCACTGAATCACGAAATGGGCTTATACCCTGAATGCGGGTCATCCGTGCACTGGCATTTGCAAACAGTGTAGACCCGGATCAGATTGCTCTTAGAGGAACCCTCTGATCAGGGTCTGCACCGCTTGTTTGTCATTCAGAATCGTCTAGCAAGTTTAAGTTTTTCATACTGAGTGGACTCTATCGTTTAAAAACTGATGGACTATTCCACTGAAAATTCAGCGCTGGAACGGTTAATGTCTATATAATACACTATATAATAATGTTATGTTTGAACAACAGAGAAAATAGTGAATGACATTGAATCTATGACACATTTTCCCCAAAAAGACGCATGAATGCTGTGTAACTAACAAATCACATTTTTAGCTTGTCTTTTTTTCGAAGAAAAAGATACAAGCTGTCGTAACTCCAGCGTCGTTGTAGTCATTGTTGTCGTCGTTCTCATCCAGAAACTTTAACGTCGGCTATTACTTCTTTACTAATTATCCAAATCTTATGAAACTTCACACACTTGTTCACCATCACTAGATCTACAATCTGATTAAGGGGTCATAATTCTTTAAGACTCTTACCAAATTATGCTCCTTTATGGACTATAAAAATTTAAGATGTTTGTCATTTTGAAACAGTAACCAGC
The DNA here is from genome assembly GCA_963576725.1 of Azorinus chamasolen. NCBI lineage: Eukaryota > Metazoa > Mollusca > Bivalvia > Cardiida > Solecurtidae > Azorinus > Azorinus chamasolen. The sequence goes on from OY755251.1 coordinate 54,306,287, forward strand.
AGGAATATTTCGTCATATGAATTTCTTGTATCAATGTTACGTTTTATTACTTGTGACCTTGACCTTTGAACTTTGACATAATTTTTTAAACTTTTAACATTGCTTATTGTTTTGAAACTGTTCAAGAAAATCTTATGAAATTTCACACACTTGTTCACCATCACCAGGGTTAAAATCTGACCAAGAGCCATAACATCATGCCCCATTATGGCCTGGAGAAATAAAAGCTTAAATTGTCTTGACAGACGAGGGTTGTCACCCGCATGTGGTGCCGAGACTTATTCTGTGTTTTGCATAACTTCAGAAGTGTCTGACCTAGGATTTCTAAGAAGTTTTGTCACAACCATTCCTGTCTCACAACCATTCCTGTCTACCTATAATGAATACAAAGGTCAATGTTAACCCATTACCTCATAGACTATTTTTAGATACAACCTTTTTGAATAAATCTACCGAAAAGGAGCATTATAACTAGAGAAAAGGTAAATTTTAGAATTTTGTAGTTTGAAACCATTGTGATAAATAGAGCATTTGCTCCTATTGGAGCAAATGCTCTATTTATCACAATGGTTTCACAAAGTGACTTTTACAGAGTCGTCAAAAGTCGTCAATATAAGGGAATGGGTTAAAAGTGACAGTTAAAGTTCCGTTTGAAGCATTTATCTCTCTTGTTTGATTTATACCGGTACTGTTCTTGTTTACATAGTAACAAAAAATGTAAGGATGTCGCAGTCTGTTATATGGATGTGTCATGGAACTAACAAATGTGTCAGGTGAATTAATTGCTGTTTAACTATTTGTTAACTTGTCCGGTTACAACATTTTATTGTGGCTTTATGACTTTCTGACAATATGAACTTGATATTAACCCTTTCCCTGTTCTATGTTTTATTTTTATTCCAATTTTCAAAACCTTCTGAATATTCATAGACAAATTAAGTAGTTATAATGAAAGATGGAAGGTGGAACACTGAAGCCATTTTAGAAATTAAAGGAACAGATCTATCAAATTCCACTCGCAAACAGAGCGGACCCCGGTCAGACGGCTCCTATAGGATCTGGGTCTACTCTGTTTGCAAATGTGTGAAAAGGTGTTTACATGAAAGATAGGGTTAACCTTTTGAATGGTCCATCATTGTTAAACATTAAAGTCCATAAATACGCATTCCTATGCCTTTACAAACAGAGAAGACCTGCATTAAGCTACCACCTGCCTTGTAGGCCCATAAATATACCTCTTTTTGATGGTCACTTAAGACAGGTTCTATTGTATGCTAAAAATTATTAGGTGTTTGAACAGACGTAGTATTTTACAGCATTATAAGGGTGAATTCTTCAAATGTTGGGAAATGAGTGCACTTTGATCAAGGTCTGCACTGTTAATGTCATTCAAAAGTCTCTGACAAATTATACCCTTTCACACTGAATGTACTTTATTGTTAAATACTGATAGGCCAAATTCGTCTTTGAATTTTCAACATTCAAGCCTAAATTAACCCATAACGCCATGAATATTTATGAAAAAAGTGATGATGTCATGAATATTAATTACATTGTAGATTAATTTTGATAATGACACATTGACACAGGAGTTTTGGGCTGTAGTAAAAACTGTACAGTCACATCTATATTATTTCATAAGCAAACAGAGCAGACCCTTAGGTCATACGTCTCCTATAGGAGCCATTTGATCTGGGTCTACTCTGTTGGCAAAGGTGTATTTAAATTTTATGATGGAAATGGTTAAGTATATCGAAAAGTTATTTTATACATATATATAGTATGTTGCTGGTATGTCATTTACTCTTAGATCTAAGCCCATAAGCCCCCATTGAACACAGAGTTAACATCACCATATATAACCCTTTCCCTGTTCTATGTTTATTACAAATTTCAATACCTAATGAAGAATTATGGACAAAATAGTTATAATGAAATATGGAAGGTGGAACATTGCAGCAATTTTAGAAACTAAAGAAACAGATCTATCAAATTCCACTAGCAAACAGAGCAGACCCGGATCAGACGGCTCCTATAGGAGCTGTCTGATCTGGGTCTACTCTGTTTGCAGATGCGTGAAAACACGTTTATATTAGGAAAAGGGTTAAAGTGGAATGTCCCATTTTTGTTTAATGATAAGAGTCTATTAAGTATTGAAGACTTATGGTAGAGAACACTTTAGACCCTGATCAGAGGATCTGGGTCTACACTTTTTTGCAAATGTCCGTTTACGTTACCTTTCTCGCATTCAAAGGGTTATTCAGTAATGCAAAGGTTACGTAAAGCAGAACAAGGAGGCGTTAGTCTTGTCAAATAGATAAGTAGTGTATGTATGTAAACTATACGAAAGATATGTCGATCACATTTGGGCAACATTCCGGAAGATAGGCTCTTGAAATAGGTGGTTACTCAGGAAGAAATAGCTGTGTTTCTGTACACAGTCTGCCTTAAACGGTGTCACAGTCTGTACTCAGGTCAATCAAAATTTAACTGGCTTAACATAGTTTTATTTACTCTAATTTTTCTTTTGACACTTAATCTGTCCTCAGCACCTGTTTGTACAGCTAGGTAAATTATTGCTGCACCCCATTTTGGTAACTATGAATTAAATTACAGTAAAACCCCTCTAAACTGGAATTCTAGTAGAGAAGAATTTAGATACTTTTAGGCAGGGTGAAAGTCATGCAGAAAGCTCATAGATGATCCCTGCATTAAGCTGCCACCTGTCTCCAAGACCATTATTTATACTAAATTGAACATCTAGTTCAGAGGGGTTTTACTGTAGATACTTTAAGGCAGGTGTCTGCTTAATGCAGAGTGAAAGTAATGCACAAAGCTCCTGTAGGAGCTTTCTGCACGACTTTCTTCAGCCTGCATTAAGCTGCCACCTGTCTCCAAGACCTACCGGTATATTTATATCTAATTGAATGTCCAGTTTAGAGGGGTTGTACTGTAACCGGGTAGCAATTTAATGTAGACGCTGATCCTTCAGAAACAGCTTGATAATTATAGGCCTACACTATTTGCCTCAGTTTGACTGACAAACTTTTAGGGAAAATACGGTATGCCTATATTTTTACCTCTTTCCCTGTTCTATGTTTATTCCAAATTTCAATACCCATTGAATATTCATGGACAAAATAGTTAAAATGAAATATGGGAGGTGGAATATTGTAGCCATTTTAGAAAGTTAAGAAACAGATCTATCAAATTTAAATTCCTTCAGCAAATAGAGCAGACACTGATCAGATGGCTCCTGTAGGAGCCGTCTGATCTGGGTCTACTCTGTTTGCAAATGTGTGAAAAGGCGTTTATATGAGGGAAAGGGTTAACCCTTTCCTCCATAAATACGCCTTTCTACGCCTCTGTAAAAGTAACTTTGTGAAACCATTGTGATAAATAGAGCATTTGCTCCACAATGGTTTTCAAAATTACTCAATTCTAAAATTTCCTTTTCTCTAGTTAATGCTCCTTTTCAGTAGATTTATTCAAAGAGGTTGAATCTATAGATAGCCTATGAGGGAAAGGGTTAATACCTATATCATTTTGAGAGGCGCTTTATTAGAAAACTAATGTTTATGTTCATGTAACTTTTAAAAATCTACTGTCGAAGCAAGGAGTGAAGACCCTGGATAGAGATTTTATTTAGGATTTGAATCTACTCAGTATTTGCAAATGCCTGGATTATCAGAGTAAGGGATACATCCACTTAATGCTGGATTTGGCGAACTTTCATTCTCAATTAAATGATCCAATAGGATATTTTTTCGTCACACAAATGAATTGATCTAAGGTCAAAACTAGTGTGTGTGCTATTAGGTAAAATGTTTACTTTGCACACTGGAAATTTTTACAAGGGAAGTTACTGTCATTGAGACTTGCAGGATGCAGATGCATTAGCCTCCCTTTTATCATGGCACTCTGGTCCCAGGGATTTTCCCCATTGATTACTATGGTACGTTCTCATTTAGTTAATAATATTTATAAAGCATCTGGTATAAATAATGATTGTTTGATCCTTGCCCTTTAGTTAATAATTAGCATCTTGTATAAATAAGGATTGTTTGATCCTTGTATAAATAAGGATTGTTTGATGCCTGACTTAATTACCAAACATATACATGTATTTATTTATTTTTATTCAGACATATTTTTTTTGTATTGGCAAATGGTGTAAAGCCAGATCAAACTTCACATGTACTCCTTAACCTTTTCCTCCATAAATACGCCTTTCTACACCTCTGTAATAGTCACTTCTTGAAACCATTGTGATAAATAGAGCATTAATTTTGCTCCATAAGAGCAAATTATTATAATGCTCTATATTTATCACAATGGTTTCAGAACTACAAAATTCAAAACATTTCCTTTTCTCTAGTTAATGCTCCTTTTCAGTAGAAACATTTATCTTGTTCTCTTTCATATTTGAGAAAGTCTTGGTCGATTTGCTGACAGCTTGGATCCTGAGTATCTCAACGTCTCATATGGATCTAAGCCGTTTGCAAATGTGAGTCAGGGCGCACTTAGCAGAGAATGGTTAATGAGGAAAGTAATACTTTTATTGATGAAGGTGATTGTTCAATTCGTCTATAATCGAGAGACAAGTATTAACCCTTTTCTCCATAAATAAGCCTTTCTAGGCCTTTGCAAACAGAGTAGACCCAGATCAGACAGCTCCTATAGGAGCCGTCTGATCAGGGTCTGCTCTGTTTGCTTATGAATAGATATAGATACGATTCTACAGTTTCTGCCATGGTCAAAAATCCAATGTCCATGCGCTATTATAACAACGAATCTGATTAATATACATGATATCATTATTTCTTACATAAAGATCCATGTAGTAGAGGGTTAAATGCTGAATATTCGAATGGAAGTGTCCATCATTGTTTAATTGAGTTCCAGTAACCCAGTTGGTATAAAATGATAAAAATTGCGAGAAGATTAATTTTTTAATGACGAACATTGTATACCATGATCTGAGGACTCCTAGGAGCTCTCTCATCTGGGTGTACACTGTTTGCAAATGATAGCTAACATGTTTCCCACATAATCATTTGAAGAGATAACTCACAAAGTTTTATGAATGTTGTATGGGAGGTAAGAATGATTTGTAGGATTAATTACAATAAAAATTAGACCTAGAGTTGTACACATGTTCAGGGACTTCAGACCTTCAAGCTATGACAAACGAGTATTCTTCTTTTATGAGTCAAGCAAGAAAACTTTTCGTATAGCTGCTTTATCCCAATTATGTTGTCTGTAGAAAGATCAGCATATTACCAAGGTCTTTTGTGAGAATTTTCCAAATTTGATATCCTCTGGTCCAGCTCTCTTTTGTTATTACCTACTGCCCATAAAACACGCCTTTAAGATCTACCAACTGTTATACATCTAATCTTGGCAAGCATCTGCATGATTCACATATAGGTTTGTACCTACTAGTAATGTGAAAACTTTCATGTCCTTTATGTAACTGATACAATTGTTGTTGTTGTTGTTGTGTTGTCCCAGTGTCAAAATCATTTCTCAGTGAATACTTTATAGCTAGTATCCCTCCAGGGGAATCTACTCCAATTTTCATTACGTTTTTATTTTGGGCAACTAATTTAATGTTACTTTGATCATTGCTAGAATAATTTCTAGTGTGAATCAATTCATAATATTAACACAGTTAGTTGAAGGATATTCTGCATGGCTGGTTGTATTTTACTTTCAGTAGTTGGTCTGTCGGGTAAATGATGGACTAAGATCGGTTTATGTTACAAACGACAATAAAAAACACTCTATTCCGACAATAAAAAACACTCTATTCCGTGTACGAGTTGTCTGATATATATTTGAGGTATAAATAAGACTTGAAGGAAGTAGACACTTGAGGAAAAACATGACATTTGCCTTGTGTTCCAGGCATACTATTGACAGTATGCGAGTGTAACATTATAAAAACTGGTGTGAACCGAGCTCAAGGAGGATTTAGTTGACTTGGTGAAGAACTTTGCCCTGAGCATTGGACGAACCTTAAAAAATACCTCTCGATTGTCCCACGCTGTATATTGATGAGTACATGCTGTGGGTATGATCATCAAATCTGTGTTTATGTCTTGATTACGGCTGAGCTTGTTCAAGTGTTGTGCAATATATGCTGAACAGTGTCATGACTTGAAATTCATGTTGATATTTTCTTATTATGGGAATACACTTGACTGCATTTTACATGATTTTGTATTCGTTAAACAAACAGCAATCCTATAATATAAGCGGGTAATAATATTATAACAATTGAGCACTGAAGCTGGTTATAAACCTTGCGTGGTTCATGTGATATAACTTTAAGCTGTTGTGGATGTTTATGTTTTGAATAATTGGAATTTTCTCCTAGAACATGCAGCAGATCAACAGTCTGGTCGGTTAGTCTGTGATATGAAATGTCTGAAGCGGGATTTGTATTATCAATAATGTTGTATTCAGTAATGTGACAGACCAGTACAGATAATCCCAAATGCCAGATCTGAATAACATGAGTCTGCCTGACCTTGTCCAAGACCTCAATTTGGATTACTCGGATCGTAACCGTGAAGTTTACGAGCTGAACAAGCGACGAAACACGGTGTATGACTTCAGGGTAAATGCAACTCAAAAACCAAAACTCTTCAGTGACTCCTCTGGCAGTGAAAGTGAGGCGAGTGATGCTGAAGATGATGATGATGATGTCAATGATCCTGCTGGTGACGATGATAAACAGTTTGAATCAGAGGATGAGTATTTCTTTGACAAAGGTTTAGATTTTAATGATCCTTGCTACCTGAAATATAAACAGTTACAAGAAGCTGCAAAGGACGAGTACATAGACGATCATGGCCTGGATTATGAAAGTGCAATTCATAGTGAAAAGAAACTAACAAAAGGAGATAAAGTGACAGAAGCAGTGCTTGAAAAGACTAAAATAAAGAAGCAAGTGTCTATAGGTGAAGTCACAGAGATTCCAGATGATACGGGTATAGCTTCAGCAACACCATTGCCAAAGGAAGAATCGACCGATGTAAGTGCACCTTGGGTCCATGCTTATAAAACTTTTAGTTGAGTCTGAGTTCGTTCTCAAGTTTTTGATTGGTCAGATTTGAGCCTTTGGCTCAAATCTGACCAATCAAAAGCTTGAGAACTCAAATCTGACCAATCAAAAGCTTGAGAACGAACTCAGACTCAACTAAAAAGCTTTATAAGCATGGACCCTGATCTCTGTACCCTCAGTTGTTTAGGTGATGGTGTCATTCTTATAAGAGCTACAGATAAAGGTGCATACCCAAATACCAAAATCACCATTTCTCCACCAAACCCTATACTGCGTGACCATTCTCTAGAATCGTCACAGTATAGGGTTTGGTGGAGAAATAATGGAGCTATGCTTTAAACTGTTTAAATTGACGCATCTTATCTGGACCTCTGATGTTGCATCTAGTGCCACAGGTAAGGGGCTGATGTTTCAAATACTAGACTCGTCATTACTACATTAAACCTTATATTGTGACACATGAGACTATTCTCAGGAGTACATGGGGGTATATATGATGGATAAAATGAAGGAGTTTTTCTTTAAAAAAAATGTTATGCATCATATCTGTGCCCCTTTAGATATTCACAAATTAAATGACTTTCTTATTTTGAAAAGTAGTAATTACATTCTTTTTCAGTTTTTATGATCTGAAATACAGTAACAGAGCTACATATAACGATGCGTACCGAAATACTAAAATCGTCATTTCTCCACCAAACCCTATACTGTGACCACTCTTTAGAATCGTCTCGAAGAGACGATTCTAAAGAGTGGTCATAGTATAGGGTTTGGCGGAGAAATAATGGAGTTATGCTTTAAACTGTTTAAATTGACGCACCTTATCTGGAGCTCTGCAGTAAGATAATGAGCAGAGCCTGAGAATTCAAAAAGGACCTATTAGTGAAGAAACCTTGAGGCCTTTAACCTTTTGCCCCAAGAAAATAATGACCTCACGATTGTCAATTAGATTAAGTTATAATATATAGTACATGAACACAGGGCTTTTTGGCGATGACAGAAACTTCAGAATCATATCTATATTATATAATTATCAGCAAACAGAGCAAGACCCAGATCAGATGGCTCCTATAGGAGCCATCTGATCAGGGTCTACTCTGTTTGCAAAGGCATAGAAAGGTGTATTTATGGAGTTAATTGTTAAAGTTAGGTTCTGCCTAATCCTTTACTTCATACATACACCTTTTAACTCCTTTGTAGGCTGGGTAGGCCCAAATCAGATGACACCTGCCAATTGTAATCAGGGTCTGGTCTGTTTGCTTATGAAATAAAATAAAGTAGATCCATTTCTGAAGTTCCTGCAATGGCTAAATTTCCTGTGTTAATGCACTATTCTAGAAATTGATCTAATAAATATTCATGATGTCATTATTTCTTACATGAATATTCATAAAGTAAAGGGTATACATGTACACCTTTTGGAGATTACTGTTTAACTTCACATTCTTTACTTCATCGTTACCGACAAGAGGATTTTGAGTGGTTACTCTTTTGAGAGATTTTTAGTGTATGTTTAAGCTGAAAAACTGGCACTGATTCTCCGCCTCTGTTTCCTCTTACAACACAAGTTCAGTGAATCAGTGATGGCATTCTTTATTTCTATATGTCAGTCTGTTTTGTCCATCTGTGTCCGTCTGTCTTTCACTCTGTCTGTCTCTGTCAGACGGTTCATCTGTCTGTCTCTCCCCCTCTCTCTCTCTCTCTCTCTCTCTCTCTCTGTCCATCCATCTCTCTGTCTGTCTGTCTGTGTGTGTGTGTGTGTGTGTGTGTGTGTGTGTGTGTGTGTGTCTCTCTCTCTCTCTCTCTCTCTCCCCCCTCTCTCTCTCTCTCTCTATAACTCTCTCTCTCTCTCTATGTGTTTATGTGTGTCTTTTTGCACTATAATGTAATGCAACTCTCCTGACTACAGATGTTAATTGGTTAACTGTGTCATATTTGACTGATGAGAAATCAGAGGGGAATTCTCACATTGAGATGCATCTTAATGTAAGTGAAACTAGGAAAATAACTATAATTTGCCTTTCAATGGAAAATTGCTTCATTCAATATGCATTTTCCGTTGACTCAGTGTGACATGTTATCATATGGCTATGTTGTACCCACAACCAATCCATTATATGATTTGTGTTAGTCATTCTATACGTACTTTCCCTGTTGAATAATAATGGCATCATTAACCCTTTGCTCCATGAATATTCATGTGAGAAATGACGACATTATGAATGTTAGTCACATTAATTAATTTTCAAAATGGCACATGATTTTTTTTGGCGAAAGTAGAAACTATAGAATGAGATCTATATTGTTCCATAAGCAAATAGAGCAGACCCTGATCAGACTGCTCCTAATTAGGAGCCATCTGATCTGGATCTACCCTGTTTGCAAAGACATAGAAAGGCATATTTATGGAGGAAAGGGTTTATATTAAATGTAACAACGGGACATTTTGGCTCAAACAGAAACTGCAGAATCAGACCTATATTATACCATAAGAAAACTGAACAGACCCTGATCAGATGGCTCCCATAGGAGCCAGCATCTGATCTGGGTCTACTCAGATTGCAAAGGCATGAAAAAGTGTTTATTCGAGGGAAAGGGTTATTCTATTACAATTTACGTTAAAGTGAAATGGTCCATTCAATGTGAAATTTGTAGGAGGAATCTGAATTTCAAAGTGCTGACGCTGATTTAGAGAACTCCTACGAGCCCTCTGATCTTGGTCTACACAGTTTGCTGATTAGAGGACTCCTAGGAACCCTCTGATCTTGGTCTACATAGTTTGCTGATTAGAGAACTCCTAGGAACCCTCTGATCATGGCCTACACAGTTTGCCAATGCCAGTACACTAATTTTCCGCATTCAAGGGGTTAACCCTTTCCCTGATAGACACCTTTTACACAGGGTCTGGGACCCAGATCAGGGTCTGTTCTGTTTGCTTATGGAATAGTAGATCTGATTCTATAATTATGGTCTGCCATGATGGCCAAAATTCCTTTGCTCATATATGCCAATGTAAATCTTCATAGAATTGATATTCATGATGTCATTAAATCTTTCATGAATATTCATCAGGTAATTAAAGGGTTACAAGCTGTAGCAAATGATGCATTCAATGACTGATGTTTCAACCACTTCAGTGATGGCGAGAGATACTTAACTGTGTAACCCTTTCCTTCATGTAAACATCTTTTCACGCATTTGCAAACAGAGTAGACCCAGATCAGACGGCTCCTAGAGGAGCCGTCTGATCAGGGTCTACTCTGTTTCCTTATGGTATAATATAGGTCTGATTCTACAGTTTCTGCCTGAACTAAAACATCCTGTGTTCATAAACCATTATAAAAATTCAGCTAATAAGTATTCAATTTCATGATGTCTGATTATTTCTTATATGATAATAAACAAGGAAAGAGTTGTTATCCATTCCCTCATAGGTTATTTTTTGACCCAATCTCTTTGAATAGATCTACAGAAAAGGAGCATTTACTAGAGGAAAGGAAAATGTCATACTTGCGTAATTTTCAAACCAGTGCGATAAATAGAGCATTAGTTTTGCTCCATAAGAGCAAATGCTCTATTTATCACAGTGGTTTCAAAAAGTGAATTTTACAGAGGCATAGAAAGGCATATTTATGGAGGAAAGGGTTAAATTCAGGAATGGAGTTAAATTGACATTTGATAACCCTTTCCTTCATATAGAAACCTTTTCACGCATTTGCAAACAGCGTAGACCCAGATTAGACGGCTCCTATATTCTGATCAGTGTCTGCTCTGTTTGCTTATTAGATCTGATTCTACAGTTTTTGTCAAAGCAAAAAATCCCCTGAAAATTTTACATTATAAAAATTGAGCTGATATATATTCATGATGTCATTATTTCTTACATGAGTATTGAACAGGGAAAGGGTTAAAAATGCATTAAAGGAAGGTAACTCAACTTGGAAATCTGAAAGTTTAAATCTGAATTACTTCCCATATATCATGTGTGTCCATTGCTTTGTTCAATGTTTGATCTCAACGACCACTTTTAAAACAGACATTCTTGAACAGACATAACTGAACAGTGTTATTTGAAGTTTGACATTTTGAAAACACTGAAGACCCATACATATGATCAGTCACTTATCTTGGTCTACACTGTTTTCAAAATTAAACACTAATACCGTACAGTTTGTAGGGTGTGATGTCTTGCTTGTTTACTGGGGAAACATTGATAAACCTAAGAAAAAAACATCCTGGATACCAATTTAATCTGACCAGTGTGTATTTAGGAAATTTAAGAAATATAGTTAAATGTTTAGATATTTCTCAGTTAAATGTTTTGATATTTCTCTGTCAAAACCTGTCTTGCTTTCACTCATTTGAATCACCTAAAGAGTATAATGTTTGACTGTGAAATAAGAGATTTTGATATTCTTCCTAGCTGTCTACAGCTACTGTATGTCTATCTACCCTTTGCCGAGATAGGACTCGGTGGGTGGGGGTGTTAGATTTATTTCAGCAGACCAAAATTACTTAAAATTTAAGGACAATACATGTACAGTAAAACCTCTGTAAACCGGACATTAAATTTGGTATAAATATTGGTCTTGTAGACAGGAGGCAGCTTAATGCAGGGAGAAAGTCAGCCACCTGTATAAAAGTACCTAAATTCTTCTCTACTAGAATTACGATTTAGAGGGGTTTTACTGTACTTCTAAAATGTCCAATATACTCTTATTATCTCCCCTCTCCACTAGTTTGTAATGCTGACTGAATACGTCATTTTGGCAACATTTTGAACTCAACCCTAGGAAATAGTGGAAACCCTGGTTGGGTCCAAATGAGGTGACAAATGTCTCAACATCTGGTCGAAATTGACACGTTGATTGTATGGGAGGAAAATCTATTTTGAAATTTGATCACAATATTTAACCTTTTCCTTATATAATCACCTTTTCACACATTTTGCAGAGTAAACCCAGATCAGACAGTTCCTATAGGAGCCATCTGATTACTAAGGGTCTGCTCTGTTTGCTTGTGATACAGTACAGATATGATTCTACAGTTTTGGTCAAAGCAAAAAGTTCTCTTGATAAGTTTATATTATAGAAATTGAGCTAATAAATACTCCATGTTGTCATTATTTTCTTACATGAATACAGCACAGGGAAAGGGTTAAAGAAAATATTACACACACAAAAAAAAAATCCCTTACACTGTACTGCCTGTGGTATCCAGATGAGACACCAAGTAGCTTTTTGTTACTCAGCCGCTAGTTTAAATTACTTATACCTTAAATACTCAAATCAGAAAATAACACTTTTAATCATATGATGCTATTTTTCATGCCTTTGCAAACAGAGTAGACCCAGATCAGGGTCTGCTGTGTTTGCCTATGACATGATACACATCTGATTCTATAGTTTTTGTCAAAGCAAAAAATTCACTTAAAATTTTACATTCTCAATATTAAGCTAATACATTTTCATGATGTCATTACTATTTACATGAATAATTCAACAAGGAAAGGCTTTAGAAACAGCAGGCTATAATATATTTAACCCTTACAACACTAGTACTGACTTTTCAAATGGACATAAAATTCAAACAGGTCAAGCTTATGGTGAATATTTAGGAATTTTTTTTCCTGTTGATGATAGTCAGGGGCATTATGTTTTGCACTTGTTCGTCCGTTCATCTGTCTATCTGTGTGTCACGCTTGCACGTGCAGTTGGTTGTCAGTTTTTTCATTGTCAAGCACCACCACGGTGGCATCGCTGTGGCTTACAAACACAATTTTCTCGTTTTTCTGGGGATTTTTCTAAAGAAAAGTGTAACATGACAAACAGTGCAGACCCTGATGGGTCTGGGTCTATGCTGTTTGCAAAGAATACTTGTGTCCAGTACTGTAAGGGTTAAGCAGATAGTCGTTCAAAGTACAGTAAAACCCCTCTAAACCGGAATTCTAGTAGAGAAGATACTTTTAAACAGGTGGCTGCTTAATGCAGGGTGAAAGTCATGCAGAAAGCTCCTAGAGGAGCTTTCTGCATGACTTTCACCCTGCATTAAGCTGCCACCTGTCTCTAAGACCGATATTTTAGCGTCCGGTTTAGAGGGGTTTTACTGTATGTTTAAAAACAAGAGGGCCAAGATGGCCCTTAATCGCTCACCTGATTACCATAGATTTAAAAATTTTGCAGGGTAGCCCATGGGTAGGGTCAATATTGAACTTAGGGACAATATATGAACAATGTTGATAGTGGATCATGAGCAGTGGATCATGAGCAGTGGTTCTGCAGAACAAGATTTTCAAAGATTTAGTATATTGATTTTATCAAGACAATGATTCTGACCAATGAAGATTGGGCTAAAAATGTGCTCTCTAAAGTATTTTTCTAAGATTTGACCTAGTGACCTACTTTCTATTCCCACCCAACCCATGATCACACTCAACCTTGATATCACCAAGACAAACACTCTGAGCAAGTTTGAGGAAGATTGGGCTAAAAATGTGGCCACTGGAATATAAACTAGATTTCTCTAAGATATGACCCAGTGACCTACTTTTTGACCTCACATAACCCACTTTCAACCTTGTCCAAGATTTTATTAGGACAATCATTCTGACCAATTTTCATGAAGATTTGGCTATAAATGTGACCTCTAGGGTGTTCACAAGGTTTTCGTACTATTTGACCTAGTGACCTTGTTTTTAACCCCCACATAACCCACTTTCAAACTCGTTTGAGATTTTATCAAGACAATCATTATGACTAAGTTTCATGAAGATTGAACTAAAATTGTGACCACTAGAGTGTTCACAAGGTTTTTCTACTGTTTGACCTAGTGACCTAGTTTTTAACCCCACTTGACCAACTTTCGAACTAGTCCGAGATTTTATCAAGACATTCGTTCTGATTAAGTTTCATGAAAATTGGACAAAAATTTTGACCACTAGAGTGTTCACAAGGTTTTTCTACTGTTTGACCTAGTGACCTAGTTTTTAACTCCACTTGACCCACTTTCGAACTCGTCCGAGATTTTATCAAGACATTCATTCTGACCAAGTTTCATGAAGATTGGACTAAAATTGTGACTACTAGAGTGTTCACAAGGTTTTTCTACTGTTTGACCTAGTGACCTAGTTTTTTACCCCACATAACCCATTTTTCAAACTCCTCCGAGATTTTATCAAGACAATCATTCTGACCAAGTTTCATGAAAATTAGGCTAAAAATGTGACCTGTAGAGGGTTCACAAGGTTTTCCTACTATTTGACCTAGTGACCTAGTTTTTAACCCAACTTGACCCACTTTCGAACTCGTCCGAGATTTTATCAAGACATTCATTCTGGCCAAGTTTCATGAAGATTAGACTACAATTATGACCACTAGAGTGTTCACAAGCAAATTGTTGACGACACACGACGCACGACGGACGACGGACATTCAACTCTCCCAAAAGCTCACCCTGAGCTTTGCTCAGGTGAGCTAAAAACAAGAGTGTTCGAAGGAACACATGTGTCATCTGCTTGCAGGTGGCACAAAAACTGTTAATCCACTGGAGTCCGAAAATCGGAACAAAGGGGAATAACTCTAAAAGTATCGAATGCAGAGTGATGAACCTTAGTTACACCAATGGTCTTCAATGAGAGGAAGACACCTTGCTTTAAGCAGCCACGGTCTACCCTAAATACCAACTTATTAACACAATTAAGTGGCCATTATAGAGAGGTTTTATTATGAAGGAAAGGGTTAAAAAGTGATGCGGCTAACTTATTTATAACCCTTTACACCAAGAATATCTATTAGGAAATAAAGAATATATGAATATTTATGAACTGTATTTTTATAATGGCATAGCGAACAAGGAATTTTTTACCATGGAAAAAAACACGTAGAATCAGATGTACATGTATATTATTTCACAAGTTAATCCTTTCCCTCATATAAACGTGTTTTCATGCATTTGCAAACAGAGTAGACCCAGATCAGACGGCTCCTAGAGGAGCCGTCTTATCAGGGTCTGCTCTGTTTGCTGATAGAATTTGATAGATCTGTTTCTTTGCTTTCTAGAATGGCTACAATGTTCCATCTTCCAAATTTCATTATAACTATTTTGTCCATGAATATTCAGTAGGTATTAAAATTTTGAATAAACATAGAACAGGGAAAGGGTTAACAGACTGATCAAACGTGTCCTACAAGAGTTGTCTGATCTGGAGCTATTCTGTTTGTAAAGTCGTAAAGAGGCGCATATCTGTAGAGTAATTAAAGGTGTAAGGTGAGGAGTACTTTTCGACATTCTGTTTATAAACAGCGGTTTTAATTGGAATAAATATCTTAAGGATGAAGTTTTAAAGTAGTCCCTTGGGGAAAAAATCAAATCTACTTTGTGCGAAGGACATCAATATTGGAACACTGAAATAGAGTGACTGATTAACAGTTTCTGTTTAGCTTCTTCCGCATGCAAACTTAATCAGAAGTCCCCATGAGCTGCATTTGAGAAGTTGTTGCAATCAATATTCGTAAAGACATTGTGAAGCCTAACAAATTGGCAGTAATGCATTCTGCTGTCTAGAGTTCTATAACTACCCTAAGTACATTGTACCTTCTGGCAAATAGTGCAGACCCAAATCGAATGGTTCCTGAAGGAGCTGTTTGATCGAGGTCTACACAATTTGCTACTGCCTGTCAGTCTAATTAAAAGTTATTAGAATGGTGCCTAATTAACCCTTTCCCTCATATAAACGTGTTTTCACGCATTTGCAAACAGAGTAGACCCAGATCAGACGGCTCCTAGAGGAGCCGTCTGATCAGGGTCTAATCTGTTTGCTAATAGAAATTGAAACATCTGTTTCTTTGCCTTCTAAAATGTCTACAATGTTCAACCTTCCATATTTCTTCAGTAGGTATTGAAATTTGAAATAAACATAGAACAGGGAGAGGGTTAAATTATTCAGATTTACAAGCTGATACAGAGGGGAGATTCCTGGATATCTGGGTACAGTATTATCTCAAAAAATGCTCTCAGGATGTGACATCTTTTTAAAGGAGCTTCATGATTTTTGTTCACAGGTGGTTGCTTAATGAAGAATGAAAGCAGAGCAGAAAGCTCCTATGGGAGCTTTATGCACTGATTTCAGTCTGCTTTAAGTGGTTGCTAATAACCCTTTCCTTCATATAAACGCCTTTTCACGCATTTGCAAACAGAGTAAACCCAGACCAGACGGCTCCTATAGGAGCCGTCTGATCAGGGTCTGCTCTTTTTGTTTTTGACACGATATAGATGAGATTCTACAGTTTTTGTCAAAGCAAACACTTCCTTTGAACAGTTTATATTATAAAAATTGAGCTAATAAACATTCATGTTGTCATTATTTCCTACATGAATACAGAACAGGGAAAGGGTTAATGAAGAATGAAAGCAGTCTCGAGCAGAAAGCTCCTATGGGAGCTTTATGCACTGATTTCAGTCTGCTTTAAGCTTCCTGTATTTTAAAAATCTGTATCTCTTTATATATAGGGTTTTAGTTTTTGTATTGATTGTACGTTTCCCACTAGAAGTAAGGGTGTGTTTATTAGAATGGTAGCATTCATTAGGGAGAATACAGTGCTTTGGGTAAATTGGGTAAGAGATCGAAGCCTTCTTAATGGCTGTCGAAACAGATTTTCTGTTGTACAAATTATACAGTCAGAATAATAAGTATTATACAGGCAATCCATTAAATGTATTTGTAATACACAGTCATGCTTTAATATCTTTAACCTTTTCACCATGAATATTCATGGAAGAAATAATGATAACATGAATATTATTAATATTGCATATGAACATTAGAGAGGTTTTTGGCCATGGCAGAAACAATATAGTTCTAGCAAATTTATATTACTTCATTTATAACCCATTCCCTGTTCTATGTTTAGTCCAAATTTCAATACCTACTGAATATTCATGGACAAAACAGTTATAATGGAATCATGTAAGGTGGATTAATTATTGTAGCCATTTTAGAAACATTTTTTTCAAATTCCAGTAGCAAACAGCAGAATCAGAAACAGAATCTAATAGTCTACTCCTGTACATGTAAGTTCCTTCTACGCTCATAATTTTACACACAAACTTAATGGAACATTTTTTTTATCGCCTTTCCATTTAAACCCCTTCCCTGTTCTATATTTAGTCCAAATTTCAACACCTACTGAATATTCATGGAGAAAATAGTTATAATGAAACATGGAAGGTGGAACATTGTAGCCATTTTAGAAAGAAAAGAAACAGATCTTTCAAATTCCACTAGCAAACAGAGTAGACCCTGATCAGACGGCTCCTCTAGGAGCCGTCGGATCTGGGTCTACTCTGTTTGCAAATGCGTGAAAACACATTTATATGAGGGAAAGGGTTAAGAAGATTATATTCATAAGTCTTGCGACACAGATCACACATAAAAGATGCTTAACACTTTCTATGCTGAATGTTCAAATGGACTTTGCTTGAAAATTCAAACAGGTCAAGGTTACTATGAATATTCTGGGATTTTTTGTAAAGAAAAGTGTAGTATGACAAACAATGTAGACCCTGATGAGAGGGCTCCTCTGGGAGCCCTCTCATCTGGGTCTACGCTGTTTGCAACAGACATTAGTGACTCGTTTCCCCACACTGGAAGGGTTAATGTCACACACTGTGAGTAATGTTTTAACCCTTATAACACTGAATTTTAAGTATGGATTATAGCCCATCAGTGTTTAACTATAGAGTCCACTCAGTATGAAAGATGTAAACTTGCCAGAGGATTTTGATTGACAAACAGGGCAGACCCTGATCAGAGGGTTTCTCTAGGAACCCTCTGATCTGGGTCTACACTGTTTGCAAATGCCATTGCATGCATGCCCACACTCGGAGCAAAGTAATAAATAACAAATGAAATTTACGCCTCCAAGCTACTTTGTTCCATGAGCATTGTGGCAAAAATGAAAATTCCATTAATATGTGTTGAGAATAGCTGTTTCAATGGTCCCTTTTGTTTGAAAGCACTTCCGTTTTTACAAACATTGTCTTCATGATTTTAGTGTCAGTATGATGACCATAAGAATTGTAATACCTGACAGTGCAATCCCCATGCAACCTCTATCCCCTTCCCTCATATAAACGAGTTTTTACGCATTTGCAAACAGAGAAGACCCAGATCAGATGGCTCATATAGGATCTGCTCTGTTTGCTAATGGGATTTGAAAGATATGCTTCTTTACTTTCTAAAATGGCTACAATGTTCCACGTTCCATATTGCGTTATGACTATTTTGTCCATGTATATTCAATAGGTATTGAAATTTGGAATAAACAGAGAACAGGAAAAGGGCTATCAGAGGCACGGACACCTACAACAGTTGTGCAATTTTTGCCTACTCTCGTTGTCTAATGCTAACAAAAAGTGTAGGGCTCACTAATCCTTTACTTGTTCAATCTTCATGTAAGACATAATGACCTCATGAATATTTATTAGCCGAATTTTTTATGCTTTGACAAAAACTGTAAAATCAGATCTATATCATGTCATAAGCAAACAGAGCAGCAGATCCTGATCAGACGGCTCTTGTAGGAGCTGTCTGAACTGAGTCTACGCTTTTTGTAAAGGTGTGAAAAATCATTTATATGAGGGAAAGGGTTATAGAGACATCAGTACAACTAATGTGCAAGAATACCATAAAGTTTATTTCTGCTGTTTCCGAAACACTGTGTTGCAACCTGAGGTCTGTGGTGACCGCAAAACTGGTCACACATAATTATAGTACTGCCAATAGTTTCTCTAACTGAAGACATTACTGGGTAATGTGTGATAATGAAACATATTGAAATATAGCAGACAGTATTGTATTAGCTATATTAGGAGGGTTAGGTCTTGTATGATTATATTACAGTATTGACTGGTTCATGCCAGTTTTACAGTTTTGACTGGTTCATGTCAGTCAGCTGGTCAGGCCTTGTATGATTACATTACAGTTTTGACTGGTTCATGTCTGAGTGAGCTGGTCTGAGGTCTTGTATGATTAAACCGGCTCATGCCAGTCAGCAGGTCAGGTCTTGTATGATTACATTACAGTTTTGACTGGTTCAAGTCAGTCAGCTGGTCAGTTCTTCAGGTTGTATGATTACATTACAGTTTTGACTGGATCATGCCAGTCAGCATGTCAGGTCTTGTATGATTACATTACAGTTTTGACTGGTTCATGTCTGAGTGAGCTGGTCTGAGGTCTTGTATGATTAAACCGGCTCATGCCAGTCAGCAGGTCAGGTCTTGTATGATTATACTCAATGGTTCATGCCAGTTAGCTGGTCAGGTCTTGTATGATTATACTGGTTCATGTCAGTCAGCTGGTCAGGTCTTGTATGATTGTACTGGCTCTTGCCAGTCAGCTGGTCAGGTCTTGTAGGATGATACTAGTTTATGCCAGTTAGCTATCGTTATACTAGAGCTTTAGATAGAAGAGTACTTAAGTACTCTTAAGTAAAATGTTTTTATGCCCCCGCCTTTAGGAGACGGGGGCATTAAGTTTTACCCTTGTCCGTCTCTCCGTACGTACGTCCGAAATTTTTGTCAAGGATTTCTTGGCTTGTGTCAGGTGGAATGATTTGATATTTGGAATGAAGCATTATCATAGTGAGTTGTAACATGTCTCCCCTTTTCAGGTCTGGTCCATCTACTCTCTGTTTGCTGACACTTTGATTGAATTTTGGTGATTGTTTAATGACAAAAATTTTAGTAAAAGATTTCTTCGCTTGTGTAAGCTGCAATGATTTGATATTTGGTCTGAAGCATAGTCATAGTCAGTTGTACCGTGTCTCCCCTTTTCAGGTCTGTCGTTCATCTACTTCCTGTTTGCTTGCGGGGGCATCCCTGTCCCATGGACACATTTTCTTTTCTTTTTATATTTTTCCGCCAAACCATATCTTGTTCCTACCCATTAGAATTGCCTCTCCATGCAGGGGGATTCTAATGAGTTGGCTTAAAATAAGAACGTTTTATAGATCAGTATGTTTCTTGTCTACAACCCTGTTTATATTAAATATTTTTTTGTTTCCCAAGGCATCATTCAGACTGAAATATTCTAATGTTCTGTTTGTGGTCCTCCTTGCATGTCTAAATAAATGTTCAAGATTTGAATTATTTTGTCTCGATCAATATTGTGGAGAGACTTTGTGGCAGGGAGGGGAAATTGCTTTCACTCTCGGATTAATTTATGGCAAATATTGGTGTCTCTAAAAGCATAAAATTCAACAGCCTTGGGCCGTTTTTAGCATGTTTAGATGAAGTAATACAGACGATGTGGAATAAATTTGTATAAGTCTTATTTGCAAATGAAATTAATGTCTGCTTAAACGCAGCTGCTTGTTTTAACACTTTGAATGCGAGAAATGTGTGCACTGGTATTTGAAAACAGTGGACCTAGATCTAGGTCGGCACTCTTAAGCTTTGTCATTCAAAATCCTTTAGCAAATATAAGGCTTTCATACTGAATAGATACGGATAATAGGTCGTTCTGTTTTGAATATACAGTCCAACCTGCTGTAAGCGGTCAGTCTAGGGAAGTGGCCGCTTTGGCCGCTTACAGCAGGTGACCACCTAAACCAGGTGCATGTTACCAAGCATACTTTCGAGTAATTATGACAGACATGTATTTTGTGAACAGCCAGCAGTATACTAATCGATATTTATAAAGACCGTTCTGACCTAAAGTGCCCGTAATAATTGTAAGTCATATCGAATTTATTGCCTTGTTTGTCGTTCTTCAACCTTTTGTCCCTTAATTATAAGTGTCGGTTCTTTCATTTGAGTAATACACGTGCCAGTGTTATTCGAATTTGGCTTCAGGGTGTAACTTCTAACGGTGTAGCCATGTTTGACACGACTGGTTTCCCGAATATTCTGTCCGCGAACATCTAACTCATAAAGCGGAAGTCGGGAACCAGCTAGTTCATGCGTGATTACATTCCTGGGGAATTCCGAGTAGAAGGTAAATCCCCAATTAATATGGCGTGAACAAACGACGCGCTTTGTAAACAAACAAAAGAAACTCTGATAAGGGGTCCAAATGGGTCATGACCGTTAGTTGTATGCATTCAAATGTGACAAAATGTCTGATGTTGCCTATCGATAGCCATGAAAAGTGTTTGCACGCTTTACATTTGTAGAACACCTGGCCGCTTACACCAGTGTGTATTGGCCATTTGGGATGAAATAGAGTGGCCGCTGGCCGCGTTAGGCAGGTGACCGCTTATACCAGGTGTAATATATAGTGTTTTTCGTTGGGAGGGTCCTAGAGTGGCTGCTTACAGCAGTGTGGCTGCTGATACCAGGTGACCGCTGAAGCAGGTTAGACTGCATAGCAAAGTAGCATTCAAAGGGACACTATGTCATTCATACCTCAAGAACTGTTTGACATAGCGTAATGAAACTTAACCCTTTCCCTGTTCTATATATAGACCAAATTTTAATACCTACTGACTATTCATGAAAAAAATAATTATTATGAAATATTGGAGGTGGAATTTAAAGTGTAGCCATTTTAGAAACTAAAGAAACAGATCTATCAAATTCCATAAGCAAACACAGCAGACCCTGATCAGATGACTCCTATAGGAGCTGTCTGATCTAGGTCTACTCTGTTTGCAAATGAGTGAAAACGCATTTATATGAGGAAAAGGGTTAATGAGATGGTTGATCATCTGATGTTGGTATTGCTACATTATGCAATCAGTGGCAAGAGTTGTAGCCCTTGTCATAGGTATTGCAATAAATAAAACCCGGTCTCTTAACCCTTTCCCTGGTCTGTATTTAGGCCAAATTTCAATACCTACTGAACATTCATTAACAAAATATTTATAAAGGAATATGGAAGGTAGAACATTGTAGACATTTTAGAAAGCAAAGAAACAGATCTATCAAATTATATTAGCAAACAGAATAGACCCTGATCAGACGGCTCCTCTAGGAGCCGTCTGATCTGGGTCTACTCTGTTTGCAAATGCGTGAAAACACGTTTATATGAGGGAAAGGGTTAACCTTTGCCATCATGAATATTTATACAAGAATTCATGACTTCATGAAGATTTATTACTTGAATTTGTACATGTATATTGGTCAATGAAAACAAGATTATTGTTTTTGCCATATATCAGAAAGTTTAGAACCAAATCTTATATCATTTCATAAGCAAAAAAGACGCTTTTCAGATGACTCCAGCAGGAGTTATCTGATCTGGATCTACTCTGTTTGCAAAGGTGCCAGAAGTTGTCTACATAAGGGAAAGGGTTAATTCATTACTTCATGAATATTCATGTAGAATAATGACATATACATTATGATCCATATGAATATTAATTAATTCTATAGTGGCATATGAAAACCAATTTTTGGCCATTGCAGAATTGTAGAATCAAATCTATATTATTCTGTAAGAAAACAGAGCAGACCCAGATCAGACGGCGCTATAGGAGTCCATCTGATCTGGGTCTACTCTGTTTAGAAAGGTGTTATTAAGGAGTAAAGGGTTAAATTATTGCTTCATGAATATTCATTGACTGTATTTTTACAGTATTACCTAAACATGGGAGCTTTTGGCTATGTCTGAAACTAGAATCAGTTTAACATTATTCCATAAACAAACAGACTAGGTCCTGATCTAACAGCGAGCTGCTAATATAGGAGCTGTCTGATTTGGGTTCTGCAATGGCATAAAATGGTTAAAGAAACGGCAGAGGCAACATTATATTTGCAGCTGAGGTTTCATAGTGGTTGATTAACCCTTTCCTCCATAACTACGCCTTTCTACGCCTCTGTAAAAGTCACTTTTTGAAACCATTGTGATAAATAGAGCATTTGCTCCTTCAGGAGCAAATGCTCTATTTATCACAATGGTTTCAGAAGTACAAAACTCTAAAAAAAATCCTTTTCTCTAGTTAATAATTGCTTTTCAGTAGATTTATTCAAAGAGCTTGGATCTGAAAATAGCCTATGAGGGAATGGGTTAATAAAAAAAATCTGAGAGCTGAGGTTGAAGGTTCCTCTATATGAACGTTGTCCATTTCTCTAAGAATGGCACTAGCATACAATTGTCCAACTGGCCAAACAAATGGTTATCGATCTTGTCTCCTAATGTCATCTCTTCAGTGTATGCTGATGTAAGATGAGCCTGACTATAGACAGTTGAATCTACTACAGACAGGAACATTGTTCCGCGTTCCTAATAAACTTTAGCTCTGTGTGTCTGCAAAAATTGTACCTAAATTCTTGTAGATTTTCTGTCCATTTCTTTTCAAAAACATCTAAAGCATGTCAGGGAATTTGGGTCTAGATGCGATTAAATGAGTTACGGTACTTAGAATCTTGTCTGGATCCAACTGGTTACCAATGTTGTTACTCTGGAATTTGACCACAGCACATTGAAGGTTATTACCCTGTCTGTTTGGGTCTCAAAGTCTCATTATATTGGTCCTGGAAATGAGAAAGACTGAAAAAGCAATCACAGAGAAAATGATGGGATGTGTTTTATTCGCTCCTGTATCAAGGCAGGCAATCTGTGTATGCTGGTTCCGAGGTGTCTGAGAGTTTGAAGACTTCATTCCCAAGGGACGAGTTAGATACTGGGGAACAATTCTTGATGTTGCATATTAGGTCATGATAACATTGTTTTACCAAATCTTTCATGCTTTTTTAACCCTTTCCTCCATAAATACGCCTTCGTACGCCTCTGTAAAAGTCACCTTTTGAAACCATTGTGATAAATAGAGCATTTGCTCCTTTGTTGCAAATGCTCTATTTATCACAATGGTTTCAGAACTACAAAATTCTAAAAATTTTCCTTTTCTCTAGTTAATGCTCCTTTTCGGTAGATTTATTCAAAAAGGTTGGATCTAAAAATAGCCTATGAGGGAATGGGTTAATAAGTTTGTGGTGATACAGTAAAAACCCTCTTAACCTGATGTTAAAGTTGCTATCAGTGCCCGAGTCTGGAAATTGGTTATGCAAAAGGCTTGGCATGAATGTGTTTAAATTTTCATGCCCAGCCATTGTGTGTGGGAGGCATAATATGCTATGATGTGCTGTACTTTGTCATGAGTGTCTTAGCCTATATTAAACCTTTTCTTGTTGAATATTCATGTAAGAAATGATGGCATCATGAATATTGATTAGTTGAAAATGTTTTTAATGGCATAATTTTATGTACACAGGATTATTTGGTATTGGTAGAAACTGTAGAGTCTAATGTATTATAATTTCATAAGCAATTTTACAGAGCAGGGCATGATCAGACGGCTCCTACACACAGCGTGAAAAGGCGTTTTCATGCAGGAAAGGGTTAACCGTTATGACAAGGTCACTAAACAGGCAGTATAAATGAAGTGTCTGGAACTCTCTAAGGAACTGTCTAGTTCCTCTAAGTCTGCTCTCTTAACAGTCTTATCACTGAAATTTATTCAAGAATTAATGTACTGTATTTATTAGTCCCCTGCCAGCGAAAGCCGATTCGGGGACTATTATAAGTTTTTGGTTGCGTCTGTCCATTCAGCACGAAAAGTATTAGTTTGCGATATGATATAGAATTACCAGCATATTGCAGACCTTGATCAAAGGGCTCCTCTATGAGCCTTCTAATCTAGGTCTACACTGTTTGCAATGTCAACTCTCATTTTCTGTATTCATGTATTTACAGTTTTAACACTTTTATCTCTCTAATTCATAGATACATGTGTTTTAATGCCTATAATGCAGAGTAAACCCAGACCGCACTGTGAGCTCCTGCTTATGAAATTATAAAGACTTTGAAATGGCCAAAAAATACCATGTTCATTGGCCATTATAAATGCCTATTTAATTAAACAGTAAACCCAGACCAGATAGCTCTTGCTTATTAAATTATAAAGACTTTGAAATGGCAAAAAAAATACCATGTTAATTGGCCATTATAAAAATTTAATTAATGAATATCTATGAGGTCATGCAGTTTACCCTAACCTTCATATAAACGCATTTTCACGCATCTGCAAACAGAGTAGAGCCAGATCGGACGGTTCCTGTACTGTTTATATGATGGAAAGGGTTAAGAAAGATGAATAAGTCAGTTCAACACCATATCAGACTGTCACAAAGTAGCAAATAACAAATTTGATCTGGGTCTACACTATTTGCCTAAGTTTGTTTGTCCAGATACATATACGAAGGATAATTAGGGTACTCATATTTTAACCCTTTACTCCATGTGAGAAATAATGACTATATACTAATGAATATTAATTAGAATAATTCCTTTAATGGCTTATGTGCACAGGAATTTCTGGTATCGGTAGAAACTGTATTATGTTCTAAGCAAACAGAGTAGAGCCTGATCAGACAGCTCCTACAGGAGCTGTCTGATCTGGGTCTTCTCTGTTTGCAAGGTTGACCTGAAAGGCGCATTCATTGTGTAAAGAGTAAAGACAAGGAATAACCTAAAGTCAGGATTTGAAGCCGGGGAGGGAAAAATAAAGTGACTTTGATGAATGTATCTCATTACACTTCATCACACTAGACCATGATCTAATCTTGATAAACTATTGATTTCCAGTCTTCATACAACAGAAGAACAAAAAATGACTTTGCAAAATGTACCACCGTAATGGAAGCATTTGCTTCATTTAACTCGACTTTTAGCTGCCGGATCTAAACAATTCAATAAGGAAACAATTTAGCAGACCTTGATCAGACGACTTCACCAGGAACTGTCTTACATTGGTCTACTATTTATCTTTTTGCAAATGGTGTATCTATGGAATAAAGGGTTAACATTTAGAGCCTGTCCATCCTACTTTAAATATTCAGCAGTCAAAGAGTAAGTATCAAAGTCCATAACCCTTTGGCTGTCGAATATTCATCTAAGAAATACAGTTATATACCCCTCTAATGCGACCACCAAAAAGGGGCATAATTCTGGGTGGCAGAGGCAGGTGGTTGCTTAATGCAGGATGAAAGTTACTTTCATCCTGCATTAAGCAACCACCTGCTTATAATGACGGATATGGTTATTCTTTAAGTGGTCGCATTAGAGGGGTTTTACTGTAATGACATCATGAATATTTATTAGCTGAATTTATGACATAATTCTTATGTACTCTTAACTTTTAGTATTTATCTAACCAGAAGGGAAGATGAGTGTAACTAAACGACCTTGGATTCTGGTATAAACGGTTTATTTTCTGATTGACGTTTCGACCCACACTAGGTCTTTATCAAGATCCTTAGTATTTAGTAGAAACTGTTGAGTGAGATCTACAGTTAAACTTTGATATCTCGAACTCGGATAACTCGAACTTCGGGATAACTCGAACTAAAAGTTCGGTCTTTCCGAATTTTACTATACAGAATTGTTCTAAAATGTATCACTACATATATCTAGAAACACGTATGACAGCTTAATGCAGGTCGAAAGTAATGCTGAAAGCTCCTATAGGAGCTTTCAGCATTACTTTCGACCTGCATTAAGCTGTGAACTGAAGAATTTGTCCAGATCAGAAATCGGATAATTCGAACTTCTGTTATCTCGAACTAATTTGTATGGTCCCTTGAAGTTCGAGATATCGCAGTTCAACTGTATTTAATTCATAAGCAAACAAAACAGACACTGATCAGATGGCTCCTATCGGTGAGAATCTACTATTTTTGCAAAGGCATGAAAAAGCATTAAAAATATATGCTGCAGAACTTTACGCAAATTTTGTGTTTTAAACTGACATCAGAATCGGAATCTATGTACACTTATTTAACACTAAATAGCATGGTTAGTAAATAGTTGTTTGTGTCAAAAAAACTTAGAAAATTGGATTGCTAGGGAAACCAACAGAACAGTGTTCGCCAATGGCTGGAATCTGTCGTAAGATTCAAATTTACATAGTGGAAATAATCATTTGATGTATATGTAGGTCAACAACCAGTGTCAGCCATTGTACATGTGATAACAACCTAATTAATATTCAAAGCGTTGTTCCAAAATAGAATTGGAGTCATTCAGAGCTTGGCCGGAGATGTCAGCGGATTTCCGTACAAAATCCCCGTTTCTAAAAAGGAGGCTCCTTTTAAAGAATTTAGTAGTATTCTGATAGCGATAATATTTCCTGTCAGAAAATCATGGGTTGTAAGCATTATTTTCATTGTATGTATACATACGTGTACAGCTTCTGGTGTTGATTGATTAAAACGAAAAATTTGCATAATACATCTTTAATATGAAGGAAAGGATTAATCCCGCAAATTAGTTTTTTGCATGAAAGTTGGATAATCATTTGTCAAAACAAAAACCAAGGTTCAATGGCTGAAAAAAGTATCATTCAAAATGACAGGTGATGAATTTTAAGCTCACAGCTTTTTCTGACAAAATTCTCTAGACAATCACTCAGGCTTCAGAGATTTCTGAAAAAAAACATTGAAATAACTGACATGTGAAAAAAACCCAGAAATGATTAGATTATTGATTTATCCTGAGGCAACGCAGGTTAAATTGAAGGAGTTTGAAAAGGGAAAAACATAAGAGATACCGGATTGATTTTGTTTTAAAGGATGTTTAACCCTTTACTCTATAAATATGCTTTTCTACACCTTTGCAAACAGAGTAGAACCAGATCAGACAGCTCCTACAGGAGCCGTCTGATCAGGGTCTGCTCTGTTTGCTTATGATATAGTATAGAATAATAATATGATTCTACAGTTTCTGCTGTGGCCAAACTTCCTCTGTGTCCGTGTGCTATTAACAATTAATCAAATTAATATTAATTCAGTGTCATTATTTCTTACATAAATATTCATGGAGTAAAGGGTTAAGCTAGTTTAAACTTCCTTAATGTGGCGGCGTCCAAAACATGTCCACTTTTTGCATTCTATCCAACTGTCACCAAACTTGTTGAAAAAGTTTGTGTTAATAATATCTCGGCCAGGCTCGATAACCAACTAAATGACCCCAAGAACTTTAGAATTACATGTATGACCCTTGAATTAGCAAAAATTGCCTTTGACCCCTGAATTAGCAAAAAATGCGTATTTTAGTATTGTTCGCTCTCCATGTCAAAGAGTTTTCATTCGATCTTCATCAAACTTCATTTGAATGTCAATTTGTGTGTTCCAGGGAAACTCTGTCGATAATAAGAGTATTGGGCATGGTGCCCGGGTTTCTCTGTATCCTCTCCCCTCTATCTAGGGCATCCTAGCTATTAACCCATAGTGAGCAGTATGGATGTTAATCAACACAAGCAAGCAAACAAATTTGTGTGTAGTCATAATATTCATTTCATGAAAGTTTATTAGTCCCCCACCGGTTACCGGTTGGGGGACTATAGGTTTGCTCGATTCTGTCTGTCTGTCTGTCTGTCTGTCTGTCTGTCCGTCTGTCCGTCTGTCCGTCCGTCCGTCTGTCCGTCTGTCACGCTTCTTGTCCGGGCCATATCTCCTACAAAGTTATGCCAAATTCATTATAACTTCACACATTGAAGAAGCATGATGAGGGCTAGTGTCATGCACAAGGGTCATAACTCTAGCATCAATATTTTTGGAGTTATTCCCCTTTTACATATTTTTTTGTCCGGACAATAACTCTTTATCTACTGGTTCAATTGATTTGAAACTTCACATATGGAACAATCATGATAAGGGGTAGTGTCATACACAAGGGCCATAACTCTAGCATCAATATTTTTGGAGTTATTCCCCTTTTTCATATTTTCTTGTCAGTCCGTCTGTCACACTTCGTGTCCGGGCAATATCTCCTACAAAGTTAGGCCAAATTCATTATAACTTCACACATTGAAGAAGCATGATGAGGGCTAGTGTCATGCACAAGGGTCATAACTCTAGCATCAATATTTTTGGAGTTATTCCCCTTTTACATATTTTTTTGTCCGGACAATAACTCTTTATCTACTGGTTCAATTGATTTGAAACTTCACATATGGAACAATCATGATAAGGGGTAGTGTCATACACAAGGGCAATAACTCTAGCATCAATATTTTTGGAGTTATACCCCTTTTTCACATTTTCTTGTCAGTCCGTCTGTCACACTTCGTGTCCGGGCAATATCTCCTACAAAGTTAGGCCAAATTCATTATAACTTCACACATTGAAGAAGCATGATCAGGAGTAGTGTCATGCACAAGGGCCATAATTATAGCATCAATATATTTGGAGTTATTCCCCTTTTTCATATTTTTTTGTCCGGACAATAACTCTTTCTCTACTGGTTCAATTGATTTGAAACTTCACATATGGAACACGCATGATGAGGGGTAGTGTCCTGCACAAGGGCAATAACTCTAGCATCAATATTTTTGGAGTTACTCCCCTTTTTCATATTTTCTTGTCGGGACAATAACTTTTTATTTACTGATTCAATGTATGAAAGTAGGTACTAATACCATTCAGGTGGTCATGTTTATACCATGGTCAACCACACCATGGGTGGGTGGGGTGGGGAGAGTGGAGGTTTTTTTCAGTCCGGTGGGGGACTTATGTCTTGCATAGCAATACAACATGCCCTTGTTTAAGAGACCTAAGACACTGTTGTTAACCCTTTCCCTGTTTTGTGTTGATTCCAAATTTCAATACCTACTAAATATTAACCCATTCCCGCATATTGACGCCTTTTGACGCTTCTGTAAAAGTCACTCTGTGAAACCATTGTGATAAATAGAGCATTTGCTCCACTGGAGCAAATGCTCTATTTATCACAATGGTTTCAAATCTACATAATTCTGAAAATTTCCTTTTCTCTAGTTAATGCTCCTTTTTGGTAGATTTAATCAAAGCGGTTATGTCTAAAAATAGCCCAAGTGGGAATGGGTTAATGGACAAAAGAGATATATGAAATTTGAAAGGTCGAACACTGTAGCCATCTTAGAAAATACGGAAACAGAACTGAATTCCGTTAAGCAAACAGAGCAGACCCTGATCAGACGACTCCTATAGGAGCCGTCTGATCTGGGTCTACTCTGTTTGCAAATGCGTGAAAAGGCGTTTATGTGAAGGAAATGTTAACCCTTTACGTCATGAATATTCATGTATGAAATAGCAACACTGTAGGTATCTATTAGCTGAATTTTATAGCTTTGACAGAAAATGTGGAATCAGATTTATATAATTCCATAGGCAAACATAGCAGACCCTGATCACAGGGTTTTCATTTTCAGCCGATTGCCGATTGACACCATCGGCTGAAATGAGTTTTGCATCGGTTGTTTTTCTAGAAACCATGAAAATTCAATCTAAGAACATGTCAGTGCAATCTGCTATGTCCAGAAAATAATCGGTTGTTATGAATGAAAATGAAAACCCTGTGATCAGAAAGCTCCCACAGAAGTCATCAGATCTGGGTCTACTCTGTTTGCAAATGCGTGAAAAGAAAATTGTTAAAAAGCTCAAACAATGATGGACAATTCCAGTTGGGTACATTCTGCATCAAAAGGACTTAGGGTTGATATTGTCACATGATCTGTGAACTGTGACTGTTTATCATGCAGATGATTCCAGACTGTCTGTGTATGGTTAATTTATCTGTAGATAGTGTTCCAGGCCATTGGTCAAAGTCAACAGATCAGTATCCGCTTTTGAAATGCATCATTTAATGTTATCTCCCGATTCAGTATTTGAATTCATATAGTAGAACCTGTCTTAACCCTTTCCCTGTTCTATGTTTATTCCAAATTTCAATACCTACTGAATATTCATGGAGAAAATAGCTATAATGAAATATGGAAGTTGGAACATTATAGCCATTTTAGAAAGAAAAGAAGCACATCTTTCAAATTCCACTAGCAAACAGAGTAGACCCTGATCAGACGGCTCCTCTAGGAGCTGTCTGATCTGGGTCTACTCTGTTTGCAAATGCGTGAAAACACGTTTATATGAGGGAAAGGGTTAAGCGACCTTATATTTATTGGACACAGAAATCTTAAAAAAGCAGGTGGTTGCTTAATGCAGGACAAAAGTAATGAAACAATCTCCTATAGTAGCTTTCTGCATTACTTTTGACCTGCATTAAGCTACCACCTGCCTTGCAGACCCTCTTTTTAATGGTGGCTTAAGATAGGTTCTACTGTATCATTACTTTTTCATGATTTGAAAACTTATTTTGATTTTATATTCAGAGATGAGGTTGTAGGCATACAATGTGTCTGGTGAATGCTTATTTAAACCTTTTGAATCATGAATATTTATAAGATAATTTTTAGCTCGTCTGTTTCGAAGAAAAGTCGAGCTATTGTGATCACTGGGTCGTAGGCGTAGGCGGCGTTGTCATCGGCGTCGGCGTGCAAAAACTTTAATGTAGCTCATAACTCTAAAAGTATAAGAGGTATTAACATAAAACTTCATCAGTTAGTAGATCTCATTGAGGGGAAGGCCCCTACATAAGAATCATAACCCTTGATTTCAAAATTTTGGAATTATGGCCCTTTATATTTTTCAAAAATGTTTAATTTAGCTGGACAAGCACCAAATTAGATGAGCGTTGGGGCCGTACGCGGCTCTTGTTTTATAATGGCCTAATATTGAACACAGGACATTTTGGCTCAGGTAGAATTGTATCTATATTATACAATAAGCAAACAGAGCAGACATTCATCGGATAACTCCTATAGAAGCCATCTGATCTGGGTCAACTCCGTTGGCAAAGGTGTAGAAAGGCATATTTATGGAAGAAAGGGTTAACCCTTTCCCTCATATAAACGTGTTTTCACACATTTGCAAACAGAGTAAACCCAGATCAGACGGCTCCTAGAGGAGCCGTCTGATCAGGGTCTACTCTGTTTGCTAATAGAATTTGATATATCTGTTTCTTTGCTTTCTAAGATGTCTACAATGTTCCACCATCCATATTTCTTTATAACTATTTTGGTAATGAATATTCAGTAGGTATTGAAATTTGGCCTAAATAAAGAACAGGGAAAGGGTTAAAAGGGATACTGACATGGAGTCAAGCCTCTTGGGTTACCATGTTCACAACTATATTTCTTGGGAATTGACATCCAGATTTTACACAATCAATAAAAATAGCTTTCTGTTAATGTGTTGATTCTAAGTTCATTCAAAGTTCATCCAATTAGATGAAAGGAACTGTATATTAATTTTTTTTTCTGAGGAAACATCTACTCTGGAATTCCAATAATGAAGAATACTTTGTATGCTGCCTAGCTAGGTGGTTTTCTTTTAGCTATATTGAACTCTTTGGGTGCTTACCGGTAGTAATTTTGTCGTCTGCTCAATTGCCATTTGCTGCTCAATTATGTGTTCAAAACTTTTAATTGTATTTCTGATTTTTTGTTTGTTTGCAGAAGTTGATTGTGCTGTAGACTGATTTTTTTCAATAATAGATGTACATGTATTTCAAAACTTAGACTATAAAACAACAATTGCAGAGAAAAAACGACATCTTGTATCATTTAATTTTTATAATACCATAAAATTATGAAAACAGGAATTTTTGGCCATGGAAGAAACTAGAAAGTATTTAGTTCCATAATATGCCATAAGCATATTAGCCCTGATTAGACAGCTCCTACAGGAGCAGTCTGATCTGGGTCTGCTCTGATTACAAAGCCATTAAAAGGCATATACTGGTACATGTATGGAGTTAAGATATTTTAAACATTGTTCTCCCAGTTTCTGATGCCATGGGTTAATTCTGTGGCATCATGGGGATCAATGGTCTTTTCTACCAGAATCTTGCATAATCAAAAAGAGCGTACTGAGGGATACTGTAGGATTTAGGAATGGTAATTTGGACAGACATTCTGGTTTGCAAGTCAAATTAGTTGATTGCTTGCTTGCCTTCTAAAAGGTTGCATTAATTCCTAGCACGCTGCGGACATACTTTTTGTAACCATTGCAAGCGATTTGGATCCTGAAAAGACACCAAATGGTTGGTGTCTAATCTGAAGATCCAGACTGTAGGATGCTGTGATATTGATGGAAAGAAAATACATGATTAACATGGGGAACAGATATGGATTTATCTTGTATAAGCAGTCTGCAGACAAGATAAATTCACTTGGGCTTGCAAATGGTTGAAAAGAGAATGTACGGAATGCGTACGTCAGTGATATTGATGTTTGGGCGTATATTTCTCAGAATTTGAATAAACAATTATCACCTTGTGGGCAAGTGTTACAATATGAAACTCTGCAATACTGAAAAAAGTCATTTTTGAAATGCTATTTAAAGCGTGTAAAACATGCTCAGCTGCGATATAATGTGATGTGATAGTTGGTATGAGTCTGCACAGTTAGCAAAATAAGTTTTCAAATCATGAAAAAGTAACGATACAGTAGAACCTGTCTTAAGCCACCATTAAAAAGAGGGTCTGCAAGGCAGGTGGTAGCTTAATGCAGGACAAAAGTAATGCAGAAAGCTCCTATAGGAGCTTTCTGCATTACTTTTGCCCTGCATTAAGCTACCACCTGCTTATAAAGACACCGATGTTTATTTATTAAGTGGTCGCATTAGAGGGATTCTACTGTTTATTAGTATATGTCATAATTATACCCATGCAGAATGTGTTATGGAAGTGTATATAGGAGTCATCATGGTGGTCTGTCTGTTGGTTGATTGATTGTCTTGTTGTTTTTCCTGTCCCCACTATATCTCTGTAACTTTAATAGTAAATTGCAGGATTTCAGTGAATTTTCATGCACAAGAGTAGATGCACATATTGTTGTGGTGTTCTGTTGGGTTATGGTCCCTATTCTTTTCAGAATATCACATACTCAGATATGCTCTGGTGTGCTTGTATTAACCCTTGACTCAATGAATATTCATGAAAGAAATAATGACATCAAAACATATTAAACAGATGTGTTAAGCTAACCTGAGCCAAAGGCTCAGGATGAGCTAATATTGTGACCACTCTCCGTTCGGCCACATTTTCAAACGACATCTCCTCTGAAATCGCTGATCCGATTTTGACCAAACTTTGTCAGAAGCATCATATTTAACCTTTACTCCATGAATATTCATGAAAGAAATGATGATGTCATGAATATTAATTAGATTAATTTCTAAAATGGCATAATTAATAACACCTGAAATGTTTGCCAAAGTAGAAACTGTAGAATCAGACCTACAGTAAAACAGTCTCCATAATGGCCACTAAATTGTGTTAATAATTAGTTCGTATTTTAGGGCAGGTTGCTGCTTAAAGCAAGGTGAAAGTAAAACAGAACGCTCCTATAGGAGTGTTCTGTTTTACTTTCACCTTGCTTTAAGCAGCCACCTGCATTTAACACAAAATACTTGATGTAATTTAGTGGCTGTTATAGAGAGGTTTTACTGTAGATTGTTCTATACGCAAACAGAGACCCAGATCAGACTGGCTCCTACAGTCTGAGTCTACTCTGTTTGCACAGACGTAGAAAGGCATATTTATGGAGTAACGGGTTAAATGGTTAACTGAGACTGCTTGTCTAATACAATATGTGCATAAAAAGAATTGATACAAGTGTAGACTGAAAACGGTCGCTGCCACTGTCTCCATGGTAACACCTGATCTAGTGTCTACTGCCCTTTGTAGCATTCCTCTCTCAGCTTACAATAATTAAGACAATACATGCTTCAACTCATAATCGGCTCCGTAAACCCTTTGTGGGAAATGAGAGCACCAGACATTGCAAACAGTGTAGACCCAGATCTGAGGGCTCCTAGAGGAGCCCTCTGATCAATGTCTGCATTGTTTGTCGTTCAAAATTATCTCGCAGATTAAACCCTTTCATACTGAATGGACTCTTATCATAAACAATGTTGGACTGTTCCATTTTAGAAATTCAGTATTCCAAGGGTTAAGATTGTTTCTGTTGACTTTATAATTAAATTCCGCTCGAGTACAATGAAGTCATTTCTGCACAACTGCAGGGCAAAGTTTGCATTAGCCAATTTCTAAGAATGAAGGCTTGTCGAAAATTGAATATAAACTGCATTTTCCAAAACACAAGCATTATTCTGTGAGATACTTTGCATTGTATTAACCCTTTCCCTGTTCTATCCATGTTTATTCCAAATTTCAATACCTACTGAATATTCATGGAGAAAATAGTTATAATGAAATATGGAAGGTGGAACGTTTTAGCCATTTTAGAAAGAAAAGAAACAGATCTTTCAAATTCCACTAGCAAACAGGGTAGACCCTGATCAGACGGCTCCTCTAGGAGCCGTCTGATCTGGGTCTACTCTGTTTGCAAATGCGTGAAAACACGTTTATATGAGGGAAAGGGTTAATTTAATTTTCAGAATTAGAGAATGGGCGGTAGTTACTTGGAGTCAGTTCCCACAATCAACACAATGTCATACATTTTGCTGAAATTAATTCAGAATAAGCAAACAGTCCAGACCCTGAATAGATGGCTCCTTCAGCAGCCCTTTAAATTAGGTTAACACTGTTTTCAAATACTCATATATATACTTGTTTGTCTGCATTCAAATGGTTTAATGGGAATTGGTGTTTTTGTCAATAAACGTGGGATTGGTTTGTCAAATTAAGTCTGCATGAATGGATTAGGTCACAAGCATTAACCCTTTCCCTGTTCAATGTTTATTCCAATTTTTAATACCTACTTAATATTCATGGACAAAATAGTTTGTTATGAAATATGGAAGGTGGAACATTGTAGCCACATTAGAAACCAAAGAAATAGATCTATCAAAGTCTATTAATTAGCAAAACAGAGCAGACCCTGATCAGATGGCTCCTATAGGAGCCGTCTGATCTGGCTCTTCTCTGTTTGCAAATGCATGAAAACATGTTTATATGAGGGAAAGGATTAAAGCCCTTTGAGTGAGGGAAACAACTATTCTGGCATTTGTAAACAGTGGCAGAAACTGTAGAATCATGTCTATATTATATCATATCATAAGCAAACAGTGCAGACCTTGATGATTGATCAGACAGCTCCTACAGGAGCCATCTGATCTGGGTCTATATTCTGTTTGCAAAGGCGTAGAAAGGCGTATTTATGGAGTAAAGGGTTAGTAGATGGTTAATCTTTTCCCTGTTCTGTATTTATTCCAAATTTCAATACCTATTGAATATTCATGGACAAAACAGTTATAATGAAAACTAGAAGGTGGAACATTGCGTAGCCATTTTTAGAAACTAAAGAAACAGATCTATCAAATCCCATTAGCAAGCACAGCAGACCCTGAACAGACGGCTTCTATAGGAGCCGTCTGATCTGGGTCTACTCTGTTTGCAAATGTGTGAAAACATGTTTATATGAGGGAAAGGGTTAGCCTCCTACTTGATAGATATTCATGGAACATAATAAAATGTAATTACATCATGAATATTTAAATTAACCTCACAACAATTTCTTTTATATTGTAGATCACTGGAATTGATTGAACATGATGAATAAGATAACATTATCTACAGTCTTAGTAACAAAACTAAAATTTAAACCTGTAGATATATATTCTACAGTTTGTTGTCAAAGCAAAACATTCCCTTGAAAAGTTTATATTATAAAAAAATCAGCTAATAAATATTCATAATATCATTATTTGTTCCATGAATATTGAACAGGGAAAGGGTTAAATAGTGTTTTAATACCCATTCCCTCATATTGATTGGTTGGGTCTAAAAATAGCCTATGGAGAAAAGGATTAACCACTCTTTAGAATCGTCTTGAAGAGGCGATTCTATAGAGTGGTCACAGTATAGGGTTTGGTGGAGAAATAAAGGAGCTATTCGTCAAAATATATAAATTTATGCATCTTATCTGGACATGATGGATGCTTGCAAATATTTGTTGAGTGAAGGGTTAACAAGCTTTTTCCCTATGAAAGAGGTTTGGTTGCCAGGCCTGTTGTGTGGTTTCGGTTATTATCTTTCCTAAGTTGCATTTGTTAGCCATCCATTAGACATTGGTTTGCTGTAGGCCAAAGAAAGTCAGCGTTTTTTCCTATTGGTAATCAATGTTTTATTCCGCTGTGACCAATATCTGTCTCCTACGACATTGTTTGGTTTTTCATTTACGATGCAGGCAAAACATGACTCACGGCAAGATAGGATGAATGCCTGTTCAGTTTTTGGCAGCATCCACACATCAGCAATCATACATCCAATTTAACCTATAGGAGAATTTAATGCTCTATTTATCACAATGGTTTCAAACTACAAAATTCTAACATTTCACTTTTCTCTAGTAAATGCTCCTTTTGTAATTCAAAGAGGTTGGATCTAAAAATAGCCTATGAGGTAATGGGTTAACACCCCATCTGTATCCAAGCAGTTTACAAGTGCCTGAGTCCGGTCAAGAAAGAGTTGAATTTAACCCATTCCCGCATATTGACGCCTTTTGACACTTCTGTAAAAGTCACTTTATGAAAAAACAATGTAGTAAATAGAGCATTTGCTCCACAGGAGCAAATGCTCTATTTATCACAATGGTTTCAAAACTAATACAATTCTGAAAATTTCCTTTTCTCTAGTTAATGCTCCTTTTTGGTAGATTTAATCAAAGAGGTTAGGTCTAAAAATAGCCTAAGTGGGAATGGGTTAACGCCTTTGCAAACAGGGTAGGCCCAGTTCATTCAAATCCTTTAGGAGCTGTCTGATTCAGGGTCTGCTCTGTTTAAATTATATAGATCTTATTCTACAGTGTCTTCCTTTGATAGTGTACTGTAAACTTTATGTGTTCATCATATTATGCCATTTAAAAAATTCAGCTCATTAATATTCATGATGTCATTATTTCTTACATGAATATTGGTTTAGCATATATATATATATATATATATATATATATATATATGAAGTACAGTAAAACCTCTCTATAACGGCCACTAAATTACAGCAAGTATTTCGTGTTAAAGGCAGGTGGCAGCTTAAAGCAAGGTGAACATAAAACAGAATTCCTATAGGAGCATTCTGTTTTACTTTCACCTTGCTTTAAGCAGTCACCTGCCCTAAATACCAACTAATTAACACAATTTAGTGGCCGTTATAGAGAGGTTTTACTGTACTGTACTGTCATTAATTTGCCCTTCCTCTAAAGGAGTGGGCATGTAGATTTGCTATATGTCTGCCTTGCCTGCCTGTCTGTGACATTGTCCATACTATTGTCTGCCTTTCCTGTCTGTTTGTCAGTCCATCCATCCTTCCTGTCTGTTATGTTGTGTTATATTTAACTCATTACCTCTTAGGCTATTTTTAGATACAACCTCTTTAAATAAACCTACCGAAAAGGAGCATTAATTAGAGAAACTTCATTTAGGAAAATATGAGAATTTTGTAGTTTGAAACCATTGTGATAAATAGAGCATTTGCTCCTATAGGAGCAAATGCTGTATTTATCACAATGGTTTCACAAAGTGACTTTTACAGAGACGTCAAAAGTCATCAATATGAGGGAAAGGGATAATTATGAATGTATGTTTCATATATAGAGTGGTGACATTTTAGCAGTATATTAACCCATTCCCACTTAGGCTATTTTTAGACCTAACCTCCTTGAATGAATCTACCGAAAAGGAGAATTAACTAGAGAAAAGGAAAGTTTCAGAATAGTGTAGTTTTGAAACCACTGTGATAAATAGAGCATTTGCTCCTGTGGAGCAAATGCTCTATTTATCACAATGGTTTCACAAGGTGACTTTTACAGAAGCGTCAAAAGGCGTCAATAAGCGGGAATGGGTTAATTTGTGTACTTTGGGATTTTGACCTGTTCATTTGACCTGGATTTTGATCTGTACTGTTGGAGTTATTGTCCATGACATTGTGAAAAGTAGCTTTTTTCAACATATGTCGGGTATTTGAGCTACCATGATATTATAAAGGAATGTTTATCTGCATGTGAAGTTATGCACCTTAGGTTTTTATGCAGATTTTCTTTTGTCATTGGAGTTGTTGCCCTTTCATTTGGGACAAAATTTGTGTCCTTATGATGGATACATTTCTAATTATTATAAATTTATTAATTTTGTGATATTGGTTGGTTTATATTGTTGTTCTAGTGGAATAGATAAGATGTAAATTGAAACATTTTTAGAATAGCTCCTTTATTTCCCCACCAAAATCTATGTTGTGACCACTCTTTAGAATCATGTCAAAAGAGATGATTCAAAATAGTGGTGACAACATAGGGTTTGGTGGAGAAATGACCTATTTAGCATTTGAATATGCACTTTTATCTTTGGCTCTCCGGGTGTTCAGACTAGGCCACATGATGGGGTTGTAAATCTATATTGTCCTTACTGAGCACAAATCAATCAAATTCGAAGGATTCTATTTCAGATCTCACACTATATTAGCAGCAAATCTAATTTTTGGAACATATAATTGGATAGCTGCCGTGGAACTAACCTCGTTACCTTGGACATTCAGTCGTCAAATTATAGCATGTCGTATAACAGTTTATTGAATTATTCATCTCAACAGTGAAACCGCCACGGCCATACTGACAGGCCTCTGTTGCTCCTTCACTGCATTCCTCAATAGGTTCTGACAGCGCTCTTGCCATTTTCCAATAAGATACATGTGGTGGAGGCATGGAACTTGGAGCACGAGAAACTACTCAGGATACGTTTCTTTCATTTTCAGCTCTACATGTGTTTGACAATTTTATGGCAAATTGAGGAAGTTTAACAATAAACAATTTTGAGAATTTTTTGTGTGAAATAATATATTGACATTGGCCAGTCATTTGCAACATTTTTGTTTTGAATTATATGATTTATTCGGAGTAATGACTGTGATTAAAGTTTAAAGTTTTGTGCAAGATGCGGGATTTGGAAGTCAAAAGTGACCACCAGCCTCGGAACTACGCATTCCCAGTTTGGGCTGTCTACTTGGTAAGGAGACAGATCTCCAGCTTTTGATAAGATAACTAATTGAGAATATCTAAGTAAAATGTTTTAAAAGTATTTCAGATGCAATCTCCTTATTTTTCTGCTAAACCCTATGTCATGATCAGTACTCGTTAGAATCATCTCTTCTCTTTAACCCATTACCTCATAGGCTATTTTTAGATACAACATCTTTGAATAAATCTACCGAAAAGGATCATTAACTAGAGAAAAGGAAAATTTTAGAATTTTGTAGTTTGAAACCATTGTGATAAATAGAGCATTTGCTCCTATAGGAGCAAATGCTCTATTTATCACAATTGTTTCAATAGGTGATTTTTGCAGAGGCATAGAAAGGCGTATTTATGGAGGAAAGGGTTAAGACAATTCTAATAAGCAGCCATGACATAGAAATGCACTGTTTACTATTGTTATCCCTTTATGCCATGAATATTCATGTATGAAATGATGACATCTTGAATGTTAATTAGATTGATTAATTGAAACTGTAGAATCATTATTCTGTTATTTCATAAGCAAACAGAGATTAGTCACCCTGATCAGATGACTCCTACTGGAGCCATCTGATATGGGTCTACTCTGTTTGCAAAGGTGTAGAAATTCAAAATTTATATACATGTATTTGAATTTCTGAAACATGCATTCATTAATACCAAGAGGTCCACTGATAAG
Source organism: Azorinus chamasolen (assembly GCA_963576725.1). Classification (NCBI taxonomy): domain Eukaryota; kingdom Metazoa; phylum Mollusca; class Bivalvia; order Cardiida; family Solecurtidae; genus Azorinus; species Azorinus chamasolen. Next base: position 54,346,881 of record OY755251.1, read on the forward strand.
ATGCGTAAATTTAAACATTTTCAAAAATTGCTGCTTAATTTTTCCACCGAGCGTGAGTGGGTCACATTATAGGGTTTGGTGGAGAAATGACGATTTTAGTATTTAGGTATGCACCTTTATCTGTAACTCTGCCGTTATCTCATAATATACAAGAATTCATGACTTCAAAACTATTCTCAAACTGATAATTTTTTACAATGGCTAATTATAATGAACAGGGGAATTTGGGGATAAAATTATGTCTCTATCAGGTTAAATGGTTGGTGTTCAAGATACATTTCTGTCAATCTAAGAATGTCATAATGTATTTTTTACTTCAGATTTTTTTCAGAAAAGGGGACTTGATCTTTATTTATTGAAGATGTGGTATTTTTAAGATGATTCTGAATTTATCAGGTTCAATCTAATACCAGTATATTAAAAAAAATATGTTTGAAATTGCTTAACTCTCAACCCTTTCCCTGTTCTATATTTATTTCAAATTTCAATACCTACTGAATATTCATGGGCAAAATAGTAATAATGAAATATGGAAGGTGGTACATATATTGTAGCCATTTCAGAAAGAAAATAAACAGATCTTTCAAATTTCACTAGCAAACAGAGCAGACCTTGATCAGACGGCTCCTCTATGAGTCGTCTGATCTGGGTCTACTCTGTTTGCAGATGCGTGAAAACAACGTTTATATCAGGGAAACTTTTTTAATACATTTCTCTGACAAATCCCTATCTTTTTAGTACTAATCAGAATTGCTAACCATTTCCCTGATCTATGTTTAGTCTGAATGTCAATACCTGCTGAATATTCATGGACAATATAGTTATAAATGAAACATGGGGTGGGTGAGTGAGTTGGAACTTTTACGGCACCGCGACACTTGGAATATGGAAGGTGGAATATTGTAGCCATTGTAGAAAGTAAAGAAATAGATGTTTCAAATCTATTAGCAAACAGGGCAAACCCTGATCAGACGGCTCCTATAGGAGTCGTCTGATCTGGGTCTACTCTGTTTGCAAGTGAGCGAAAATGCGTTTATATGAAAGAAAGGGTTAAATAATATATATATAATAATAAAATTTGTTGCCATGGCAAACAATAACACATTAGTTCTTTATAACAAGCAAACAGAGCAGACCCTGATCAGACAAGTTGTCTGATCAATGTGTTCTCTGTTTTGGTTGCAATTTTTGGTGCCAAAAATGTGTAAGGTGTTCTAGCAGGGAGCTTTCTGTATTACTTCTGTTTTGCATTAAGCTACAGCTAGCAGGGAGCTTTCAGTAATACTTTTGTTTTGCATTAAGCTACAGCCTGTTATAAATGCCTACATAAATTGTTCAGTATTCATGTAAGAAGTAATAAATGAATGAATATTTATCAGTTAAACTTAACCCTTTACTCCATGAATATTCATGTAAGAAATTTTGACATCATGAATATTAATTAGATTATTTTCTATAAATCACATTATGAACACGGATATTTTGGCTCTGGCAGAAACTGTAGCAATAGATCTATATTACACCAGAAGCAAACAGAGCAGACCCTGATCAGACGGCTCCTATAGGAGCCGTCTGATCTGGGTCTGCTCTGTTTGCAAAGGTATAGAAAGGCGTATTTATGGAGTAAAGGGTTATTAACACAGTTATATACAAATGATCATACAGACGTCTGTTATACACCTAGCAGAAAATGTACTCCTCGGTTGATTGATTTTTGGGTTAACTTGATTGAGCGTTTATTAGCCGGCTGATGAGCTTCGCTGTTTATTTATTGATAATGATTATAGTTGATGGGGATTGATATAACGGTTACATCCTGAAGCAGGCCATTACTGATGGCAAAATTGTGCATGTCGAAGCCAGTTTTGAAAAGAAGCCCGTGAAATCACTTGTTCGTATAGAGATATGTACTTTCGTTCTAGATAAATATTATCTGCAAGTATTGCATTAATTTAGCTTCAATTCTTAACCCACTCCCTCATAGGCTATATTTAGATCTAACCTCTTTGAATAAATTTACTGAAAATGAATATTTAAAAAAATACGAGAGAAAAGGAATTTTTTTTAGAATTGTGTAGTTTTGAAACCATTGTGATAAAAAGAGCATTCAGGCTCTATCCACACAATGTTTTCAAAAAATGACTTTTAGAGAGGCGTCAAAAGGTATCAATATGAGAGTCAAATCGGTTAACCCTTTGCTTGATGAATATTCATGCAAGACTCGCTGTGAGTATTAACTACATGTAGTTTAATTCTTATATTAGAAATTAATATTATAAAGTAAGGAAAATCATTATCTTAGCTTTACATGTAGAGAATCAGATCTGTATCACTTAACCCATTCCCTCATATTGACGACTCTGTAAAAATCACTTTGCGAAACCATTGTGATAAATAGAGCATTTGCTCCTATAGGAGCAAAATTTAATGCTCTATTTATCAGAATGGTTTCAAGCTAAAAAATTCTAAAAAATTTCCTTTTCTTTAGTTAATGCTCCTTTTTGGTAGATTTATTTAAAGAGGTTGTAGCTAAACAATATATATGGTCTATGAGGTAATGGGATATGAAAATAGAGTTATCTCTGTACTCCATGAATATTTATTTATGAATAATGACACCATGAATATTAATTAGATCAAGTGTTATAATAGCCAATTGACACATGAATTTTTGCTATGGCAGAAACTGTAGAATCATATCTACCCGGTATATTATATCATAAGCAAACAGGCTCAGCAGACCAGGATCAGGCATCTCTTTTTGTGTCACCTGCCGAGAGGCAGTGTGTCACTTAGGGATCACTTTTCCGTCGTCTGTCTGTCTGTCCGTCCGTCTGTCTGTCCGTCACACTTTGTTGTCCGTCACGCTTTCGTTTTTTGGCTGTCATTTCTAAACTAATCATTATAGAGCTTTCAAATTTCACACATGGAACAAGCATGATGAGAGGAAGTGTCATGCACATGGGCCACAACTCTAGCATCAATATTTTTTTGTGTTCCTCCGAACACTCTTGTTGCTTATGGAATTATACTAATCAGATTCTACAGTTTTTACCAGGGCCAAAACTTTTCTTGTTAATATATAGCTAATTAATATTCATGCATAGCATATTTCTTACATGAATATTCATGGAATATTAAAGAGTTAAACACTCAGACAAGACATTCCATTACGAATATTCAGCATTCAGAGTTTTCAGGAAAAAAAGGACGGATCACGCTGATCACACCATTGGAATCGAATGATGCATTTGTTTGTTCTCAGTTGGTATTGTTCATTTCACTGTGAAACCCATTTTGTGTTATATTGATCTCTGGACTAGAGGCTAGGTTATTTGTTTTGTCATTTACAAAGAGTTATACAGTAAAACCTCTCTATAATGGCCACTAAATTGTGTTAATTAGTTGGTATATTAGGGCAGGTGGCTGCTTAAAGCATGGTGAAAGTAAAACAGAACGCTCCTATAGGAGCTTTCTGTTTTACTTTCACCTTGCTTTAAGCAGCCACCTGCCTTTAACGCAAAATTATTGATGTAATTTAGTGGCAGTTATAGAGAGGTTTTACTGTAATCCAAATAAGATACCCAGGACACAGTATCTCATTAGGATACTAACTTTTTTTCAAGCTGTGAATTTGTCTTTGAAGCAAAATGGAAAGTAACTGACGCATACCTTTTACACAGAAATCATTTTTAACGACAACAATTCGTTTAACCAATTCAAATATTTTTATATCTTTTTATGCCTTTCTAAAACTCACTTTTTGAAACCACTGTGATAAATAAAACGTCCATGGAAGCAACTGCTCAGATTATCAAAATCATGTTTCAGAGCTTCACAATTCTGAAAAAAATCCTTTTTTTTAAAATAATTATGCTCCGTTTCAGTTGGGTCTAAAAATGCTTACGAGGAAATGGGTTAAGCACGAATTAAATGGCTGAGAGTAACAGTGCCAATTAAAGCTAAACGTTTCAGGGGGAAATTGGAGTTCTGTTTAAACATTTCCATTGGCATGTGTCTGTTTAATTACCGACAGATGCTTTTATCCCAAAATGGTAGTTCAGTTTTCCAAGGAACATCTAAATTACGTCTGACAGACTTGGTTCATTATTTAACAATGTTTTAACCCTTTCCCTGTTACAATTATTAGAAATAATGACATAATTGATATTTACTACCTAAATATTTATAATAGCATAATGTACATCTATTGAACTTTTGGTAGAAACTGTGGAGTCCGATCTATTTTAATTCCGTAAGCAATCAGACCAGACTCTGATCAGATGGCTCCTATAGGAGCCGTATAATCTGGGTCTACTCATTTTGTATTGTTTTTGCTCTGTTGGCTGGTTAATAGTTTGTCCCTAACTTTAAGGTTGGTGAAAAGTTTGTCACTATTGCACATACATACTTCAAAGTTGGCATGCATGTTCAACTTCTGGAGGCGAATATTTTTAGGGGTGACTAATATTAAGGTCAAGGTCAAAGCGTCACATCAGGGCATTATGGTGTTTCACAAACACATCTTGTTTTGTTTGTTCAAAAACAACACCTGTTAGAAAATAATAGCAGTACAAGCAGAAAAACTAAATATAGCACATATTATGACATCAGTGAATAATGTGACTATGTTTGAATCTATCGATTAGAGAGAAATGAAAAAAGACGAGCAACTGGTTCCATTTTCCCCACATTTCTTGGTTTAAGCTGACGATGTATCTCAACTTGGACCACAGTCTTGTTCTTCTCTATTCTCCTCTGATAACAGCTTTGAATGCAGACTCGGCCTTGTCATTCGCAGCTTGTTACTTACTTTCTTGAGGCATGTGACGATAACGTTACAGTATCTCATTTGCATTTGTTGGACAATCTGTCTAACTAGGGATTCCCATGGTAAAATCCTCTTTATAATTCTTTGAAATGAAATATTTTTTGAGCATCACAACTTATTTGCTAGTGATTTGGAACCATCTTTGGACAAAAAGAAACCCCAATCTTTTCAATTATTCACATGGAAAAGTGAAGCTTAAGTATACCTCATAGGCAATTTTTAGACCAAACCTTTTTGAATAAATCTACCGAAAAGGAGCATTTATTACAGAAAAGAAAAAACTTAATATTGTGTAGTTTTGAAACCATTGTGGTAAATAGAGCATTTGCTCCTATGGAGCAAATGCTCTATTTATCACAATGGTTTCAGAAATAGAGCATATCGAGGGCTTGGTGCAAAACTATTCTAACTCCTTCACTTTGTGAAGGAGTTAGAATAGTTTTGCACCAAGCCCTCGATTTGCTCCTATGGAGCAAATGCTCTTTTTATCACAATGGTTTCAGAAAATGACTTTTACAGAGGCGTCAGTATGTGGGAAACAGTTAACAGTTACTTGACCAACCCGCATTTTTACAACCTTGCATACAGTGCAGACCCAGATCAGACAACTGCCACAGCAAAACATGTTATATTTCAATACACGTATTTATATTTTTTGATGGATTATACAGGAGTTTTACATGAATTATTAATCAAATATAGGGTTTAACACTTTACTCCATGAATATTCATGTAAGAAATTTTGACATCATGAATATTAATTAGGTTATTTTCTATAAATCACATTATGAACACGGATATTTTGGCTCTGGCAGAAACTGTAGCAATAGATCTATATTACACCAGAAGCAAACAGAGCAGACCCTGATCAGACGGCTCCTATAGGAGCCGTCTGATCTGGGTCTACTCTGTTTGCAAAAGCATATATAAGGACAGCGCTAACCACACACATTTATTATATATTAATTTCAGTGTAACATTTGTTTCGTGCTGGGATTAATTGCGAAGAAAATTTCTTATTTTGTCTAAACTGTAGCAATAGATCTATATTACACCAGAAGCAAACAGAGCAGACCCAGATCAGACGGCTCCTATAGGAGCCGTCTGATCTAGGTCTATTCTGTTTGCAAAAGCATAGAAAAGCGTATATAAGGACAGGGCTAACCACACACATTTATTATATATTAATTTCAGTGTAACATTTGTTTGGTGCTGGGATTAATTGCGAAGAAAATTTCTTATTTTGTCTAAAGCAATTTAGAAACTCTGCATACAATCTAATCTAAGAACACTAGATTGATTCACTGACTAATGTAATTGACAGTGTTCAGATGATGAATTACAGATTTCTGGCATATTATTATTCACTTCAGTGTCCGGGAATGTTTCAGCTCAGACAAAGAACAACTATGGAAATTCGTCAGTTTTCATTTATCACTGTTGCGGTAAATCAAACAACTCCTGCGAATATTTGATTACTGTTCTCTGTGCCTCACTCATAGAGAGTTCCCCGAGGATATATTGGTAGATATATTGAACCCTTTCAATGCTGGATTTTCAAAGTGGAATTGTCTATCACTGTCTAAATGTAGAGTTCATTCAGTGTGAAAGGGTATAATTTGTGAGAGGATTTTGAATGACAAACAGTGGAGACCTTGATTAGAAGGCTCCTCTAAGATCCCCGTGATCTGGTTACAAATGACTGCCGGCTCATTTCGTGCATTCAAAGAGTTAATTGATATGTTACCTATTGGTGTTTGCTTGTAGCTTAACCTTTACTCCATGAATATTCATGAAGAAATAATGACATCATGAATACTAATAAATTGTTACAATCGCACATGGAAACAGGATTGCCAGAAGGATGTCAATGTTAAATCATAAGCAAACAGAGCTGACACTGATCAGACGGCTCCTACAGGAGCCATTTGATCTGGGTCTAATTTCTTTTTGCAAATATTTGTTTATGCAAATATGTACAGGAGCCATACGATCTGGGTCTACTCTGTTTGCAAAGACGTATTTATCAGAGCTATAGAAAAAAAGTGCGTACCCAAGTACTAAAATCGTTATTTCTACACCAACCCCTATACTCACTCACGGTGACCACTCTTTAGAATCGTCTCTAAAGAGTGGTCACAGTATAGGGTTTGGTAGAGAAATAAAGGAGTTATTCTTGAAACTGTTTTAATTTACGTATCTTGTCTGGAGCTCTGATTTATGGAGTAAAAGGTTAATTAACCCTTTCCCTGTTCTATATTTATTACAAATGTCAATACCTATTGAATATTCATTAACAAAATAGTTATAAAGAAATATGGAAGGTTGAACATTGTAAACATTTTAGAAAGTAAAGAATCAGATCTATCAAATTCTTTTAGCAAACAGAGCAGACCCTGATCAGACGGCTCCTCTAGGAGCCGTCTGATCTGGGTCTTCTCTGTTTGCAAATGCGTGAAAACACGTTTATATGAGGGAAAGGGTTAATAGTGTAGCGTGAAATCATGACAAACAATACAGACCCTGATGAGAGCACTCCTTGCGCCGTATCTGATCTTTAATCAGATTAACGACAGTACAGTGCTCCCTCCCTACAACGGCCCTCTGAATAACGATTCCCTCCTTACAACAACACAAGTCACTGTTTCCGAAACAACAAGGCTTCAGAAACAACCTTTTTCTATCGTATTTTCTTTATGCCTCCATCAAACCCTATGTTGTGACCACTCTTTAGAATCGTCACTTTGTGACGATTCTAAAGAGTGGTCACAACATAGGGTTTGATTGAGGCGTAACGGTTTTAGTTCTCGAAATACACCTTATCTGGGGATCTGCAAACAAGCTAGTTATGTTTGATTTTACCTCCCTATAACAACTCCCTCTGAACAACATATACAATCTTCGTATCCCAAAGGGTGTTGTTGTAGAGAGGGAGCACTGTATATTAATCACGGTAACAGTGACTGGAGTTTAACAATGGCATTCTAAGTAGGCACGTGTCAGCGCAATTAAGGTGTGGAAACTACTGTTTGAACATCATGACACCAGGACATTTTGATGTGTTTTTGATGTGTCAAAAAATGTAATTATTGAAAAGCGGGACCCCAAAACATGTTTGAATTTACGTGTTTTCTAACTTTTTTATACATTGAAAAAAGAAGGAAATGTGTCGGGACCATAATTACCGTACATATCCCATCATAATGCATTTCGAATTTCAAATTTTCATGATTGGACTGTATTTGAAACAAATTTCAATTCAACATTGTATCTCCCTGCGAATGACAATTTGAAAAAGTTCCAGTAACCTAGATAGAAGATATTATCTAATTTATTAAAACGGATTCAAATTTCGATTTGTGAAAACTTAACAGAATTTCGTTACCAGTGAATACTCACAGGGAGATATATTGTTCTGGTCTCGTGCTAGTAGGTGAAGTTATCATTTTCTTAAGTAAATATGCCTGTTTTACAAAGCAGTAAATCTTCACTGGTCAGAATGCTACTCCAGACAGATTAGATCAGTAAAAGACAACAAATTGGTGTGGCCATGTCTCAAATTTAACCCTTTCCTCCATAAATACGCCTTTCTACGCCTCTGCAAAAGCCACTTGTTGAAACCATTGTGATAAATAGAGCATTTGCTCCTAGAGGAGCAAATGCTCTATTTATCACTATAGTTTCAAACTACAAAATTCTAATTCTTTCCTTTTCTCTAGTAAATGCTCCTAAATTTGGTAGATTTATTCAAAGAGGTTCAGGATCTAAAAATAGCCTTATATATAATAATGAGGGAAAGGGTTAATCTCAGTCCAAAGTCTTTGCATAGATAATACTGAATAAAAGATTTAATCATAAAGTGCAAAATACATAGGAGTCATAGATAGGATACCCAAAGTAATTAACCGTTGTTCCAGAATGTATATTTCTCCAAATCCTATGCTATGACCACTCTTTAGATTTGTCTCTTTGTGATGGTTCTGAAGAGTGGTCACAACATAAGGTTTGCCGGAGCACTGAATGCACCCTGTTGGATCGGATATGACTGATATAATAGTTTTACACTGAATCTTTGACAATTGTACTCAATTTTCCTTAGCAATTTATGGTGATCCCTTCTTCTAAATTGATTATATTCAGGATGTCATTTTTTCTTTCATGAATATTCATGGAGTTATCTGGAATCTCTACTGTATGCAGAGTTCCAGATAGAACGCGTAAATTTAAACATTTTCAAGAATAACAGTTTTTACTCCTTTATTTCTCCACCAAACCCTGTACTGTGTCCACTCTTTAGAATCGTCTCTTTGAGACGATTCTAAAGAGTGGTCACAGTATAGGGTTTGGTGTAGAAATGACGATTTTAGTATTTGGTTACACGTACACGTTTATCTGTAGCTCTGTGTTATAATGACTCAGTGCTGTTTTGTAATCTTTTATATTGATCATGTACCAGGTTACAAATTGTATTATTTCATCAATTTATCCATAATACCCTGAACAGAAATATATTAGTGCTCTGGTCTGTGAGCTTTAACCCTTTCAATGCTGAATTTTCAAATGAACTATTTCAAAAATCAAACAGGTCATATTCAGAGGCTTTTCAAGAGAAGTGTAACGTGACAAACAGGGCAGACCTTGTTAAGAGGGCTCCTCTAGGAGCTCTCTCATCTGGGTTTGCACTGTTTGCAAAGGACATTCAGTGACTCGGTTCGCCCCACAGAAAGGGTTAAGAAGTGAACTTGTATTGAACAAGAAGTAGCGGAATTTTCCTATTGGGAATCGATGGCTGCATTGCCACTTGATTACGGTGGTGATCTCCCGATACAGTGGTAATGAATGGGTTCTGTCAGGTTGTTCGTGCATGTCCATACTGTCTGACTCATTTGAATGTACTGGCTTCAATTGCCACCTTTAACCCTTTCCCTCATATAATGCACTTTTAAATCATGCCTTTGCAAACAGTGTAGACCCTGAGATTGGAAGGCTGCATCCTCTAGGAGTCATCTGATCAGGGTCTGCTCTGTTTGCTTATGAAATTATAATAGAATATACCAATACTAAATATTCCTGTGTGCATACATTATGCCATTATAAAAGTTCAGCTGATAAATAATGCATGATGTATGAATATTGAACAGGGAAAGGATTAACCCTTTCCTCCATAAATATGCCTTTCTACGCCTCTGTAAATATCACTTTTTGAAATCATTGTGATAAATAGAGCATTTGCTCCTAGGGAGCAAATGCTCTATTTATCACAATGGTTTCAGAACTACAAAATTCTAAAACTTTCCTTTTCTCTAGTTAATGCTCCTTTTTTGGTAGATTCATTCAAAGAGGTTGTATCTAAAAATGGCATATGAGGGAATGGGTTATTACCCTTTGAAGTTTGGAATCAGGTGCAGTGATATTACTGAATATTATACTTTCATACAGAATGAACTCTATCATTGACCCTTTACTCCATAGATACGCCTTTCTATGCCATAATGCAAACAGAGTAGTCCCAGATCAGACAGCCTATATAGGAGTCGTTTGATCAGGGTCTGCTCTGTTTACTCATAAAATGATGTACATGTAGATATTGTACAGCTTCTGCCATTGCCAATACTTCATGTGTTCATCTGCCATTATGAAAAAATAAACTAATTGTGATGCCATTATTTTTTACATGAATATCCATGGAGTAAAGGGATGAATTTACTCATTAACCCTTTCCTCCATAAATACGCCTTTCTACGCCTCTTTTAAAATCACCTATTGAAACCATTGTGATAAATAGAGCATTTGCTCCTATAGGAGCAAATGCTCTATTTATCACAATGGTTTCAAACTCAAAATTCTAAAAAAAATCCTTTTCTCTAGTTAATAATCTTTTTCGGTAGATTTATTCAAAGTGGTTGGATTTAAAAATAGCCTATGAGGGAATGGGTTAAGCTAAACAATCCCCTTTGATCTCATCTGGATCAAAACTGCTTACAAAGTTAATCAAAAAACTATTAAACCTATTCCTCCATGAGTACACCTTTCAATGCCTCTGTAATAGTCACTTCTTGAAACCATTGTAATAAATAGAGCATTTGCTCCTATAGGAGCAAATGCTCTATTTATCACAATGGTTTCAAACTACAAAATTCTAAAAAAAAATCCTTTTCTCTAGTTAATGCTCCTTTTCGGTAGATTTATTCAAAGTGGTTGGATTTATGAGGGAATGGGTTAAGCTAAACATTAGATATACCACAAGCTAATGGTGAAGCCCAGGCACGGAATAGGATGTATTAGTTTCCGTGTTTGGAAAGCTCTATGAAAATTTCATTAGATGCCTCTCCCTCTCCTTGTCCGGCATAGAAAAAGAGAATGAATTAACAAATATAACCTGATGCTGTATAGTAAAAGCTGTTTTATAACTCTTTGCCTGCTCAGTAATTTTGTCGTCTGCTGCTCAATTGTCGTCTGCTGTTCAATTGTCATCTGCAGCATTTTCAAAACTTTTAATTTTCTATCTGATTTTTTGTTTGCAGAAGTTGAGCTGGAGTTACAAACAGTTTTGGGTCCAGGTCAGGCCCTATAAAATGCGGGGCCACATCTTGATCTAAACTATTTGCATAAGTCATGAATGGCAGGTCAGAATCCGTCACCTAAGCATGCAGAGAATTAAACCACTACTAAGTGAAAGAAATTAAGTTAGCCTTGAAACAATAGTGGTTGCTTAACCCATTCGATCATAGGCTATTTTTAGACTCTACCTCTTTGAATAAATCTACCAAAAAGGAGCATTAACTACAGAAAAGGATTTTTTTTAGATTTATTTAGTCTTGAAACCATTGTGATAAAAATGAGCTCCTTAGGAGCAAATGCTCTATTTATCACAATGGTTTCAAAAAGTAACTTTTACAGAGGGCATAGAAAGGCATATTTATGGAGGAAAGGGTTACTACTTTACCTCATAGCTACACCTGTTGATGCCTTTGCAAACAGAGTAGACATCAGAGGTCCAGATAAAGTGTGTAAATTAAAACATTTTCAAGAATTACCTCTTTATTTCTCCACCAAACCCTATATTGTGACCACTCTTTAGAATCGGCTCGAAGAGACGATTCTAAAGAGTGGTTACAATATAGGATTTGGTGGAGAAATGACGATTTTAGTACTTGAGTATGCACGATTATAATCTTTTGCTCCGAGACATTGATCAAAAGAAATATCAAAGTCTGCTCTGTGTGCTTAGTGAATAATATATAGATCTGATATTAGTTATTACAAAAGTATAAAAACAAATCATCTATTAAATTTTAAATTCATCTATTAAATATTCATGATGTCATTATTCGCGGCTCATATAAATATTCATGAGATAAAGGGTTAATGCAAGGCAATGATGATGCAGATTTAAGCTCAATATAGCAAGCAACTGTACAGATTACCTAGAATTAGACTTCTTTTTAACCCAATACTTCATGTACATGTATATATGATTATATATAATGACATCATGAATATTAATGAGCTGAATTTTTATATTGGCATATGATCACAGGATCTATTTACCATGGCAGATGACCTTTAGCATCTGATCAAATTATACCAGTAATTCAGAACCGTAAGCAAACAGAGCAGATCCTGATCAGACAGCTCCTACTCAGGAGCTGTCTGATCTGGGTCTACTCTGTTTGCAAAGACTTTAAAAGGATACTTGCTGAATCTAATGACTGGCTTACTTTGAACTGTGACACTAAAATCAAGGATTTTGATTACAGCTGGTGTGTTACATTGATGGACGATCTGAAGCAAAATGCCATGTGAAATATGGATAAATTCTTGACTGATTTTTATGACCAAATTATGTGACAATTTTGATGGATTTTAGTGTCTGTCGACATAAAAGTAATAACACATTATTACTGTAATTATCAGGCTTTTTTTTTTTTTTTATCTCATTGTAATCTTTGGCCTCATGAATATTCATGTAAGAAATAATGACTAAATATCAATTGGGTGTGTTTCATAATAGTATTATGAACCAGGGAAGTTTTTACCACTGCAGAAACTGTAGAATCAGAGTTATATTATTTGATAAGCAAACACCAGCAGACCCTTATCAGACATCTGATCTGGATCTACTTTGTTTACATGTCTCTGTCATGTAAATGGTTATAACTGATCATTGACATTGATACTCGTTGATGTAGAGCTACATCATGTCATTGTGATTTAAACCGTTTGGATAGGTTCAGCACATTACCTCATAGGCTATTTTTAGACCTAACCTCTTTGAATGAATCTACCCAAAAGGAGCATTGATTAGAGAAAAGGAAACTTTTAGAATTGTGTAGTTTTGAAACCATTGTGATAAATAGAGCATTTGCTCCTATGGAGCAAATGCTCTATTTATCACAATGGTTTCGAAAGGTAACTTTTACAGAGGCGTCAATATGAGGGAATGGGTTATCACAAAATCTCCGCTAAAATGTGAAGAATTGTGTTTATTCAGAAAATCTCTGTCGAGAAGAGCCTTCATACATGAACCCTTTCCCTAATACAAACGTGTTTTCACGCATTTACAAACAGAGTAGACCCAGATCAGACAGCTCTTCTAGGAGCCGTCTGATCTGGGTCTGCTCTGTTTGCTAATGGAATTCTTTTTCTATACTTCATAAAATGGCTACAACGTTCCACCTTCCATATTTCATTATAACTATTTTGTCCATGAATATTCATTAGGTATTGAAATTTATAATAAACATAGAACAGGAAAAGGGTTAATTTGTCACAGTGTAGTATAGGCAGTGTAGATATTTAACCCTATCCTTCATAATACATGTAAATGCTTTTTTCATGCATTTGCAAACTGAGTAGATGCAGGAGTTGTATGAACAGGCTCTTCTCTGTTTTTGCAAATGGAATTTGATAGTTCTGTTTCTTTACTTTCTAAAATGGCTACATTATCTTCCACCTTCCAAATTTCAATATAATTAGTTTGTCCATGAATATAATTCAGTCCATGAAATTTGGAATAAGACATAGAACAGGAAAATGGTTATAAGGATATCTGTTCCTCCTTTTCCATGACAAAGCAATTTTATGTTTCCAGTTTTCTTTTTCAAAGCACTTGCCAACCTTTAGTTGAGATGCTATTAATTCTGCCCAGGAGTACAATAGGAAATTACAAAAATGGCTTCCATTATTCCTGAGACAGAGTGCTGAGCAATCAAATCAATGAAAGAGTGCCACCTACAACTTGGTTCAGTTTTACTATGGTCATATGTATACAGTAAAACCCATCTAAAGCGGACATCAAAATTAGTATCAGAACCGGTCTATATGACAGGTGGCAGCTTAATGCAGGTTGAAAGTCATGCAGAAAGCTCCTTGAGGAGCTTTCTGCATGACCTCCACCTTGCATTAACCCATTTCCTCATATTGGCGCCTCTGTAAAAGTCACTCTCTGAAACCATTGTGATAAATAGAGCATTTGCTCCTTAGAAGCAAATGCTCTATTTATCACAATGGTTTCAAAACTACAAATTTCTCAAATATTCCTTTTCTCCGGTAAATGCTCCTTTTGGGTAGATTTAATAAAGAGGTAGGATCTAAAAATAGCCTAATGAGGTAATGGGTCAAGTTGCCACCTGCCTAAAATCATTGAATTTAACCCATTGAATGTGGGGATGAGTACACTGAAGATTTATTTTTACATAGAAATACAGTGTTTGCATAAGTCTATAGTAACCAGGTGAGCGATCATTTAGGGCCATCATGGCCAACTTGGTATAACAATTAATCTAATTAATATTCATGATGTCATTTCTAACATGAATATTCATGGATTAAAGGGTTAATTTACATAATTATGCAAATATTCTGCTGGCAGATACTGTAGTTGGTAAATGAAAGAATTTTGAAAAATGTATATTTGAGACTGAGACTGATAAAATCACAAAACCATTGCGATTTTCAGGTAACAAAAATTAAATTGATACTGAATAACAGAGAACAAAAACAAGAACTATTTTGATTCTAATTCTGAATTTTAAATGTTTTGCGAACACTGGATCTGATTGTCATAAATGTTGGTATCAGGTTGTGAAAATCAGTTACTCTGCAACCCATCTGGGATTTTAACCCCGCACACCCATTCCCATTATCCTGATTATATCTAGCTGAAGCAGTTTATTCAACTGTGCTTATATATTTCAGGCATAGGAACTTTTAAATGTTTTGTATAATGTAGCGGGGATCGAATTCTGACCTCGACCTACTTCAAAAGCTAATAAGTTACCAGACTAGAATTCTGACCTGACCTACTTCAAAAGCTAACAAGTTACCCCGACAGTTATCGAGGCATATTTATTTCTCCTGGATAAACTTAAAGGATCATAACAGTAGATTCAATTTATCAGCAATTGATTGACTGTCACAATGTAAGTGACAAGCACTCACAGTGTTATCAGGTCCATGTCTATCGATTTCTGCATTACAATTTCATACTTCACTGTTTAGCAACATTTCATCCTTTGAGTCATGCAGAGCTAAACATTCATCATATAATTTTTCAAAATGTAAGATAAAATCTCATTTTCTACTTATATATAGACAATCAGAGTGTCAAACATGATTGGGTCCTAATGACGTAACCTGGGTAACTGGATTTCCATTAGGATCCAAACAGTTTCCAAGGATATCACAATATTTTATGTGAAAATTGAAGGTTCGACCTCTCCTGGGAGCTCTCTTTTCATCACAATGCTGTGATGAGTTGCCCTATATAGTTAATCCCCTATCTTAATTATTCACCAGATATTATGTTTTGTTCTTAATTGCCTGTCATTCAGTTCATCCTATTTTGCATCTGATGCTGATGTCATGCAATGGTTAACCCTTTACTCCATTACTGAGTGATTCCTTTTGGCACCTTCAAGCCCTTTGCAAACAGAGTAAATCCAGATCAGATGGCTCCTATAGGAGCCATCTGATCAGGGTCTGCTCTTAGTATTTGCTTATAAAATAACATCAGTCTATTTCTTCAGTTTCTGTTGTTCATGATGCTGCAATAAATTCGGCTAATTAATATTCGTACAGTCATTTCAAACATGAATATTAATGGTGTAATGGGTTGCAACACTTTCAATGAAAGGAACAATTTAACTCATCAAACTTTGTGTAATTAAGAGATCACCTCCGTCAACTGTCGTCAAGCAGCCTACCTTTATAAAGTCAAGAGTGTTTATGTCCAGATACGATGCTGAGTTGCGTGTACAATATATCTCATCTGTATCCAATCTGTAATCATGCATTTGCCGCAAGTTTGCAAAGAGTTGTAACAGTGGCAGCCCATTCAGTATCTCAACAATATCGAACGATTGCCTCATACGGTCATACCCCAAAGGAGTTTTTCTTTTCAAACATTGGAATCAATTTTATCATATTGTGACAGTGAGCTCATTTTTCAGTTTTAACCCTTTCATCCAGAAATACGCCTTTCTACGCTTTTGCATACAGAGTAGACCCAGATCAGATGGCTCCTGATGGAGCCATCTTATCAGAGTCTGCTCTGTTTGCTTATGAAATAACATCAGTTATTTCTTCAGTTTCCGTTGTTCATGATGCCATAATAGAATCCAGCTAATTACCAGTAGATTCATACAGTCATTTCTGACATGAATATTCATGGGGTAACGGGTTGCAACACTTTCAATGTAAGGAACAATTTAGCTCATCAAACCCTGTGAAAGAGATCACCTCCGTCAACTGGCGGCAAGCAGCCTACCTTTATAAAGTCAGAGTGTCAAACAGTTAAGGTCCAGATACGATGCTGAGTTACGATACATCTCATCTGTATCCAGACTGTTTGCATGCATTTGCTGCGAACACGCAAAGAGTTGTTACAGTGACAGCTCATTCAGTATCTCAGCAATTTTGAATGATTGTCTCGTACCCCCAAGAGAGTTTTTCTTTGCAAACATTGGAATCATTTTATCATATTGTGTCATGTACAGTGAGCTCATTTTTCACTTTTAACCATTTTCATCATATAAATGCTTTTTCACACATTTGCAAACAGAGTAGACACAGATCAGATGGCTCCTGATGGAGCCGTCTGCTCTGTTTGCCTTTGAAATAATATTATACTAAGATCTGATTCAACAGTTTCTATCATGGCTAAAATATGTATTTGTATACCATTATAAAGTTATTAATATTCGTGATGTCATTAATTTTTACATGAATATTCAACAGATAACTTACTATCTTGTATTAATGTAAGACAAAACACGTGAATATATTTGCTATAACAAATAGTTTAGAATCAAATCTATTATATGATGTTGATTTCTCCAGAGGCACCATTGTTTTATTGTGCAATCTTTATGGTACATTGTATAGGAAACTATTAATAGGAAACTATTAATTCATCTATGTCACAGAAGAAACTATTTGTTCGATCTTTGTTATAGAAAAAAAAGGTTCATACATTCTATACTATTGAGAAAACTATTCATTCATCCTGGGTTATAGAGGAAACAATCCATTCATTCTGGGTTATAAAGGAAACAATTGATTCATTCTGTGTTATAAAGGAAACAATCCATTCTGTGTTATATAGGAAACAATCCATTCTGTATTATAGAGCAAACAATCCATTCTGTGTTATAGAGGAAACAATCCATTCTGTGTTATAGAGGAAACAATCCATTCTGTATTATAGAGCAAACAATCCATTCTGTGTTATATAGGAAACAATCCATTCTGTATTATAGAGCAAACAATCCATTCTGTGTTATAGAGGAAACAATCCATTCTGTGTTATAGAGGAAACAATCCATTCTGCGTTATAGAGGAAACAATCCATTCTGTGTTATAGAGGAAACAATCCATTCTGTATTATAGAGGAAACAATCCATTCTGTATTATAGAGGAAACAATCCCATTTATACTGAATGAGAGGAAACAATCCATTCATTCTATGTTATTGAGGAAACAATCAGTTAATTATGTGTTATAGTGGAAACTATCCATTTATTGTTATATAGCTATATACGAAACTATCTATTTATTCTGTTATATAGGATCGAAGCTATCCATTTGTTATATGTTTTGTAGGAAAATATTTGTTCATTCTTTATAATTGTGCATTTACAGTAGAACCCGTCTTAAAAGAGGTCTTAAACTACGGGTCTGTAAGCCAGGTGGTATCTTAATGTAGGCCAAAAGTAATGCAGAAAGCTCCTTAGGAGCTTTCTGCATTACTTTAGCCCTGCATTAAGCAACCACCTGCTTTATAAGAATCCTATGATCAATAATTGAATGGTTATTTAAGACAGATTCTACTGTAAGCATACAGTAAAACCTCTCTGTAATTGCCACTAAATTGTGTTAATTAGTTAGTATTTAGGGCAGGCGGCTGCTTAAAGCAAGGTGAAATTAAAACAGACTGCTCCTATAGGAGCGTTCTGTTTTACTTTCACCTTGCTTTAAGCGGCCACCTGCCTTTAACACAAAATACTTGATGTAATTTAGTGGCCATTATAGAGAGGTTTTACTCTATACATAATTATACTGTGTAAGGTAGCATATATGCACACTGTAAATTATCGTGGTTTCTTACTTCAGCCGTGACTGAAGAGCCCATATCTTAGACAATTATATGCTTTAAACTTCCTGTAAAATTAGACATGGTTTATCTGTTCTATTTTTCAGGCCAGACGGAATGACCGAGAGGAGATTCGGAAGAAGCTGGCTATGGGGGATGACGATGAGTATTATGAGGATAATGACACAGACGATATCGGATACAAGAAACCAAGCTTCCAGTCACGACTTCACAGTGGACTACAGGTACTCCATTTATTCTAAATATTTAGACATACAGTAAAACCTGTCTTAAGCGGCCAACCATTTATCGAACATATGAGTCTTAAAAAACAGGTGGTAGCTTAATGCAGAGCAAAAGTAATGCAGAAAGCTCCTCTAGGAGCTTTCTGCATTACTTTTGACCTGCATTAAGCTACCACCTGCTTTGCATACCTATAATTAGACTTCTTTTGATGGCTGCTTAAGACAGGTTCTACTGTACAAGCTTGGACAAATCAAGTTCAGACCACAGGGACTATTTGTCAGTAATTTGATTTAACCATTATACAGTATTAATAAAATAGATTGAGAGGGGAGATTTGGTACTGTGATATATAACTCAATAAAAACAAAACAAACACTGTTTTTGCCCAAGTTTGTCTGGCCAAATATTATGAGTAATTATGATGGTGTTAATGAACTCTTTCAAACTGGTCTAGCAGCAATTGTGACACAATAGTCCTCCATTGATTGAACGTTCCTGTAACCAGTATAACAGCGAATAATACTCACATTGGACATTTTTAGGCTAATGGGTTTTAAGTAACATTTTACTCCATGAATATTCATGTCAGAAAAAAATGACATCATGAATATTAATATTGTTTAGATTAACCCATTCCCTCATAGGCTATTTTTAGATCCAACCTCTTTGAATAAATCTACCGAAAAGGAGCATTAACTAGAGTAAAGGAAACTTTTAGAATTTTGTAGTTTTGAAACCATTGTGACAAATAGAGCATTTGCTCCTATTGGAGCAAATGCTCTATTTATCACAATGGTTTCATAAAGTGACTTTTACAGAGGCGTAGAAAGGCGTATTTATGGAGGAAAGGTTTAAATAGTAGAATCGGTTATACAAATGTTATATTAGTTCATAAGCTAACAGAGCAGACCCTGATCAGACCCTCCTACAGTAGCTGGGTCTACTCTTTTAGAGTAGAAAGGCATATTTATGGAGTAAAGGGTTAATTGTCTTCTTAAGGACATTCATGTTTATTGAAATAGCAGTAACACGTATAACAGCATTAACCCTTTCCCTCATATAAATGCCTTTTTGTGCATTTGCAAACAGTCTCTGTAGACCCATATCAGAGGAGTCGTTTGATCAGGGTCTGCTCTTTTTCCTTTTGACATAATATACGATAGATCCGATTCTACACTTTTTGACAAAGCAAAAAGTTTCCCTGTAAGATTTATAAACATTTATTTAAACTTCAGCTAATAAATATTCATGACATGGTTATTTCTTGCAAGAATATTGAACAGGGAAAGGTGTTAATTCTGAAAACATTTTTCATATTGGATTTTTTAAGGCTTATGGGTTCAATTAAGTTACATGGAAAACATTGTTTTAGTTTCGTTCTTGTTAACCCTTTACTCCATAAATTATAACACCTTTCTACACCTTTGCAAACAGAGTAGACCCAGATCAGATGACTCCTTTAGGAGCCATCTGATCAGGGTCTACTCTGTTTGTTTACGATATAATATAGATATAATTATGCAGTTTCTGCCATGGCCAAACATAATTTTTACATTTATGTACTATGTGTACATGTGCTATTATAACAAATTAATCTAATTAATATTCATGATGTCATCATTTCTTACATAAATATTCATAGGGGAAAGGGTTAATGTTTAACCCATTCCCTCATATTGAAGGCTTTTGATGACTCTGTAAAAGTCTCTTTGTGAAACCATTGTGATAAATAGAGCATTTGCTCCTATAGGAGCAAATGCTCTATTTATCACAATGGTTTCAAACTACATGTACAGAATTCTAAACTTTTCCTTTTCTCTAGTTAATGCTCTTTTTCGGTATATTTATTCAAAGAGACTGTATCTAAAAATAGCCTATGAGGTAATGGGTTAATAAAATGATTTACATGTATTCATTTTCTACAGATATGCTTCATGAATGAATCCCCTGGTGATACAGACAGTGAAGGACGGTCACCACGGCAACATGAATTCCATGACAATATGAAGTTGGACCCGAAGGACAATGAGCTTGTGGACTCTGATGTAAGTTTTGATTGGAGTTAATTGTGCTTTGACAGCTAATCTTAACTCTTTACTCCATGAATACGCCTTTCCACGCCTTTGCAAGCAGAGTAGACCCAAATCAGATGGCCGTCTGATCAGGGTCTGCTTTTGTTTGCTTATAACATAATATAGATATGATTCTACAGTTTCTGTGCTATTATAACAAATTAATATAATCAGAGTCCCAGATAAGATGCGTAAATTTTAACATTTTCAAGAGTAACTCATTTATTTCTCCATCAAACCCAATACTGTGACCTCTCTTTAGAATCGTCTCTTCGAGACGATTCTAAAGAGTGGTCACAGTATAGGGTTTGGTTGAGAAATGACCATTTTAGTATTTGAGTACGTACCATTATCTGTAGCTCTGTATAATTAATATCTAATGACGTCATTATTTCTTACATGAATGTTCATGCATGTAAGAAATATTGTACATATGAATAAGCTTGATATTTATGATTGCATCAGAACAGGAAAAGATGTGGCCTGGCTAAAAACTTTAAAATTCCTTATATACACAAACAGAGCAGACTTGGATCAGATGGCTCCTGCAAGAGCCATCTGATCTTGATCTACTCTGTTTGCAAAGATGTTAAACAGTTTGAGCGTGTAAGAGTCTGGATCATCAACGTCTCTAAATTGGTTGCAAAGGTTTTCAAGATCTGTAGATAGAGATGGGTACGGATCTATCCAGATATCTTATTTCTCAGCCTGACCTCATCTCGCTACTGCTTATTAGAATCACCTCTTAGAAGTCTTTCTAATGAGTAGCAGCAAGAGATGGGGTTTTGCGGAGCAGTATCAACAATATTATAAATATTATCCCTAAATAGAGTAAAACTGCGATAATTTGAAATTTAATATAGAAACCCCTGTCTGATTAATGCAGGGTGGAAGTCATGCAGAATAGTGTTGGCTTTGTCCATCTGTGGGGCACACATAATAATGTCAGAAACGGTTTTGAGTTTTTCTTTATTAGTTAGGATAAATGTTAAGTACCATAAAGGAATGGGGATAAATGTTAAGTACCATAAAGGAATGGGGGCCTTTTGAGAAACATTCTGTACAGCATTAAACCTTTACCCCCTAAATACTCCTTTTAACACCTTTGCAAACAGAGTAGACCCAGTCAGACGGCTCCTGTAGGAACGGACTGGCCAGGATCTACTCTGTTTGCTTATGGGATCATATAGATTTGATTCTACAGTTTAAGCCATGAGAAAAAAACATGCCATTATAAAAATTCAGCTCATTACTACCGGGTATTCATGATGTCATTATTTCTTACATGTGTATTCAGCAGATTGATGTACTTGTTGGCCATCTGCCATTCTCCATCTGTCAGTTCTTACTTTCTTTTCAGAATAATTTACGTACTGTTCAGGATTTGAACCAGACTGCCGGCACCTCAGCCTCAATACAGAACTGTAGTCCCCCAAGATTGAAACCTTACAAGCCAGATGGAGCTGAACCCCTTGCCGACTTCCAGAGTAAACAGGAGCAACTTCAGAATGAGGCGAAGCTGGCATTGGCACAGGTATAATTCTTTCTTAACCCATTACCTCATAGGTTATTTTTAGATACAACTTCATTGGATAAATCTACCGTAAAGGAGCATTGACTAAAGAAAAGGAAAAAATTAGAATTTTGTAGTTTGAAACCATTGTGATAAATAGAGCATTTGCTCCTATAGGAGCAAATGCTCTATTTATCACAATGGTTTCACAAAGTGACTTTTACAGAGGCATCAAAAGTCGTCAATATGAGGGAATGGGTTAATGAATATTCATCCAAGACTTGATCCGCCTATTGTGAATATTAACTGATAGAGATGGAGTTGTATGCCCCAGCTCCCAGGGGCATATTGTTTTTGCTTTGTTGGTTGGTTGGTTTGTGTCCAACTTAATATTCGTGATAATTTTGTAGCATTGCACTTACATACTTCAAACTTGGCATGCATTTGCAACTTATGGAGGCAAACATTTTTAGAGCTGACTTATTAAGGTCAAGGTCATACATCAAAGTCAAAGGTCAAATCGGGGGGCAAAGTGTTTCACAAACACATCTTGTTACACATACTATAGGAGCCTTCTGATCAGGGTCTGCACTGTTTCTCTGTCAAAATCCTCTAACAAAATTATGTCTTTCATACTGAATGGGCTTTTAACCCTTTCCTCCATAAATACGCCTTTCTACGCCTCTGTAAAAGTCACCTGTTGAAACCATTGTGATAAATAGAGCATTTGCTCCTATAGGAGCAAATGCTCTATTTATCACAATGGTTTCAAATTACAAAATTCTAAAAAAATCTTTTTCTCTAGTTAATGCTCCTTTTCGGTAGATGCATCCAAAGAGGTTGGATCTAAAAAATAGCCTATGGAGGAAAGGGTTAAGGTTATTCCTATATTCGATAAATATGAATTTTTATGACTTTGCAAACAGAGTAGACCCAGATCAGACAACTCGTTTGGAATCATATAGATCTGATATGTTGTCACCACTGTAAAGAGTTATTCATGAAAAAACGTTTCTTTTACTGGTATGATTCAAGACAATTCTAGAGTGTAACATAAAATTTGATGGAGAAATAAAGGAGCTCTTCTTGAAATAAACTTTTTAATTTACAAATCAATGCTGATAGGCATTGTCTAGGTCCACTTTTGGGATATGTCCAAGTCCCTAATTTTCTTTGCTGCCTGTCAATTGTGAGAGCTACTCCATTACACACCAGGACACTTATCAATTAGAAATACACTGTAGCTCTTCATAGACTGTTTATTAACATACAGTAGAACCTGTCTTAACCCATTCCTCCATAGGCTATTTTTAGACCCAACCGCTTTGAATGAATCTACCAAAAAGGAGTATTTACTAGAGAAAAGGAAAATGTTAGAATTGTGTAGTTCTGAAACCATTGTGATAAAAAGAGCATTTGCTCCTTTAGGAGCAAATGCTCTATTTATCACAATGGTTTCAAATAGTGACTTTTACAGAGGTAAGGGTTAAGCGGCCATCAAAAGAGGTCTTATTATGGGTCAGTGGGCCAGGTGGTAGCTTAATGCAGGTCAAAAGTAAAGTAGAAGGAGCTTTCTGCAGTATTTTTGTCCTGCATTAAGCAACCCACCAGCCTTTTTTTTAAGACTCATATTTTTGATAAAGGAATGGCCACTTAGGACAGTTTCAACTGTAGTCTCGAAAATTGCTTCAGATGTTATATGGTTAGATAATTACATTTCGTAGACAATTTTTCCAGTTTTTATAAGAGGAAGGACTGTATACTCTGATTAGATCCTGCATCTGTGATAGAAAAAGTGGTCTACATTCTAAACTCTATACTGTTTACAAAAAAAATCATGATATTGATTGATAGTGTGCATTTTTTATCTGCATTAAGCAGCCACCTGCCTAAAAGTGTCTAAATTCTTCTTACTAAAATTTCGAGTTATTGTGATTTTATAGTATATTTGATTTGAAATGTTATAGCCTATTAAATGCTGGGAAACAAATGTACTGGCATTTGCAAATAGTGTAGACCCAGATCATTGGGCTCCTAGAGGAGCCCCCTGATCAAGGTCTGCACTATTTGTCATTCAAAATCCTCTAGCGAATTATAACCTTTTAATTGTATGAACCGACCCTGTTGTTAAATAATGATGGACCATTCCACTTTGAAAATTCAGCATTCAAAAGATTGCTTATAGATATGCTAGACTGTTATGTAAATTTTTCCCCAATGTCTTAACCTTTTTGAACACTGTTTTCCATATACAGGCAGGGACCATGGCCCATATGCAGTTAGAGATCGAGAAACAGTTACAGAAGAAGTCCCCTATGGCAGAAATGGTAATACACTTCTCAATACAGTGAATTATTTAAATAACCCTTGTCCTGCTCAAATTTGATAACTATTCAAATTAAGGCTTGCTTGCAAGTTTCTCTTAGATTAGTTCAAGTTTTTTGTGTAACTGCAGGCTTGAGTATCAAATTGTTTTTGTATTGATGAGACACTCAAGTACACTGCATCTCATAATTATGGAACCAAGCTGTTTGAAAATGCTAGCAGGTCCTATTTAGCACGATATGGGTTAAACCCTTTCCCTCATAAAAACACTCTTTCTGGCCTTTGTCACCCATTCCCTCATATGCTATGTATAGATCCTACCTCTTTGAATAAATCTACCGAAAAGGAGCATTAACTAGAGAAAAGGAAACTTTGTTTGAAACCATTGAGATAAATAGAGCATTTGCTCCTATGGAGCAAATGCTCTATTTATCACAATGGTTTCAGAAAGTGACTTTCACAGAGGCTCCTGTAGGAGCCATCTGATAAGGGTCTGCTCTGTTTGCTTGTGAAATTATTATTTATAGATCTGACTCTGCAGTTTCTACCAATAACAAAACATCATGTGTATATAAAATCAGCAAATCAGCGTATTTATGGAGGAAAGGGTTAACCCAACATGCTTTTCCACACCTTTGAAGTAAAGGGTTAAGATTTAGCTAAGTAATATTTATAAAGTTGTGTCATGAAAGTTGTTGTTTCATGACATTTGCAAATAGTGTAGACCCAGATCATAGGGCTGTTATACATGAGTCCTCTGATCAGGGTCTGCCCTGTTTGTCACTCAAAATCCTCTAGCAAAACTGAGCGGACTCTCTAGTTAACCCTTTCCTCCATAAATATGCCTTTCTACGCCTCTGTAATAACTACTTCTTGAAACCATTGTGATAAATAGAGCATTTGCTCCTATAGGAGCAAATGCTCTATTTATCACAATGGTTTCAAACTACAAAATTCTAAAATTTTACTTTTCTCTAGTAAATGCTCCTTTTGGATAGATTCATTCAAAGAGGTTGGGTCTAAAAATAGCTTATGGAGGAATGGGTTCAGCAATAATCGGCTATTCTAACCGGGCTATTCTAACCTTTCAGAGTTGAAGGGGTTTCATGAACATTTAAGTTAAACCACACATTCATGTTCAAAAACCATAACATCATCCATTATTCTGGTTTTGCGTGCTGGTAACAATTTTGCCAGAGCATTATGAAACCAGACCCTACATTATGTAAGCAATATATTGAATTTCTAAGTTAGATCTCTGGGGAATAATATGTTTGTGGTGGGAGTAGTTATTAGTTGGGATTGACAGTTATTTGAAAATGATGATAGATAGTTATATAAAGAATATCGAGATAATAGTAAAATTGCTTTTGAATATTATATTTGATCGTATGTGGGAAAGTATTAATAATTTCCTTCAATTGAGAAAGTATAACATCATGACTAATTGAATATTTATTAAGTTTCATAATGGTATCTGAACACATGTTTTTAAGCTTAACCCTTTCCCTCATATAAATGTGTTTTCACGCATTTGCAAACAGAGTAGACCCAGATCAGACGGCTCCTAGAGGAGCCGTCTGATCAGGGTCTACTCTGTTTGCTAATGGAGTTTGATAGGTTTGCTTCTTTACTTTCTAAAATGTCTACAATGTTCCACATTGTCTATTGATTTTTAACTGTTTAGACCATGAATATTCAGTAGGTGTTGAAAATTGAAATAAACATAGAACAGGGAAAGGGTTAAGCAGAAACTCAGAAGAGACAATTCTAAAGAGTGGTCACAGCATAGGATTTGATGGAAAAATAAAAACAATTGTTCTTTAAAATGTTTTAATTTACCTGTACGCATCTTATTTGGAGCACTGGTACTATTTCCTATGGTTTGTCTGTTCGAAGACCTGGGATAAGTAGGGTTTTTGTTTTTATTTAAATTTTCTTAATGGTGCCTTATTGAATAATAAAGTTTTACAAACTGGTGAAGATGGAAGGTTGAATGTCTGAATCTATTAGCGTCATAAGTAGGGTATTTAATGTACAAGAGACAGTTTATCCATCAGTGAAAGTATCAATGACTCCACTTTTCCATTAACTAACTATTAACCCTTTCGCTGCCAATGCCGGATCTGTGATTACCTATGCAAACAGTTTGGATCCAGATGAGACGCCGAGTAACTCGGCGTCTCATCAGGATCCAAACTGTTTGTTACTGTTACTATGTTTTTGAAATAAAAATGAAGAAAATCAAAAAAATGAAAATTTGTAGCAGACGACAAAGTTAGCAGACGACAGAGTTTGGCAGTGAAAGGGTTAAACTGTGGTAATGTACAGGATATTTACTCGATTAGTTCAAGCTATTGAGAAATTAAATAACTGAGTACCAAACAGCTTGGACGCTGATGACAAGCCGAGTTACTCGGCGTCTCATCTGGATCCAAGCTGTTTGCAAATGATGGTGGGTTAACAACCCACTAAAGTCTACTGGTTCGAGGATGATTATCTATTACTTACCGACAAAATCCATCAATTGCTGCAAGAAATGATGCAGTTTTTATTTTGCACGACTATCCAAAGAAATTATTACCCCAGTTCCCTTAAGTGGATCCAGATGAGACGACATATTATGTGGTGTCTTATTTGGATAAAAATGGTCACGGCTTCGCTGCTAGTATGCAAATACTTGACAAATCAGTATGGCAGGAATCATCTGATCTGGGTCTTCTCTGTTGCCAAGGTTATAAAGGCATCTCAAAGAAGGAAAGGGTTAATACGAGGATTATTCAAATTCTGAATTTTCCAAATAGAATGTCCAATCAATGTTCACATTCCTGATATTATCTGCAGTTTATTTTCTCTAAATTTTGCATGAAAACTCATGACAGCATCTAAATTGCTTTTGCTTAATTGCGTTGGTTACGAAACATGATTTACTGCCAAATTTTAAAGCAGGCCTTGGGAAATGTCAGTAAAAACCGGTGAAATCCATTATAAATGTAAATTTGTTCTACTAATGAGTACGGCAAAGTTATTGCTCCATGAGGAGTGTAGAATGAAAGCACCACGATAAAATTAACCCTTTTCATGTTAGGTAATTGTCAGATTGGTTTGGGGTCAGTTTATATTAACCCTTTCCTTCATATAACGGTGTTTTTACACATTTGCAAACAGAGTAGACCGAGATCAGATGGCTCCTATAGGAGCCATCTGATCAGGGTCTGCTCTGTTTGCTAATGGAATTTGAAAGCTCTGTTTCTTTACTTTCTAAAATGGCTACAGTGTTCCACTTTTCATATTTCATTAGGACTATTTTGTTCATGAATATTCAGTAGGTATTGAAATTTGGAATAAACATAGAACAGGGAAATGGTTAATGTTTGCAATTATATTGATTTCAGAATAGACACTGAGTCATGTAGCATCTCATCAGGATCCACTTGATCTTGAATTAACACTGACTGAATATTTGAATGCTTTCCTTGTTAGCAAACACTGCAGACTCAGATTAGATGGCTCCTGTAGGAGATCAGGGTCTGCTCTGTTTGCTTATGGAATAATAATTATAATATAGATCTTATTCTACACTTTCTTCCAAGGCCAAAAAAATCCTGTGTTTATCCCTTTCCTCCATAAATAGGCCTTTCTATGCTTCTGTAAAAGTCACCTTTTGAAACCATTGTGATAAATAGAGCATTAAATTTTGCTCCTATAGGAGCAAATGCTCTATTTATAACAAAGATTTCAAATTACAAAATTCTGAAAAATTCCTTTTCTTTGGTTCATGCTCCTTTTCGGTAGATGCATCCAAAGAGGTTGGATCTAAATATAGCCTATGGAGGAAAGGGTTATATAATATTGTTAAAATATTCATGAAGTCATTAGTTTAACCCTTAAATAAATGCTGATTCACATCTTTGCAAAGAGAGTAGACCCAAATCAGATGGCACCTGTAGGAGCCGTCTGATCAGGATCTGCTCTGTTTGCTTATGAATTTGTACACTGACTGAATTGGAAGAAAAAATGAGAGAACAATTGTGAGAAATCTTTTGCATGTAAATTTTTTTTAACATAGAAACCGTTAGGAGATACTGATACAGGACTTGTACCCTAATTACTCGAATGGTTCAGACACTTTATGTCCATTATCAAGAAAAACGAAGCTGTTTTCCACAATACAGGAAAATTAAAAAAAAATTAGGAACATATTTTAGGACTTTTTATGCCCCCCAGATCAGATCTGGGGGGCATATTGTTTTTGCCCTGTCTGTCTGTTTGTCTGTTTGTTTGTCAGCAACTTTAACATTGGTCATAACTTTTGAGCCAGTACAGATAGAGACTTGATATTTGGTATGCATATGTATCTCATAAAGCCGCACATTTTGAGGGGTGACATGTCAAGGTCAAGGTCATCCTTCAAGGTCAGAGGTCAAATATATGGGTCAAATCACCGACTTTAACATTGGCCATAACTTTTGGACCAGTAGAGATAGAGACTTGATATGTGGCATGCTTGTGTATCTCATGAAGCTGCACAGTGTGAGGGGTGAAATGTCAAGGTCAAGGTCATCCTTCAGGGTCAAAGGTCAAATTGTCTGTTTTTTGTCTGTAACTTTAACGCAACTTTAACATTGGTCATAACTTTTGAGCCAGTACAGATAGAGACTTGATATTTGGCATGCATATGTATCTCATAAAGCTGCACATTTTGAGGGGTGACATGTCATGGTCAATGTCATCCTTAAAGGTCAGAGGTCAAACATATGGGTCAAATCACTGACTTTAACATTGGCCATAACTTTTGAACCAGTACAGATAGAGACTTGATATGTGGCATGCTTGTGTATCTCATGAAGCTGCACAGTGTGAGGGGTGAAATGTCAAGGTCATCCTTCAGGGTCAAAGGTCACCAACTTCAAATTGGCCATAACTTTTTAACCAATAGAGATAAAGTCTTGATATTTGGTATGCATGTGTATCTCATGAAGCTGCACATTTTGGGGGTGACATTTCAAGGTCAACGTCATCTTTCAGGGTCAAAGGTCCCCGACTTTAACATTGGCCATAACTTTTGAACCAGTAGAGATACAGACTTGATAGTTGGTATACGTGTGTTTCTCATTTGGCTGCACAGTTTGAGGGGTAACATGTCAAGGTCAAGGTCATCCTTCATGGTCAAAGGTCACCAACTTTAACATTGGCCATAACTTTTGAACCAGTAGAGATACAGACTTGATATGTGGTCTGCATGTGCACCCCATGAAGCTGCACAGTTTGAGGGGTGACATGTCAAGATCAAGGTCATCCTTTAGGGTCAAATATCATATCGAGGGGGCATAGTGTTTCACAAACACATCTTGTTGACTAAAGCATTTTTTACTTACATGCCATTCATTCAAGCTTTTGAAAACTGTGTCAGTTCTCAAAATGAATTTTCCTTTCCATTCATTTCTTACGATCCTATTAAATTAACTTGGTGACTCATCTGGATACTATTTTCAAAGGGTGTCTAAACTTTACTCGACGAATATTCCTACACAAAATGATGCATATTAATGATATTCATACACAAAATGATGCATAACAATGATATTCATACACAAAATGATGCATATTAACCCTTTCCCTCATACAAACGTGTTTTCACGCATTTGCAAATAGAGTAGACCCAGATCAGACGGCTCCTAGAGGAGCCGTCTGATCAGGGTCTACTCTGTTTGCTAACAGAATTTGATAGATCTGTTTCTTTACTTTCTAATATGTCTACAATGTTCCACCTTCAAAAATTCTTTAAAACAATTTTGTTAATGAATATTCAGTAGGTACTGAAAATTGGCCTAAATATAGAACAGGGAAAGGGTTAATGAGCTAATTTTTAGCTCCACTTTTTCAAAAAGTGGAGGTATTGTCATGACCCTCTCGTCGGCATCGGCGTCGGCGTCGGCGTCGGCGTCGGCGTCGGTGTCGGCGTCGGCGTTGGTTAACCTTTTTGTTAAGGTCCTTTTCTCAGAAACCATCAAAGATATTTGGTTCATATTTGGTATGTATGTTTACTATCACAAGGGGAACCCATTTCACAAGGGTAGGTAACTCTAAAATTAATTTTGTCATAGTTATGCCCCTTTTTCGACTTAGAATTTTCATTGTTGGTTAAGTTTTATGTTCAGGTCCATGTCTCAGAAACTGTCAAAGATATTTGGTTCATCTTTGGTATACATATTAACTGTCACAAGAGGAACCCATTTCACAAGAGTAGGTAACCCTAAAATTAATTTTACCATAGTTATGCCCCTTTTTCGACTTACACTTTTCATTGTTGGTTAAGTTTTATGTTCAGGTCCATGTCTCAGAAACTGTCCAAGATATTTGGTTCATCTTTGGTATACATATTAACTATTACAAGGGGGACCCATTTCACAAGGGTAGGTAACCCTAAAATTAATTTTGCTGTTGTTATCTCCCCTTTCTGACTTAGACTTCCACTACACTATCCAGCACTAAAGAAAGTGGAGCGCGCTGTCTGCGGACAGCTCTTGTTTACAATGGCATAATGCACAATGGATATCTTTAGCAGTTCAGTATCAATAGAATTTAATCTAAAATATTATTATTTCATAAGCAAAGAGAGTAGACCCAAATCAGCTGGCTCCTGCAGGAGCCATCTGATTTGGGTCTACTCTCTTTGCAAAAGGGTCATAATGCATCACTGTCAAGCAAAAGTTAAGACATGGTTTCTATGACGTTGCAATGCTTTAAATTGTGTTTTAAGTGCTCGTCTTTTTACAGAAAAAAACTTACTTCATGAATCCTGCCCTCATTCCAAACAGGTTGCTAGATATTTCTGGTAGTGTCTGCCAGCTAATTAGATTGGCTGGCCGTTTTTCCAGTTATTTGATTGGCATTATTTGTATGTTTTACTTCAGACAAATGAAAAACAACTTATTTATGGGGAACTTTTTTTGCAGACAGCTTGAATATTGATCATGTTCAAAACCTCTGGCTCTGAAATGTGTAACTGTAGAAAATTATATGTCGTCGCAGAGGAAATGAAAATAAGTCTTCAGTCATAGCTACATTGTGTTAACCCTTTCCCTGTTGAATATTCATGTAACAAATGATGACACCATGAATATTTATGAGCTGAAACTTTAAAATGACATCTGCAGATTGTTCGTTATTAGTACAAACTGTAGAGTCAGATCTATAATGATTTCATAAGCAAACAGAACAGAGCCTCATCAGATGGTTCCTACAGGAGCTGTCTGATCTGGGTCTACTCTGTTTGCAAAGGAACGAAAACGGTTAATATGAAGGAAAGGGTTAAGCCATTACTTCATGAATATTCATGTAACTTAGAAATAATGCCATTATGACTATGACTTAGAAGAAGTTTTATGTCAGAGCTCCAGATAAGATGCGTAAATTAAAACATTTTCAAGAATAACTCCTTTGTTTCTCCACCAAACCCTATACTGTGACCACTCTTTAGAATCGTCTCAAAGAGACGA
The DNA here is from genome assembly GCA_963576725.1 of Azorinus chamasolen. Taxonomy (NCBI): domain Eukaryota; kingdom Metazoa; phylum Mollusca; class Bivalvia; order Cardiida; family Solecurtidae; genus Azorinus; species Azorinus chamasolen. Next base: position 54,378,964 of record OY755251.1, read on the forward strand.
TTCTAAAGAGTGGTCACAGTAAAGGGTTTGGTGTAGAAATGACGGTTTTAGTATTTTGGTACACATCTGTATAGCTCTGTTATGTTGACATGTGAACACAGGAAATTAATTTTTGGCCAGGGCAGAAACTAGAATCAGATCTATATAATTCGATAAGCAAACAGCACAGACCCTGGTCAGACAGCTCCTACAGGAACTGCATGTCTGATCAGACTCTGTTTGCAAAGGGGTAAAAATATGTATCCATGGACTAGGGTGTATAATCCAGCTTATAAACCTTATCCCTGCCCTTGTCGCGTCTGTACTTACCTATGCAAACAGTAATTCAGCATCTCATCAGGATCCAAACTGCTACAGTTTGTTACTGTGACTGTTGGGTTTTTTAAAGCAAAAATGGAGGAGGAAAAAAAAATGTAGCAGCAGAAAAAATTTGCAGACAATAAAATTTGGCAATGAAAGGGTTAACGCATTCCCTCACATTGATGCCTTTTAACACCTCTGTAAAAGTCGTTTTTTAACGAGGAGCAAATGCCCTATTTATCACATTGGTTTCCAAACTACACAATTCTAAAAATCTTCCTTTTCTCTGGTAAATGCTCCTTTTCGGTAGATTGACTCAAAGAGGTTTGGTCTAAAAATAGCCTATGAGGGAATGGGTTAGGGACATAAGTGTATTACATCCTCTTTGTGATATTGAAAACTCTGATAAACGAGTCTCCCATTGATTTAGAATTAACACACTTTGAATACTGAGGTTTCATAAATGGAATGGTCAGCACCCATTCAACAGTAGATTCCATTCAGTATGACAGGAATAAATTTGCTAGAGGATTTTGAATGACAAATCAAGCAGACCCAGATCAAAGAGTCCTTAAAGGAACACTCTGATCTGGGTCTACACTGTTTGTAAATGCCAGTTTGTCCATTTTCTACATTCAATGGGTTAAGTCTACCAACTCGTATTGATTCTGTGGAATGTGTCACTGAACAAAATGAAACAGAGACAATCAATTTGTAGCAATGCTACTGGTGGCATTATACTTTATTCTTAAACCTTGGAATGCTGAATTTTCAAAGTAGAACGGTCCATCATTGTTAAATAAAGAGTCCATTCAGTATGAAAGGGTATAGTCAGCAAGAAAATCCTAAGTCACAAATCTTGCAAACATGCAAACCCTGATCAGAGGGCTATTCTGGGAGCCCTCTGATCTGGGTCTTCACTGTTTGCAAATTTCAGTACGCTTGTTTCCTGCATTCAAAGACTTAATGGCCACTGTGGGCATTGTGGAGAGATGTTTTAGAGGAATCATCCATAATACTTTGGACAATAAGTAACCATTGTGTACAAAAACAAAATGTTCTGTTGTATTTAATACTAAGAGGTAAATTGGTTATTTCCGTTCGAAACACACAATCTGGGAGTAGAACTGTTTTAATCTCAATCCTTTGAATGTGAGAAATAAATTAACTGTAATTGGTAAACGGTGTAGACCCAGACCAGAGTGCTCCTAGATCAGAATCTGCACTGTTTTTTACTTCAAAATCCTCCCACAAATTTAAGCCTTTTACATACTGGATGAACTCTTCAATTACCCTTTCCTTAAAGGTGTTTTCACACAATTGCAAACAGAGTAGACCCAGATCAGACGGCTCCTGTAGGAGCCGTCTGATCAGGGTCTGCTCTTTTTGCTAATGGAATTTGATAGATCTGTTTCTTTACTTGTTAAAATGGCTACAATGTTCCACCTTCTGTTTTGTCCATGAATATTCAGTAGGTATTGAAATTTGGAATAAACATAGACCAGTGAAAGGGTTAATGGGATGTTGACATCTTATATGTTGGATGAGTTACATATTATATAGTGCTGAAGTAGGTACAAATCTGTTTTCATTCATGACTGTTATTTAGTCTTGACCCTTTCCTCCATAGGTTATTTTTAGATCCAACCTCTTTAAATATATCTACCGAAAAGGAGCATTAACTAGAGAAAAGGAATGTTTTTATAATTTTGTAGTTTGAAACCATTGTGATAAATAGAGCATTAATGCTCCTATAGGAGCAAATGCTCTATTTATCACAATGGTTTCAAGAAGTGGTTATTACAGAGGCGTAGAAAGGCGTATTTATGGAGGAAACGGTTAAGCGATGAATGGTTTGCTTACATGGTATCTGTGTTTAAAAAAAAATGTTAGCAAAGGGAAAGCAGCAAACATTCATTAATAATCAAGCATTTGTATTTTTTCAGGTCGGAATACCAGGCTTAGGGGAGCGACGGAGAAAAAAGCTGAGTTTAAGACAGCTACAAGAAATGAACCTAGCATCAATACAAGTACTTTACAATGATCTACAGACACAAATTGAAAGTGAGTGAGACAAGATACTGGCTCTCTAGAATACATAAACTCTTTGCTATAAATTTCGTTGACACTCCAGGGTTCTTGCGAGGGCGAGAAATTGGGTAATTTTCCCCATCAAAATGAGAAATGTCCCCATTTTTTTACTGTCAGTGGGACAAATGTCTCAAAAATGTCAGTTCTTACCAGAATAGTCCAAAGTAGACTGATCAGATTGAGATCAAATCAAACTGTGAATATGATTAGAGAAAATATTTACATGTTAAGGAAATCAGTCATAGATCCACAGATTCATAAACATAGCATTTTCTCAATGAATAATGGTTAAAAAAATATTTTCACACTTGTCGGTGTCTCACATATTTTGAAAATGTCCCTACTTTCTAACTGTCAATGGAACATATGTCTCAAACATTTTCAATCCTCACTAGAACCCTGCACTCAAAATGTGACTTCTTTATGTTTAGCATATTATGGCAATTTATTATTACTTTCGGAAATAGTTCTGATTCAGATGAGATGTCGGAATTACTTTGATAATTTTTGTAATTAAAATGGATGAGCAATTATAGAAACGAAAAGCTTAAAATCCTTTGTATGCAGGATACAGTCATTTGCAAACAGTGTAGACCCAGATCAGAGGGCTCCTATTGGAGCTCTCTGATCAGGGTCTGCACTGTTTGTCATTAACATAAAGATTTCAAAGAGATCCAGCATCTAAAATACTATTAAAGATATTTTACTGAGACTTTGAATACTGGCTTCTAGTATCATTGGACACCATTTTAGTCCACTATCAAGCATTTTTAGCTCGTCGGTTTCGAAGAAATCACGAGCTATTGTCGTAATTCCGGCTTCCACGTAGTTGTCGTCATAGTTGTCGGCGGCATCCGAAATCTTAACATTGACCATAACTTCTTCAATTTTTCATTTACAACCTTCCTTTTTGGTATGCATGTTCAGCTGCGGTGCTCTTGTTACACTAACAATACTGAGAATAGTCGAGCGCGCTGTCCTGTACTGACAGCTGTGAGCTGTCCAGCTCATCTTTAATGAAAAAGGGCATTAAATTCTGTTAAAATGCTTGACAGAGTTATATACTCTTGCCTACAGATGAAGCTTGTGATGGTGAACAAGTGTTCCAAGTTTCAAAGCTTTATCTCAAAGGGTTATGTAAATAAGTTGACTTCAATAAAAACCTTAATCAAACATTCTAAGTTAAAAGGGGCCATAATTCTGTCAAACTGCTTGACATAGTTATGTACTCTTGCCTGCAGATGAAGCTTGTGATTAAACGTGATGTTTAACAAGTGTTCCAAGTTACAAAACTTTATTCCAAAGGTTAAAGGCAAAAAGTGGACTTTAACAAAAACCTTAACCCATTCCCTCATATTGACGACTTTTGACGACTCTGTAAAAGTCACTTTGTGAAACCATTGTGATAAATAGAGCATTTGCTCCTATAGGAGCAAATATTCTATTTATCACAATGGTTTCAAACTACAACATTTTAAAATTTTCCTTTTCTCTAGCTAATGCTCCTTTTCGGTAGATTTATTCAAAGAGGCTGTATCTAAAAATAGTCTATGAGGTAATGGGTTAACTAAGGTGTGACACCGACACAGGAATGCTCCATCATTCTTCAAATAGTCGGGCTAAAAATTAAACAAATTAATATTAATACAGTCATTTTTTCTGACATGAATATTCATGGAGTAATTAGGGGAGGTACTTATCATACCAATAATTTTACAGTTACATGTAATTCTTTACCTGTTGAATATTCATACAAGATACAGTAAAACCCCTCTAAACCGGACGTTAAATTTGGTATAAATATCGGTCTTGGAGACAGGTGGCAGCTTCATGCAGGGTGAAAGTCATGCAGAAAGCTCCTAGAGGAGCTTTATGCACAACTTTCACCCTGTATGAAGCAGACACCTGCCTAAAAGTATCTAAATTCTTCTCTACTAGAATTCCGGTTTAGAGGGGTTTTACTGTATAATGACATCATGAATATTTAGTAGCTGAATTTTTATAATGACATAATTATGTATACAGGATGTTTTGGAATTAGTAGAAACTGAAGAGTCGGATCTATTTTAATTTTATAAGCAAACAAAGAAGACCCTGATCAGATGGCTCCTATAGGAGCCATCTGATCTGGGTCTACTCTGTTTGCAAATGTGTGAAAAAATATTTTATGAAGGAAAGGGTTAAGTTTGATAAGTTTGATAGGATATGAATTTGTTTGTTACAGATCTGAATGAGGAACTGGTGCATTTACTGATGGAGAGAGATGAGCTGCATATGGAACAGGACTCCATGCTGGTGGATATAGAGGATCTGACCAGGTCAGTGGTGGTCAGCACGCCTGAGTCTTAACCCTTTCCCTGTTTTATGTTTATTCCAAATTTCAGTTCCTACTGAATATTCATAGACAAAAAGTAAAGAAACAGATCTATCAAATTTATGTAGTAAACAGAGCAGACCCTGATCAGACATCTCCAAAATGAGCCATCTGATCTGGGTTTAGTCTGTTTGCAAATACGTGAAAACATATTTGTATGAAGGAAAGGGTTAACCCATTACTCCATAGATATGCCTATTAATGCCTTTGCAAATAGAGTAGACCCAGATCACTATATAACGAAAAGTGTTTGATTCAGAGTATTGCCAGGGGGAGCATCTGTGTTCTATGGAAACAATTCTTGTGTATCGCATGACCTGTATGGAATCTGATGTTAATAGAGTGCAGAGAGGACACACTGTTAATTAAAAGGATAGAAAAAAAAATTACGATACTTTTTAAAGAAGGAATCTGATGTTCAAAACAGTACAGAAAAGACAAATTGTTAATTAAAAGGCCCTAGAAAAAAACTGTTGGTTATAACTTGTGTTTTGTTAGCCTGGATGTTTGTCCTAATTGTTTTGCAAGAATAGACCAAAAACATTAATCCTTTCCCTGTTCTATATTAATTCCAAATTTCAATATCTACTAAAGATTCATGGACAAAACGGTTATAATGAAATATGGAAGGTGGAACATTGTAGCCATTTTAGAAAGTAAAGAAACAGATCTTTCAAATTCGATTAGCAAACAGAGCAGACCCTGATCAGATGGCTCCTATAGGAGCCATCTGATCTGGATCTTCTCTGTTTGTAAACGCATGAAAACAAGTTTATATGAGGAAAGGGGTTAAAGATAATGTTTTCCATTGTTACATTTTCATTTTGTTTATTTTCGTATACAAAAATAGCTTTATTTGTTTGCTGTATAGAGTAAACCCTTTCTCTGTTAACCCTTTCCCTGTTCTGTATTTAGACCAAATTTTAATACCTACTGAATATTCATTAACAAAACAGTTATAAAGAAATATGGAAGGTGAAACATTGTAGACATTTTAGAAAGCAAAGAAACAGTTCTATCAAATTATACTAGCAAACAGAGTAGACCCGGATCAGACGGCTCCTCTAGGAGCCGTCTGATTTGGGTCTACTCTGTTTGCAAATGCATGAAAACACGTTTGTATGAGGGAAAGGGTTAAATATTCATGTAAGAGATAATGACATCATAAATATATTAGCTGAATTTTAATAATGGCATAATTATGTACACAGGATGTTTTGTACTGGTAGAAACTGTAGAGTCAGGACTGTTATAATTTGATAAGCAAACAGAGCAGTCCCTCGTCCTGCAGGAGCCATTTGACTTGGGTCTGCTCTGTTTGCAAAGGCAAGCGTTCACCGTGTGTAGAATTCAATCAGTATCTTTTATTTGACTAACCAGGTTTTGAGACTAATGATTACTATTGGCACATTGTGTGCGGGCATGCAGGCAAGTAGCACTGCAGACATAAAACCTCGTTTCACATGGATAACTGTTTCAAACATTTACTCCATAAATACGCCTTTCAATGCATTTGCAAACAGAATAGACCCTGATAAGATAGCCACTGTAGGAGCTGTCTTGTCAGGGTCTGTGCTGTTTTTCTTTTGAAATAATGTAAAATACAGTTTTTGGGATGGTAGAAATTCCCTTGTTTATATAGTGCCATTATAAAAACTGGGGTAATTAATATTCATGGTGTCATTTTTTCCTTCATAAATGTTTAATAGGTGAAGGGTTTTATATATATATATATAATATATAAAGAACAGGTTAAGATATATGTCTTTGTTATTATTTATGATATGAAAATATTTTTTTGTTTTTTTAGTGAGGTTATTATTATCTGTTATTTACCTGACCTTGAACTTGATAGAAACACCTTGCCTTTTTTTTGCATTTTGCAAATACAGTTGAACCTCGATATCTCAAACTCGGATAACTCAAACTTTGGGATAACTCGAACTAAAAATTCGACCCCTCAAAAATTTACAATAGAGAAGTGCGCTAAAATGTATCACTATGCATATCTAGAAACACATGTGACAGCTTAATGCAGGTCTAAAGTAATGCTGAAAGCTCCTACAGGAGCTTTCAGCATTACTTTAGACTTGCATTAAGCTGTAAACTTGAGAAACTGTCCAGATAAGAAATCAGATAACTCGAACTTCTGTTATCTCGAACTAATTTGTATGGTCGAATTTCAACTGTAGAGTATGCTTTCATCAGACAGTACCTGTAGGAACTGTTTGATCAGGGTATAATATGTTTACTTCTTGAACAATATAGGTCTGATTCTAGTTTCTGCCATGGCCAAAAAATTCTGTGTTCATATACCAATTTAGATTTTTTATCTAATTAATATTCATTATGTCATTATTTCTTACATGAATATTAACATTTATATTAATAAGGTTGAACAATTTTGAATTTGCAGATACTTATGTATTTGTTTACCTCTTGTTTTTTTTCAGACGAGCGGAGGAACTAGCGGAGAAGGCGAAAGATGTGAAGAATAACGTGAAAGGAAAGTTACCCACCAGATAGCAGTAACTGACGCGTAGGACACAAAAACTTTACGTCTCCGAACAAGTTCTTCCATGCTCTATCGCTGTGACTTTTAGGAAATCTGTGCTGGAATTATTTAGTTCAAGCTCCATATCTAGTGAAATTGGATTAGCATCAGTTTCCATAAAACCTGATTTAAGCCTCCTCTTACTGGTTTAACCCATTACATCATAGGCTATTTTTATATCAAACATCTTTGAATAGATCTACCAAAAAGGAGCATTTACTGGAGAAAAGGAAAATTTTAGAATTGTGTAGTTCTGAAACCATTGTGATAAATAGAGCATTTGCTCCAATGGAGCAAATGCTGTATTTATCACAATGGTTTAAAAAGTGACTTCTCTTACAGAGGCTTCAAAAGGCGTCGATATGAGGGAATGGGTTAAACATTGGAGGTTTCTACATAACTTTTGTTCTGCCTTTAGGACTCAGAATGAGGCTCATCTTAACCCTTTCTCTCATATAGACATGTTTTCACACATTTGCAAACAGAGTAGACCAAGATCAGACGGCTCCTCTAGGAGCCATCTGATCAGGGTCTGCTCTGTTTGCTAATACAATTTGATAGATTTTTTCTTTGCTTCCTAAAATGTTTACAATGTTCCACCTTCCATATGTCTATGTAACTATTTTGTTAATGAATATTCAGTAGGTATTGAAATTTGGCCTAAAAATAGAACGGGGAAAGGGTTAAGACAGGATTTACTATATGTGTGAGTGGAAGAGAAACTCTGGAACAGAAATAACCCTTTCCCTCCATGATTATTAATTAAGAAATTTATGACTGTATGAATATTCATGGGCAGATAATATAATTACAATGTACACAGTAACAATGGAAATTTTGGCGTTGACAGAAGCTTCACAGTCAGATTTATAATATATTGTTCCATAAACAAAAACAACAGACCCTGATCAGACAGCTCCTACAGTCAGGATACTGCATGCATTTGAAATATATCCATTATAGAGAATAGCATGTAATTTTCCTAAATACTTAACACTTTCCTTCGTATAAACGCCTTTTCACGCATTTGCAATCAGAGTAGACCCTGATCAGACGGCTCCTATAGGAGCCGTCTGATCAGGGTCTGCTCTGTTTGCTCATAGTATAATATAGATATGATTTTGAATTTTCTGTCTGAGCCAAAATGGCATGTATTCATTCATTCATCTTGCATGAATATTGAAGAGGGAAAGGGTTAATACTAACTTAGGCAAATAGTAATTTTGAGTGGAACATAAAGTTCAGAACCCATTCGTTCATGAATATATATACAAGAATCCATATTCATTACTAATTTGTATTTTGGTCAATGAAAAATGGATTCTTCAGTCATTTTTATCGCATTTGTTTTTCAAAGAAAAAGACGAGCTATTGTCATAACTTCGGTGGCTTCTTCATCGTTGTCGTCCTGAAACTTAAGCATTGGATATTATTTCTTTACTATTCATGCAAATCTCATGAAACTTCTTACACTTGTTAACTGTCACAAGTCCTACAATCAAACAGATGAGTGCTGGCACCCACATGCAGTGCTCTTGAAGAAATTGTAGAACCAGATCTATGTAATTTTATAAACAAAAAGCAGACCCTGATCGGAGCTGTCTGATATGGGCCTACTTTGTTTCCAAAGGTATTTAAAAGGTGTTACAATGAGGGAAAGGGTTAATCTAACTTTTGGAAAGTTGAATAATAACTCCAAGTGTAAAATAAAATACTACAGTTGAACTTCGATATCTCGAACTCGGATAACTCAAACTTAGGGATAACTCAAAACTTAAAGTTCAGTCCTTCCAAAACCTTACAATACAGAATTGCTCTAAAATGTATCACTACGCATATCTAGAAACACATTTCACAGCTTAATGCAGGTCTACAGTAATGCTGAAAGCTCCTACAGGAGCTTTCAGTATTACTGTAGACCTGCATTAAGCTGTGAACATGAGAAATTGTCCAGATCAGAAATCGGATAACTCGAACTTCGGTTATCTCGAACTAATTTATATAGTCCCTTGAAGTTCGAGATATCGAAGTTCAACTGTAGTTTGTTCAATACAGAATCAAGCTCCGACAAAAATGTGAAACATGCCACAGTATTAAATGCAGATTATTTAAAGTTGATAATTTCAAGACAGTTGCTTTTTAAAAATGAATAATCTTCTGTGTTAATGCATATTCGCTAAAATGTGTGTATCATGTATATCTATCATGTTATTTGCAAAACTGTCATAAATTGCTTCTTTATCATTCCATGGTTATGTCTCTGTGCAAAGATAATACGAGTACATATCGTAATCTTAAACATGTTTTTGCACATATGTGGGAGTTGTTTTTGCAGAGGTGTCAGATCTGTGCGTGTGTTTCTGGCTTAAAGCCACTGCATTGTTGATGTATATATTTATATGAAAGTCTGTGTCAATGTCACTGCTTATTAACACATGGATGAAATATAATAGCAAACTTTAGAAATATCTAGTCTTGAATTCACCATAATGTTACAGGCTGTGAAACTCAATATTTAGTCTCCAGTCTCTACAACAACATTGCAAAAACAGTTTTACCCTTTCCTTCATATAAACATGTTTTCATGCATTTGGAAACAGAGTAGACCCAGATCAGATGGCTTCTATTGGAGCTGTCTGATCAGGGTCTGCTCTGTTTGCTTGTGCCACTGTGGAATTTGAAAGATCTGTTTCTTTACTTTCTGAAATGGCTACAATGTACCATATTTCATTATAACTCTCTTTTTTGTCATGGATATTCAGTAGGTATTGAAATTTGGACTAAATATAGAACTGAAAATGGAAAGGGTTAATTGTGTGTCTTTAACCCATTCTTTCATATAAACACCTTTTAATGTCTTTGCAAATAGAGCACACCCAGATACAGGAGCCATCTGATCAAGGTCTGCTCTGTTTGCTTATGGAATGATACAGGTCTGATTCTACAGTTTCTGCCATGGTGAAATGGTCTAGTGATGTTCATATGCCATTATGAAAAAATCAGCTAAAATATCTCATTGTTTGTTACAGGAATATTTATTAGGTAAAGGTTTAACCCTTTCCTCCATAGACTGTTTTTAGACCCAACCTCTTTGAATGAACATACCCAAAAGGAGCATTTACTACTATAGGAGCAAATGCTCTATTTAACACAATGGTTTCAAGAAGTGGTTATTACAGAGGTTAACCCTTTCCTCCATAGATACACTGTTCTATGCCTTTGCAAACAGAGTAGACCCAGATCAGATGGCTCCTATAAGAGCCGTCTGATGAGGTTATGCCCTGTTTGCTTATGATATAATATAGGTCTACACACTTTTTGTCTTGGTTAAATATATATAAGGTGTTCATTTGTTATTATAAAGATACAGCTAAATAATATGCATGATGTCATTACTTCTTACATGAATTTGTATGGAGGAAAGGTTTAACCCTTTCCTCCATAAATACGCCTTTCTACACCTCTGTAATAGTCTTTTCTTGAAACCATTGTGATAAATAGAGCATTCGCTCCATATGAGCAAATGCTCTATTTATCACAATGGTTTCAATATTAGACAATTCTAACATTTTCCTTTTCTCTAGTAAATGATCCTTTTCGATAGATTTATTCAAAGTGATTGGGTGTAAAAATAGCCTATGGGGGAATGGGTTAATGCATGTGGTAGCTGAATGCAGAAAGCAAGTAGTGTCAGAGTGTCAAACAGTTTGGATCTTGATGAGAAGCCAGATTATGCAGCGTCTCATCTGGATGCAAACTGTTTGTATATATATAGGTAATCATGGTTTGGCCTATAGTCCATGCTTTAGAGAGGTTTTACTATTATGTTTGTTTGGTTCCCGATGTCTTTCAGTTCGATAGAAGCTGGAAGCAAGCAAACTTGTTTGAAACCAATTTTGAGTTTTTGAGCCAAAGAAAATGTTTGTTGACTCAGACCCTTGTATCTCATATTAGCATTGGGTACAGCATACTTAATTACTATAATAGACTTTTTGTCAGTAACTTTTGAAGAAGTTTACTGTTGCCATGGAAACCAGACTGATGCAAATTATTTTGTGTTCATGGTCTATTGTGGTGATAAAAGGCATCAAGCAATTGCCTTTTGTGTCTTTTTGTGTATGCTTCATGTCACGTATTTGCCTCAGTTTTGTATTTGCATTCAACATTGAATATGAGACATTAGATAATAAAACTGTGACTTGAGTTCAAATTAATTGTAGACAGCTGTAGTGGATCAAAGCTTCTCTGGTGTGAAATGATCACACAGGATAGAGAGTCTATATCACCTATTTAGAAATGATTTAATCCTTGGTCTCTTCAGTAGGTACTGTAAAACCTGTCTTTAGCGGCCATTAAAAGGTCAAATTATTGAACTGTAATTCAGATTATTATTATTATTATACCACATTTATATAGCGCTCTTTTCACACAGGAGTTGTGCGTTCAAAAACGCTAAATGGTAGCTTAATGCAGGTCAAAAGTAATGCAGAAAGCTCCTATAGGAGCTTTCTGCATTACTTTTGCCCTGCATTAAGCAAGCACCTGCTTTTTAAGACGCCTATGCTAAATGAATGTCTGATTCAGACAGGTTCAATGCAGAATAACAGTTATGCATTAAGCTCCCATAGAAACTTTCTTCGTTACTGTCATTTTGCATTAAACATTTACTTCAAATACCTTTGCCAACAGAGTAGACTCGGATCAAATTAAGGTCTGATATGTTTGCCTATGAAATAATATTAACCTTTTACTCCATGAATTTTCATGTAAGAAATAATGATATCTTAAATATTAATCGTTACAATAGCAATGGCCAAAACTGTAGAATCATATCTATATAATATCATAAGCAAACAGAGCAGACTATGATCAGATGGCTCCTGTAGGAGCCGTCTGATCTTGGTCTACTCTGTTTGCGCAGGCATAGAAAGGCGTATTTATGGAGTAACGGGTTAATTCTACGTTTATTTTTGCCATGGAAGAACATTCCCTTGTTCATTGGCAAATATCAAAATTCTCTGACATTAATTTTTGAATCATGGCGTCTCTTCTGGCTCCAAATGTTTGCAAATATTATCGCAAATTTTACTGTAGAAAAAGAGTTCAAGCACATTTACTCATGAATATTCATTGAAGATATAATTAATTTAGGAATGCATGCATTACTTAACAGAATTATTATAGTGGCATATGAGTAAAGGAATTTTGAACATAGCAGCATTTTTTTTTATTCCATAAGCAAACGGAGTAGACCCTATGGAGCAAATGCTCTATTTACCACAATGGTTTCACAAAGTAATATTTACAGAGTTGTCAATATGAGGGAATGGGTTAACACTTACATCATAATTATATGGCACTGCAACACTAAAAAAGTCAAATAGTACCAAAGGATGTGGAACATAAAGGAACTCCCCAAGTACCGATTCATAGCAAACGACAAGCGCTCATACACACATATACCATACACATATACCATACACACACACATAGAACTGTTCCTTGCAAGATGGAGCCGTCTGATCTGGGTCTACTCTGTTTGCAAAGGCTTCAAAAGGTGTCGCTATCAGGAAGAGGGTTAAAGTAAGCAACAGCACTCTTGATTGAATGATGTTAGAAAATGCATGCACATTGAGAAACCAGGTTCCAGTATGAATAATATATACTTGTAATAACTAATGCTTGTTGTACTGCTTTAACCAAAGACCTATGTGTTATCATAGATCTTTGTTTTAACCCTTTCAGTGCTGGAAACAAGTTTACTGACATTTGCAAACAGTGTAGAGGAGCCCTCTGATCAGGGTCTGCACTGTTTGTCATTTACAATCTTCCCCCTAATAAGACCCATTTCATACTGAATGGACTCTATTGTTAAACAATGATGGACCATTCCACTTTGAAAATTCAGCATTCTGAGGGTTGACAACAAATCTGAGAAATGTGTGTAAATGGTATGACTGCAGGCAGTGATATGTTGCATGTAGCCTTTATGTGGATCAACACTTCAATTCCTAATATATTCTCAGTTTCAAACATTTAAGATTATTCTCAAACATGCTTGCTTGATTCCCAGCTTCTGCTATTCCAGTAGCTGGGAACTAAGCAGACATGTTTGAGGCTTGGTTCCAAGCTTTTATCAAAGTGAAAGAAGCTGGGAAACATGCAAACATATTTGAGGCTTGGTTCCCAGCTATTACCAATGTGAGAGAAACCGAGAACCATACAAAATTGTGAGTCTCAATCCTGGAAATGTGTTGGTGAATTCAAGTCAAACATACTGGTATGTAAGTGAAATGTAAGTGAAATGTTTTACTTGCTGTTTTTTTGTTTTTTATTTAATTTGTATTAGACAATTGTGATGCAAAGTCATTTTTACATCATGATGAATAAAACCAAACATAAGAGCATTATAAGAGTGATTTTGTTCTTTCTCGACCTACTGCTACACTAGAACTCTTTACCTGATGAATATTACTGAGAATATTTTTTTTATAATAGCACATAAACATACAGTAAAACCTCTCTATAATGACCACTTAACTACCTCAAATAGTTTGTGTTAAAGGCAGGTGGCTGCTTAAAGCAAGGTGAAAGTGAAACAGAACGCTCCTATAGGAGCGTTCTGTTTTACTTTCACCTTGCTTTAGCAACCACCTGCCCTTAATACCAACTAATTAACACAATTTAGTGGCCGTTATAGAGAGGTTTTACTGTATGTAGTTTTGGTCATGGCAGAAAATGTAATACCAGATCTATGTGGGGTTTTTATAAGTAAACAGAGTAGACTGATCAGACAGCTCCTGATCTGAGTTTACTCTGTTTGCAAAGGCGTAGATATGATTCTACAATTCCTACCATGACCAAAAATTCCTGTGCCCACATGCTATCATACGACTTTATTAACCCTTTCCTCCATGAATATTCATGTAAGAAATAATGACATCATGAATATTAATTTGTTTTAATAGCATATGGGCACGTTAAATTTTAGCCATGACAGAAACTATAGAATCATATCTGTATTATGGGCCATCTGATCTGGGTCTACTCTATTTGCAAAGGGGTAGAAAGGCGTATGTATGGAATAAAGGGTTAATATTCATGATATCATTATTTCTTCATGACATAAGGGGTTAATCATTATTAGTCACTGATTGACTCAGTCTCATCTACCTCTAAACTGTTCAGCTTTTCACAACTTTAATCTAAATATGACATAAATCTACACGGCAACTCCTTTAATGCGGGAAACAAGTACTTGCAATTGCAAACAAAGTAGATGCAGATTGAAGGGCTCCAAGGGGAGCTCTCTGATCAGAATATGGAGTGTGTGTTATTCAAAATCATGCAAAACATACTTAAGCCACACTTACAGAACTCCATCATTAACCCATTACCTCATAGGCTCATATTTAGATACAACCTCTACCGAAAAGGATCATTAACTAGAGAAAAAGAATTTTTTTTATGATTTTGTAGCTTGAAACCATTGTGGTAAATAGAGCATTTGCTCCTATAGGACTTTTTCAGAGTCGTCAAAAGTTTTCTACTTTCTACTCTCAGCCCTTTACTCTATGAATATTCGGGCAAGAAATTAATGATATCATGAATTTTAATCAACAGAATTTTAAAACGGCACTATGAACAAAATAACTTTCTATCATGACAGAAACTATATAATTATTATATCATAAGCACACAGAACAGAGCAAAATCAGCCGGCTCCTATAGGAGCCGTCTGATCTGGGTCTTCTCTGTTTGAAAATGCGCATCTTTTAACCCTTTCCTCCATAAAAACGCCTTTCTAAGCCTCTGTACAATTCACCTGTTGAAACCACAATTCACAATGGTTTCAAACTACAAAATTCTGAAATTTTCCTTTTCTCTAGTTAATGCTTCTTTTGGTAGATTTATTCAAAATGGTTGGATCTTTTAATAGCATATGGAGGAATGGGTTAAAGTAAAGAGTTAATATTCAGCCTACAAAGGGTTCCTATACTGGAATTGTTCAGGCAATTGATCAATACGTTCTAATAAAAATATATTTTATCAAAATGTCAGCATCCTTCCAGCCAATTTTACAAACAGCTTATAACATTTAGTCTGGAAGTTCAATCTTATCTCTGTGACAATTTATTACAGCAATATTGCGAGATACGTTCATCATATTAGACTAGCGAATGTACAAAAATTCAGATAACGAAAATGGTTTCCTGTATCAATCAGAGGAAACTCATTTTTTGGTTTAAACTTGCCCTTCATACTTTTATAAACGTGTTTTTCACGCATCTGCAAACAGAGTAGACCCAGAACAGACGGATCCCAAAGTAGCTGTCTGATCATGGTCTGCTCTGTTTGATAATGGAATTTGAAAGATGTTTCTTTACTTTCTAAAATGACTACAATATTCCTCCTTGTTTTACAAAGAATTCATTTTTTTGTCTAACGCTTTATTCTGTAGATACGACATTTAATGCCTTTGCAAACATACTAGAACCAGATCAGAGAACTGCCATAGGAGATGTCTTATCAGGGTCTGCTCTCTGCTGTTTGCATGGTAAATATTACCTTGCTCATAATGCAATTACTGTAGAACCCCTCTAATGCGACCACTTAATGAATAAACATGGATGTTGTTATATAAGCAGGCGGTTGCTTAATGCAGGACAAAAGTAATGCAGAAAGCTCCTCTAGTAGTCCTGCATTAAGCTACCACATGCCCCTACCACCCATAATTATACCTCTTTTAGGTGATCGCATTAGAGGGGTTTTACTGTATTCATTTCATTTTTTCCTTGATGAATAGAGTGTTTCAGTTAAAATACGCAAGCAGTCATTGCCTTGCTAAACCCTTTACTTGATAGAGATGTTTTTCATGCATTTGCAAAACAGAGCAGACCCAGACCAGACAGCTCCTGCAGGAGCCGTCTGATCAGTCTGCTCTGTTTGCATATGGCATGATGTTGATCTGATTCTACAGTTTCTGCCATGATAGCAAAATACCTTGTCCAGTATTCATCAAAATTCAGTTAATGAATATGCATGAAGTCATGAATTCTTTTATAAATATTCATGAGGGAAAGTGTTAAAGAGTCAACAAAATGCTTAGTTTTCCAGTATTTACGAAACATTAAACATCAGAAATACTTTCGATTATAACAACTCCACTCCCTACATTCACTCCCTACATTCCATACACACACACAAATATAAATGCATAAAAAACGAAGGTGGGGGATGGATATACTGACATCAGGCTTTCCATTGTCCATAGAGGATGAGATATTCAATATTTCTGAAACTTTATAGCGTACATTTATATTACATTTGCAATCCTTTGACGTGCAGTTCCACCTCGGTTTTAAAATGAAAGCAGGTGTTTTGTTCATTGTTTCAAGACATGTTTACAATATGTGTATGCTATAAACATGTTCTGTATAACTAGTATCATTAATGAGCTGTAAGACCACATGCTAATTTTGTGATGGTTGCCGGGATATCGTTCAAACCGAAAGTAGCTCGATATCACCATTTAGAGTACACAAATGTGAACTACTGTATAACCTGCTTTATCTGACCATAAAACAGGTCTAAATCTGGTTCTTTAAGACAGATGGTAGCTTAATGCAAGACAAAGGTAATTAAAAAGCTCCAATATAGAAACTTTCTGCATTGCTTTTTCCCTGCATTATGCAAGCACCTGTGTTTTAGACTCATATGGTTAATCAGTAAATGATCTCTCAAAACAGGTTTTACTGTACGTGAGGCCTGAAGTCTATCCGGGAGTGGGCGAGGGGAGTACTCTATTACATTTCCTCTTGAAAGCACCCTTGGGAAAGAAAAAATATTTTATATACAAGGGGTGTTCGAAAAGTAATGCACTGCTTTCAGAACTGTTTTGTCACAAGTTTCTTATATTAATGTGTACTCCCTCAAAGCTTGCATGCTTTGGTGACATGTAGTTAGTAATCCATTTGTCCGTGTGTGTTCGTTTGCCATACATGTATTTTGTTTAAGAGTACATCTTGGAATGGCAGAGCGTTGCGTACCATTTTCAAGTCTCTGTGACCTTGACTTCTAACCTCAGTTATAGACAAATCTTGTCCTGAGCATATATCCTATATTATATGAGGTCAGAATGCCGAATTTGTTTTGTGAGTACATCTTGGGATGGCGAAGTGTTACGTACCATATTTAGGTCTCGGTGACCTTGACCTTGACTCTGGCATATAGTTATCGAATTGTCCGTGTGTGTTTCCATGCATCCGTGTGTCCGTCTACAGCTTGTCTGAAGCATATCTCCTATATTACTTGAGGTAGGAATGCCAAATTTGGTGTGTGAGTACATCTTGGGAATTGAGGTCACACTGTGCAACACATATCAATGTCGTTGTTTTCCTTTGGGTGTATTTGTCACCTACTGTGACACATTTTTTGTTTTACTTGTATTTATACATACAAATCACAATAAACCTTCGGTGCACTCTCCTTTAGATATTACCACTGTGTAATCTATTAATCCAAGATTTGAAAACAAGTTTTGGCCTTTTCATTTACTGAGAAACTAAAATAAGAAAAAGTATCACGGGGTTAAGTCTGGTGAATAAGCTGGGTGATCAAGCTCATTCACTTGTTTTCCTCTAAATACTGCTTCACAACGGATTCCTTGTGTTAAGGAACATTGCCATGCAACAGGCGAATGCACATCATTCCTGTAGAAGATTGACGCTTTAAAAAAATTGTTTCAAGTTTTTTTCCAGTACATTTTTGTAGAATCGGCCGGTACGATTTGCCCTTAACGTGCAATATTTTCTAAACTGTGTTCGTTTTGCAATTGCGGATCGCCATGAATTTCAAGTAACCCATAAACGACAAGCTTGCTTTTTCCTTGGTACAAAATAGTGAACACGGGTCCGGATAATTGGGGTTTTTTTATTGTAGGCCCTACGTATTTCTGGTATAGTTTTTAGCAACGCATTGGCCTTCAAAACTCGGTTGCGTTTTTGGACATCATTAAGTAAATGCGAAATCCACCGTGCATACACCTTCGTAACTTTTCGAATGTTCTTCAAAATGAAATAAACCTGGAATAAACACAAGCCAGTGAGAACAACTTACTGCCAACCCGTCAGGCGAGCATCTTTTATCATAATATTATTAATGTTCTCAAACCTCTCTGTTCAGAGGTACAGATACGACGCATTTCTATTCAGAGGTCCAGATAAGATGCATTAATTAAAACATTTTCAAGAATGACTTCGTTATTTCTCCACCAAAGAGACGATTCGAAAGAGTGGTAATACCATAGGTTTTGATGGAAAAATAACGATTTTGGTATTTGAGTACGCACCTTTATCTGTTGCTATGCTCTCTATTGCTGTCACTGTTTTTGGCCTTCTACTTTTCTTGCTGTTTTCCAAACCCTCTTGTCCAGCTTTAAGACGTTTAACCCAGCGAGTAAACAGTGCTATATGATACTTCATTCTTCCCATAAATATCACAAATTTCGTTTTAAATTGGTTTTGCACCTGGGTCAAGTTATCTCCTACCTTCCATATAATATTGGTTCAGATTCATTTACAAATGACTACGTGCAATTTAAATGTTGGCTATGAGTCAGAGGTCCAGATTAATAGAATCAAGCATGGGTTTTGTTAAAGATGGGGGTTTCTATACCCGAGGTTGGTCTGTTCCAGTCGGAAACGAGCTTTAGCGAGTTTCTGATAGGAAAGGACCAACCGAGGGTATAGAACCCCCCGGCTTTAACAAATCCCATGCTTGATTATTTTTCTCGCTGAAATACGCCCTAAAACCAAGAAAATTAACGAATTTTGTAAAGTACTACTTTACATTGCGTAATACGACTTCCATATCTAATAGCAACAGACCGCAGCATAACTTTAGGCGTGACACCAAATTCTTGCATAAAACGTGCTGTTGTAGTCCCGCTAGACCATGTATTAACAAGGCTATTCTCGTGCTCACGCGCTGTTGTTGACCGGTTTTAATTATACCTATTACGGGCCTAAGGTAAACAATGGACGCGAATGTTACAGCGTTTTGGCCTAAGCCAGGTGAACGCCGGGGTGTGAGTATTTCCAGGAGCACCGACAATGAACTGTTTTTTAGCTCGCCTGTTCGTAGAACAGTAGAGCTTATGCTATACCCCCGGCGTGAGCGTGAGCGTGAGCGTGGGCGTGAGCGTGGCCAAGGTTAAAGGTTTTTGGACGGGTTATTTTAAAGCTTAATATTTGTACTAGGATGCTGAAATTTTGTATGGAAGTTCATTTGAGGTCAAATATTGCTGCTATGAAGTTAAACATTAAAAATATTTTTCGATTTTATCAATTTTTGACATGTTTTGGACTTTTGTGGGGGCCAAAAATCACCGGTTAAAGTTTTTTGGACGGGTTGGTATAAAGCTTGATATTTGTGCTATGATGCTGAAATTTGGTGAGAAGGTTCATATTGTTGAGACCCTTCCGACCATGCCAACATTTTTGCCCTTCGGACCTTGACCTTGACCTTTGACCTACTTTTGCAAAAATCTTTAAATACCTATATTATTGGAGCCATTTGGCCTAGGGCTTCCATACTTGGTATGACCATGCCAATATTTTTGCCCTTCTGACCTTGACCTTGACCTTTGACCTACATCTTCAAAAATCTTTAAATGCCTATAGTATTTAAACCAATAGACCTAGGGCTTCCATACTTGGTATGCAACTTTCTTGTGTTAAGAATTTTCCAACAATATTATTGTTTGCCCTTCTGACCTTGACCGTGACCTTCGACCTACTTTTGAAAAAATCTTTAAATACCTATATTATTGGAACCAGTAGGCTTAGGACTTCAATACTTGGTATGATCATGCCCACTTTTTGCCCTCCTGACCTTAACCTTGACCTTTGACCTACTTTTGCAAAAATCTTTAAATGCCTATAGTATTTGAACCAATAGACATAGGGCTTCCATATTTGGTACGATCATGTCAATTTTTTTGCCCTCCTGACCTTGACATTTGACCCACTTTTGCAAAAATCTTTAAATGCCTATAACATTCAACAATATTATAGTTGGGCATCCAACTGAGGGAATTGTGTCGAGCGATGGCATTCAATAGTAGAATTTGGCATGCATTGGATATGTTATGTTTGATGTCTGAGTATTCAGAAACTGCCCCATTCCACCTGAAATTTTGCCCTCATTTCTCTAAAGTAGGTCAAAGGTCAACTAAGTACACATTTTGTATATATCATTTGAAAAATCCTTATATCTTTATCAATTTTAGGTATAAAATAACAAACGTTGTACCATAATGAAGGTTAAACATGTGCCTTTAATTTGTACTTACTTTGTGTAAAATACCTTATTTGCATATTCATGAATATTAATGAGAACGTCCGAAATCAGTAAAATTTCGTTAAAAATCGACATGTAACAATGATAAATGATCTCATGTGTTCGTCATTGTTGCGTTTAACAAAATCCAATGACATCGAAATAATGGTAAGGCAGTATGGGTTTGGGAAATAATTCTGTATGCAGTTAAATCAGCTGAGTATTATGCACACGTACTTCTTAAAGTGGGTGGGGTAAATGGACCCCTAAACACAAAAATATCAATTGTGTTTAACGTAACACATAAGAAGTGCATATCTTATTCTTTACCCTAGACATGTTTTTGGCTAAAGATATGCACCAATTAAGTAGGTAAAAGGTTATATAAGTGCATAGTATATACTTTCACATTATACATTAACAATTTTACATCGAAATTTACCATTCTTTTTTCCCGTTTTTTTTTTTTTTTTTTTTTTTTAAATTATAAATGTATATTTAGAATTGACAATATCTGACATATATAAAACGATACATGATAGATATAAACATTCAAATACATACTCTCAAGCAATTACACAGTGTAGCTATACAGTGTATACATACATACTTATTCTTATTACGTGTAGTTCCACCTTTTAAGTTTACGTATTTTGTCGAATTGCAGTCAGGAATAAAATATCTTACAATTGGCCAAAATTGGATGGTTTATATATTTCCAAATAGCTGTCATAAATAAATTTTAATTAGAAGGTTTAACCGGTTTATTTTGCATAGGAATATAGACATTTTCACTTTCAGTTTAAACACATAGTTTAAGATTGCTTGATATGATCCCATCATTATCACATGCTATTAAGTTTTGGATAAATTAATGTACGACTCATGCAAGAAACACCACATACAAAACACACAGTCGCTCGAACAGAACCATGACAAAAAGAACAGGATGATAATACCAACAATTTGTTTGAATGAAATATAACAATGGTTTGACTTAACATCGAAAGTTATCATTCGTTTTGTATTATTCATCAAACAAGGTTTCGGCAGACCTGGTTTGAATCTAATGATACACATGTACATTGATACGCCTTCTTTTAAATTCACTGAGGAAATTTATTTTTTCCTCTAAAACTGTTCTCTGAAAACAATTTCTGCAGTTGCATGCACATGCTTCAGTATATTTGTATATTTGTTAGACATTTGCTGGGTTAGCACAATCAACACCATCACAGGCACACGCTGGTGTGCATTTCAAAGCTGCTTTGAAGCATTTACAACGGATCGATTTGCACTTTGTTTTGCATCCACAACTTGTAAGTTCAATGCAAGCATCAGGAACAGTTGGTAACCGCCTCCAAACAACTTCTAAGCCATCAGTACCATCTTGCCATGCATTAGTATCAGAAGGATTGATTTCTGTATCCATAATTGACACATCAGCTCGAATCCATATACTTGCTTGAACGTTCGCTCTAGCAATGTGCAGTTGTAGAGCATCCTTTGTTGGTGGGAGCATTTCAAGCGTTTTCTTAGCCTTAACAAACAATGATAATCTTGCGCCATCAACAAATTCTTCACCGACTCCATACAACAAACATACAAACTTTTCTGTCTTACCTGACCACACATCTCTTCCAATATCCGAAAGCAAGTCGGGGCATGTTACATACTTTTTCCAACAAGTCTTTTTACCAATTCCAGTAAAAGCAGAGGTTGTGTCGCAGCCAGTTAATGCATGAAACCCCAAAATGTTCTGACGGACATCTTGAGGTAATCTGGAGGTAATAGTATGTGCAGGATACACTTTTGTTTTCTTGGAGGTCCCAGCCATCATCCAGATCTCAATGCCTAAATGTCCAAGATGATATATTAATAAAAGCAGCACATCGGTATCTTGGCATTTGACAACTATCCTGCCATGACCTTGTCTGGCAGCATCCAATGCATGCAATATAATCCGGGTATCTGCCTCTTCATGATTTGATGATAGCTGGGGTACTTCGCGTCTGTTCGAAGTTGTTCTCAGTACATCCTGAAAACCACCTCCAGTAACAAGTTTTTGTTCTCTGGGCAATTCTTTTGCCCTTTCTCGCAATATCCCAGACAGATATCTAGCAAGGTCAGCTTTATTCTCACCCATGGTTAAAAAATTATCCCATGCTTGTGGAAGGGGAACCTCTGGACCTGTTATCATTCTACGAATGGGACGTCGTTTTACAGCACGTTGTCTTCTTGCGCTTGTCTTGATTGACGATGTTCCAATATACCTGTCGAAGGCTATATCAACTCTGTGTGTATTAGTATCAAAATAGTTCAGTGCATTATGTACAAAAACATCGCCATAATCGCCAAATGTAACGCAACCATCTGCTTTACCCAACGCTTGAATCATTGCATGGCCGTCAATCACTACAGCCGTTGACAAAGAAACCACTGGTAATTTTTCCTGGACAGGAACTGAAGTTTCTGTTGTAAGTACTTCAAGTAAATCAGATCTGGCCGTTCCATTCATTATTCCTCCAACTTTTGCAAGTGACAATGGAACTGGAGACAACTCATGCTTTAATACAGATGCTATTTCGACACATCTGCCAGCATTAGCAGCGTTAAATAGACGTTGTAACAACGTTCTGTCAGCCTTTATTACCTGTGTTGTTTGTTTTGTTTTAACTGGAACTTGGTACATCGTTGCGAATGTTTTTAATTTCAGCTTTTTCATTGGGTCAAAGAAATCGATTTTCTTGGAAATAGGTCTCTCTTCAACAGTTTTCACAACACAGGT
The DNA here is from genome assembly GCA_963576725.1 of Azorinus chamasolen. Classification (NCBI taxonomy): domain Eukaryota; kingdom Metazoa; phylum Mollusca; class Bivalvia; order Cardiida; family Solecurtidae; genus Azorinus; species Azorinus chamasolen. The sequence goes on from OY755251.1 coordinate 54,402,412, forward strand.
TTTGCCTCGAATTCTTGCACCAACAAGGTCTTGACTTACTGCAGATGTTGCTACATCTTTTGTAGCAATAGAGACTACCTTCGAACACTCTGTTACTGGTAGCTGAAAACTATTTTCTAAAGTACCATTATTATAATCTTCTTCTGTGATTGTGTCAAAGCCTTTACAACAGAAAACGTCTAGTACATCAAGTTGTTTCAGTAGTGCTTGGACATGGCTTTCGTCAAGTTCTACACGTGAATGTTGGAAGTCAGTCCTTGTAAATGTGAAATCATCATCATCATCTCCAATGTCTGCATAGAGAGCTCTCATCTTCTGTGATATATTTGAACGAAAGGCCCATGTTATACAAAATTTGTCTCTAGCTTGGTCGTTTCTTGTAATTCCTATGATTCCGTTGTTCATTTTGCAGATTTTATTCATCCATTCTGTGGCTTGATCTGTGGGGATTTGACTGAAGTGATTATTGCTTCTCTTTACAACGAAATTTCCTTCCATGAACTCCTTTTAAACGTCTGGGGCTCTGTTCTCAAGATCTTTCATTTCGGCAATGTACACTGGTCCCCAGCGTGCATAATTTAAGTGATCATATGCTGTCATCCAGGGCAACATGGCAGCAAATGCTTGAAGATGCACGGAACGGATAAACCGAAGCAGTATCTCTACTATATCCATATATGTCTTCCAAAAGACAGTGTTTATTTTCATCAAACTGCTTGTCAAACTCGCCCATCTGGCCGATCAAATCAACATTCCGAATATCCTTAGAAAGCTTCTTAGCTTTGTCTAGTACGCCCTGGTCATATCCAGTAATCTTAGAAGTGCTGTAGACACTAGCCAGCTGACTAGATGAATCTTCTATCTGTTCAAGGTTTCTATTATTACCATCAGTATTTTGATTCAACCAGGATCTGAACATCCTCCACCTTAGTCGCCATAGAGCCTCATACGTCAAAGTATGCGCCCTTACTGCTCTGTAGTATGCTTTACCTTCCAGCATCTTTGCAGTAACGTTGGGAGAATAAACACCAGCATCAACCCACAGATCATCAAGACCAGCTGATTCCATGTGTTGACCTATGACTTTCAAGAAATTGAAACAATCATGAAGGCCCCCAAGTCGGAATATTACGTTTTTGTATATTTCTTGATTGGCCCAAGTAAGCTCTTTCCCTTTTGCATATAGCGGTTGATCACCAGTGCTCACAGTATAGGTTTGGCCTAGATGGTTTGAAATGGCTACAAATCTATCAATTACTGTGGTTATTGTATCATATTCATCTGCAGGTGCTTGTAGGATTTGGAGCATTCCAATCGTTGTCATAGGTGGACTGATATGACTCATTGACTCATTAAATGCTCTCCATGCTGGAACCTTCTGTTCTTCCGAGTATGTTTGTCTTGTTAACAGCCACCCCATGTCCTTTACACTGGCATCTACACATTCCGCATTTATGTCTGAGAACCACTGCTCAGTATCAATGGTATCAGCAGCTTGCACTGGCTGAGATCTTTTGCCATGTGGCAGATGCGCTCTGTGCAACTCGTGGAGATTCTTCATTGCTTCATTGTTACAACTGTTTTGTAAGCTTAGTTTACTATCATCATCTTGCAGTTGCAAAATATCCGAATTTTCTGTTAATTGTCGCTGCCACACAACCATTTGTGTACTATAGAATGTATTTCGACCATCCAGTGTAGACTCTAGGACGTCTATATTGTCACAAGAGCAGTGGACGAAATTCCCCTGCTCAATATTACTTGGGATATTGGCTATTGCGTTATCAATCCTTCTGATTGTGTTAATTCCTATAGTGTGGTTAGCAGCATTAAACAGTTTAACTAACGCCGTTGAACGAGTTGCCTGGTGCAATGCTAGACCTAAACCTAAATGTTTGGGCGTTAGCTTGGTACCATTGGAAACACCAAAAATGATGTCCTGAGCAATATTGCACACTCTACGATTCGCAGTTGCATTAATTACATCGTCGTCGCCATCTAACAAAGCCATTCCACCAAAGAAAAGGCGTAGAAATATGTACAGACTCTCAGGAACGATCTTTTCGATGTGATCATCATCAAAACCTGAACTAATTGAGTCATGTCCTGGCATATCATTTAAGTCATTTCTTATCTTCAGGGCAACATGTACTATTTCTTGTATAATACTATTTTCACATGGTCCTAACAGACCTGAATCGTCGTCACTTGATGTATCTGTCTCAGAACCAGATTCAATTAAAAACGTTTCAACGTTTTGTTTTCTAGATTCTTTAGTAAGTGACCTAGATATGACATTCTGCGTTTCACTTGCAGGGTACAATAACAAAGAACATTGTTTATCTAAAGGTCTCACAAAATTCCCCTTTATCACCAATACTTCGTTTCACGTCCGTATGGAATGACTGTTTCCGCGTCTGATATTTACTTGGCATGCATTTATCTAAGTCTTGGTTTCATAGACAGTAACTCTTCCACACAGAACCCATGTCATAAACATGACCACGAGATAAACCTTCTTCCAGAACATGTTTGAGCTCTTGCATAGCTTTATCTTCAGTTGCATCTAATGTGCCCAATAGTTTAACAGACTTTCTTCTGAAATTTGATAAACATTTTAAGTGGTATTTCCCCTCGGCTGCTATCAAATAATTTACACCTGCTAGGCGAACTCTCATAACACTGTCATTTTTCGAAAGTTTTAGGACATCACCAGATAACTTGAGTGTACTAACATTAGTCAACTTCTTTTTTACATCACCGTCTGACAAAATATACAGTGATTAAAATCAACAGTTTGTACTTTGGCTCTGTGTAGAAGTTGAGGGAATACATGTTTCAGTGGTGGTTTTATCCGCTGGCTGACTTTCAGGATGTGCCAACCTCTTTCTCAACCGACCTAGTCGTTGTTTTGAGGTAAATGTACTGTAGCAGTTACTATGCCATTTGATTCTGTTTTGTTCTGTTCATGTTTCTGAGTCAGTACTTGTGATTCTGTCAATTATTTCTATGCTCTCGGTGTCATGCAAGTATTTTCTAATTTCAGACACTTCCCTTATGCGCTTTCTCCCATCGTCTGATCCTATACGCAATCCGTCACCTTTCTCTTGGCAAAGTATGCAAAGGTCAAATATAACTCCTGATACAGAGCGCTTGATGGACACAACAGGCCTGACATTCATTCTGTTGTATTTTATAAAATAAAACAGTACAAATGATTTCTAATATCAAATTAAATATTATGACAGGCTGACGGACACTGACAGACCCACGACTGACCTGCTAATATCAGAATAAACAGTAGCTTTAATTACTGTATGACAATAACATGCACGTGTGATAAAAAAATTACAACATTTATACAATCATTTTCTAGTTAGACCAACTGATATTATATTGTTTTAACAATGCCAACGCCATTCATTCAAGTCTCCATATATTGCTAACAATATCAAAAATACAACAGAAGTTATGCAGAAGATGCCTATCGAAAGTTTACATCAACCTCAGATGCAGAGAACTGTGTATACTCAACACCGACATTTAATAAATGTGACCTGAATGTATTGACAGAATGTCACATAACGCCTATCTGAAAGGTAGTGCAATGGTTGTGTTTGATCTCTGGCACTGCAACACTGAATTGGGTTGTTTGTAGTTTAAGGCACAGCGACAATGAATGGGTCACGTAGCGAAATTGAATATACGGGAAAGGGGCACTTATTATTTCTTATAATAGTAGTGTAATTATGTTGTCATAGATCTAAACATTTCTAAACAACACATCCATGTGAAGAAACTATAAGTTGCACAGATTTACATCAAAGTTCTAATTATACTGTATGATAACATACAACAAACATACTTAATAAACATACTTAAAACGCCATTTTCCGAACTTGTAATCATCATAGGTCACTTGAATCTTCCTGAAATATGCTAGAAATAGTTCTACACTTCGTGTGGGGACATATCTAAGGAATTAAATACACAAAATGAATTGAAATTGTCAAAATAACAGTAATTTCACACTACATAGAGATTCCCTTACATTTTTGCACTGACATGACCTTTGACCTAGTTTCTGACCTTCAAAGAGTGTTTTGCGGGTGGCATGGACCAGATCCATTAACAATAAGTATATGCCAACACAATTATGGTATTTAAACACTTCTACTAAAAAATGCCATGGACCTCGAAAAATAAGCGACTTTTGTACTCTTGGATGCCCAACTATTATTGTTTGCCCATCTGATCTTGACCTTCGACCTATTTTTGAAAAAATCTTTAAATGCTATATTATTGGAATCAATAGGCCTAGGACTTCCATATTTGGTACGATCATGCCAACTTTTTTGCCCTCCTAACCTTGACCTTTGACCTACTTTTGCAAAAATCTTTAAATGCCTAAAACATTTGAACCAATCAGCCAAAGGCTTCCATACTTTGTATGCAACTTTCTTGTGTTAAGACCTTTCCAACAATATTGTTTTTTGCCCTGTTACTTTGACCTTTGACCTACTTTTGCAAACTTCTTTAAATGCCTATAAAATTTGAACTGGTTGGCCAAGGGCTTCCATACTTGGTATGCAACTTTTTTGTCTTAAGACTTTCCAACCATACCATTGTTTTTACCATGTGACCTTGACCTTTGACTTACGTTTGCAAAAGTCTTTAAATGCCTATAGCATTGCAACAAAATAGGCCTAGGGCGTCCATACCTGGTATGACCATGCCAACATTTTTGCCTTTCTGACCTTGACCGTTGACCTACTTTTGCAAAAGTTTTTAAATGCATATACTTCCATACTTGATTTGTATCTTTTCTGTCTGAAGACTTTTTCAAACACACCAATGTTTTTTACCATATGACCTTGACATTTCACCTATTTTTGCAAAAATCTGTAAGTGCCTATAACTTGGAACCAATATACGGTACCTAGGACTTCCATACTTGGTATGACCATGCCAACATATTTGCCCTTCTGACATTGACCTTAACATTTGACCTACTTTTGCAAAAGTCTTTAAATGCATATAACATTGGAACCAATAGACCTAGGGCTTCCATACTTTGGATGTATATTTCCTGTCTTAAGACTTTCCAACCATACCAATGTTTTTTACCATGTGACCTTGACTTTGACCTTTGACCTTCTTTTGCAAAAATCTTTAAATGCCTATGCTATTGGATGCGATGGGCATAGGACTTCTATACTTGATATGACCATGCCAACAATTTTACCCTTCTAACCTTCACCTTTGACCTACTTTTGCAAAAATCTTTAACTGCCTATTACATTGGAACCTGAATAGACATAGGGCTTCCATATTTGGTATGTATCTTTTTTGTTTAATAATCTTTTTAAATTTATGAAAATTGGCATTTGGTTGCCTTTGGTTGTGATATTGATGCAGTTAAGTTTAAATTGAATTTTTTTTTGTGTGTTCAATATGACACGTTTTAGACTTAACTTTTAAACAGGCGAGCATCAGGTGGCTTTGACACCATTTCTGGTAGTGATATACATATTGAATGAAATTCCGTGTAAACGGTATTTGATACAATCATGAATTGACGTCGAAAAGTGTCAAAGAAGTGTATAGTTTTGCTGCCGTTGTTTTGCTTGTATTTTGAAGAATTAAATTGATGCAGGAGAGCAGAAAATTGGTTTTATGCAAGAATAGCGTTAATACACGTTTGTTTTCGGAAATTACATCTGCAGTGTCCCTCGGGAATGTTGTTGCCCTCGCCCTTCGGGCTCGGGCCAACAACAGTCCCTCGGGACACTGCAGATGTTATTGCCCGAAAAAGCGTGTATTAACCCTCTAATGACGTCATTTGTTATGACAACCACAAACGTTACGTTTTGGCGTAAATATAAAAGACTGAGTGACTACAAAACAACGTCTTCGGTTAATTAAATAGGCTTTTAAAGTGTTTATATGATAAATAGAATTTCATATTCGTGCTAATTACTTATATTAATTTCAATTCATAAGGTTGTTACCTATAGAAATGTTGGTATAATTCTGAAAGAAGTCCTTCCCTTGTATTGATTTTACCCAATCGCGCGTATGAATACACAAGTCACGGGGTGTTCCAGATAAGGATTTCTAGTACGGCTATTTTTAGTAACTCAGCTTATCTAGCACGACTGAGAAGCGAGAAAAGATGCGTAAATTTCAACATTTTCAAAAATAGCTCCTTTATTTCTCCACCAAACCCTATAATGTGACCACTCTTTAGAATCGTCTCTTCGAGACGATTCTAAGGAGTGGTCACAGTATAGGGTTTGATGGAGAAATTACAATTTTAGAATGTGGGCACGTGCTTTTATCTGTAGCTCTGTATAATAAAGACTAAACGATTCAATGATACTTGAAGAAAGTTTACACTCTGTTGGACAAGGGTTGTATAAGTAAATGATGACACACAAAAAGCACAAGAAAGCGAGATACAACTGGAGATGCATTTCTTTTTGAACACCCCTCGTATGCTGTCTTATAATTATATACATTTGATTATACCAAACAGTTTGGACCCTGGCGAGTGATGTATCTAATCTGGATCCTGGCTGTTTGTGTAGATTGGGATGATTTGTCGTCTCGGCATCCTTCTCTAAAGGCCGCTCGCATCATCCCATCTAGGTGTCTTAGAATACCCCATGATCAATATTCCGAGTAAGATTTATTTAAAATTCTAAGACAAAGATATATATCCACATGGCATTTTTAAAACCACACTGACGCCTGTTTTCTCCAATTTATCATCTGTCGAAATTGTAAATCTTTATCTTTTATGTTCACAGAAATCAGGGTGAGGTTATCAAGGAGCCGTTCATCCCCTCTGAGACGACAATAAAGGCTTCTGATTAAAACACATTGATTCCGTTTTAAGAATCCGTTTTAATTTTGTATTTATAAGGGAAGTAAGGTCACTAGGGAAATGAAGTAGTTTGCATCACGCAATTTGAATGAAGGCATTGACAAGAAAATCTACATATTTCGTTGAATTGTAAATTGCAATGATGGTGTAGCCCTTTACGTGTTCAATATTTATGTAAACAGTGTTGGCATCATGAATATTTATTAGCTGCTAGCAGAATTTTTACAAACTTTTCAAGGTTTTTTTGCTTTGAAAACAACAACAACCCCTGTAAAATCATATCTAGGTCACATCGAAAGCAAACAGAGCAGACCCTGATCAGACGGATACTATAGGAGCTGTCTGATCTGGGTCAACTCTGTTTGCGAATACGTGAAAAGGCGTTTATATGAAGAAAAGGGCTAGCTCTTTCCCTGATTGAAGCGTATTTTGAGGCATTCTGCAAACAGAGTAGACCAAGATCAGCCGGCTTCTGTAGGAGTCGTCTGATCAGGAAAAGTTGGTTTTCTTATAGAATAATATACATCAAGTTCAACAACGTCTTCCACAGACGAAACGTTTCTGTGTCCACATGTCACTATAGATATTCAGCTAATCAATATTCATGCTTTTGTAATTTCTTACATGAATATTCATCAGTTAAAAGATTAATTCTTTCCTCCATATGCTATTTTTAGACCCAACCTCTTTGAATGAATCTACCGAAAAGGAGCATTTACTAGAGAAATGGATTTTTTTTTTATAATTGTGTAGTATAGAGACCATTGTGATAAATAGAGCATTTTCTCCTATGGAAAAAATGCTCTATTTATCACAATGGTTTAAGAAGTGACTTTTACAGAGGCGTAGAAAGGCGTATTTATGGAGGAAAGAGTTTAGAATAGGATGCATGTGCATTCTATTATGTGGGTGTAAAACTTAGGTTCTAGATAGTGTTAACGTTGAAACAATACCAATGTACTGATATAATCTCAGCTGCACTATGACATTCAGTTCATAGATAAACCCTTTCACCGCCGATGTGGCATAAATGCACCACGACAAATAGTGCAGTCCCAGATCAGACGCCGCCTTTTCAAGGCGTCGTCTGATCAGGGACTTCACTTTTTTTTCTCAATCTCTATTTCTATATCTGTGATTTTTTCATTTATTTATCTCATTTCCTTATTGTACCGAATGATTTAACACAACTTGGACTGCAGACGACAATTAGAAATTTGGCACCGAAAGGGTTAATTGAAAGAATTCTCGTCAGTTTAACTCTGCAACCCATGAATATGCATGTAAGAAATAATGACATCATGAATATTTATTAGATTTATTGTTATAATAGCACATGGACACAGGAAGAGAAACATAAACTCATATCTATGTTATATCATAAGAAAAAAGAGCAGATCCTGATCAGTCGGCTCCTAAACAGGGACCGTATTATCTGTATCTACTCTGTTTGCAAAGACATAGAAAGGCGTATTTATGGAGGAAATGGTTCATATGCCAGATTCTTCGGTTTTCAAGACTGCATTTTTTTCTTAAAACAATGATCAGGCTGTCTAACTATTTCGATCCTGTTGAGAAGCCAATCTATTTGGCGTCCCGTCCAATCTGTTCAAAGGTGATCACGGATCCGCCCATAACAGGTTAATTAGTTTTTTCCACTACATTCGTCCTACACTTAGGGTCAACAAAGCACAAAGATAAATTATTGTTATCCCTAGTGGGAATCGAACCCGGGTGAAAAGTCAATGACCTTACCTCTGAGCTAAAGAATCGATCCACTAACGCAGTTATCGGGTATTGCCTGTATTCTCCAAGCTATGCATATTAAAGGCAACAGTGCTGACCCATAACACCCCGGCCCTACTTTCTCTAAGCAATCAGCATGTATATGATGAGGTGAAGTATCCTGACTGGCATACTAAAGTCAGCAGTGCTGACCCGTACTCCCACCTTCTTCAAAGAGGTCAGCATGTATGATGATGTGAAGTCAACTGGCTAGCATATTAAAGGTAGGGGTGCTGACCTGTACTAATGCCTTTCTCTCAGATGTCAGCATGTATGATGACGTGAAGTATTTTGGCTAGCAAAGTCCATTTTCGGACATACTGAACCAACAGTCTACTTTCTGTCATATTCAACCAACAATTCGCTGTCGGGCATATTTAGGTCGTTACGGTCAATCCCGAACGACCCCAATATTGCAACACTTGGTCACAACAAAGCACAGCGATAAATTATTTTGTCCCTTGTGGGTATCGAGCTCGGTTCTCTCAGGTGAAAAGCCAATGACCTAACAACTGAACTAAAGAATCGATTCGTTTACGCAGTAAACTGTTGCCAGCACTCGCGTAAGTATTATTATATATTGAGAACGTTTTAGACAGATGGTTGATTGATGCAGGTTGAAAGTCGTGCAGAAAGTTCCTCAATGAGCTTTCTGCAATTACTTTCACCGTGCATTAATCAGCTATCTGTCTGAACATTAACCCTTTCTCTCATATAAACGTGTTTTCATGCATTTGCAAACAAAGTAGACCCAGATCAGACGGCTCCTACAGGAGCCGTCTGATCAGGGTCTGCTATGTTTGCTATTGGAATTTAATATATTTTTTATATTTCTATACTTTCTAAAAATGGCTACGATGTTCCACCTTCCATATTTCTTTATAACTATTTTGTCCATGAATATTCAGTAGGTAATGAAATTTGAAATAAACATAGAACAGGGAAAGGGTTATCAGTTTAATGAGGTGTTACTGTATTGTCCTTATATGAGTACAGTAAAACCTCTCTATAACGGCCACTTAATTGCGTTAATTAGTTGGTGTTTAGGGCAGGTGACTGCTTTAAGCAAGGTGAAAGTAAAACAGAACGCTCCTATAGGAGCGTTCTGTTTTACTTTCACCTTGCTTTAAGCAATCACCTGCCTTTAACACAAAATACTTGATGTAATTTAGTGTCCGTTATAGAGAGGTTTTACTGTATATGCATATCGAATGTAGGATTGCTGACCTATAAGTTATATCGTGCAATAAACTAAGCGAGATCCAATTCTGGGTCTGTAACCCGTTATTTCATGAATATTCATGTAAGAAATAATGACATCATGCATGATTGTTGATTAATCCCTTCATGGCTATGAAAACGGGTCTGTAATATCATATGCAAACAGTTTGGATCCAGATGCTCTATTTATCACGATGGTTTCAAAAATGAGTTTTACAGAGGTGCAAAAAGGCGTCAGTATGCAAAGAATGGGTTAACACTCCACTCCATCCATAATGGTCGTTAATCAACTAATTATTTCGTATCATTATTAAAAGCAAATGGATGTATAGCTATACCAAATAATCTAGAATCAGATCTGAAAGAAGCTATAAGCAAACAGAGCACACCCTAACCAGCCAGCTCCTACAGAGGCCCATGGGTCTACTCTGTTTGCGTAGGTGTCCAAACACGAACCTATTGAGTACAGGGTCAATACTTAACTCAAGTAAACCGTACATAATTATACACAGACTTATCTCCAAATGTGCTTTTTGATCGAATGTACTTTTCATTTATATGGTAGATTTTATAAGATCTGTTTTGCTTGGAAAATATTAAGCAAACAGCTGTTGCGTGATCATTCTGATTCAGGTCTACACTATTTGCACATGCCCAAATTAGTACATTCCCTCCTAGACTAGTTTTAGACTCAGCCTCTTTGAATAAATCTACCGAAAAGGAGCATTTACTAGCGAAAGGGAAACTGTTAGAATTGTGTAGTTTTGAAACCACTGTGATAAAAAGAGCATTTGCTCCATAGGAGCAAATGCTCTATTTATCACAATGGTTCCAAAAAATGACTATCACTGGGGGCGTCAAAATGCATCAGTAGGAGGGAATGAATTAAAGACTCTGAACGGCTTTCCGTAACCATTGCAGACATTTTTTTTTTTTATTTTGTGTCTATCGCCAACTAGTGTCTTTAACCCTTTCCCTGTTGAATATTCTACCCGACTACATTTGCAACTGCGTTAAAACGCGTCTATATGAAGGAAGGCGTTAAAGTGACACTCCCTACAATAAACGCACATCTTCAATAACATCGTTAAACATGAATTTTTTTATGTTCAATCATTCTTATAAAGATTATGAATTTAAACATCGTATATCGCAAAATGCCAATGTGATACAAAAAAATTTTTTTTAGTCGATACTTATTTTTTTTTTGTACAACAAAATATTATAGACATTTGACAAAGAGTTACGAAATTAAAGCGACACTAAATCAGCGGTGAAATTTCGATATCAAACACATTACAGTGTTGTCTTCTTCAGCGTTTTATGGGGTTTCTTGTGATATACTTCTTTTCAGAATATAAACAAATGATTTATGTAACTTTTAGGCATTGCTTTAAGAGGTTATCACTTTAATACAAATCTTTGATATATTTATTTCATCCAAAATACATTTTGTTTTATTACTATGGATATTAATCTAGCTGAAATGGAAACCTCGATTCTATATTAAGCCATTATATTTCAACCTAGCTGTTGCCGTTTACAATTTACAAAAAATAATATCGTCTACTGCATTTCTTGAAGTCACTTTGTCATTCAATATTTCTCCAAGATACAGTCAGAATGACAAATAGTTTGGATTCTCATGAGACGGTGAATTTCTCGGTTTCTCATCTGAGAAATGGCCATTTATTTATTGAATATAAGAGACGGTTGCTTAATGCAGGGTAAAAGTAACACAGAAAACCCCTATGGATAAGCTTTCTGTGTCACCTTTGTCCCGCATTAAGCTATCCCCTGTTACAGAATTCCAGATTTAAGCTTCCATTTAACCCTTTCCCTGTTCTACGTTTATTATAAATGCCAATACCTACTGAATATTCATGGAAAAGGTTGTTACGACGAAATATGGAAGGTTAGAATATTGTAGCCATTTTAGGAAGTAAAGAAACAGATATTTCAAATTCCATTAGCAAACACAGCAGACTCTGACCAGACGGTGCACTGTTGCAGTGACAGAAGACATCAAAGAATAATGGTTTAGCAGTTTCCCCGTTGAATATTAATTCCTTTAACCGTTTCCATGTTCTATGTTTATTACAAATTTCAATACCTACTCAATATTCATATTCATAGTTATAATGAAATATGGAAGGTGGAACATTGTAGCCATTTTAGAAAGTATAGAAATAGATCTATCAAATGCCATTAGCAAACAGAGCACATCCTGATCAGACAGCTCATATTTATAAGAGCCGTATGATCTGGGTTCTACTCTGTTTGCAAGTGCGTATGGTTCTATTCTGCGTCAAAACACTTTTATATGAGTGAAAGGCTTTACTCAAAGTAATTCACTTGGATTACTTCTATTGTCTATTCATTTCCCGTTCTAAAATTGCTTAATTGACTGAACAGTTTTTTCTATCCATTTACTGTAGACACCTTTGCAAATGTTATAAGTCTTTAAGCCCATCTAGGGAAGAATAATAATGTATCGCCAGACCTACTAAAAGGCGGGTTGCCATAGCGAAAACAATATTTCTGCAAATAGTAACGCACTTCCTTTCGGATAGAACTCCCCTGTGGTACATTAATAGTATATGTCTCAGAATAGGGGTTCGTTTATTATCACCACACCTATCTATGTGGACCTACCAGACACTCATGCAAACTACAGTTGAACTTCGATATCTCGAACTCGGATAACTCGAACTTCTGGATAACTCGAACAAAAAGTTCAGTCCTTCCAAAACTTGCAACACAGAATTACTCCAATGATATCTAGAAACACATGTGACTTAATACAGGTCTAAAGTAATGCTGAAAGCTCCTACAGGAGCTTTCAGCATTACTTTAGACCTGTATTAAGCTGTGGCCTTGAGAAATTGTTCAGATTAGAAATCGGATGACTCGAGCTTCTGTTATCTCGAACTAATTTGCATGGTCCCTTGAAGTTCGAGTTATCGAAGTTCAACTGTATCTTTAACTCTGCACGCTAAGTTTGCCTTTTCGTCTGCAACAATTATCATCTGCTTCAATTCTTAAAGTATTTTTTTCTCTCATTTCTTTGCAAACATGATCAACGTGTCAAATAGTTTGGATCCTGATGAGACGCCGAGTTACTCGGCGTCTCATCTGGATCCAAACTGTTTGCATAGGTATTCACTCATTATACTGCGTCCCATCTGGATCCAAATCACTGATTCGCCGATGACTTTAAAAGAGTTAAACCTTTAACCCTTTCCCTGTTCCGTGTGTTTATTTCAAATGGCAATACCTACTGAATATTTATGGACAAAATAGTTATAATGAATGAAATATGGAAGGCGGAATATTGTAGCCATTTTAGAATGTAAAGAAACAGACATTTCAGAATCCATCAGCAAACAGAGCAGACCCTGATCAGGCCGCTCCTTTAGGAGCCGTCTGAACTGGGTCTACTCTGTTTGCAAATACGTGAAAACACGTTTATATTAGGGAAAGGGTTAACTCCATAGATACGCCTTTAAACGTTTTAGCAAACAGAGTAGACCTGTCTGATTAAGGTCTACTCTGTTTGCTTATATAATACTATATGTATCTGATTCTACAGTGTCTGACCTGTTCAAAACTCCCGTGCTCATGTGTCATTATAAAATTGCATATATACTTAATTTTCATGACATATTTATCTCTAACATGAATATCCATGATGTAAAAGGTTAGAAGCCCTCTGTGTGTTGTAGCCAAACGTTACACAGAGTATACATAGAAACAATAATAACCCTTTCCCTGTTCTATGTTATTTCAAATGTCAATACCTACTGAATATTCATGGACAAAAAAGTTATAATGAAATATGGAAGGTGAAGCATTATTGCCATTTTAGGAAGCAAAGAAACCAATCTTTCAAATTCTATTAGCAAACAGAGTAGACCCTGATCAGATGGCTCCACTAGGAGCTGTCTGATCTGAGTCTACTCTGTTTGCAGATGCGTGAAAACACGTTTATATGAGGGAAGGGGATAAACCATCTTGATCCGAGATTATAATATTTCTTGTTTCAGTCAGAGTTCATATTATTAAAACAACAAATAAACAGAGCATACCCTGACCAGACAGTTCATACATGAGCTGATTGTCATGGGTCTGTTCTGTTTGCAACTGTGTGGAAATGCGTCTGTATCAGACAAATGGTTAACCTGTTCGGTGCCAAATTTCTAATTGTCGTCTGCAAACCAATTTTATTGAATCATTCGGTAAAATAATGAAAAGAGATGAATAAATGCAAATTTCAAAGGAATAAAGCGCAGTTATAGAAATAGAGTGTGCGACAAAAAGTGAAGTCCCTGGTCAGACGCCGTCTTGAAAAAGGCGGCGTCTGATCTGGGACTGCACTATTTGTCGTGGCGCATTTTTGCGACATTGGCAGTGAAAGGGTTAAAGTGTGAGATGACGAGGCGCCAGTAGTATGAAAGTCAGTCTCACTGGAACAATTGACGTGTCTTCCTCGTGATGTAACCATTTCATTGCCAGCATTGTCGTCTGCAGGACACATTTTCTTCTGCTTCAAGTTTTAAGAGTTGGCACTTGTTCAGTTTCTTTATATCAGAAAGATTAACAAAATGACAAACAATTTAAATCCCGATGAGACGCCGAGTTACTCGGCGTCTCATCCGGGTCAAAATTGCCTTTGCATTTGATATCACAGATCTTCTTGGTGCTGATGGAGTTAACCATTTCCCTCATTTAAACGTGTTTAAACTTATTAGCAAACAGGGTAGACCCAGATCAGAAAGCTCCTATAGGAGCCATCTGATCAGGGTCTGCTCCGTTTGCTTTTAACATGATATAGATCTGATTCTACCGTTTTTGTCAAATCAAAGAATTTCCTTGAAAAGTTTACATTATAAAAATCAGCTTATAAATATTCATGGTGCCATTAACCCATTCCCTCATATTGACGACTTTTGACGACTCTATAAAAGTCACTTTGTGAAACCATTGTGATAAATAGAGCATTTGCTCCTATAGGAGCAAATGCTCTATTTATCACAATGATTTCAAACTACACAATTCTAAAATTTTCCTTTTCTTTAGTTAATGCTCCTTTTCGGTACATTTATTCAAAGAGGTTGGACCTAGAAATAGCCTATGCGGTAATGGGTTAATGTCTAAAGCCCGTCTGATTTACTTACTTGCTGAAAACTTCTTGCTTCAGTCTGGTTGCAAATTGTTCCAGTTGCTTCAAATCTATTAACTCCTCGTCCGCCTTTTTCCGCCTTCGCAAACAGAGTAGACCCAGATCCCTCTGATCAGGGTCCGGTCTGTTTGATTATATGTTACAGGTTCTCTACTGTTGGCAAAGGTAAACATTTATATATTTTTTTTATTTTCAATACAAGAAATGAAATAGTCAAATGGACGGGATCTGACACGAATATTCATAAAGTAAAGCGTTAAAGACTTATTCCATTTCATTTGAAAAGCGATACCAGGACCCAGACTACTTGTAAGTATGATCACAGATTTCTCCAACCGCTCTCTTATATAATTTATAAAGCCTTCATGGACACTATTATAGAGAATTACAATCGAGTTCTACCATAATTATCGTAAGTTATCCGACAAATATTTAGGCCAATGGTACCAAGATCAAGCAACTCCTGAAGGAACAGTTTGAGCATGGTCTGAACTCTTTGCTATTATGTCAGTTTAATTCAACCCATCCCCCTACTCATGTCCTTTGGCGTCTCTTTAAAAGTCACGTTTTGAAACCATTTTGATAAATCTATTTATCACAATGGTTTCTGAACTACACCATTCTAAAGTTGTCTTTTTCTCTAGTAAATGCTCCTTTTCGGTATATTTATTCAGAGAGGTTGGGTCTATAAATAGTCTAGGAGGAAATTGGTTAAAGTTATCAAAATAGTGTCATACTTATTCATCTTTACGATTATCAGGGGGTGAGAGGAGACTATGTGAACGAATATTTATGAGAATTGGAATAGCTCTTGAATATCATAAATGTTCCATCACAGCCCTAAATATTGGAGTGGAGATTGTGAGTCCGAATAATTCGGTTAATTAGTGTATCTCAGAAATCTCACAGATATCCCATCACAACCCTGAATACATACTGGAGTGAAGTGGACATTGTGTGTCCGAATAGTTCGGTTAATCAGGGTATCTCACAAATCTCACAAATGTTCCATCGCAACACTGAATACGAGATTGAAATGGCGAGTGTGTGTCAGAATATTTTGGGTAAATACAATATTTTAAATTTTGATATGATAAATGAACGTTTGAACTTTACAATCACCACGATGCCGTCTGTTTTTTTCTAAACCATGTAACGACGTAAATCTGTATCTTTTGTGTTTATAGAAATCAGACATATATTGTGAAACTGTCGTTAACCCCACTGAGACTACAGAAAGGTTTCTGATTAAAACATATTGATTCTACTTTCAGAAAAGTTCAATCCTTTTCATGCTATTAGCGAACATATCTGCACTTGCCCAATATGGTAGACCCATATGAGACAGGTCCTAGAGAAGCTGTCTCATATGGGTCTACATATTCTACACTATTTTGCCATTATACTTATGTGGCTACAACTGGTTCAACTTTAGACTGATTCAGCTAATTAATATTCATAGTGGGCGGATTCACATTTGAACATCCAACAGGAAAAGGGTTAACCTGTGCGGGACACGAGTCACTTATATCATTTGCAAACAGTGTATACCCAGATGAGAGGGCTCCTAGAGGAGCCCTCTCATCAGGGTCTGCGCTGTTTGTAATGTTACAATTTCCTTTTAGTAAAATCCCTGAATATTCACCATAAGCTTGGCTTGTTTGACTTTTGGAATAGTTCATTTTAAAATTCAGCGTTGTAAGGGTTAATTTTGTTTGATAACGGAAGCAATGGTCTCCTGGGAAATAAGTAGGATTCATAACGAAACTAGAAAGAAAATATTTTACCGAAAAGCTACAAAACTGTCGGATTGAATTAAAATTGAAATATTTAAATGGATAAGATAAGATGGATACCAAGTAAGCAACGCTTTTATTGAATCTATTTTAAGTCTTTAAACCTTTACTACATATATACGCCTTTTAAACCTTATGATGCCAAATTTCTAATTGTCGTCTGCAATCCAATTGTGTTATTATAGCCATTCGGTAGAATACGGAAATAAGATAAATAAAATGCAAATTTCAAAGGAATAAAGCACAAATATAGAAATAGAATTTGAGGCAAAAAGTGAAGTCCCTTATCTGGGACTGCACTATTTGTCGTGGTGCATTTTTACGATAATGGCGGTGAAAGGGTTAATACCCGGGTCAGACATCGCCTGTAGGTTCCGCCTGATCAGGGCCTGCTCTGTTTGCTAATTATATTACGTATATGTGATTCTACAGTTTCTGACTTGGTCAAACCTTTTCTGTGTTGACATGTCATTGTAAAAGAAATAATTTAATGAATGTTCATAATGTCATTATTTTTATATGAATATTCAATGAGTAAAGGGTTAGCTGGTTCAGCACTATATAGACTGATTTCAAATACAGTAAAAACTTGATACTACGAACACTCGATACTACGAACACTCAAATACGTACCATTATAGATCTTTAACACAGGTGACAGCTTAATGCAGGTGAAAGTCATGCAGAAAGCTCCTCTAGAAGCTTTCTGCATGACTTTCACCCTGCATTAAGCAGCCACCTGCCTACAAAGACACAAAATCTTCATTACTAGACTTTCGTAGTATCGAGTTTTTACTGTACTTTAAATCCAGATAAGGAGCGAGGATTCAGTGTCTCATAAAGATATAAAACACTGAAAACAATAGAATTGTAGACGACAACGACATCATTCGTGATGTCGTTATTACCTACATGAATATTATTGGAACAAAGCTTATTGAGTGAAATCACAAATATTGCGCTCGTTGTCACTTTTCGTTTCGTAGGCAAGGAATAGATGTGCACATTCAGAGAGTATTTATTGGCTACAATACTGTTAAGACCTTTTTACTCTTACACAGTAATTGTAATCTGCAAACATGTCATCTTCTATACTATGTGTCTTGTATTTCTCTACAAATATACAGCCAGATTGTCAAACTACTTGGATTCTGATGAGATGTTGAGTTATTCTGGGTCAGACCTGTGTGTATATGGCGTTCAAAGCTTTAGTACAATAAAACACTTCTAAAGTGACCATCGAGGTATACATGTCCGTCTTAAAGGGAGATGGTAACATAATGCGGAGAGCACGTTATGCAAAAAGCTCCTTTAGGAGTTTTCTGCATTACTTTTGTTCTACATTAAGCAACCACCTGCTTTTAAAGACACCTATGTTTATCCATATAGTGATCGCTTTACTTGTGGTTTTACTGTACAGTAAAACCTCTCTATAGCGGTCACTAAATTGCGTTAGTTAGCTGGTATTTAGTGCAGGTTGCTGCTTAAAGCAAGGTGAAAGTAAAACGGAACGCTCCTATAGGAGCGTTCCGTTTTACTTCCACATTGCTTTAAGCAACCACCTACATTTAAAAAAAATACTTAATGCAATTTAGTGGCCGTTATAGAGAGGTTTTACTGTGTATGTATTGCTAGTAGGGAAAACACTGATTCAATTATATGCCCCAGCGTTGGCGTTCGACGTGTCCAGAATAGTAATTTGCCTTTCTCCATTATCTGTACACTTTATTCCGACTTTGTTCCACTCTCATCGCCTAATCCAATTACAGTTTATTTTCTTTATTCTTAATCCCATTTCAGTTTTAACGATGTTTTGTTCCAACAGGGCATTGACATTTCTCCTCATAATTTAAATGAAAGTATACTTATTCAATCCCCAGATGCCATATGCTGTTTCATGGTAATTTCTTTCTTGTGTATTTCAAACGATATTATATACAATTTACATCAAAATCAGCTACATAAGAAGGCTTCTAAAGCGGTCAGTTAGTACGTACAGTAAAACCTCTCTAATGCGACCACCTCAAAGAGGTATAATTCTGAATGGTAGATGCAGGTGGTAGCTTAATACAGGAAAAAAGTAATTGCGTATAGGAGCTTTCTGCATTACTTTTTGTCCTGCATTAAGCGATCGCCTGCTTATAAAAACACGCATGTTTATTCATTAAGTGGTCGCATTAGAGGAGTTCTACTGTAAATATAAATGTCTTTATAAGTACGTAGTTGCTTGATGCATGATAAAGGCAATGCAGGAAGCTTCTGTAAGCATTGTCTGCATAACTTTCGTCATATATTAAGTTAGCACCTGCTTTAAATACACAGACTTAGACCTTTTTGGTGATCGCTTTTGCGAGAATTTACAGTATATAAAACTACAGTTGAACTTCGATATCTCGAACTTTAAGGGACCATACAAATTATCGAGTTATATTACTGATCTGGACAAATTCTTAAGTCCACAGCTTAATACAGGTCTAAAGTAATGCTGAAAGCTCCTGCAGGAGCTTTCAGCATTACTTTAGACATGCATTAAGCTGTCACACGTGTTTCTAGATATGCATAGTAAAACATTTTAGAGCAATTATGTATTGTAAGTTTTTGGAAGGACTGAACTTTTAGTTCGAGTTATACCGAAGTTCGAGTTATCCGAGCTCGAGATATCGAAGTTCAACTGTATTTTTCTTCTTTATCAAAATACAAATTCTGCACATTTTCAATTTTATCAAAATTATGCGAACTAGAAAATATTGTTGAATGGAGTGAGCAGTTTAATTGAGTACATTCCATACACGCTTCCTAATATTCCTGTATTAAAGGTCACTGCAAGATGTAACATATTCATCTACAAAAATGACATCGTGAATATATATAAGCCGAATGTTTATAACGGCATGTGAACACAGGTTTTGATCTATATAATTCCATAAACAAACAGAGCAGACCCTGGTCAGAGGACTCCAACAGGAGCCTATGATCTAGGTCTTCTCTGTTTGCAAATGTGTGAAAATTGGTCTGTATCATGTATACGCTTTCAGACATAGAACGGTGTTCCAGTGACCGTGTTTCATTGATGGTGTTCCGTAGTATTGGCATTAACTTGCACCACTCTTGTAAATGAACCCACCATGAACCAACACTGTCTCAGGTGTTGACTATACGCAGCGATGTTAGATGTTAGAACACATGTAGGCCGGGATAACACATGAGATTTCTATTTGTGTGGCATCCATGCATAATACATAACAGAGAATCTCCGGGTGTTATACATGAATAATCAGAGGTTGAGATAAGATGCGATAATGAAAACATTTTCAAGAATAACTCCTTTATTTCTCCACCAAACCCTATGTTGTGACCACTCTTTAGAATCGTCTCTTCGAGACGATTCTAAAGAATGGTCACAACATAGTGTTTGGTGGAGAAATGCCGATTTTAGTATTTTTGTACTCACGTTTATCTGTACCTCTGATCCATGCATAATACATTACAGAGAATCTCCTAGTGTTATACATAAATGTTGAGTTCACTGAACTAGGATTAAATAAACGAGTCTTTCATAAAACGATTAAAAAGGAATCCTTGTCGAGTCTTTATCGTTTTCCAATGACTTTAATACGTCCAAGTAAATCTTGAACATGGATGCAATACTTGCACGCATTTTACTACTGTGATTATTAATTACGTCGGGTTGGATGTGGGTTTTTCTGACCCATTTACTCCATTTCTCCACAAAGACACCTCTTATGCCCTTGCAAACAGAGTAGACCCATATCAGATGTCTCCTGCAGGAGCCGTTTGGCCACGGTCTGCTCTGTTTGCTTATGAAATACTATAGATATGATTATTCAGTTTCTGCTACGGTTTAAATACATTCCTCTTTTTGGTGCCATGATAAAAAAAACTCAGTTAATTGATATTCATATATTTATTATTTCTTAATGAATATTCATGAAGTAAATGCTTATATAGACATAATGAATGAAATACAACTTCTTAACTTTCTGGTCCAACGGCTAAAACGTTTCTGTTTTAGTTCATATTATCTAACAATTATTTCATAGACAGGATATGATATTGGAATTTTAAACTTTTATTTCATGAATATTCATGTAAGAAATAATTACTACATGTATATGAATATTAATCAGCTGATTATCATATAGGCCTTATCACCATGGAAACGATTGGCTTTGCAGTAACTGTAGAATCAGGTTCTATATTATTTCATAAGCAAACAGCAGATCCAGATCTGGATCTATCCTGTTTGCAAAGAGTAAATTGCGTTTTTTCGGTTTCGGAATCTGAATCCGAAAACATATTAATCGACGAAAATTGGCTCAGCAGGCTATATGCATATGGTGATCAATTACCCTCCTGTCCTACCTTGATATTGGCAAGTATATATAAGTAGCACTGTAGGTAAGAGGTTTACATTATTTAACCCTTTCCCTCACTCATATTGACGACTTTTGGCGATTATGTAAAAGCCACTTTGTGAAACCATTGTGATAAATAGAGCATTTGCTCCTACAGGAGCAAATGCTCTATTTATCACAATGGCTTCAAACTACAAAATTCTAAAAGTTTCCTTTTCTCTAGTTAATGCTCCTTTACGGTAGATTTATTCAAAGAGGTTGTATCTAAAAATAGCCTATGAGGTAATGGGTTAAGAAACTTATATTTCTCCGCCAAAACTATACCTACTGTTACTCCTTAACCCTTTCCCTGTTCTATAATTATTCCAAATTTCAATATCTACTGAATATTCATGGACAAAATAGCTATAATGAAATGCGGAAGTTGGAATATTGTAGTCATTTTAGAAGGTAAAGAAACAGATCTATCAAATTCCATTAGCAAACAGAGCAGACACTGATCAGATGGCTCCTCTAGGAGCCATCTGATCTGGGTCTACTCTGTTTGCAAATGCGTGAAAACACGTCTATATGAGGGAAAGGGTTAACCCTTTACGCCATAAATTCTCGCTTTTCTACGCCTTTGCAAACAGAGTAGGATGCGTCTGAACAAAGTATGTTCTGTTTGTTGATGATATAATATAGATATGGTTCTACAGTTTCTGTTAAGACCACACATTTCTGTGTCAGTTTGCTATTGTAACAATCAATCTATTTAATATTCATATTTCATTATTTCTCTCATGGATATACATGTAATCAGACTATTCATGGAATAAGAGGTTAAGGCTTAGAATCTTCTCTCCGATGCGATTCTAAGGAATAGCTGCAATACAGTGTACATGTTAAGATACAATAGAACCTCTTAAGTAGAACCGGACGTTAAATTTAGCAATTATATATCGATCTTGGAGACAAGTGGCAGCTTAATGCAGGGTGAAAGTCATACAGAAAGCTCCTCTAGGAGCTTTCTGCATGCCTTTCAACCTTCATTAAGCAGCCAATTGTCTAAAAGTATCTATTTTTTCTCTACTAGAATTCCGGTTTAGAGGGTTTTTTTACCGTACTACGTACCTTTCATTAAGTAGTCACTTGTCTAAAAGTATCTATTTCTTTCTCTACTAGAATTCCGGTTTAGAGGGGTTTAACTGTAGTTCAGTGCGTCTTACCTAAAGTCCTGTACAGTGTTCGTTATAAATGATTGATGCGCACATTATGCTACAGACTTGTTTAATCTTTAACATTGACCTACCACGTGCGAATGAGTGGTTATCTATGCCTACAGTTTGGATCCAGATGAAACTTCGACTAAATCGAAGTCTCATCAAATTCCAAACTGTATGTCAACTCGATAAAATTTTAGCAAGAGCAGAACATACCATTGTTATTATTCCGAAATGCGCAAGAAAACAAGGTTGTATGCAGACATAGCTATTCTTCGAAAACCATTAATTATTATGTTTTCTTAAGCCAACGAGCATCATGCCGTCTCCAGAAACGCCTATTGGACCTTTGTCATGCTGGGCAATTTTTGTTGCACACAAATTTGAAAATTTACTTTAATTTTGAAATACAATACACGTTTCATTTCTCTACAAATATGTAATCAATGTGTTCAACAGTTTGGATCCTGATGAGACACCGACAGAACTCAGCGTATAAACGATGTTCAAAATTAAAAGTAAATTCGCCCGTAGGAGGTTAAAGGATAAACGGAAGAGAAGTAACACTTTCTGTATATGTTAGACAAATGAACCAATTTGTAACAGCCTGAGTAATAATTATTGTCTTTCACCTGAAGATCCCAAAACTGTCTGGTTGATATACAATAAAACCTATCTATAACGACCAGCCTAAAAGAGGTCTAAGTTTTGGATTTAAACAGGTGGTAGCTCAACGTAGAACGATGACAATGCATTAAGCTTCTGTTGTCATCAGAGATTCGGTCGCGTGATTAAAATGTCCCTGAGTCAAAACCCATATTAGCTATAGTGTATTGCACGATGGCCATGCCTGCCTTGTCGGCTATATTCTAATGAAATAAGTATGCATCTTCTGGGTGTAAATACCAGAAAGAGCCGAGTACAGAAAACCCCTTTTTAAACCGGATGATAAATTTAGTATATAAATATCGGTCTTGGAGACTGGTGGCAACTTAATGCATGGTGAAAGTCATGCAGAAAGCTCCTCCAGGAGCTTATTGTGCGACTTTCACCCTGCATTAAGCAGCCACACGCCTAAAAGTACCTAAAATCTTCTCTACCAGAATTTCGGTTTAGGATGGTTTACTGTAGTTACAATTGGCTTGCCGCAGCACGTTGTTGTCAGAGACTTAACCAAAACACGTGTACAAAATTAAATATTGAAATAAGGTAAGGGTTTCCAGAGAGAGTGTATTCTACACATTGCAAATGCACGATTTATTGCATGAAACACACACAGCTACCTAGAAAATGCGTGCACTCAAAGAATGACAAATGACACCGTTTCCAGAGAAAACTGTCCTAAACCCATACATCTGTATAAAGAAACACACAATCGCCTCCTAGCGAACATTGTATATTTGAGCCATAGTAGAAGGTCAGGGACATAGTTTATCAAGAAATAGCAATCTCTTATTTCTGATTAAAGATACGCCCAAGAGACATTGCTACAGAATTAAACATTGAAATAGTATCAGTGGCTTCTTACAAGACAATCATATGTGTAAAGAAACACACCATCGCCTCCTAGCGAACGTATATATGTATGATTGTATATTTGAGCCTAGTAGGAGGTCAGTAACCCGGGTTATCAAGTATATCTAATTAACCCTTTCGGCGCCAAATTTCTAATTGTCGTCTGCAATCCAAGTTTGTTAAATCATTCAGTAAAATAAGGAAATGCGATAAATAAATGCAAATTTCAAAGGAATAAAGCACATATATAGAAATAGAGATTGTGACAAATAGTGAAGTCCCTGATCAGACGACGCCTTGATAAGGCGGTGAAAGGGTTAAAGACACGTGCAAGACATTATATGCTTCAGAATTATACACTGAACTACATGTAGTATCAGTAGTGTCTTACAAGAAGTTTCTACTTATATATACACATCACTTCATTTTCATCGCAGATGCAACACAATTGTTCATGGCTGGAATTCTATAAACAAATTTGATAACAATAGACATACAGAAAACCTCTTCCAACTTACATCCACATCTATTTTGTAAATTAGGTAATATGATATTTAAACAAGTTGGTGGAGGGAATTCTACAGAGAAATCATAGCATAGGGGTTGGCAAAGAAGCTATTCTTAAAATGTTGAATTTACGCATCCTATGTAATTATATCTCTGATAAAGTATAATGTTTTCCGATTAATTCACGGGCAAATTCAAATGGAACAAATTACATCTAATCTATTTTCACGGAAAGGATGGGAAATTAGAACCTAGAATTAATGGAACCTTTTAATGTGTACATTGCATTGAGATGATGAAGACACGGTGTCTGGTGAAAACCTCGAACCATTAATGTACTCACAACAAATAAAACTGCACCATCAATTGTTTAAGATGCAGAAGGAAACTGTAGTTTGAACTGAAATACATGTAGTGTATAATGAAACGCTTTAACCTTTACTCCATGAATATTCATATAAGAAATAATGACGTCATGAATATTAATTAGCAGGATTTTCGTATGAAATATGAACACCAGAGGTTTTGGCCATGACAGAAACTGTAGACTACAGTGCTCCCTCTCTACAACGACACCCTTTGGGATACGATGATTGTATGTGTTGTTCAGAGGGAATTGTTATAGGGAGGGAAAATCAAACATAATTAGCTTGTTTGCAGATTCCCAGATAAGGTTATTTCGAGAACTAATACCGTTATGCCTCAATCAAACCCTATGTTGTGACCACTCTTTAGAATCGTCACAAAGTGACGATTCTAAAGAGTGGTCACAACATAGGGTTTGATGGAGGCATAAATAAAATACGATGGAAAAAGGATGTTTCTGGAGCCTTGTTGTTTCGGAAACAGTGACATGCGTTGTTGTAAGGAGGGAATCGTTATTGGGAGGGCCGTTGTAGGGAGGGAGCACTGTACTTAGATCTATATGTATTACATTTCATAAGCAAATAGAGAATACCCTGGTCAGACAGTTCCTACAAGAGCTGTCTGATCTTGGTCTGCTCTATTTGCTTATGAAACAATATAGATATGACTCTATAGTGTCTGCCATCACCAGCATTTCCTGTGTTCATAGGCATATACAAATACGAACCTAATTAATGTTCATTGCGCCATTATTTCTTTCATGAATATTCATGGAGTAAGGGGTTAAATGGCGTGTTATGGAGTAAACGGTAAAATATAACGGATATCAGGGCAATATTCGTATCACAAATGGTATTTGTTCCATTGGGCCATGTATATTTTCAGGAGTTTAGCCCGTCTCTCTGGATACAGGAAAGGAGTGCAATCACATTTGTAAATAGTGCAGACCCAGATCAGAGGGCCCCTCTAGCAAATTTGATCCTTTCATAATGAATTAGTTTTATAATCAAGCACTAATTGGCCATTCCACTTTAACATTCAGCATTAACCCTTTCACCGCCAAAGTCGATTAAATGCACCACGACAAATAGTGCAGTCTCAGATCAGATGCCGCCTTTTCAACGCGGCGTCTGATCAGGTACTTCACTTTTTTTTTTATCTCAAACTCTATTTATATATTTGTGCTTTATTCCTTTGAAATTTTCATTTATTTTTCTCATTTTCTTATTTTACCAAATGATTTAACCAAACCGGTTTGCAGACGACAATTAGAAGGGTTAAACGGGTTAATGCCATATTGGGTACTGCTCTAGAATACCAAAACTGTATGATCACCGAAATAAGACCTAAATGGCAAATACAGGGTAGATACTGAAGATAATCAGCTCATTCCTCAATAAATTGAAACAGGCGAAGCAAATAATTCCAACCCTCACTGTCTCTCTGTGGTAATTGCAAAGCATTTTATAAGACTATACACTAGTTCGACTGTGCTGGTTAATTTATATACAAACAGGTATGTGCCTTTGATTACAAAACACACAACCGAAGCCGAGACATTGTATGTTGTCATTACAAATAGTATTCTGTGATTTCTAAATAATACAACTTGAATGTTAACATGGCATGGACGAATTTGCTAATAGTTTGATTAAGATTAGACGGCGTTTCATTATGACACATTATTACCTACCAAGGAATATAGGATCAGGGTCTCTTCAGCAGCTTTTGGAGTGTAATAAAACTGATTCCACATTGTCTGTCGTGGTGAAGAATGGAACATTTCAGTCGCGGTAAGAATTGTGGCTTAGTGTTCATGAATTACTGTCCTATTGACTTTTGGATTTGAAAAATGTGCAGTATATTAACCCTTTCCTCCATGAATATTCATATAAGAAATAATGACATAATGAATATTATATTAGATTAATTTGTTGTAATAGCACATCGATACAGGCATTTTAGTCCATAGCAGAAACTGCAGAATCAAACATATATTATATCATAAGCAAACAGAGCATATCTGGGTCTACTATGTTTGCAAGGGCATAGAAAGGTGTATTTGTGGCGTAAAGGGTTGAGACGTACAAAAGGACAACCCTACTATAACTACACATCTATGTCAATTGGTTTTGTAAACAGCTGGCACCCAGGCGAGACGTCGATTAACTTTCTTTGCAAACATCCACTTAGACGAATCACGAGCCGTTTTGTTAATCCATTACCACATACTCATAGGCTATATTTAGATACAACCCCTTTTGAATAAATCTACCGAAAAGGAGCATTAACTCGAGAAAAGGAAAACTTGAGAATTTTGTAGTTTGAAACCATTGTGATAAATAGAGCATTTGCTCCTACCAGAGCAAATGCTCTATTTATCACAATGGTTTCACAAAGTGACTTTTACAGAGTCGTCAAAAGTCGTCAATATGAGGTAATGGGTTAACAGAAGAAACATCGAGTCATTCAAACGAGGAAATATATTCACACAAGACTTGAAAACAAATGACCATAGAATTAAACATAGACTATATCATCATGCGCACATTTACATACATACATGCAAGAGTATACTAAAATGCGTAAAGTTAACATTTTTTCAAGAATAATTCCTTTATTTCTCCACCAAAGAGGGGAAAAGACGATTTACAACATATGGCTTGGTGGAGATATTACCTCTGGCTCCGTCATACTTGTATATCATAGGAAGATGGACTTTTTATGACCACTTTATGCATTTATTGCGTTATATATTGAATAATGTTTGTGCATTAGATGTATTATGCGTATTTCCTATTTCTGAATATTGCTTATCAATAACTTTTATCAAGACAGTCTCAGCGTCGGTCTTATTGACGCCTTAACCCTTACAATGCTGAATCTTCAAATGGACTATTCCAAACTTCAAAGAGGCCAAGTTTATGGTGAATATTTCGGGATTTTTCCAAAGAAAAGTGTAACATGATAAACAGTGCATACCCTGATGAGAGGGCTCCTCTTGAAGCCCTCTCATATGGGTCTAGACTTTTGCAAAGGACATTAGTGACTCGTGTCCCGCACCATAAGGGTTAAATGCATAATTATGTAGTATGGAATTAAAGTGTTCTTCTCTGGGAGTGATTCCATCATAGCGAGATAAGATGCGTTTATCAACTGAAACCAAATGAATACTTGTAGAGCAAAAGCACTCTTTTACGACGACGGCTAACATAAGTATAAATCTGTTTTCAAGACATAAGGTAGTAGCTTAATGCATAATTAAACAGATACTAGTTCCAAGGAATCTCGTAGTGACCATAAAGAGGATCTGTTGTAAGTGAAATAACTGAAAATCTGATATAATACTTGTTAACCCTATACTAGACGATATGAACACCTGTCTGTCCTCTGTATCAAAATACATATACATTGGAGCCTGTCTTAAGCGGCCATTTATTTATGGAACATATGAGTCTTAAAATGCAGGCGATGGCTTAACACAATGCAAAACGTGCTAAAAGCTCCTATAGTAATATTTTGCATTACTTTTGACCTGCTTTAAGCTATCACATGTCTTGCAGACCCATAATTAGGCCTCTGTCTCCTGGCCGCTTAAGATAGGTTCTACTGTATGATCTATAGTTTAAATTTCGTAAAACTATATCACTAAAGAACATTGTTTAACAAAATAAGTAAGTAAGGTATGCAGCAAGATTTCATAGATACTCTGATGGGTCCGAAGCTTCACGTGCCCGTATTGTACGAACGTTTACTATAACATTTAAAATTTGCTTTCATATGTAGACCGGTGTTCCATTGGCCTTAATTTGCAATACCCTTGTGAATGAACGTACAGGAGCCGATGTTAAATGCCAGAGCACGAGTAGACTGGTAACGCACGAGACTTCTTTTTGTGTGGCATCCATGCATAATACATATAACATATATTCTCCGGATGTTGAACGTAGATAATCTTACACGAGTGTTCATGAGTTATTTAATGAACGACTTTCAAAAGAGCAACAAAGAAGGAATTTACTGAGTTATTATCTTCTTTAACCCTTTCCTCCACATGCTATTTTAGACCCAACCTCTTTGAATGAATCAACCCAAAAGGAGCATTTAGAGAAAATTAAAAGTTTAGAATTTTGTAGTTTGAAACAATTGTGATAAATAGAGCATTTACTCCTATAGGAGCAAATGCTCTATTTATCACAATGGTTTCAAGAAGTGGTTATTACAGAGGCGTAGAAAGGCGTATTTATGGAGGAAAGTGTTAAACGAATTTGATACATCCAAGTAAATACTGAACACAGATACGACACTTGCATGACTTTTACTGCAGTGGTTATGACAGTTTTAGTCAAACCTGTATTAAGCGACGACTATAATTTATTGAACGTAGAAATCTTAAAAAGCAGGTGGTTACCTCCTAGACTATTTTAGATCCAACCTCTTTGAATTAATCTACCGAAAAGGAGTATTACCTATAGAAAATGATAATTTTAGAACTGTGTAGTTTTGAAACCATTATGATAAAAGAGCATTTGCTCCTGTGGCGCAAATGCTCTATTTATCACGATGGTTTCAACACCTGAGTTTTACACAAAAAGGAGTCAGTAGGAGAGAATGGGTTAATGCAGGACAAAGGTAATAAAGAAAGCTCATATAAGAGCTTTTTACGATACGTTTTACTTGCATTAAACTACCACCTGCCTTACAGACTCATAATTAAAGCTCATTTGATGATCGTTTAAGACAGATTTTACTGTATTGAATTGGTGTCTTCCTTATCCCTCTACTCTGAGACAATTCTAATGAGTAACTGCAAGGCAGGGTTCGGCTGAGAAATAAAAGAATTATATGGATCATCATCAGTAGAGTAAAAAACCCTAAAAGAGGTATAATTATGGGTGCTAGATGCAGGTGGTAGCTTAATACAGGACAAAAGTAATGCAGAAAGCCCCTAGAGGAGCTTTCTGCATTACTTTTGTCCTGCATTAAGCAACCACCTGCTTATAAAGACACCCCTGTTAATTCATTAAGTGGTCACATTAGAGGGGTTCTACTGTATGTATATTATCTACAGTCCTATATAGTATGGGCTATACACAGTGTATCATGGGCGAATAGGTGGTTAAGTATGCAAATAGTTTGGATCCAGATGAGAGCTAGGCTAATACGGTTTCTCATCAGAATCCATACTGACTGACAACCCGATTGCAAACTAATTACATGTATACCAGTACTGATTTTCCGAAATTTCTGCGGACGAAACCAAAACTTGACTCAGCATGACACAGCTGAAATACAGACTTTGCAATTCTTAGGAAACCACTAATTATATGTTTGCATAAGTCAAAGAGCCTCATACCGTCGTAAGAAAACGCTTATTGAACCTTATTAGTCATGCTGAGCAAATTTTGTTGAACAAAGTTTGGATCGTCCAAGAACTAACGATCGCTTGAGACGTCCATGACACATTGCTACAGAATTAAACATTGAAATAGAGTCAGCTGTGTCTTACAAAAAGGTTCTGTTTATATGTATTATTTCATTTACATTTCAAAGACAACACAGTTGTTCATGGATGGAATTCTATAAACACAGTTGATACTAATAGACATAAAGAAAACTTCTTCCTGCCTGCAACAAATTCCGTCATGTGCATTAGGTATTGTGATATTTAAACACGTTGGAAGTGATTCTAAATAATAGCATACGGTTTGGCAGAGAAACAATGAAACTATTCTTAAAAGGTTGAATGTATTTCTGATAAAGTCTACTGTTTTCCAATTGAAAATTGAATCCAATTTAATTTCACACAGTGGTTGGGAAATTAGAATAGCTTTTAATGTGTGTATTGTATTGAATTGATAACAGCAAAGTGTGCCTGGTAAAAACATTAATGTACCCACAGCAAATAAAACTGTTCACCATATATCGTTTTAGTTTCGAACGGAAACAATCGTTTGAATTCAATTAGTGTACAATGAAACACTACAACCTTTACTCCATGAATATTCATGTAAGAATTAGTAACATTTTTAATTAGCCGATTGTTTACAATGGCGTATGGGACACAGGAATTCGGGCCATGACATAAACTGTCGAATGATATTTATTACATTTCATAAGCAAACAGAGAAGACCTTGATAGTACAGCTCCTACTAGAGCGGTCTGATCTAGGTCTACTCTGTTTGCAAAGGCATTAAATGCGTATTGTAGAACCCCTCTAATGCGACCACTTAATGAATAAATATGGATGTCTTAATAAGCAGGTGGTTGCTTAATGCAGGACAAAAGTAATGCAGAAAGCTCCTAGATTAAGCTACCACCTGCCTCTACAACCCAGAATTATACATCTTTTAGGTGGTCACATTAGAGGGGTTTTACTGTATAAGGAGTAAACGTTACATTTAATAAATGTCACGACAATACATCGTATCCCAAACAATACATTGTATGTGTTCAACTGAGCCATTTATATTTTCAGGAGCTTATCGCAAATCATTGGATGCGGGAAAGGAGCGCATTGACATTGACAGACAATGAATACCTATGCCCTGGGGGCTCTCAGAGGAATACTGTTTGTCACCAACAATCCTCTAACAAAATTTAGTCTTTCATACTGATTGGACACTTACACTCCAAGCAACAGATAAGGTAGCGCACTCAAATACTAAAATCGTTATTTCTACACCAAACCCTATGTTGTGACCACTCTTTAGAATCGTCTCTTCGAGAAATAAAGGTGTTATTCTTGAAAATGTTGTATTTTGCTCATCTTATCTGGAACTCTATACACTAATTGTGTTCATGCGACCCTGGGGTCTGGTCTAGAATACCAAACTTACGGTGTATGATCGCCGAAATAAGTCATAAATGACAAATGCACTGCAGATAGTGAAGGCCGATATTCAATTATTTCCTGAAAACCGGAACAGGCGAAGCAAATAATTTCCACCCTCCCCGTCTCTCTGTGGTAATTGCAAGACATTTTTATGAGACTATACAGTTCTCTGAATGTGCTGGTTAATTTAGACACAAACAAGACTGTTCCTTTGACTACAAAGCACACAGCATGATCCAAGACAGTTTTTCTTTTTTCTTGCAAATAGTATTCGCTAACAAGAATGAATGCGCTTTTAGTTTAAGCAAAAAACCCGAACGCCTAACAAACTCATGCAAGATTAATATTCCAACAGGCCACTATTCACTTAAAGTGTTTCTGTGAGGTTGTGATTTCTAAATAAACGTAAAGCATGACATGGTAGAACTTGGGTTAACATTTAGACTGTTTCATTATGATACATTATTGCAAATGGAGTAGACCCATATCAGACGGACAACTCCTGTAGGAACGGTCTGATTTGGGGCTACTCTGTTTGCTTATTCTAAAGATTCTGTCACTGTCAAAATGTTTCTGTGTCCATACGTCATTATAACAATTAAGCTAATCAAATCATACAGTCATTATTTCTTACATTAATTATCTTAAGGGAAAAGCTTAAAAAAGTTTGGTAAACGTTTGTTTTTCAAGAATTGTCTCCTTAACTTTTTGGTGGAGATAGAAAAAGTGGAGCTCTTCTTGAAAAACAAACGTTTACCAAACTTAAAATAAATAAATTGGTAAACGTCTGTTTTTCAAGGATAGCTCCACTTTTCTATCTCCACCAAAATGTGTAAGAGAAAATTCCAAAGCAAGGCCACACTATGTGGATTGGTGTAGAAATTATGTTTTTATGATGTTTTCGTTATTTGAATTACGTCCCACCGAAAACAAACAAACTCCCAACAACCCCCACTCCCCTAGAAAAAACACACTCTAACCCAAAATAAAAATCCAACAACAACAAAAAAAACTAAAAAAACAACAAACAAAAAACTATCTATGACTCTGAAACACACATATATATTTAGAGGTACAGATAAGATGCGTAAATTAGAACATTTTCAAGAATAATTTCTTTATTTCTCCACGAAACCCTATGTTGTTACCACTCTTTAGAATCGTCTCGAAGAGACGATTCTAAAAAGTGGTCACAACATAGGGTTTCGTGGAGAAATAACGATTTTAGTATCTGAGTGCGCGCCATTATCTGTTGTTCTGTGTTCAGAATCGTCATGTAAAGGGTTATTATCTGTAGCTCCGTGTAATAATGATAATAATATTCTTAGGGAGATGGGCGTTTTATTACAAACATTATGCATTTATTGCATTAAAGCTTGAGTAATATGAGCATGTTAGACAGATAATAGGTATTTTATATTTCTAAATAATGTTTATCGATGCCTTTTATCACTGCATTTTCCGTATCAATCATATTGACGCATTAAGTGCATAGGAAGTATAGAATTAAAACGTTCTTCTCTGCGAGTGAATCCAACAGTGTGATATAAGTACCAATGAGATGTATCTATCAATTCCTGATAATGGTTTTTAAAACCGTTATATAAATAAATACGGGTACGTTTAAGCACTCTTCAACGGCTGTTAGAACACGTTCATTTCTGTGTTTGCAGACAGATGGTTACTTCATGCAGATTGTTTTTAAAAGCAGTTATTTGTTCCGAGGCCGTAGCCGCTATAGAAACTTTAGTTTGAAATATATCCGAGTTAATGCTTTTTAACATTTACCGGGTAAATATTCATGTAAGAAGTAATGACCCTATGAATATCAAGTAAAGTAGATGCATTTTATAACGGCAATATAAACAACGAATATTTTGGCCATGGCAGAAACTACTGAAAATGATCGCTTATTATTCCATTAACAAACAGAGTACAATGTACACACCACAGAAGCTGTTTGGTCTGGATGCATTATGTTTGCAAAAGCGTGAAAAGGCGTCTTAACCCATTCGCTGCCAATGCCGGATCTGTGATTACCTATGCAAACAGTTTGGATCCAGATGAGACGCCGAGTAACTCGGCGTCTCATCAGGATCCAAACTGTTTGTTACTGTTACTATGTTTTTGAAACAAAAATGAAGAAAATAAAATTAATGAAATTTTGTAGCAGACGACAAAGTTAGCAGACGACAGAATTTGGACCCGGTGCACTTTTGACTTTTTCCTTTTTGAACAAGCTTTGGATAAGCTATTGATCAAGTTTCTCGCCGTCTAATCTGGATGCAAACTGTTTGCAAATACAAGTAAGGTAACGTTTAGAAAGATATAGGTTAAGAATAATGATGTTCAAAATAATTTGATAGTAAATTGTTTTCTTATGAATGTATCCTACTACATTAAAATCCCTCTAAACCGAAATTTAAGCCGAGAAGAATTTAGATACTGTTAGGCAGGTGACTGCTTAATGCAAGGTGAAAGTCATGCAGAAAGCTTCTATAGGAGCTTTCTGCATGACTTTCACCTTGCATTAAGCTGACACCTGTCTCCAAGGCCGATATGTAAAATTAACGTTCGGTTTAGAGAGGTTTTACAGTGTATCGTTGCTTTTGTTATTAAACTGGTATGAGAGTGTATAAACAATACATGTACTTATGTATATCCAATATATAGTATATTCAAACGATATTCCAAAAAAAAGAGAGCCAAATATGAATTTCCACATGAATATTCATTACAAACTATATTTGATATGTCTGGATGTTTCATATGCGGTCATATGTATTCATAGTTGAATATAAATGTATCTTGATTCCATTCTCAAAGTACGTTTTTATTCGAGTTCAGTTTTGAACATATACAACCCTTTCGTCTGAAAAAAAGTAGTCGGCTTCAATTTTCAAATTTACGTTTAACAAAAAGGAAGTAGGATATCCAAAACATTTTGCAGATCAGGTCGTTCGTTTCTGTTACGACTGGATTGTGTAAGGGAGTGGAATGCAATTTCATAATATTTTTGAGTAGATCACCCATCCTTATTTGCGTACACATTACTATTTTTTTTTGTATTCAGCAGCAGTAACTGTAGTCTAGAATATGTGCCTCAAAAGTCAGCATAGCGTCGAATACACTACATTGATTGTGCAATATATG
This sequence comes from Azorinus chamasolen, assembly GCA_963576725.1. NCBI lineage: Eukaryota > Metazoa > Mollusca > Bivalvia > Cardiida > Solecurtidae > Azorinus > Azorinus chamasolen. The sequence goes on from OY755251.1 coordinate 54,437,240, forward strand.
GCCTAGGGGTTCTATAAAATTGATGGCCATATCACTTAAGTGCGTGTATTGTTTTGTATTTTGTTTTACTTTTAAGATAAAATGTTTTGAAAAGAAGGTAGACCAGCTGCTTCATGAGACTGACAATATATGTCTGATCAGGGTCTACATTTTTAAATTTAAATAACGAATATTTTTCAAAATTAGATGAAAAGTACCAAAACGTATTTATAAATGTTAGACCCTGGTGACAACAAGCCTAATTCCTAATGATATTGCAGGTATATAATTACAGTTTGCAACCCTGAAGACACATTTTTGTTTGGTTTTGCTAGCATTACACATACTGAAGTTATTTATACTTTACATTGGTTATAATGATCATGTATCAATATTTGTCGCGATAAGTAACACTTATCTCGATATTTGCGATATGGCTCGAATTGAAGTGTCAAACAGCTTGGATCTAGATTAGACGCCGAGTAACTCTCATCAGGAGGATCCAAGCTATTTGACACTCAGTCAGTAGTTTCTCAAAACCTCAGTCGGTTAACTCTTTCGGTGCCAATGTCGCCTGTTGACACCATTGAAAACAGCGCAGTCCCAGGTCAGATGCCACCTTTTCAAGGCGGCATCTGACCTGGGACTTCACTGTTTTCTGTATTATTTCAGCCCAAGCATACAGGTTTTTGAAAACAAATGTTTTACTAATGTACCTTTATTATTTAGTTTGGAATTATTATTGCAGACGACACTTTTAAATTTGGCGCCAAAAGAGTTAAGTAGTCACCAAATTGCACCAGATCCAAATTAACCCTTTCACCGCCAATGTCGCAAAATGCATCACGACAAATAGTGCAGTCCCAGATCAGACGCCGTCTTTTCCTACAGGAGCTGATACACATATTAACATAGAAATTGTACAGAACTACTTTTCTATTTTTAATGCGTTTACATGATCAATAAATGAATTGCCGTATATTTGTCTTTAAATAAATGCTAGAGGTTGCAAGCTAGATAAAACTCAGAATATAAAATACATATATGATATTCATTACGCGAAGAAGAAGTGAAAAACAGGGACAAAGAATATTTCTCAAGCTAGGAAATATGAGACTGAAACGAGAACTCAAGTAATACAATATAAATAATAAATAATAATAAAAATACATATAAAAAAGAAATTACCTGATGATGATTAATGAAATAAATAATGACTGTATGACTATTAAAGCTGATTTTTATAATGAGATTATGACTATGGGAAGATATTATACCATTGCAAAAACTGTATAATCAGATCTACAGTAATACCTCTCTATAACGGTCACTAAATTGTTTTAATTAGTTGGTATTTAGGGCAGGTGGCTGCTTAAAGCAGAGTGAAAGTAAAACAGAACGCTCTTACTTTCACCTTGCTTTAAGCAGCCACCTGCCTTTAAAACAAACTACTTGATGCAATTTAGTGGCCGTTATAGAGAGGTTTTACTGTATATCATTTCTCAAGCAAACAGAGTACAGACTAATTAGATAGTTCCTATAGAAGCAGTCTACACTGCTTGCAAATGCGTAAAATACAGCTGTTTTATACACCCGCTTAACCCCTCCCCTCATATAAACGTGTTTCCACGCGTTTGCAAACAGAGTAGACCCAGATCAGACGGCTCCTATAGGAACCGTCTGATCAGGGTCTGCTCTGTTTGCTATTGGAATTTGAAATATCTGTTTCTTCACTTTCTAAAATGGCTATATAACGTTCTACCTTCCATAGTATGTGTAAATATTTTGTCCATGAATATTCAGTAGGTATTGAAATTTGGAATAGACATAGAACAGGGAAAGGGTTAACCCTTTGCCAGATAAAAAGGCCTTTTTACGCATTTGCAAATAGGGCAGATCGAGATTAGATGGCCCTGTAGGAGCCGTCCGATCAGGGTCTGCTCTGTTTGCTTATGGAGTAATACAGATCTGAATCTATAGTCTGTTCCCATAACCAAACATTCTTGTGTCTATATATTGTTCTAAACATTGTGAAATAAATATGCACTATGGCATTATTTCTTACGTGGATATTAAACAGGTAAATGGTTAACTCGTGTATAAACAATACCCCTAAAAGGATACAGGCAAACCGTGTAGACACATATCCTTTAGAAGTTCTCTGATCAAGGTTTGCACACTTTGCTTCATTTTTTGCACGCAAAATATCTTAAAAGATATACCTTTTTAATGAAAAATAAAATTCGCTCAAAATGTTTTTAAGATTTATAAGTTATATGAGTAACACATTACGTAACACATAAAAACGATATTCAATGACTGCCATTCTACGTAAACTGCGAAGCGTTGAACTAGATTATGAAGTTCTCAGATATGAAGGTTAATTTAAAACAGCTGGTTGCTTTCATAGCAAACGTTTGTCAATTAAATGGTATTTGATTGCTTACATTAGCATCAATTATTTCCTGGAATCAGTAAACGTTTGTTTGCTTCACAATTGAAACCTAAACCTTGACAAAAAAATAAAGCAAGTATAAACTTTCAAATGTGAATCAATAACTACAGAATAATCATTTAAGACGACCGCTTAATGAATGGATATTGGTGTTTTTTAAAGCAGGTAGTAGCTTAATGCATGGCGAAACTAATGCAGAAAGCTCCTATGAGCTTTCTACATTACTTCTGTCCTGCATTAAACTTCCACCTGCCTTTATGTCCCAGTTTTAGACCTCTTTTTGTGGATCGGATATAAGAGGATTTATTACGTCACATGCAACTTAATTATCGATGGCAAACGCGTTAGATCCAGATGCTTTAATACATTTGTCTTTGACACTGTTTTAACCACTGTTTTAACCCTTTCGGTGCCAAATTTCTAATTGTCGTCTGCAATCCAAGTTTGTTTAAATAATTCAGTAAAATAAGGAAATGAGATAAATAAATGCAGAGTTCTAAGGAATGAAGCACATACATGTATATATAAATAGAGATTGAGACAAAAAAGTGAAGTCCCTGATCAGAGGCCGCCTTGAAAAGGCGGCGTCTGATCTGGGACTGCACTATTTGTCGTGGTGCATTTATGCGACATTGGCGGTGAAGGGTTAAAACAAGAAGTTAGAACATGTTCATTTGAAACTTGAAGCAACTGATATTTCTGGATGAGAAAAAGAAATATTCCCAGGCTAACGACCATACATTTCATGCTATCGAACAGTCATACAGGAGGCAGGAAATTAGAATATAGGATTAATGACTGTTTTACTGCAATTTAATATCTCGTATTGCAGGCAATGACTCTTGTGATAGCACTCTCTTGGAAGTCACGTGATCCAGTAATGCATCGATCAGATATAACGTGGTTCTGCAATTGTTTACCATAATAGTGACTATACTATTTCAATCGAAATCATTAGCATTTTGACTGTTCTTGTAAATATTTGCTCTTTTCCATCCGTACTGATATGTCACATGCACTGTGTCCTAGAGTCACCGAACTTCATAAACATGCTTGGGGTTTAGCTTTAATATCAAAACAGTCACATTATAGGGATGGCCATTAACCCTAGTAAACACAATGCATTATAATTATAATATTGTAGAACCTGTCTTAACCCTTCGCTTGCTATTCACGTCAATATACCTACATGTAAATAGTGAAGACCCAGATGAGACAGCTCCTGCAGGAGCTGTCTCATCAGGGTCTGCACTATTTACAAGTTGTTTGTGCAACCAGTGCACTCCACAGCAGTGATTATACAGGGAAATACTTGTACACAGTGGAGGTATATGTAATTATACAACAGGGCATGGGTAAAGAAGGAGAAATGTATTTTAAAATTCAGCAAGCGAAGGGTTAAGCGACCATCAAAAGTGGTCTAATTATGGGTCTATAAGACAGGTGGTAGTTTAATGTAGGTCAAAAGTAATACAGATATAGGAGCTTTCTGCATTACTTTTGCCCTGTATTAAGCAATCACATGCTTTTTAAAACTCCTATGTTCAATAAAGTAATGGCCGCTTAGGAGAGGCTGTAGTATACAGAGTTATGTCACGCATTGTTCACTTACCATGGTAACGAAACTTTAAGTTAATATTCATGATCAGGATGATCAACTGTATACATGAAGGTTAGTTTTATAATGGGTCATGCCAGAAACTGTAGAATCAGATCTATATCATTTCAAATAAGCAAACAGAGTTAACCCAGATCTGATCTGGGTCTTCTCTGTTTGCAAAGACGTGAAATCACGTTTGTGTTAGGAAAAGAGTTCAATAAATATCAAGAAAAATCACATTAAGTACAATCATTTTAACTGTTTATAAAGTTTGAATAAAGTAGTTACTTAGGTATTGCATTCAACACTCAATATCAAATGTTACTGCATGCGTGATATTCCTAGTGTCCAGATTAAAAATCATTGGTCCATATTCTCCAATATGAACTCAAGAATATTCATGAAAAAATAATGACATTATAGATATTAATTAGATGATTTTTTAACATACATATGTAATGGCATTATGAAAACAGGAATTTCAGTCTTGGCAAAACGTGTAGAATCAGATCTATACTGTTTCATAAGCAAACAGAGCAGACCTTTACTGGGTTTACTTTGCAAAGGCATTAAAATGTGTCTCCTTTTGTAAAAGGATAAGCAAACGGAATCACCTGTCCTATACATTCCTGCTACAGTAAAACCTCTCTATAACGGCCATTAAATTTCATCAAGTATTTTGTGTCAAAGGCAGGTGGCTGCTTAAAGCAAGGTGAAAGTAAACAGAACGCTCCTATAGGAGCGTTCTGTTTTACTTTCACCTTGTTTTCAGCAGCCACCTGACCTAAATACCAACTAATTAACATAATTTAGTGGCCGTTATAGAGAGGTTTTACTGTATTTGTATTTGTGTACCAAGAACCAAACATTCGCTGTCAGTTCGTACCATCTTTTTTATCCTTAACCTCATGAATATTCATTAGCAAACAGAGCAGATCCTGTAGGGACTGTATGATCAGGGTCTACGCTGTTTGCAAAAGCGTCAAAATACGTCGCTGTTAGGTAAAGCGTACTGTTCCTGAGAATTGTTACTGCTCACCAGAGTAACATTTCTAAGAACTCGTAAACGCCTTTTTCACGTATTTGCAAACAGAGTAAACCCAGATCAGACGGCTCCTATAGGAGCCGTCTGATCAGGGTCTGCTCTGTTCGCTAAAGGAATTTGATAGATCTGTTTCTTTACTTTCTGAAATGGCTACAATGTTCCGCCTTCCATATTGCATAAAAACTATTCAGTTCATGAATGTTCAGTAGGTATTGAAATTTGGAATAAATATAGAACAGGGAAAGGCGTTAAAATACCTATCTATGGAGTAAATGGTGAATAAACCTTTACCCCGCTATCCGCTGTCTAATCAGCATTTGCAAACAGCTTGGATCTAGATTTGGTGCCGATCAATCACCATCCAAACTATTTGACACCCGGGTTTTTTTTTCGGAAAAGCTTGATTGATTCGGAAGTAGTCAAATATGCACCAGATCCAAACTGAGCTGACATTTTTCTTTGCAGAAGGATAAGTGTTAATAAACTGATACTTTAATGTTCCATGTGCTTTACTAGGTACTATATTTATTACTTGTAAGAAGAGATTTTAAGTTGCAATAAAGCTTTTATGAATCTGGAATATCTTTTAAGTGAAAACCCTACGAATGATCAATAAAATGATAAAACTGACAATTTTCAATCGCCAGCAAAATGCTTACTTGCTTCGACTGTTGACTCTGTGAGTATGGGAAACGAGTATACTACATTACTTTTGCCAGGAGGTGCGTTTACCCTTTACCTCATAGGCTATTTTTAGATCCAACCGCTTTGAATAAATCTACCGAAAAGGAGCATTAACTAGAGAAAAGGAAATTTTCTAAGAATTTTGTAGGTTTGAAACCATTTTGGTAAATAGAGTATTTGCTCCTATAGGAGCAAATGCTCTATTTATCACAATGGTTTCGACGGGTGACTTTTGCAGAGGCGTCACAAGGCGTCAATATGAGGGAATGGGTTAAATGAAGAGATAGTAGCCATTGGTAGAAATGGTAGGAGGTTAAACCAACATCTCAAGCAACCACTTTATCAGTAAACATTAACATAGATATATTTAACACATTACCTCACAGACTATTTTTAGATACAACCTCTTTGAATAAATCTACAAAAAAGGAGCATTATAACTAGAGAAAAGGTTTGTTTTAGAAGTTTGTAGTTTGAAACCATTGTTATAAATAGAGCATTTGCTCCTATGGGAGCAGATGCTCTATTTATCACAATGGTTTCAACAAGTGACTTTTGCAGAGGCATCAAAAAGCGTCAATATGAGGGAATGGGTTAAATGAAAATTAAAGGAGCATTAACTAGAGAAAAGGAAAAAAATAGAATTTTGTAGTTTGAAACCATTGTGATAAATAAAGCATTTGCTCCTATAGGATCAAATGCTCTATTTATCACAATTGTTTCAACAGGTGACTTTTGCAGAGGCGCCAAAAGGAGTCAATAATGAGGGAATGGGTTAAATGAAGTGATAGTAGCCATTGGTAGAATTTGGTAGGAGGTTAAATTCCCATAAGCGACCACGTTATCAATAAATATGGGTGTCTTTAAAAGCAGGTGGTTGCTTAATGCAAGCGAAAATTATGCAGAAAGCTCATGCCAGAACGTTCGTTCTGCATTTAGCTATAACTTGCCTTTACCTTTTTCACCACCAAACTCTCATGATAGCGAGTTACAATGCTGTAATGGGCGAATATGTGATAACCTTTATAGACAATTTGGATCCAGATGAGACATCGAGTAACTTGGCGCCTAATCAGGATCCAAACATATTGACATACCACTTACGTTTTAAAGAAGAAATTGAAGGAAGTGCACTCTGAAACTTAAAGCAGACGACATTGTTATCAGACGACAATTATTTGGCTCTAAGACCCAGGTTTAAAACTCTTATTGGAGGTCGCATTAGAGTGTTTTTACTGTATTTAAAATAAAGAAATATCTTTAAAATTACAAGCAGAACACTACTTTGTAATTCACGATCAAAATACCGAACAATCTAAGCTACGGATGGGACATGTGCCAAAATAGTTATAATTCACATTTCTCTGAATTTAAATTACCCTGCCACTCCTTATTCCAACAAGAATTCATTTTGAAATTCTCAAAGAACCCATTTGGGCAAAAATATGTAGCATTAATGTATTCCATACAGGGAAGTAATTTCTAAATGAATGTTTCTCACGCACCTTATACTAAAATACTGTATACAGTAAAACCTCTATAAACTAGTAGAGAAGAATTTAGATACTTTTAGGCTGATGGCTGCTTAATGCAGGGTGAAAGTAATGCAGAAAGCTCCTAGAGGAGCTTTCTGCACGACTTTCATCCTGCATTTAAGCTGCCGACTTTCTCCAATGCCAATATTTATACATTAAACAGCCACCTGCCTAAAATTCTTAATTAGTCTTTACAAATAGTTCGGATTAGTAAAGTGTTACGTCCGTAAACCGGTTTAAACCCAAGTGGTTAATTTGCCACTGACCATTCCAAGGCGGTACTCTCTTTGTCACCCTTATTTTGTTTGTTTGTCGTGTGTCGTTGCAATTGTGCGTTCGTTTGTTGATGTTTGAAATGTTTATCTCTTCTACTTCTGCCTGTGTTGATGTTTGAGGTGTTCATCTCTTATGTGTGTGCGTGCGTGCGTGCGGTTAGCCTATATGCGTGTGGTTGTGTGTGTGTGGCATGCTTTCTATAGATGTTTTGGTGGTGGTTGCGTCTTGTCTGTGGCTTTTCCTGCTTGACTTTACTACTTTTTCATGTGTAACGAAATATGTACAGTGGACACTCGTTATAACGTATTCGATATAACGGAATATTCATTATACTGACAAGAACTTTGGAAACATATACAGCAAAACTCTCTATAAACCGAAAATAAAAAAATAGATCTTTTGGACAGGTGGCTGCTTAATGCAGGATGCATCCTGCATTAAGCTGTCACCTGTCTTACAAACCGGTATTGATGCTAATTTGAACGTCTGGTTTAAAGGGATGTTAGTGTATAACTTAATGTTCATTACAACGACATTTTCAATACAAAGACACTGTGTGGGAACGAGCGTGGTCGTTGTAACGAGAGCTGACTGTATTAGACACTCGCGGTTATATGCCCGATTGGGAATATTAATAATAATTAAGCGGCAATGGAATATATTTGCAGCGCATGCAGCTGAGATATGGTGTGAGTTCGGCGAAAAGTAATTCATGAAAGTGCTTTGTTTTCTCTGTCTAAACAGACGAGCAAGTACTTGATAAATTGCTTCTTTCTTCGCGCCGCGTGCTGTATTTCTATAAACACAATGCTACACAGACACACAAACAAACATTAACATTGAAAGACGTGCTAAACGTGTATGTACTTCAATCTTTAACCCTTTACTTCATATATTTGAGCTGGGGTTATACTGCAATGGAATATACCAACTCCTAGAGGTGATATTTGATAATAATGGGATTGCAATGTAATATATACGGGGTTATCTTAATTCCACTAAAACATTTCTTATCATAAAGGTAATATTTGATCTGGGGTTATACTGCAATGGAATATACCTTATCATAGAGGTGATATTGGATATGGGGTTATACTACAATGGAATAAACCTTATCACAGAGGTGATATTTGATTTGGGGTTATACTGCAATGGAATATTCCTTATCATAGAGGTGATATTGGATCTGGGGTTATACTGCAATGGAATATACCTTATCATAGAGGTGATATTGGATATGGGGTTATACTGCAATGGAATATTCCTTATCATAAAGGTGATATTGGATCTGGGGTTATACTGCAATGGAATATACCTTATCATAGAGGTGATATTTGATCTGGGGTTATATTGCAATGGAATAAACCTTATCAAAGAGGTGATATTGGATCTGGGATTATACTGCAATGGAATAAACCTTATCAAAGAGGTGATATTGGATCTGGGGTTATACTACAATGGAATATACTGTATCACAGAGGTGATATTTTATCTGGGGTTATACTGTAATGGAATAAACCTTATCATTGAGGTGATATTGGATATGGGGTTATACTGCAATGGAATACAAATTATCAAAAATGTGATATTTGATCTGGGGTTATACTGCAATGGAATATTCCTTATCATAGAGGTGATATTGGATCTGGGATTATACTGCAATGGAATATACTGTATCACAGAGGTGATATTTGATCTGGGGTTATACTGTAATGGAATATACCTTATCATTGATGTGATATTGGATATGGGGTTATACTGCAATGGAATACAACTTATCAAAGAGGTGATATTTGATCTGGGGTTATACTGCAATGGAATATTTCTTATCATAGAGGTGATATTGGATCTGGGATTATACTGCAATGGAATATACTGTATCACAGAGGTGATATTTGATCTTGGGTTATACTGCAATGGAATAAACCTTATCATTGAGGTGATATTGGATATGGGGTTATACTGCAATGGAATACAACTTATCAAAGAGGTGATATTTGATCTGGGGTTATACTGCAATGGAATAAACCTTATCATTGAGGTGATATTGGATATGGGGTTATACTGCAATGGAATACAACTTATCAAAGAGGTGATATTGGATCTGGGGTTATACTGCAATGGAATAAACCTTATCACAGAGGTGATATTTGACCTGGGGTTATACTGCAATGGAATAAACCTTATCACAGAGGTGATATTTGACCTGGGGTTATTTTGATTGCAATGAAAGATACCTTATCATTGAACCCTTTTCTGTAGTTTGTATCAAACGTTAAATACTGATGAAAAATGGCTGAATGTGGCAAAAAGCAATAGACAAATAATTCGTCAATTCTCTGAAAGTCAACCTTTGACCCTTATCCTTTGAACAAAATATGTCTGCTAAAACTCGTTCTGGTACAGTATTTAACCCTTTACTCCGTGAATATTCATGAATGAAATGATGACATCATGAAAATAATTAGAATAATTTTTAAAGTGACATATTAACACGTTAACTTTTTCTGAAGCAGAAACTGTAGAATCATATCTATAATTATCATTTTATAAGCAAACAGGGCAGACCCTGATCAGACGGCTCCTATAGGAGCCGTCTGATCTGGGTCTACTCTGTTTGCAAAGGCGTAGAATGGGAGTATAAATGGAGTAAAGGGTTAAGTACTTTAGATTCGTTAAAATTCTTAATAAATTGTTGACCGAGTCACTCAGTGTCTCATCTGGATCCAATCCGTTTGATACTCGGTTAGAGTTTTTCAAAAGGTTGTATTATTGGGGAATAAGTGAAACACGTAATACATCAGGGTTATCATTGGGACATAAGTGAAACATGTAACATACCAGGGTTATGATTGGGTATTAAGTGAAACATAAGTGAAACATGTAACATACCAGGGTTATGATTGGGGAATAAGTGAAACATGTAACATACCGGGGTTATGATTGGGTATTAAGTGAAACATAAGTGAAACATGTAACATACCGGGGTTATGATTGGGTATTAAGTGAAACATAAGTGAAACATGTAATACACCAGGGTTATGATTGATGAATAAGTGAAACATGTAACATATCAGGGTTATGATTGGGAAATAAGTGAAACATGTAACATTCCAGGGTTATCATTGGGACATAAGTGAAACATGTAACATATTAGGGTTATGATTGGGAAATAAGTGAAACATGTAATACATCAGGGTTATGTTAGGGAAATAAGTGAAACATTTAATACATCAGGGTTATGCTTGGAACATAAATGAAGCATGTAACATATCAGGGGTTTTAGCCAGAGCTACAAATGAAGGTGCATACCCAAATACTAAAATCGTAATTTCTCCACCAAACCTTATACTATGACCACCCTTTAGAATCGTCTCGAAGAGGAGAGGTTGAGAAATAAAGGAGCTTTTCTTGAAAATGTTTAAATTTATGCATCGTATCTGGATCTCTGGTTTTTAGCAGACATTGTTTTTCAGCACGATTAGGGTTTACATGTGCTAAAACTGGTCTCAATGCATAGAAACTATTTCGTGTTTTTTGTGAAGCCTTACATGCTGTTATTGTCTGGCTGGAATTTCTGTCTAGTATATTCATTCCAAAACATATTTATGCGAACGTATTGTCGTAATAAATCTTTTGTTTGAATATCAGGGCTAGCGGATATTCCATTTCTGTCGAATGCGGTCTGTGGTTTGTTGTGTCAGTGTGTTACGCAAGACATTCTAACATGTCATTCTTTCAGAGGGTGTCAACATGCTAAATAACGTCAGTGATACTGTTGTCCTGTTCCCCGAAACAGCATTAACCCATTGTTCTATAGACAGAGGCCCAGATAAGGTACATAAATGTGAAAAAATCAACATTAGCTCCTTTATTTCTTCACCAAACCCTATAATGTGACCACTCTTTAGAATCGTCTCTTCGAGACGATTCTAAAGAGTAGTCGCAGTATAGGGTTTGGTGGAGAAATGACGATTTTAGTATTTGGGTGCGCAAATTTATCTGTAGCTCTGAGTCAAAGATACGCCTTTTAGAGAATAGATCCAGACCCGACTACAGGAGCCGTCTGATGTGTTTGCAAAGACATCAAATTTCGTCTCTGTCAAGTAAATGATTAAAAACAAGATGCCATGTCGAAATGTAAGTACATTTGTTATCTTATGCAATACATATCACGCAAATACCAAAAGTAAGTACCCATTCATATATATGAACCAAATTAGACTGGAGTATATCTAACTCGCTAACATACAGCTCACGATTGACGCAGGATGAATGGAGGGATAGGCCTCGTTATACATGGTGCTTACTACGCATACAGCTCCCATCGCCGAAAATGTGCTAGTAAATGCGGAGAGTAAGAGTATAGAATATTCTCTCGTAGCTGTGACAGAAAGCCGACCATTGGGTCTCATAAACAGAGTGGACAAATGTCACCTTTTAAAGCCCATTCCCTCGTATAGGCTGTTTTAGACCCAACTTCTTTGAATAACTCTAGTGAAAGGGAGCACTTACTAGAAAAAAAGGAAAGCTTTAGAATTGTGTTATTTTGAAACCATTGTGATAAATAGAGCAGCTGTTCCATAGGATAAAATAGAGCATTGCTCCCGTGGAGCAATGCTCTATTTATCACATCGGTTTCAAACAGTTACTTTTGCAGAGGAGTCAAACACTGTTGCGACCAACAGAAAGAGGTCTGGTATTGGGTTATAGAGGCAGGTGGTAGTTTTATGCAGGACGAAAGTTATGCAGAAAGTTCCTACAGGCCATTTCTGCCTTACTATAGAACATATCCTATGCGTCCATTCATGTACTTAACATAGGAGTCTTAAAAAGCAGATGGTAGCTTAATGCAGGGCAAAAGTAATGCAGAAAGCTCCTATAGGAGCTTTCTGTATTACGTTTGACCTGCATTAAACTACCACCTGTATTAAAGATCCATAATCACACCTCTTTTGATGGCCGCTTAAGATAGTTTCTCCTGTACCTTTGTCTTGTATTAAACAAACACGTGTTTAACAGAGTACAATGTTTAACCATTAAGTGGTCTCTTTATAGGGTTTCTACTATATATAATTATTTATCAAATTCTATAAGTATACTTTATCCCCTTTACTTTATGAATATTCATGTAAGAAATAATGGTATCATGAATATTAACCCATTTGCTCCCAGTGGATTCTTCCATGCTTCTTCTTTCTATTACTTCACTCCATCACTATAAAACAAACTTTGAGTTATTGCAAACAGGGTATGCTAGAACAAGATCAAGAGCTTATATATTGGATTAGTCTATCTTTTATCTAAGGGATGTCTGGTCTAAATTTTCATTTTTGTTTTGTTTTATATGGAATTTCCTATCAACAAACAGTGTAGACTCTGATCAGACGCCGCATTATGCGGCGTCTATTCAGAGTCTACACTGTTTTCCTACGTCCCATATATGGGATCGTGGGAACAAATGGGTTAATTAGCATATGGACGCAGAAAGGTTTGACCATGGCAGAAAGTGTAGAATAAAATCTATTTTATATCATAAGCGACCAGAGCAGACCCTTATCAGACGGCTCCTATAGGAGCCGTCTGATCTGGGTCTACTCTGTTTGCAAATGCGTAGAAATGCGTATAATTATATAGAGTAAAGGGTAAAGCAAAATTATAATTTAACCATTTTGCTGTGATCATTTTCTTCTCCCCATTGTGTTATCATATTCTTCTCAGCTGAGAATTCGTCTTGCAAACCAGTCACAAATTTCTCGGATTCTCAGAAAACTATGATCGATGTCAGTGGTTCATGTGACATGAAAATGTGACATTATTCTCAGGTCGGCTTTTTGTTAGAGGAATGCAGTCACACATGTCTTGGACATGAAATGAAATTTATGTTGGAAAAATAAGGTCCTACATTATAGAGAGAGACACTGTACGAAAATCAAACTTGAGTTGTTATTGCAAACAGTGTATACTAGACCCAGATTAACCACAGTGTGCCAGACGCGCTGTATGATCTGGGTCTACACTGTTTATCACTCATAGAATATTTATACAGTAAAACCTCTCTACAACGGCCACTAAATTACATCAATTGTTTTGTGTTAAATGCAAGTGGGTGCTTAAAAGCAATGAGAAAGTAAAACAGAACGCTCCTATAGGAGCGTTCTGTTTTACTTTGAACTTGCTTTAAGCAGCCGCCTGTCATAAATTCCAACCAATTAACACAATTTAGTGGTCATTATAGAGAGGTTTTACTGTATCTTTATTTTCACCTCTTCGAACACACATCCGATGTCTCGGTTTAATCCATTACGTAATGAATGTGACTTAAAGAGATAATGATTCAATTAACCCTTTCCATGTTCAGTATTCATGTAAATAAAGACATCATAAATATTTATTAGCTCATCTTTTATAACATACGCAAACAGAGCAGACCCTGATCAGACGGTTCCTACAGGAGCCGTCTGATCTGGGTCTACTCTGTTTGCCAAATTATATGAAGGAAAGGGTTAATATCAACTAGTTGAATTTTGGCATATCATGTATATGAACAAGTGGTTTTTTATCATAGCAGAAACTGTAGGATCAACTCTATATATTTTGCAACAAGCAAACAGGGCAGTTAGTAGTTGTCTGATACGTGTCTATTCTTTTTGCAAAAGATTCGATTTGCGTCTTAATCAAGGGTGCGGCTTATATTTGTCTACACTATTTGCAATAATAAATCCTCACCCGTTGGTACAAAAATACAGTCTGCTCGAATTTAAATCTGCTGAGTCCGATTCGAACAAGCTTTTGATAAACATCAAATCCCGATGAGGCGTCCAAGTTACTCGGCGTCTCATCTGAATCCAAGCTGTTTGCAAATCCAGGGCAGGCTTAAATTTGGCTCTCGCACATCGGAACTCGACTAATGTGTGTGCATGTGCGTGTGAACGTGCGTGCGAGAGCACGTGTGCGTATGTGTATGTATTTGCAAAAACAGTAGACCATGAACAGATGGCTCCTGCAGGAGCCTGCTCTGCTACAAATATTTGATTCTAAAAGTTCCGCCATAGTCAAACTTTCCTGTGCCCATATGCCATAATAAAAACACCACCTAATAAATATTCATGATGTCATTATGTCTTACATGAATATGTATCAGGTAAAGGTTTGTTCTGTATTTTAGATACCATTGAGTTCTATGAGTCGCAGCCTTTCTCAGACGGCTTACCCTGGACTGAATGGGGAGTGAATAGGAACTGGGTCGAATGCGGTATACAGGCTAAATCTGACAGTAGAACCTGACTTAAGTGGCCATCAAAAAGAGGTCTAATAATGGGTCTGTACATCAGGTGGTAGCTTAATGCAGGTCAAAAGTAATACAGAAAGCTCCTTTGGGAGCTTTCTGTATTACTTTTGCCCTGCATTAAGCAACCACCTGATTTTTACAACTCCTATGTTCAATAAATGAATGGCCGCTTAGGAAAGGCTCTGCTGTATTTGATACTGTCAAGAACGAGATATAATAGATACGCCTGTCACAGAGCTAAAATATACAATAGATCGCATAACACACAAGCATGTAACATAGAGTTCGTTGGGATTGAAGGAAACTTTCAGGAACGTAAAGTAGAATATAAAAGAATCTCTCTGAAGAGATCACTTAATGAATAAACATGGTTTCTTTAAGTACAGAAAGTAGCTCAATGCAGAACGAATGCAATGCAGAAAGCGTTCTGCATAACGGTTCTTGCTGCATTACGATTTTACCTGTTTTAAGACCCAGAATGAATTAGATTGTTGGTAGTCTCATTAGGGAGGTATTGCTGTATCAAATTATATTTTAACCCTTTCCTTCATATAAACGGCTTTTCGCGCATTCGCAAACAGAATAGACCCAGATCAGACGGATCCGATAGAGGCGTCAAAATGCGCCAATATGGGGGAATGTATTAAGGTTTGATACATCTGCACTAAGCTACCACGTGCCTTAAAGAAACAGAATCATTTTTGCTGTATTAAACAAAATATTGAAGAACAAAAAATATAATTTGGTAAATCATAAAATACATCAACACACTATTACTAAGACTACATGTACAGTACCCCCCCCCCCCCCTTGTGAAGAATTTAGTTTCTTTTAGGCAGATGGCTGCTTAATGCGGGGTTAAGGTCATTTAGAAAGCTCCTAGAGGAGCTTTCTGTATGACTTCCACCCTGCATTAAGCTACCACCTGTCTCCAAGACCGATATTTATACTACGAATAGGTATATACGTATACAGAAGAACCTGTCTTAAGCGGTCATCAAAATATGTCTAATTATAGGTCTGTAAGGCAGGTGGTAGCTTAATTCAGATCGACAGTAATGCAGAACGCTCCTATTGGGAGAGCTTTCTGCATTACTTTTGCCCTGCATTAAGCAACCATCTGATTTTTAATACCCTTATGCTCAATAATTGGATAGAAAGATTCTATGCATTTAGAGCACGATAAGAGAGTTTTGGGTGTGTAAAATGCACGGGTGACACAGCATTAGCAACCAAAGGTGTTACCCAAAAGTACTCATGCTCTGACATTTAACCCGTAACTCCATATATACGCCTTTCTACGCATTTGCAAACAGAGTAGACCAAGATCAGGCGGCTCACATAGAAGCCGTCTAATCAGGGTATGCTATGTTTGCTTATGATATAATACAGATCTGGGTCCATGCTTATAAAACTTTTAGTTGAGTCTGAGAACGTTCTCAAGCTTTTGATTGTGAACTCAAATCTGACCAATCAAAAGCTTGAGAACGAAACTCAGACTCAACTAAAAGCTTTATAAGCATGGACCCAGATCCTACAGTTTCTGCCAAGGCCAAAACATTTCGTGTCCATGCCACCATTATAACAATAAATCTAATTAATACTCATGATGTGATTATTTCTTACATGAATATTCATGGTGTAAAGGGTTAACGCTTTGAATGTTGAAAACAGCTTGGATCCCGATGAGACGCCGAGTAACTCGGCGTCTCACCAGGATCCAAGCTGTTTGACTCTCGGTTATTCTAATTTTCAAAAGATTGAGAGAAATAATTTTTATAGCATCCTAAATTATCTCGCAAATATAACCCTTTCCCTCTTTATGAACTCTACCTTTACAAAATGATGGAGCATTCCACTTTGACTATAGCAGTCACGTGGTTACAAAAGTCACTTCCGATGAGCTAGGCCTATCATATACAAGCCTCTGCGAAAACAAATTACAGTAAAACCTCTCTATAATGACCACTAAATTACATCAAGTATCTTGTGTTAAAGGCATGTGGATGCTTAAAGCAAGGTGAAAGTAAAACAGAACGCTCCTACAGGAGCGTTCTGTTTTACTTTCACATTGTTTTAAGCAACCACCTGCCCAAAATACCAACTAATTAACACAGTTTAGTGGTCGTTATAGAGAGGTTTTACTGTAATGTATAGCTTCAGTGCATGCACAGAGAGACAAATTGTCAGATTATGACAATGCATAGTTGTTAAAAGTATGGTTATTTATATGAATGATTGCATCGAAATTTCAGAATCTGATATTACATGTACAATGAAATTTCTGGTGCAAATACAATAAATAAACAAAATCAATAAAGAATGTTTTATTAATATTTGATTTTATGGCGCCACTAACAATCAGATTTGTCGGAGCAGCTGAATATTAAGACTATAAACTAAATAATTCTTGTCTTCCAGCCAACGGGAAAATGTATTTTACTGATGTAGGATCGTGACAAAAGAGCGCATAGGACGTTACACCATAAACACTGGCTGGCTGACAGAGTAAGGTAGGGCGCTCAGATTTGCAGACAAAGAATACAAATTGATTTAGGTGGAGACCTAATGTGTCATCAATAACATACGACCATATATCCTGTTTCTAGGGCTTTCTAGACATTCTGTTAACACTTTCGCCGCCAACGTCACATGGGTTGCTGCAATGGGCAAATCTGTATTTCCTTTGCAAACAGTTTGGATCCAGATGAGATGCTCCTATAGGAGCTTACTGCATTATTTTTGCCCTGCATTAAGCAACCACCTGCGTATTAAGACCCATATGTTCAATAAATTAATGGTCGCTTAACCTTTTACTCCATGAATATTTATGTAAGAAATGATGACATCATGAATAGTATTTTTAAAAAAAAATAAAAAATAGCACATATTAAACGCATGATTTTTTGGCCAATGTCAGAAACTGTAGAATCATATCTATATCATTTCATATGATAAGCAAACAGAGTAGACCCTGATCAGACGGCTCATATAGGATCTGGGTCTACTCTGTTTTCAAAGGCGTAGAAAGGCGTATTTATGGAGTAAATGGTTAAGAATTGGACAGGTGGTTGGTTAATGCAGGATGAAAATCATGCAAAAAGTCAACAAGGTCACTTTCATTCCTGCATTCAGCTACTACCAGTATTTAAAACAATACTTATTTGTGCATCCGGTTCAGAGGGGTTATACTGTAAACATTAAAACCCCACTAAACCGGACGTTAAATTTAGCATACATATCGTTCTTAAAGACAGGTGGCAGTTTTATGCAGGGTGAAAGTCATACAGAAAGCTCCTCTATGAGCTTTCTGCATTACTTTCACCCTGCATTAAGCAGCCACCTGTCTAAAAGTATCTAAATTCTTCTCTACCAGAATTCTGGTTTAGAGGGGCGTTACTATATAGGTAACTTGCCATTTCGTCTACTTCCCATTTCGTCTCCTTCCCATTCCGTCTACTTCCCATTTCGTCTACTATTTTCGCATTTGTTCCCATTTTGTCTACTCCTAATTTTACACCCTTTCCCCATTTCGTCTACTGCTTCTATTTTTCATGTCTTTGATCAATATTATCTTCTTAAATTATACATGGAATTCTTTTTTGTAATTTCTAAATGAATACATTTGACCAAAAATGTACGTGATGTACTGATCTAGATCTTAACTAATAACATTGCATTTGACCTTCAAATGTGACCTTGACCTTGAGCCGACATGACCCTCACATGCGTTCTGCACATCGGCTAAACTTGGTTAACATTTGAGGCAAGTTTCATGAAAATCCTTCCAGGGGTATAGGGGATATGAAGCTTACACGAAATTGTTACAGACGGACAATTGACCTTCAAATGTGGCATTGACCTTGAGACGACATGACTGACATGTGTCCTGTACATCGTCTCACTTTAGCTAACATTTGACTCAAGTTTTATTAAAACCTTTCAAGGGTTTAGAAGATACAGAGCGGACACGGAAATGTAATGGAAGGTGGAGGTTAAAACATTTGACTTTCAAATGTGACCTTGACATTGAGCCAACATGACTGCCACATCGTCTCAACTTGGTTAACATTTGAGGCAAGTTTCATGAAAATCCTTTCAGGCGTATAGGAGATATGGAGCGGACACGAAATTATTATGGACAGACAGTTGACCTTCAAATGCAACCTTGACATTGAGCCGACAGGACTGCCACATGTATTTTGCAAATTGTCTGAACTTGGTTAACATTTGTGGCAAGTTTCATGAAAATCGTTCCAGACGTTTAGGAGATATGGAGAGGACACAAAATTACACTTGACCTTCAAATATGACCTTGACCTTGAGCCGACATGACTGTCACATGTGTTCTGCACATCGTCTCAATTTTTAGCTAACATGATGACAAAATGTACCGAAAAAATGCGATAATAAAACGTTGCAGTTTCGCATTGTTTTGGCGTTTTACGAAAAAAATGTTTTTCATTTTCTTGGCCCCAACAGGATTCCGTACACATGTGTTCTGCACATCGTCTCAACTTGGTTAACATTTGAGGCAATTTCATGAAAATCCTTGGAAATATGGAGCGGACACGAAATTACACTTGACCTTCAAATGTGACCTTGACCTTAAGCCGACATGACTGACACATGTGTTCTGCACATCGTCTCAATTTAGCTGACATTTGACTAAAGTTGTATGAAAACCCTTTAAAGGGTTTAGAAGATATGGAGCGGGCACGAAAATGTAATGGAAATTAAAGGTTAAAATATTTGACCTTCAAATGTGACCTTGACCTTGAGCCGACATGACTGCCACATGTGTTCTGCACATCGTCTCAAATTGGTTAACATTTGAGGCAAGTTTCATGAAAATCCTTTCAGGGGTCTAGGATATATGGAGCGGACACGAAATTGTTACGGACAGACAGACGGACGGACAGACGGATGCCATTCCTAGAATCCCCTTCCACTCCGTTGCGGGGGATTAATAACGATTTATGCAGGTGAAAAAATTATGACACGGGTGGAATTGTGCAAGCAGTGCAGGACCTGGCTAGAGGGTTCCTTCAGGAGCCCTCTGGTCTGGATCCACTATTCGTGCCCCGTGAATGGAATCCTGGGTAAATGTGTTAGCCCTTTACTCCATAAATATGCCTAAGTTTTTGTAAACAGAGCAGCCCAGATCATACGGCTCCTGTAGGAGCCGTCTGATCAGGATCTGTTGAGTTCTGTTTGCTTATGAATATGATATAATATAGATTCTACCCGGCCAAAATTCTTGTGTCCATGTACTATTATGTAATTAATCTAATTAATATCCCTGATGGCGTTTATTAATGGAGTAAAAGGTTAAACAACATGAAACAAGCCCTATATCATACGATTCAAGCATTCCGGACACATCTCATTTCTTCTTCTGCCAACGTTGAAAGCTATCCGAATTCGGTGGCAATACGTCTTTTTGAGTCCGCGGGCAGGCCTGAGACAGGCAGACACCGATCCGTCATACTGATTTAATTTCAAGATATCGTGTTTCCTTGGTAACCGGATAAAGCAGGCCGGTATTGCCGTAATACGACAGGAAATCGACCAATTGTGATCCAAATTGAATTTCAGCCCAAGACAGGATATATTAATATTGCGACTTGTTGATGGCGTTTTTTTTTTTGTATATTATACAAACATCTAAAATGATACTGTTACTCTACCAAGACTAGTCGTACTGGAACTGACACCACACGCTGAGAAAGTTACTTGTCACCTAAGCTGAAGTGAGAATGTTTTAGAAACTGGACTTCTTGGGAGTTTAACCCATTCCCTCATATTGACGACTTTTGACGCCTCTGCAAAAGTCACCTGTTGAAACGATTGTGACAAATAGAGCAAATGCTCTCTTTATCACAATGGTTTCAAACTACAAATTTTACTTTTCTCTAGTTAATGCTCCTTTTGGGAAGATTCATTCAAAGAGATTGGATCTAAAAATAGCCTATGAGGTAATGGGTTAACTTTGATAGAGGATTCCAATGAAGTTAAATCGAATTCAATATATTGTTTAAAGAAATTGTTCAATGAAATCTATTCTTAGCTCTGTGATCATGACATACGCATATTGCAGATTGAAATCATTGTATATAACTTTAATATATGCATGAGTCGTCTGATCTGGGTCTACTCTGTTTGCAAATGTGTAAAACGGCGTTTATATATGAAGGAAATGGTTAAAAGAACCATAATCTGTTTCAAACAATTCGGATCCTGGTGAGACTCGGTCACTCGGCACCTCATCTAGATTTTCAGTGTAGTGCACCACCAGTACACCCCAATATGCTTCAACCTTTACTCAATGAATATTCATATCAGAAATAATGAACAAGAATATTAATTAGCTGAAGTTTTATAATGGTACCATGGAAATATTTTTTTACCATGGCTGAAACTGTAGAAATATGTGTTATTTAATAACACATTCCCTCCTAGCGACGCATTTTGGCACCTCTGTAAAAGTCACATTTAGAAACCATTGTGATAAATGGAGCATTTGCTCCGTAGGAGCAAATGCTCTATTTTTCCACAATGGTTTCAAAACTACAGTTCTATTTTTCCCTTTTCTGTAGTTAATGCTCCTTTTCGGTAGTTAATTCAAAATGGTTGGTTCTAAAAATAGTCTAGGAGAGAATGAGTTAAGCAAACAGAGCAGACTCTGATCAGAGAGCTCCTACAGGAGCCGTCTGATCTGGATCTACTGTTTGCAAGAGTAACGAAAGTTGTCTCTGTGGTATAACGGAAACTTGTCAAACAGGAGCTGTAACGTTTCAAGCTTACAGCCAACTCATCTGATATACTGGCATTAAAAAAGTACAACAAACACAGTTCCAAGCTTACCGTATGTATTATAAATAATACATAATATTTTCAATTTATCATTCTATAATATAATGTAGACGTCATTTTATATGAGAATTTCAGTGCAGTATGTGTGATGGGGAAAGTAACAAAGGAGAAACGTTTCACGCTTAACATGTACAGTAAAACCCCTGTAAACTGGAATTCCAGTAGAGAAGAATTTTCAGATACTTTTAGGCAGGTGGCTGCTTAATGCAAGGTAAAAGTCATGCAGAAATCTCCTAGAGGGGCTCTCTGCATGACTTTCACTCTGCATTAACCCTTTCCTCCATGAATACTCATGTAAGAAAATATGACATCATGAATATTAATTTGTTATGAAAGCATATGGACACATGATGTTTTGCCCATGACAGAAACTGTAGAATCATATCTAAATTATATCATAAGCAAACAGGGCAGACCCTGATCAGAGGGCTCCTATAGGAGCCGTCTCATCTGGGTCTACTCTGTTTGCAAAGACGTAGAAAGGCATATTTATGGAGGAAAGGGTTAAGCTGCCACCTGTCTCCAAGACCGATATTTATACTGAATTTAATGTCCAGTTTAGAGGGGTTTTAATGTAAAAGGATCTAGACAAGTCACACTAAACACTAAGACCGAACACAATGTGGAGAGAGACTTACACTGTTACAGACAAACACATAATACACGGTACGATGGATGTCAATGATAGTAAGACAGCCAAAGTTTACAAACGGTTCTTCAAAGGCACATACTTCTGTCCAGATTCGTGACAGGGTTATGGCCCTCAGTGAGGCTATGAAGGTGAACAAGTATTACAGTAAAACCCCTCTAAACTGGAATTCTAGTAGAGAAGAATTAAGATATTTTTAGGCAGGTGGCTGCTTAATGCAGGCTGAAAGTCGTGCAGAAAGCTCCTGCATTAAGTTCCACCTGCCTAAGTTTATACTAAATTTAATGTCTGGTTTATAGAGGTTTTACTGTGATAAGTTTGGATCCAAATAAGATGCCAATCACTTGGTGTACCATCAGCATCCAAACTGTTTAATACTTTCCCGTATAGGCTATTTTTAGATCCAACCTCTTTAAACAAATCTACCGAAAAGGAGCATTTACTACTAAAAAGGATTTTTTTTTAGAATTGTGTAGTGTTGAAACCATTGTGATAATAGAGCATTTGCTCCTATGGAGCAAATGCTCTATTTATCACAATGGTTTCATAAAGTGACTTTTACAGAGGCATCAAAAGGTGTCTATATGCGGGAATGGGTTAATACTTTATTTTTATGTAAGGAAACTAATTTTGACATGCGGGCATGGCTATGTTCAGTATGTTAAAGGTTCGTAAGTGGGTAAGAAAAAATATGTACTGACAGAATTTAATTCATAGGAAATCATATTTTTTTTTTTTTTTACCAATAAATAAAATTCTCAACTCAATTGTATATATGATCAGTTTAACCTTTTCCCCTGCAAAGTATTACCGTCTTCTGCTTCAATTTTCTTCTTTAAATTTTACTTTTTCTTTCAAAAAATATAATAAATGCGTCAAATAGTTTGGTTCCCCGTGTTACTAGTTACAGACATCTCATCTGGATCCAAACTGTTTGCGAAGGGGGTCAAAGATTCAACACTGGCAGAGAAAGAATTAACCCTTTACTCAATAAATACACCTTTCTATGCCTTGGCAAACAGAGTAGACCCAGATCAGACGGCTCCTGTAGGAGCCGTCTGATCAGAGTCTGCTCTGTATGCCGATGATGTTACATACATATGATTCTAGTTTCTGCCATGTCCAAAAATTCTTATTTTCATGTGCCCTTATAAACAAAATAACTTTCATTAATATTCATGATGTAATTATTTCTCACATGAAATATTGGTGGAGTAAAGGGTTAAACAAGAAGGCGTACAGTGTATAAAACCTACAGCAAAAGGCATACTCATTCCATCCAAATTTTACTTCTCACCCAATACCCACCTTGTTGGTACTAAGACATATAATTCTAATGGGTACCAACAAGATAGATAGGCTTTGGTGGAGAAAAATAGAAAATAGTTTATCTAGATTTTCTAAATGCTTCTCTTATCTTGAGCTCTAAAATCAACACAGCACCCTTTCTCTCATATAAACGCTATTTCATGTAATTTCCAAACAGAGTAGACCCAGATCAGACGGCTCCTAAAGGAGCCGTCTAATCAGGGTCTACTCTGTTTGCTTATGGAATAATGTAGATCTGATTCTATAATCTCTGCCATGGCACATTCTCTTAATAATAGTTAACTGTTAAGCTATATTTTCCACACGGAAATTTCTTTTTTTTTCCCTTCTATATTAACACATCAATTACCATGACAGTAATATTCCAATATCATTTTAAAATCTCAGAGATGCTGATATTCTGTGTTCTAATGTTACCAGGTCTAAACATTTGAACAAGATACATGACCCCTGCCGAGAATATTTCAACCTAATGAGATATCTAGTGTGAGCAAACTAAAATCATTCAATTTTAACCCATTCCCTCATGTTGACACCTCTGTAAAAGTCTCTTTTGAAACCATTGTGATAAAAAGGACTTTAGCTCCATAGAAGCAAATGCTCTATTTATCATAACGGTTTCAACACTAGACAATTCTAAACTTTTCCTTTTCTCTAGTAAACACTCCCATTCAGTAGATGTATCCAAAGAGGTTGGGTCTAAATATAGCCTAGAAGGGAATGGGATAAAACAAGCACAGTTGCAACTATTAACATATCACAATCGGTTTTAATTTAACCATACACAACCATTTACCTGATTAACCCATTCCCTCAGAGGCTATTTTTAGACCCAACCTCTTTGAAAAAAAATCTACCAACAAGATGTGTTTGTGAAACGCTATGCCCCCTAGATATGATATTTGACCCTAAAGGATGACCTTCATCTTGACATGTCACCCCTCAAACTGTGCAGCTTCATGGGGTGCACATGCATACCACATATCAAGTCTGTATCTCTACTGGTTCAAAAGTTATGGCCAATGTTAAAGTTGGTGACCTTTGACCATGAAGGATGACCTTGACCTTGACATGTTACCCCTCAAACTGTGCAGCCAAATAAGAAACACACGTATACCAACTATCAAGTCTGTATCTCTACTGGTTCAAAAGTTATGGCCAATGTTAAAGTTGGTGTCCTTTGACCCTGAAAGATGACCTTGACCTTGTAATGTCACCCCCAAAATGTGCAGCTTCATGAGATACACATGCATACCAAATATCAAGACTTTATCTCTATTGGTTCAAAAGTTATGGCCAATTTGAAGTTAATGACCTTTGACCCTGAAGGATGACCTTGACATTTCACCCCTCACACTGTGCAGCTTCATGAGAAACACAAGCATGCCACATATCAAGTCTCTATCTGTACTGGTTCAAAAGTTATGGCCAATGTTAAAGTCAGTGATTTGACCCATATGCTTGACCTCTGACCTTTAAGGATGACCTTGACCTTGACATGTCACCCCTGAAAATGTGCGGCTTTATGAGATACATATGCATGCCAAATATCAAGTCTCTATCTGTACTTGCTCAAAAGTTATGACCAATGTTAAATACGGTGATTTGACCCATGTGTTTGACCTCTGACCTTTAAAGAGGACCTTGACCTTGACATGTCACCCCTCAAAATGTGCAGCTTTATGAGATACATATGCATGCCAAATATCAAGTCACTAGCTGTACTGGCTCAAAAGTTATGACCAATGTTAAAGTTACAGACAAAGAAACGGACAATTTGACCTTTGACCCTGAAGGATGACCTTGACCTTGACATGTCGCCCCTCAAAATGTGCAGCTTCATGAGATACATACACATGCCAAATATCAAGTCTCTATCTCTACTGGTCCAAAAGTTATGGCAAATGTTAAAGTCGGTGATTTGACCCATATATTTGACCTCTGACCTTGAAGGATGACCTTGACCTTGACATGTCACCCTTCAAAATGTGCGGCTCTACGAGATACATATGCATGCCAAATATCAAGTCCCTATCTGTACTGGCTCAAAAGTTATGACCTATGTTAAAGTTGCGTTAAAGTTACAGACAGAAAACAGACAATTTGACCTTTGACCCTGAAGGATGACCTTGACCTTGACATGTCACCCCTCAAAATGTGCGGCTTCATGAGATACACAAGCATGCCAAATATCAAGTCTCTATCTCTACTGGTCCAAAAGTTATGGCCAATGTTAAAGTCGGTGATTTGACCCATATATTTGACCTTTGACCTTGAAGGATGACCTTGACCTTGACATGTCACCCCTCAAAATGTGCGGCTTTATGAGATACATATGCATACCAAATATCAAGTCTCTATCTGTACTGGCTCAAAAGTTATGACCAATGTTAAAGTTGCTGACAAACAAACAGACAAACAGACAAACAAACAGACAGGGCAAAAACAATATGCCCCCCAGATCTGATCTGGGGGGCATAAAAAGGAGCATTAACTAGAGAAAAGGTAAATTTTTAGATTTGTGTAGTCTTGAAACCATTGTGATAAATAGAGCATATGCTCCTATGGAGCAAATGCACTATTTATCACAATGGTTTCAAAAAGTGACTTTTACAGAGGCGTCAAAATGCGAGAATGGGTTAAAGACACCATTTGATGGCTTTACAAATACAGTAGACCCAGATGAGACAGCTCCTCTGGAAGCAGTTTAGTCAGGGTCTGCTCTGTTTGCTTACATTATATAGATCCGATTCTAGTTTCTGCCAATTCTAAAAAGAGTCTGTGTTCATTAGCCTGTATAGTAATGTCTTGCTAATGTACAAATACGCCGTTCTACCCCTTTTCAAACAGAGTAGATCCGGATCAGAAGGCTCCCGAAGGAGCCATTTGATCAGGGTCTGCTCTGTTTGCTTATGATATAATACGGATCTGATTTCTAGTGTTTGTCATGGCAAAAACTTGAAAGTTTCTTTGTTTATTGTGTCTTTATAAGAATTCAGCTAATTAATATTCATGATGTTGTTAATTCTTATATGAATATTCATCATGCAAAGGGTAAACCGGCAGTAGAAGAAACATTTTCAACCTCAGTCCTCAAAAACATTGACACAAATACAGTAAAATCTCTCTAATGCGACTACCTAAAAGGGGCATAATTCTGGGTGGCAGAGGCAGGTGGTAGCTTAATGCAGGACAAAAGTTATGCAGAAAGCTCCTACAGGAGCTTTCTGCATTACTTTCGTCCTGGGCATTAAGCAACCACCTGCATTAAACGACGCCAGTAGCTGTTTATTAAGTGGTTACATTAGCAGGGTTTTACTGTAGATTTTGCTATATTTTACCCATAGTACACGAGTCGATGGTAGAGACCACTCTAAACAAGAAACAGTGCAGATCCTGATCAGATCAGCCTACACTGTTTGCTAGTGTCAGTATGTGGTTATTCTTTTTCTATCCAAAGAGTTGACTGTCTAACAAATATCATCGTGGCTATAAGACATAGTAAGAATTGATATGAAATGAACAGTGTCACATACAATAGGGCATCTTTTGTAAAGAGAGTGATGGCCTAAATCAGTCATGACAAAGAAAGGAGCATCTTTCAGCAAAAACCCTTTACTCCATAAATACGCATTTAGAAACAGAGTAGACCCAGATCAGACGGCTCCTATAGGAGCCGTCTGATCAGGGTCTGCTCTGTTTGCCTATGATATGATAAAGATATGATTCACCAGTTTCTGCCATGGCCAAAAAATTACTGTGTCCATGTGCTACTATAATAAATTAATCTAATTAATGTTGATGACTTCATTACTTTTTACATGAGGAAAGGTTTGAGCAAACACCTATCTTAACACTCATGATAGTCCTCAGATCAAGATCTGCACTGTTCAAACTAATTTCCAAAGGTTATGCCAGTAGAATTTTTTATATAACCCATTCCCTCATGGGCTATTTTTAGATCCAACCACTTTGAATAAATCTACCGAAAAGGAACATTAACTAGAGACATGGATTCTTTTTTTTAGAATTTTGTAGTTTGAAACCATTGTGATAAATAGAGCATTTGCTCTTATAGGAGCAAATGCTCTGTTTATCACAATGGTTTCATAAAGTGACTTTTACAAAGGCGCATTTATGGAGGAAAAGGATAAACACCCCTTTAAACGAAAATTTGATTCATTCAAAACACATATTTGGACAGGTTCACGAGAAATACAGGTTAAAACAAATGGGTTTAAACATAAAGCACTCACAAATAAGAGACTAAAGAGAGGTAGAGATATTTTACCTAACAGCACTTCTAAGATGTTCCCTCATCACAAAACTTACAACTTTCAAGGCATGTTTTCCTTCCATTCTTTCCCAAAAAGAAAAGATAATGGGGGAAAAAAACGAATAAAAACTTTTCATTTTCTTTTCTTGATCAGAGTGCCAAGCCTTGAATGATCATAGTTGTGGAAAAGAGAACTATTCCTGGAATATAAGCAAAATATTTAGATACTATTTTTCTATCAAACCCAATCTTTCTGCTACTTATTAGAGTCAACTCAGAGCGGCAGTTATAACCCATTCCCGCATATTGACGCTTTTGTAAAAGTCACTTTGTGAAACCATTGTGATAAATAGAGCATTTGCTCCACAGGAGGTCAGGAGCAAATGCTTTATTTATCACAATGGTTTCAAAACCACACAATTCTGAAAAATCCCTTTTCTCTAGTTAATGCTCCTTTTTGGTAGATTTAATCAAAGAGGATGGATCTAAAACTAGCCTATGCGGTAAGGGGTTAATGCGTAGAAGCAAGATAGGGTTTGTTGGGAGAAATTACAGATTTTGATTGGTACATTACATTTTATACTCTACAGATCTGGAAGAAGCTGAGTAATTCTGTGCAGTTCTGTAGATCAGACGTGTACTGATCTGTATATAACATGCGTACTGGTCTTTCCATATTCTCTTAATTCTAATGAGTACCAGCATCCAGAGCTACAGATATGGGCGCGTACAAAAATACTAAAATCGTCATTTCTCCACCAAACCCTATACTGTGACCATTCTTTAGAATCGTCTCGAAGAGACGATTCTAAAGAGTGGTCACAGTATAGGGTTTGGTGGAGAAATAAAGGTGTAATTTCTGCAGGAGTTGTCTGACCCAGGTCTGCTCTATTTACTTGGAATAACAACAGCCTGATTCTAGTTTTTACCACGGGCAAAATTTTCCATGTTCATATACCAGTATTAAAATTCAGCTAACCAGTATCAGAGGCCCATTTAAACGTTTTCAACAATAGCTCCTGTATTTGTCTACCAAACCCTATACTGTGACCACTCTTTAGAATCGTCTCAAAGAGACTATTCTAAAGAGTGGTCACAGTATAGGGTTTGGTGGAGAAATGATGATTTTAGTATTTGGGTACGCACCATTATCTGTAGCTCTGGATTATTCATTAACACTTTCCTTGTTCTGTGTTTATTCCAAATTTCAATACCTACTGAATATTCATGAACAAAGTAGTTTTTTCATTATGGAAGGTGGAACATTGTAGCTATTTTAGAAAGAAATGAAACAGATCTATAATAAAATTCCATTGGCAAACAGAGCAGACCCTGATCAGACGGCTCCTATAGGAGCCGTCTGATCTGGGTCTACTCTGTTTGCAAATGCCTGAATACACGTTCATATGAAGGAAAGGGTTAAATCACTATTTCTTACATGAATATTCATTAGGGAAAGGATTAAATAGTCCTATCATCCAAGGGTCTGTCTGTCTCTCAACTAAATCCAAACTGCCCGATTCAGTGCTTTTATTATCCTCTCATACAGATGACTTTACAAACAGAAAAGACCCAGATCAGACAGCTCCTGTTAGGACTGGTCTGATCAGTGTCTGCTCTTTTTGGCGTATAGAAAAATATAGATCTGCAGTTTTTGCCACGCCAAAAGTTTAACTTGTTCAGGAATTGTAAAACAACCAGTCAATGAATATTCATACAGAGATAAGATTCTTGCATACTTATTCATTAGTTAAAGGGTTATTTCCCTTCACTCCATGAATATTCATGCAAGAAATAACAATTTCAGGAATATTAATTAGCTTCATTTTTATAATGGCGATGCAAACCAGGGGATTTTAAACCATGACAGAAAATGTAGAATCAGATCTATATAATCCATAAGCAAACAGAGCAGACCCAGATCAGACGGCTCCTACAGGAGCCGTCTGATCTGGGTCTACTTTGTTTGCATAGGTGTAAAAAGGCATATTCATGGAGTGAAGTGTTAAAGTAGTTCCTATCCTCAAATAGCAAAATAATGGCTTGTTGGAAGGCATGATTGACCACTTTCACACTGTAACAATCTGTACTTTGCCATTGTTGTGCCTACTTTGTCACTATAAATACACAGGAGGAATAGTTCAGAATTCCTCCTGTCTGAAGATTGATATCATGCATGTAAATAATAATGATGATGATGATAATAATGGAGATGATGATGATGATGATGAAGAAATGTACATGATGAATGATAAAACCACCGATGTTACGTCCTTTCCTTCTTTTTTATGGGCCGTTTGCTCATGTGTTTTGCGACAATTTCGGAGATTTTTGGTTTGTGTTCTAGCACTTTCAGCATCGTAGACTTGGCTTCGCCTAATTGGTCTGTGATGAGCTTGCATCTCTGAATGTTACCCTGCAATACACAACAAATAAGTTATCAAACCCGGCGAAGTCATCACATGTTGATAATGGTAAGCTTGAATCATTATTATCAGAGCTTCAGATTTTCATAAATTGTCTTCGAAAACTCGCAGTGAGATGAATATTTTTTATTAAAGATTTTTTTTTTCACAACTAAAAAAGATGCGCCTGCGGGTCCCACTGCCGTGGAAAGTCGTGCGCCATATTTTGAAATCATGCGACAATGGCGCGGGCGCACCGTAAATCAGAAGCCCTGTATTATCACTGAGCATTTGATCTGATAGGTTTAACCATTTACTTTGTATAAATGCCTTTTCACACCTTTGCAAATAAGAGTAGATCCAGATCAGACAGCTCCTGCAGGATCTGCTCTGTTTACTTATGGAATTATAATAGATCTAACTCTACAGCTTCAACCACTACCCCAAACTCCTGTATTACATATGCAATTACAAAAGTTCAGCTATTAATAAATATTCATGATTTATTTACACACAGAGTAGACCCAGATCAGACAGTTCCTGTAGGAGCTGTCACTGTCTGTAGGAGCAGTCTGATCAGGGTCTGCTCTTGTTTGCTTATGAAATTATAACTAATCTGACTCTAGAATGCCATTATAGAAATTCAGCTAATAAATATTCATGACATCATTATCTCTTACATGAATATGCAAATGGCAAAGGAAAAGCATACTAATAGAGTAGAGGGTTAAATACACTTAAGCCTTTCCCTCATATAAACGTGTTTTCACGCATCTGCAAACAGAGTAGACCCAGATCAGACGGCTCCTATCAGGGTCTGCTCCGTTTGCTTATGAAATTAGATGGATCTGTTTCTTTAGTTTCTAAAATGGATTTCATTATAACGATTTTGTCCATGAATATTCAGTAGGTATTAAAAGTTTGAATAAACATAGAACAGGGAAAGGGTTAAAGTATCATCAGATATAGTGGTTATACGATACCTGAGTAAGTTCATGAAGCATGCCACTTTCATCCTCCATAAGACTGTGTTTCGCTGGTGGCTGAGGTGCCAGAGTGGCCTGGAGACTGGCAATCTTAGAGTTCAACTCCCCCTCCAGCTCCACCTATAACACAATCATATATAAACATGGGGAAAAAACACAATACAAGGGAAACAACTGCTGATGATTGGCTATCTCCAATCCAATCCTAACAATCATAAATAAGTTAACCAAGGGTAAACCAGATACACTACATCCTGTATATCAAAGTAAGAGCACCACATGCAGATGCCAATGCTTGACTGTCCATGAAAATCAGTTTGAAAATCCAAGGGCTTTTTCAAGCCCTCCTAAATAGAGGAGACCCAAATCAGATGGCTCCTACAGGAACCGCCTGATCAGGGTCTGCTCCGTTTGCTTATCAAATTATACATATCTAATTCTACAGTTTCTGCCATGGCCAAAAACTCTAGTTTTCATATGCCATTATAAAAATTCAGCTAATAAATACTGTATCATCAATTTTTTACATAAATATTCATGAGGTTATGGGTGAAAGGACAATAAATCTTTAATCATACACTGTAGCCAATGTGATGAAAAACAACTGTACAGTCTGATATAAATACTTGTACTAATGTTGAAACTGACAAAATGTCAAAGTTTTGCCCAACGCCCACAATGCCAACAATGATGAAACCAAGGCTATGGCAATACCTCAACTTCTTTTCCAAAAGCAAACAACTCACAAAACAAAATTGGGGATTCCTTTTCATTTTATTTTATTTTACTAGAACTATCACTATACAAGAGGGCCAGAATGGCCCTGACATCGCTCACCAGACAATCAGAGGAGAAGATTTTCAAAGTTTTCACTATATGTTTCTATTGAAAACTTAACACCCCAGGGGTGGTGCCAATTTTGACCCCAGGGACACAATTTATATAACTTTTGTAGAGGACCTGAACATGATGCTAAAAGAATGTAGTGAAAGAATGGATAGAGCATTAGACCACTGGAACTTGTATTCTTTGGATGCTAGAGGCAGATTCTCTCACCTTTAATGACCTATGCAAACAGTTTGGATCCAGATCAGGCCCCACATAATGTGGGGCCTGATCTGATATCCAAATTGTTTGTAAATGAGACTGAACTTCTGAAAAACTTAGAAAGAAAGTGTGTAGTGGGATTTTCCCACCACTAATGACCTATGCAAACAGTTTGGATCCAGATCAGGGCCAACATAATGTGGTCCCTGATCTGATTTCCAAACTGAATGTCAATGAGACTGAACTTCTGAAAAACTTAGAAAGAAAGTGTGTAGTGGGATTCTCCCACCACTAATGACCTATGCAAACAGTTTGGATCCAGATCAGGGCCAACATAATGTGGTGCCTGATCTGACATCCGAACTGTTTGTCAATGAGACTGAACTTCTGAAAAACTCAGAAAGAAAGTGTATAGTTAGGATAACTTGTGAATATGCTGCAGACAACAATTTAGCAGATCACAAAATTACCCAGCATGCAAAGAGTTAATCTGAAATTCACAACAGATATGCTCTATATTGATAGCTGGTAGCTTAATGCAGGGCATAGGTATGGAAAAAAGCTTTAAGAGTATTCTGCATTTTGAGAATTATCCACAGTTTTCTCAATCTTAAATGAGTGTGTGTTATTTGTCTAAACACAATTTCTACTCTACTGATCAGGCTAAGGGTGATTATATAAGAAATCCCTCTGACTGGTCTCAGTCAGCTAAGAGTGATATTAAGGAGAAACCTTTAGAATGTAATTTCTGGCTACAAAAAACTGTTAATCCCTGGGGTGGGACCAATTTTTATCCTAGGGGCATAATTTATATAACTTTTGTAGAAACTCTGAAGTTGAAGCTATGTGCCAAATATGAAACCTGAGGACCTTCTAGTTTTAGAGGAGATGATGTTCAAAGTTTTCACTATATGTTTCTATTGAAAACTGAAAACCCCTGGGGCAGGGCCAATTTTGACCCCAGGGGTATAATTTATATAACTTTTGTAGAGGACCTATAGGTGATGCTATGTACCAAAGATGAAAGCTGAGAACCCTGTAGATTCAGAGGAGAAGATTTTTAAAGGTTCAAATTGTTGACGCCCGACGACGCACGCCGACGGACGACAGACATCTGGCGATCACAAAAGCTCACCCTGAGCACTTTGTGCTCTGGTGAGCTAAAAAGGTGATGGAATACCCTGCTCATCTACCTTGATCGCAAATCAAACAAAACCGTAACCAAAATTTGGAAAGGATTTGAAAAGGGCCATAATTCTGTCAATAGGCTTGCCTGAAGATGAAGCTTGTGATGGTAGACAAGTGTGTAAAGTTTCAAAGCTTTATCTCAAAGGGTTATGTAAATAAGCGGGACTTAACCAGGACAGACAGACAGACCAACCAACCGACCAACACACTGACTCCTATATACTTTGTTTGCGGGGGTATAAAAACATTATCCCTTTGAATGCTGAATTTTCCATAATTATCTAACAGTAGAATTTATTCAATATTTTAGGATTAAACCTTTCCTTCATATGGACATTTTTCACACATTTGCAAACAGAGTAGACCCAGATCAGATGGCTACTATAGGAGTCTTCTGGTCAGAATCTGCACTGTTTTGCTAATGGAATTTGATAGATCCATTTCTTTAGTTTCTAAAATGGCTACTCAATGTAAATTTAGTAAGTTCTGAAATTTGGACTAAATATAGAACAGGGAAAGGGTTAAAAAGGAAAACTTGGTAATGGGGAGACAGTACATAAAACAACAACTCACCAAGTCCTCTATTTGTGCAGCCATGTGATATAACTTCCACCCCGAGGCCTTCTGTACTACTCCCTTCTGATTGGACAATTCATTTACTGTTGGCCGCCGCTCATCTAAAATAATAAATTATAACTAGAATTATCACTGACTGATGTGCATGACAAGAGTATGTGGTATTTGAATACTCAAGGGGCCACAAGTCTGTGATTAACCCATTCTCTCCTACCGATGCCTTTTAGCACTTCTGTAAAACTCATAGTTTGAAATCATTGTGATAAATAGAGCATTTGCTCCATAGGAGCAAATGCTCTATTTATCACAATGGTTTCAAAACTACACAATTTTAAAATTCCCCTTTTCTATAGTTAATACTCTTTTTGGTAGATTACTTAGAGGTTGGGTCTAAAAATAGTCTAGAAGGGAATGTGTTTAATCATCTAACTGAAACATAACAATATGTGCATCTCATCTCCTCTTGATCATGAAGCTTCTACCTTCATCAGTAGTTGCTGAGAAATACCACAAACAATCCGAGATCCAGACAAGATGCGTAAATTAAAACATTTTCAAGACTTCTTTATTTCCCCACTGAACCATATGTTGTGATCACTCTTCAGAATCGTTTCGAAGAGACGATTCTAAAGAGTGGTCACAGTATAGGGTTTGGTGGAGAAATGATGATTTTATTATTTGGGTACGCACCTTTATCTCTTGTTCTGAACAAGAAAAACCAACAGCCCGACAGAGTAACTCCTATACAATACAATATAGTTTATTGCATTAAACATACAAGTATGCTTATAGCAACTTAATTTGTACGGATATAATTATCACTATTTAAACTGTGTTCCTAGCATACATGTTCAGAGCAGAGATAGCATATCGAGGGCTTGGTGCAAAACTATTCTAACTCCTTCACAAAGTGAAGGAGTTAGAATAGTTTTGCACCAAGCCCTCGATATGTGTTCAGTGCTGTTTGCATGCTTCAGTAAAATGTCTGCAATCTTTTTTATTTCTCTTCCAAAAGGCAGTAAAAATGTCAAACAGTTCAGATCATAACTGTTTGCATAGGCACTCATAAATTTCAACTATGGAAACCATGGTGATAACCAGAGCATTTGCTACAAAATTCTAAACTTTTCCTTTTCTCTAGTTAATGCTCCTTTTGGGTAGATTTATTCAAAGTGATTGGATCTAAAAATAGCTTTAAATATGAGGGAATGGGTTAACTGTTGCTCTGTCATCAGATGGCTCCTACTAAGCCATTTGATTTGTATCTAGTCTGTTTGCAAAGATGCCAAAATGTGTCTCTTTAAGGTAAAGGGTTAACAGAAAGACTTACCTTTGGGTTTGACGTCTGTATACCGAACAAAGTGGTTATTTCTGGGTTTCCAAGAAATATTATAAAAATTGAGTAAAGAGACATTTGGTCGGCATTTCTCTAGCGTCCATCGAATACCCTCGTCATCGACATACTCTGTGAAATAAAATTTACTGACCTTGAATACAGTACAACCTCACTACAATGAGTGCTAAAAAAGAAGTCATGTACTAGGTTTTTAAGACAGGTGGTAGCCTAACGCAGGAAGAGAGTAATGCAGAAGGCTGTCTAGGAGCTTTCTGCATTACCTTCATTCTACATTTTAAATATTAGCAGCCTCCTGCTTATAAGGACATCCATGTTTATAAATTAAAGGTAATGTATATGATAATCTGTCTATAAATAATGCATTTTTTAAAACCCTTTCCCTCATATAAACGCGTTTTCACATGTTTGAAAACAGAGTAGACCCAGATCAGATGACTCCTATAGGAGCTGTCTGATCAGGGTTTGCTCTGTTTGCTAATGGAATTTGAAAGATCTGTTTCTTTACTTTCTTAAATGGCTACAATGTTCCACCTTCCATATTTCTTTAGTACTAATTTGTCCATGATAATTCAGTAGGTATTGAAATTTGGAATAAACACAGTCTCAGAACATGGAAAGGGTTTAATAAATAATACAGAGCTTCTATCATACAACATATTTGTGAATCAATGCCACACAAAACGTAATTATTGTAAATTATTCATCAGGAAAGTTTGTTTATTTATTCATCAGGTAAATATTCAATGGGGCCTCTTTGCATCGAGAGGTTATGGTCTTTGACTGACAATCACTTAGCTCCTTACAGCTGTGGTTCGAAGCCAAGTCTAGGCATTTACAGGGGTGAGAATGGCCGTTGGTGAAAAAAGAGGAAAATTGGCAGGGGTCAAGGGGGCCGCCTAGGCCCCTTGCGGGACATGGGCAGCGGCCATGTGGGGGTTCAGGGGGGCAAAGCCCCGACCCAAAATGAAATATAGCTTTCCTGAGCACTTCAGGAGCCTTCTCCTGCATTTTCACTTGGCTCTGTCATTCATGTGTTTTTTTACAATTATACTTGAGTTGCATGTCATACATGATGAGCTGTGTTTACATGTCCATACAATTTACATTCAGTTTATTATTGGATCCATTCAACATTGCCAGATTAATTTCTTGTCAAACACAAGCAATTAAAACTCACACGTTTTAAAAATGAAATCAAATGGAACTCTGTGATCACAGATAAAGATACAAAATTTGATTTTTAAAGTTGGCATGGTATTGTAACAGTTAACTTTCTAGACAAGATTCACCAAAGTTCACATTACAGTCACAATTTCTAGTCAAAGTTCACATTCAAACTCTGATTCTGATTACCTTTTTCATGTCAATAAACCATCTTCTAATTCATTAAACTGGTTTATTAAAAACAAAATATAACTTTTCTGAATCGATACATCTTGACCAGTTCCTTTAACATTACCTATGAATAGCTATTGACAGACAACTTTCTGGTGAATACTTGACAAGTTGACATTACAGGTTTTTACCTGTGACTGGAAATCCGCTGTTTCAACAACTGGACATGTTTAATGCTTTTCAGAAGGTTCTTATATGCTACGCAGTCGCGTTTTCCGTAATTCATTTGTTTGGAACAAAGTTTACACAAGGTTCCCTCGCCCGAAGTTTACTTTCAGTTTCATGAAATCGTCGCCAATTATCACTTTTCTTGTTTCTTTACCGAATGTCAACGTAATTTCTTTCTCTAGCCGTCTTGGGTAGAACTTGTTTTCCACACTGTTATCGTAATCTCTTCCTATGCTTCTCATTTTTGTCTTAAATTCAGATTAATTGACAGTACAGATACAGAATTTCATATCACGGACGCCATCTTGGAAATGTTGAACGAACACGGCATAATACGAGCGTTTTGATTGGCTGTAGGACAAGAGTCTCGTTATTCGATTAGCTGAACCGAAATCTCGCTGTTAACGTGATATAAACGTTGTTAACGCGGATTTACTTGGAATAGTGAAAGAATATATCGGCAAATAATAATTTCCTGAATTAATCGCCATAACCCCCCCCCCCCCTCTACAAATTTCTCAACGGATTTACGTCGATCTCAAAAACGGCCCTGAGGGAAACGAAATCCGCGGAATTCCGCGGATCCGCGGAAAATTCTCACCCCTGCATTTAGATTTTTCATGTGAGGAAGCCTTCCAGCTTGCGGTAGGTAGGTGGTTCTACCCAGATGTTCTTCTGTGCATGAAACCGTGCAATTTGTTCCATGCACGAGAAAACCTCTGGGGTCTTCCTCCACCTGTAATTAGCTGGATGTCTCGATATGACTGAAATACTATTAACCCTTTCCTCCATAAAAACGCCTTTCTACGCCTCTGTAAAAGCCACTTTATGAAACCATTGTGATAAAGAAATGCTCTATTTATCACAATGGTTTCAAACTACAAAATTCTAAAAATTTCCTTTTCTCTAGTTTTCCTTTTCTCTTATTTATTCAAAGTGGATGGATATAAAAATAGCCTATGGAGGAATGTTAAAGCGATATCAATCCCTCGATACAAACAAACGAGCATCAACTAAAGGGTTAATGTACCAATGCTTTTGAATAACTAAGTCACAGTATCACATAGTTTTGATCCAGATGAGACTCAAGTTCATATCTTGTACTGTCCCAATTGTTTGCAAATGCTACCAAAAATATTAGCTCATACCGTGCCTAGATTATTCAGGTCAAGATAAGATACATAAAATAAACATTTTCAAGAATAGTTCCATTATTTCTCCAAAACCCTATACTGTGACCACTCTTTAGAATCGTCTCTTTGAGACGATTCTAAAAAGTGGTCATAGTACAGGGTTTGGTGGGGAAATGACGATTTTTGAACTTTTTAGGTAAGCCCCTTTATTTGTAGATCTGCTTATTCCACTGTTATCATGGGCCAATGGTACAGTTTACCATTAACTATAACGCTGAAAAAATATGGCAAACATTTACCTTCTTTAAAATCATATTTATCATCTTCTTCACTTAAAAAGTCATCGTCATCTAGGTCGTCATCTTCTTCCTTGATGCAGGCCTCGACTAATTTGTCAAACACATTCACCGGGGTGTCTCGAATCTCCTCTGTCGCTTGTCTGAAATACATATGAACTTATGGATAAAGATGAAACAGACTCTGCATTTGAAATACACACGATCCTAGAACAGTTTATGACCGATACATAAGTACAAATGTCATGTGTACTCAAATTACCGCATTAACCCATTCCCTCATATTGAAGCCTTTTGATGCCTCTATTAAAGTCATTTAGAAACCATTGTGATAAATACAGCATTTACTCCATAGGAGCAAATTCTCTATTTATAATGGTTTCAAAGCTACATAATTCTCAAATTTTCCCTTTCTCTAGTAAATGCTCCTTTTCGGTAGATTTATTCAATGAGGTTGCGTCAAAAAAAGGGGGAATGGGTAAAAGTATTTGGACAGACAAACTTGGTGAAAATAAAGTAGAACATGTTGAAAACTGTAGAATCAGATCTATATTATACTAAAAGCAAACAGAGCAGACTCAGATTAGACCACTCCTACATGAGCTGTCTGATCTGGGTATACTCTGTTTGCAAAGTAGTAGAAAGGCGTATTTATGGAGTAAAGGGATAACTATACAACAACATTTTCTATCCAAATTACCCATAATATTCGGACAGTCAAACTTAGGCAAGATCCAACAACCATTTGGTCAGGATCTACACTAGTTGCTGCTATGCAAGAATAATTAAACTCTTCCATGAATATTCATAAAAGAAATAATGAATATTAATTAAGATTAATTGCTATGACAGCACATGGACACAGGAATGTTTGGCCATGACAGAAACTGTAGTATTATATTTATGTTACATCATAATAGTGGATCTCAGAAGTCAGAAGCCATATTCTGAGGCAATGCTTGCTATCAAAGGGAGATAATTCATATAAACCGCAGAATATGGCACCATAAGCTAGCTACCCATGTGTCTTGATTTAAAAATATTTCTTCAGGGATAAGAGTAGCTTTGTTTTATGCAAGTGTTTGACATAGGGCGATTCCTAATTTATTAAACCATCACCTAATGAATGTTCAAGTTAGAAATAATGACAGTATGAATATTTATTAGCTGTCGGACGTTTTATAACGGAAAATTAACACAGGGTGTTTTGGTATTGGCAGAAATTGTTGAATCACATATGGTGAAAAAGATATAACGGGTGAAATAAAACAGTAGAAACTCTCTAAATCAACTACTTAACCCTTTCCTCCATAGATATGCCTTTCTACGCCTCTGCAAACAGAGTAGACCCAGATCAGATGGCTCCTATAGGAGCCATCTGATCAGGGTCTGCTCTGTTTGCTTATGATATAATATAAATACGATTCTGCAGTTTCTGCCATTGCCAAAACCTCCTGTGTAGGTATGCTATGTATAACAACTGATCTAATTAATATTCATGATGTCATTTCTTACATGAATATCCATGGAGTAAAGGGTTAAAACAAAAGTGTTTTTAAAAGCAAGCGTCTACTTAACCCATTCCCTCATAGGCTATTTTTAGATCCAACCTCTTTAAATAAATCTACCGAAAAGGAGGATTAACTAGAGAAAAGGATTTTTTTTTTAGAATTTTGTAGTTCTGAAACCATTGTGATAATTAGAGCATTTGCTCCTTAGGAGCAAATGCTCTATCTATCACAATGGTTTCAAAAAGTGACTTTTACAGAGGCGTAGAAAGGGTAAATCCTGGATAAAAATTATTTAAAAAGCTGCTAGATGAGTTTTCTGCATAACTTTCATTCTCCTTTACCACCCGTCATACACCCCAGATTTTGACATCTTCTGGGTGGCCACTATAACAAGAGTACCGCATACGGTACATAATACGCCCACTTGCAAACTTTCTCTGATTCAACATGCCTTATAAGTGTTGACATTTTCTAATCTGTGCTTCAGATCTTGATTTCCATATTAAGGTGATATTATTTTTTAAAAAAATGAAGTGAATATCTTATTAAATAACAAGATGTGTTTGTGAAACACTATGCCCCCTCATATATTTGACCTTTGACCTTGAA
This sequence comes from Azorinus chamasolen, assembly GCA_963576725.1. Classification (NCBI taxonomy): domain Eukaryota; kingdom Metazoa; phylum Mollusca; class Bivalvia; order Cardiida; family Solecurtidae; genus Azorinus; species Azorinus chamasolen. The sequence continues at coordinate 54,477,906 of OY755251.1, forward strand.
GGATGACCTTGACATGTCACCCCTCAAAATGTGCAGCCTCATGAGATACACAAGCATGCCAAATATCAAGTCTCTATCTCTACTGGTCCAAAAGTTATGGCCAATGTTAAAGTCGGCGATTTGACTCATATATTTGACCTCTGACCTTGAAGGATGACCTTGACCTTGACACGTCACCCCTCAAAATGTGCGGCTTTATGAGATACATATGTATGCCAAATATCAAGTCTCTATCTATACTGGCTAAAAAGTTATGACCAATGTTAAAGTTGCTGACAAACAAACAGACAAACAGACAAACAAACAAACAGACAGGGCAAAAACAATATGCCCCCGACTATCGTCAATGGGGGCATAAAAAAGTTACAACTAATCCTCATTTATGCAGATTTTTGTAAAGTGCAACGGCCATAACTCTGTAAAGGCAAACTGAATGAACCTCAAAATAAACTCAGCTTCAAATTTTGTTGCTTAAAACATTTGTGTTAAGTTTCATTTATACCATTTTAATAGTTTTCCCAGAAAACAACAGACAAACTAAAAGTTGACCGACAAACAAAGCAACGAACACACAAAGTTCAAGGACCATAACTTTAGAATAAAATGACATATAAAAACCCACTCAATATATGTGAAAATTCACATTAAGGTTTAACCATATAAAAAAATTGAAGTAAATATCATTTCAAATGAAAAAGTTATGGCCATCCTCATATTTGCATAGATTTGCATTATTTTTTTAAGTGCAAGGGCCATAACTCCGAAACAACAAATCAAATGATCCTCAGAATCGACTTAGCTTCAGGTCTTGATGCATTAAACATGTGTATAAAGTTTCATTAATATCTGTCAAACAGTTTTGCCAGAAAACAGCGGACAAACTATATGCATTATTTTTTAAGTAAAAGGGCCATAACTCCGAAACGACAAATCAAATAAACCACAAAATTGACTCAGCATCAGATCTTGATGCATTAAACATTTTTGTGAAGTTTCATGAATATCTCTCAAATTGTTTTCCCAGAAAACAGCGGACAAACTATTTGCATGTATTTGCATTATTTTTTAAGGACAAGGGCCATAACTCTGAAACGAAAAATCAAATGATCCTCAGAATCAATTCAGTTTCAGATCTAGATGCATTAAACATTTGTGTGAAGTTTCATTAATATCTCTCAAATAGTTTTCCCAGAAAACAGCAGACAAACCATTTGCATGTATTTGCATTATTTTTTAAATACAAGGGCCATAACTCGAAAACGACAAATCAAATGAACCTTAGAATTGACTCAGTTTCAGATCTTGATGCATTAAACATTTGTGTGAAGTTTCATTAATATCTCTCGAATAGTTTTTCCAGAAAACAGCGGACAAACTATTTGCATATTTTTTTTAAGGACAAGGGCCATAACTCGAAAACGAAAAATCAAATGAACCTCAGAATCAACTCAGCTTCAGATCTTGATGCATTAAACATTTGTGTGAAGTTTCATTAATATCTCTCAAATAGTTTTCCCAGAAAACGGCGGACAAACTATTTGCATGTATTTGCATTATTTTTTAAGTAAAAGGGCCATAACTCCAAAACGACAAATCAAATGAACCTCAGAATCGACTCAGCTTCAGATCTTGATGCATTAAACATTTGTGTGAAGTTTCATTAATATCTCTTAAATAGTTTTCCCAGAAAACAGCGGACGAATGAACGAACGAACGGACGGACGGACGGACAGACGGACAGGGCCACGACCACCTTTATTGGGTGGGCGTATAAAAAGCTTTATACTGTATGGAGTATGGACTTACAATAACTAACGAACGAACGAACGGACGGACGGACGGACAGAGCCATGTCAATATACGACCGCCTTTATTAGGTGGGCGTATAAAAAGCTTTATACTGTATGGAGTATGGACTTACAATAACTGTTTTCTTCTTTTTCTGGGTGATGCTTCAGGTGTGTTGTTTGGAAAACCTGGAAAACAAGTAAAATATTTATCATCACTGTAGTTGAAGTATAGAAAGACATTTTTTAAAGATATTTAGCTTAAATATTTAACCTTTTCCCTGTTGAATTGTCATGCATGAAATAATGGCAATATTAATTAGATTATTTTTTGTAATGGCATATGAACACAGAACATTTTAGCTCTTGCAGAAACTATAGAATCAGATCTATATCATACCATAAAGAAACAGAGTAGACCCTGATCAGATGGCTCCTATATGAGCCATCTGATCTGGGTCTATTCTGTTTGCTAAGGTTTGCAAGGCTACTTATGTTGATTCTGTACTGTTTTGATATCTTGAACTGAAGTTCTTAGAGAAGCAAATACTGTAGACCTTGATCAATCTCCTTCAGTCTCCAGTTTTTTATTGCACCTACCATTTTCGTGTGGTTCTGGCGGCTCTGTTTTCACCTTATCACTGTGTGGCTGTGTTGGAGTGGTAGCCTCGCTGGACAAGGCAGTGTCTGTAGATGATTGGCTCTCCCTGACAGGGATAAAATGAATAGTGTGTAAAATCAACAACTGTAATTAGGAAATCTAGATCTATGTAAAATATTTTCTGATCTCTTCATCAAACCCTGTGGATTGGCAGACATTGACAGATCAGTATTCCATGAATTTGCAGCTTTGCAAACAAGTTTAAACTCGTGCACACTCCCCCTGTGTCGTAGACAGAAACCATCAGCTTGTTCTTTATTTTATGTAGCAAAGCTTAAAATTTAACTCGTACATGATCCTTTTCCATATTATATGTGCAATCGCAAGAGAAATCATAACTATAGTTTGCAAACAATGAAAACGATACCGATACATGTACACTATGGACTCTATCATCAGACTACAGATAAGGGTGCATACTCAAATACTAAAAATCATCATTTCATCACCAAACCCTATGGTGTGACGATTCTAAAGAGTGGTCACTCCATAGGGTTTGGTGGAGAATAACTTGAAAATCTTTTAATTTACGCGTCTTCTCCAGACCTCTGACCATCAACCTGAATGCATCAACATTGAAAATTCTGCATTCAACTCAAAAGGTTATACCACATATTTACTAATAATAGGAATGTAAAAGCCATTAAATCTAAAATCATAAGGCTGCCGTGAAGATTAACTCTTTGCAAGATAGAGATGAATTTCTGATTTCCAATACAAACAGCTGATGTCTGGTCAGAATACAAACTGTTAAGCACTCAGATTATATTTTAACCCTTTGACAATGTGGACGCTTGAGTTATGACAATAGCTCAATTATGTTTGTTTGAACAAGAGAGTCATCATGGGTGACAAATGCCCCCAAAGTGTTTGACACCGAAATGCATTTTGGCGGAAAAACAATACAATGTAATGCAGGTGTTACATGAAATTTTCATGCTGTTAAAAATGACACAGGAGTCAGTTCTTAACATTAAAAACAGAACCTTTGACGATTATGATAGCTAAGAAAAGAGCCGGGGGTCGAAAAAAGGTATAGGAGATATGCTCCGGAAAAGCTCTTAGTACAATCGAGGTCAAAGGTCAAGGTCACAGTGACCTGACAATGGTACGCGACACTCCGCCATCCCAAGATGAACTGACACACCATATTTGGAATCCGTAGCTGGTAAGGTATAGGAGATATACTCCGGACAAGCTTTTTGTAAAATCAAGGTCAAGGTCACAGTGACCTGAAAATGGTACGCGACACTCCGCCATCCCAAGATGAAGTCACACACCAAATTTGGAATCCGTAGCTGGTAAGGTATAGGAGATATGCTCCGGAAAGCTTTTTGTATAATTGAGGTCAAAAGTCTAGGTCAAGGTCACAGTGACCTGAAAATGGTACGCGACACTCCACCATCCCAAGATAAACTCACACACCAAATTTGGAATCCTTAGCTGGTAAGGTATAGGAGATATACACCGGACAAGGTTTTTGTAGCTGGTAAGGTATAAGCTTTTTGTAAAATCGAGGTCAAAGGTCAAGGTCAAAGTGACCTGAAAATGGTACGCGACACTCCGCCATCCCAAGATGAACTCACACACCCAATTTGGCAGCCGATATGCTCCGGACAAGCTTTTTGTAAAATTGAGGTCAAAGGTCAAGGTCACAGTGACCAGAAAATGGTACGTTACACTCCTCCATCCCAAGATGAACTATCACACCAAATTTGGAATCCGTAGCTGGTAAGGTATAGGTGATATGCTCCGGACAAGCTTTTTGTAAAAATCAAGGTCAAAGTGACCTGAAAATGGTACGCGACACTCCGCCATCTCAAGATAAACTCACACACCAAATTTGGAATCCGTAGCTGGTAAGGTATAGGAGATATGCTCCGGACGAGCTTTTTGTATAATCGAGGTCAATGGTCAAGGTCAAGGTCACAGTGACAAATTTGGTATACGTAGCTGATGTGACAAAGGAAATATACTCCGGACAAAAGGTACACCCACCCACCCACGCACGGTGCGATCACTATATGCCGCCAAAGCCTAGCTTTGGGGCATAAAAACAGATGCGCTAAAAAAATATTCAAGAGACAGACCACTCACCCTGAGGCTGGAGTTTTTGGAGAGCTCATATTGGACTGTGGGGTGCTGTCAGGCCGAGGCTCGGGTCTAGGACTGTGTACCTCTACCGATGACATAGCCAGCTGCTTCTTCACTGCAGACACTCTACAAACACAGCAAAAAAGCTGAATTACAGAGCTTCAGATTAACACATTATTCCCTGGTGACACATTTTTGCGCATCTATAAAAGTTACTTTATGAAACCATTGTGATAAAAAGAGCATTTGCTCCTATAGGAGCAAATGCTCTATTTATCAATGGTTTCAAACTACAAAATTCTAAATTTTTCCTTTCCTCTAGTTAATGCTCTTTTTCAGTAGATACATTCAAAGAGGTTAGGCCTTAAAATAGCCCAGGAGAGAATGAGTTAAGATGCACATTTTCAAGAATAGCTCCTTTATTTCTCCACCAAACGCTATACTGTGACCACTCGTGTCCCAAAGGTACGCTTCTAAAAAGTGGTCACAGTATAGGGTTTGGTGGAGAAATGACGATTTTAGAATTTGGGTACGCACCCTTATCTGTAGCGATGGAATTAGACTGCTATTGTCAACTCTTTCTACATTAACCCTTTAACTCATGAATATTCATGTAAGAAAAAAATGGCATCATGAATATTTATTAAATCAATAGACATATCAGCTGGATTTTTATAATGGCATCTTGAGGGCTTGGTGCAAAACTATTCTAACTCCTTCACTTTGTGAAGGAGTTAGAATAGTTTTGCAGCAAGCCCTCGAATTATGAACACAGGATTATTGGCCATGGCAGAAACTGGTGAATAACATCTATGTAATTCTAAAAGCAAACAGAGCAGACTCTGATCAGATGGATCCTACAGGAGTCATCTGATCTGAGTCTGCTCTATTTGCTAAGGTGTCTATATCTGGTATAAAAGGGTTATGGAACAATTGGTAAATGGGTTAACAGTCTATAATAATGAGTTATCTTTTAAAAGCTGTTGATAAGGAGTATTTTATTTTATTATTAACCCTTTCCCTGTTTAATATTCATGTTAGAAAAATTGAGATCATGAATATTTATTAGAAGATTTTTTACAATGTAAACTTTAAAAAGAAAATCTTTGCTTTGACGAAAACTGTGGAATCAGATCAATCATCTATAATATGTCAAAAGCAAACAGAGTAGATCCTCTAGGAGCCGTCTGATCTGGGCCTACTCTGTTTGCAAATGCGTGAAAACACGTTTATTTGAGGGAAAGAGTTAAGTAAATATTTTCTGCACTGATACCCCCCGAAAACCCTATATCTCTGGTACTCATTAGAATCCCCTATGATGACTCAAATGTGTACGGGCAACAGAGAAATTAAGGATCAGTACACATCTGAACCCTTTACTCAATAAATACACCTTTCAAAGCCTTTGCAAACAGAGCAGACCCAGATCAGGAGCCATCTAATCAGGGTCTGCTCTGGTTGCTTATGATAAAATATACATGTAGGTATGATTTTAGTTTCTGCATTGGCCGAAATTCCTGTGTCCATGCACTATTATAACTAATGATTTAATTAATATTCATGATGTCATTATTTCTTACATGAATATTCATGGAGCAAAGGGTTAAATACAGCAGTGAGAAGCAGCAAGATAGAGTTAGGCTGAAGTATAAGAGATTTTGATAGAACAGTACGATCAGGGTCCATGCTTATAAAACTTTTAGTTGAGTCCGAGTTCGTTCTCAAGTTTTTGATTGGTCAGATTTGAGCCTTTGGCTCAAATCTGACCAATCAAAATCTTGAGAACTCAAATCTGACCAATCAAAAGCTTGAGAACAAACTCAGACTCAACTAAAAAGCTTTATAAGCATGGACCCTTATCTATAGCTCTGAAAGACATTACAATTTGCATTAAATTAAAAAGTTTGAACTTCAATATAGCCAATAGTTCACAGAGCTATAGATAAAGGTGCATATATATATATATATATATTCAAACACTAAAATCGTCATTTCTCAACCAAAACCCATGTCGTGACCACTCTTGACAATCCAAGACAATCCATTTGTCCCTTTCGAAGATATTCTAAAGAGTGGTCACAACATAGGGTTTGGTGGAGAAATAAAAGAGCTACTATCAAAAATGTTTTAATTTATTACAAATTATCAATTCCTTTGATTTCATTAACACTTTTCTTCATATAAATGCCTTTTTACGCATTTGCAAACAGAGTTAACCCAGATCAGGCAGTTCCTATAGGAGCCTTCTGATCAGGGTCTGCCCTGTTTGCCGTTAATGGAATTTGATAGATCAGTTTCATTAGTTTCTACAATGTTCCATCTTCCATATTTTATAACTTTTCTGCCTATGAGTATTAAGTAGGTAGTTAACCCATTCCTCCATAGGCTATTTTTAGACCCAACCACTTTGAATAAATCTACCGAAAAGGAGCATTAACTAGACAAAAGGATTTTTCTTTTAAATTTTGTAGCTTGAAACCATTGTGATAAATAGAGCATTTGCTACTATATGGTTTCATAAAGTGTCTTTTACAGAGGCGTAGAAAGGCAAATCTATTGAGGAAAGGGTTAAATATGGAATAAATATAGAACTGGGAAAGGGTTAAGCAATTACACCTACCCTTCATTTGTCCTCTTCCGCAGTATACTGGGCCTTGGAGAAGCACTTGGGTTACTAACAGGGGCAGCACTGGGTGTGTTTGGGGCAGGCTGACCGATCTGGGGTACATGGGCCGCCTGTGTCGTTGCCGTGTACAAACTGCTAGCAACAGCTGCAACGGCTGCCACCGAGATGCCAGAGGAGTGAGTGACCTGGGTGTTGATGAGTGAGGATTGGGCCACAGCTTCTGTACTGCTATTGGTCAGCTTGGCAGCACCTGACAGGGAAAGATGAAAGATTTGATATGTCATGAGTCAGTGTCATAAACGTTTAATGTGGGCCTGACTGAACAAGTGTTCTCAATAAGAATTGGTTGAACATTGCCAGATTCAAAATAGTAACAGGCTTTTCTGGGAGGTCTGGGAGATTTTTCAACTTTAATTTTTTTTTTATTTCTTGACGTATCTGAACCGGCCAAAATCTGGTTTGAAGCGGTCATTTTGGCATTTTGACACTGTGAACACTTGGCATACCCTAATGACACGAACCCTTTCCTTCATATAAATGATTATTCACGCATTTGCAAACAGAGTAGACCCAGATCAGACGGCTCCTATAGGAGTCGTCTGATCAGGGTCTGCTCTGTTTGCTTATGAAATTTTAATAGATCTGACTCAACAAATTCCTGTGTACAAATCGAGGGTTTGGTGGAAAACTATTCTAACTCCTTCACAAAGTGAAGGAGTTAGAATAGTTTTGCACCAAGCCCTCGAAATGCTATCATTAAACTTCAGGTTATGAATATTCATGTCATATTATCTTACATGAATAGTAAACAGGGAAACGGTTACGTTTTCGGAACATCCAATATCAATCTCCACAGGTTTGCAAAGTGGAATAATTCTATTAGGCACAATTCTCATAACTTTTAATTAGACTCACATAATAGCACATACAAACGTAGTGTAAACCCTCATCAAACGGCTCCTACAGGAGCTATTTGTATTTCTATGTAAAAAATGTCAGCTTCAGATTGGGGCCAATATGAAACCAAGGGCCATAATTTTAGGCTCTGAGGTTAAAATTTGATCAATCTAGGTAGAAGACCATTAGGTGATGCTTCATACCAAATAGCAAAGGTCTGGGCCTTACAGTTTCACAGATGAAGACTTTTAAAGATTTTTCTATGATCCATTTTTCGCCCAGGGTTATAACCTAAACAATATTGGTAGAGGACCATTAGGGAAAGCAACATGCAAAATAGTAAAGGTCTAAGCCATTCAATTTCACAGATGAAGACTTTTAAAGCTTTTCCTATGTAAAACTGATAAGCCCTGGGGCGAGGCCTTTTTTTGGCCCAGGTGTCATAATTTGAACAATCTTGGAAGAGAACCATTAAAGGACACTACATACCAAATATCAAAGGTTTAGGCCTAACAGAAAACTGATTTTCATTTTATATTAATTTATTTGAAAGTGGGAAACTAAAACTGTCAAAGAAAAACAGTGTAGATCCAGATCACTTTGCCTGGTTTCTTGCTTCTCAGATGTACTAGATAACTTCAGTTACTAAAATTAGAAGTACTAGAAATCCTATCTGGTATACCCCTTGTCTGGTGTATTCATACGTGTGATTAGGTGAAAACTAATACAAGGGAAGTAACTCTTACAGAATTATACCAAAATTTCTAGTCAACGAGTTTATAAGTTAAAATTAATAAGTAATTAGCATGCATATGAGATTCTGTTTATCATTTAAACATTAAACGAGCATGAGTCGGTCTGTTCCTGTCTAAAGCTTGTTTCTGACTGGGAACAGACCAACCTCCGGTATAGAAGTCCCCATCTTTAACAAAATCCATGCTTGATTCTATTAGTCTGGCTGAATATTTAGGGCAGTCACAATATCCAATAAAAGAGAGTCCATGTTTTTAGCTCTTACCGTCAGCACTGGTCGTGTGCAGAGCTGTGTGAGTTGGGAGGGGGTTAGTTTGGGACGTGCTCTGCCGCAGTGTCTCTTGAACTACCATCATAGGATTGAACCGCACATTTGCTGCTGCTGTTGGCTGTGTTACAGCTGGAGTACTGGCTGCCTGCAGTGAAGCAGCAAGGTTTGCTGTTGTCTGTGTGGAGACTGAAAATAAAATACAAATGACATTTGTAAGAGCTCCTTATAGTAGCACAGGTATTTCAGATGTGAAAGTTTCTCCAAACTCATAGTTGTCACAACTCATTAGAAGTGTCTCTTTGGGATGTGTCTAGTGAATGGTTGCAGCTATATGTTTGGCAGAAAATGAAAATGTGCTTAACCCTTTACTTCATGAATATTTTAAACTTTTATCGTATCAAGATTATTTAATGTAAAGCAAACAGAGCAGACCCTGATCAGATGGCTCCTGTTTGCAAAGGCATATTTATGGAGTAAAGGGTTAACACTCGAACTTAACGTACCTCATGATTATTCGTGTGGGAAATAATGATAGTATGAATATTAATTAGCTGAATTTTGTATTGTGATTAATGGAACTTTTAACATGGCAGAAAATGTAGTAGTTCAAAGCCAATTATGTCATACTTTGAAAGAAATATTATGCACATCATTTCCCTATAATATGTAAAGAAACTTTCCTACAAAGTGTCAGGTAAATCTGCACAATGGTTAGGTAGATATGCATTTCTTTTTACAAGACAGAGTTCAACAGCCTTTTATCTGCATCTAAATTGTTTGTAAAGGCTATCAAATATCTACCCGAAGCAAACCGAAGGTTAACATACATGTATGTAGTAACAGGGCTGTAGATAAGAAACATTTTCAGAAAATCTAAATAAAACATTTTAGATATTTCTCCACTGATCCCAATCTTGCTGCAACTCATTAGAATCGACACGGAGATGTGATTCTAATAAGTTGCAGCACGATAAGAGTTTTGCCGAGAAATAAGAGATTACAGTAAAACCCCGCTAATGCGACCACCTAAAAGAGGTATAAATCTAGGTGCTAGATGCAGGTGGTAGCTTAATGCAGGATAAAAGTAATGCAGAAAGCTCCTCTAGGTGCTTTCTGCATTACTTTTGCCCTGCATTAAGCAGCCACCTGCTTATAAAGACTCCCATGTTAATTCATTAAGTGGTCGCATTAGCGGGGTTCTACTGTAGTATGAATCTTATCAATACCCCATTGATGAGTAACTTGTGTATTACAGCTAACATGTATGAGCAACTATCGGCTATGTTTACTCACTCAGTCCCGGTCTACCCAGTGCACTGTTCTGTGCTGTCTCCACATATTGCCTCATCAGCTGATGGTAGTAGGGATTCTCGGGGGACATAATGTAGGGGAAAAAATGTGGCATGGCAGGCATCGAACTGTAAAACAGATGTCAACACTTATTAATGTAAACAGAATTTACAATACATCATTCAAAATGTTACAACATACTAAATGTAATAATTTGGACAAAATATGATCAAAATTACTTTATTTTAAAAAATTGTTGGAGATTTAAAAAGTTTTGAAATGCAAATTTGTTCATTCTTCTACGCTCATTCTTCTACACTTCATACTTTCTGACACTGATGCATATAAATGAAACGAAAGTGGCTGAAGGAATTGTGTCTCACTCGCCGGCAGAAGTGTGATGAAAAAAGTTTGAAACAAGAGCTGTCACAGGACAGCACGCTCGACTATTCTCAGAATTGTTAGTGTAAAAATGCTTGATTTTAGACTAAAATAGTGTCCAATGATACTAGAAGCAAGTAATCAGTCTCAGTAAAATATCTTTAATAGCATTCAGGATGTAGAATCTCTTTGAACTCTTTAATGAAAGAGAAATACTTAAGTTAAAAAGGGGCAATAATTTCTGTTAAAATGCTTGACAGAGTAATGTACTGTTGCCTACATATGAAGCTTGAGGTGGTGAACAAGTGTTCCAAGTTTCAAAGCTTTATCTCAAAGGGTTATGCAAATACGGTAAGTGGACTTTAACCAAAAGTTCTAAGTTAAAAAGGGCCATAATTCTGTCATAATGCTTGACAGAGTTATTTACTCTTGCCTACAGATGAAGATTGTGGTGGTGAACAAGTGTTCCAAGTTTCAAAGCTTTATTCCAAAGGTAAGAGGCAAAAAATGGACTTTAACAAAAACCTTAACCAATAGTTCTAAGTTAAAAAGGGCCATAATTCTGTCAAAATGCTTTACAGATGTACATACTCTTACCTACAGATAAAATTCATGATGGTAAACAAGTGTTCCAAGTTTCAAAGCTTTATCTCAAAGAGTTATGTAAATAAGTGGACTTTAACAAACACCTTAACCAATAGTTCTAAGTTAAAAAGGGCGATAATTCTGTCGATTGCTTGACAGAGTTATGTACTCTTGCTTACAGATGATGATTATGGTGGTGAACAAGTGTTCCAAGTTTCAAAGCTTTATTCCAAAGGTAGGAGGCAAAAAGTGGACTTTAACAAAAACCTTAACCAATAGTTCTAAGTTAAAAAGGGCCATAATTCTGTCAAAATGCTTTACAGATGTACATACTCTTACCTACAGATGAAGTTCATGATGGTAAACAAGTGTTCCAAGTTTCAAAGCTTTATCTCAAAGTGTTATGTAAGTAAGTGGACTTTAACCCTTTCCCTCATATAAACGTGTTTTCGCGCATCTGCAAACAAAGTAGACCCAGATCAGACGGCTCCTAGAGGAGCCGTCTGATCAGGGTCTACTCTGTTTGCTAATAGAATTTCATAGATCTGTATCTTTACTTTCTAAAATGGCTACAATGCTCCACCTTCCATATTTCATAATAACCTTTTTGTCTATGAATATTCAGTAGGTATTGAAATTTGTAATAAACATAGAACAGGGAAAGGGTTAACAAAAACCTTAACCAAAAATTCTAAGTTAAAAAGGGCCATAATTCTGTCAAAATGCTTTACAGAGTTATGTACTCTTACCTACAGATGGCGTTTGTAATGGTGAGCAAATGTTCCAAGTTTCAAAGCTTTATTCCAAAGGTTAGAGGCAAAAAGTGGACTTTAACAAAACCCTTAACCAAAAATTCTAAGTTAAAAAGGGCCATAATTCTGTCAAAATGCTTGACAGAGTTACATACTCTTACCTACAGATGAAGTTTGTGGTGGTGAACAAGTGTTCCAAGTTTCAAAGCTTTATTCCAAAGGTTAGAGGCAAAAAGTGGACTTTAACAAAAACCTTAACCAAAAATTCTAAGTTAAAAAGGGCCATAATTCTGTCAAAATGCTTTACAGAGTTATGTACTCTTACCTACAGATATAGTTTGTGGTGGTGAACAAGTGTACTAAGTTTCAAAGCTTTATTCCAAAGGTTAGAGGCAAAAAGTGGACTTTAACAAAAACCTTAACCAAAGTGTGACGCGGACGCCGACGCCGACGCGGACGCGGACGCCGGGGCGAGTAGGATAGCTCCACTATTCTTTGAATAGTCGAGCTAAAAATGTGACAGACTCAGACAGAGACTGATGGATGGACAGAAGAAATCCCTAAAGCAGGCGACACAAAAAATTGCCACTCTCTATGTGCAGTATATGTGATAAAGTTCTGTTATTCACTTTGTAGTTCAATTAACAAGAGCAATGCAAACAGATGCTAATCCTCATCTGTCCATGAAAATCAATATTTTAATGGGCAATGGCTTTTTACATACAAATGATAGGGTACTGGCTAATTAATCCTTTCCCTTATGTAAACGCCTTTTCACGCATCTGAAAACAGAGTAGACCCAGATCAGACGGCTCCTATAGGAGCCGTCTGATCAGGGTCTGCTCTTTTTTGCTAATGAAATTTGATAAGATTTGTTTCTGTAGTTTCTAAGATAGCTACACTGCTCACCTTCCATATTTTGTAATAGCTATTTTGTCCATGAATATTCAGTAGGTATAGAAATTTGGAATAAACATAGAACAGGGAAAAGGGTTAATAGAGTGCAGAGCCCACAGTGGTGGACAACTGTGTGAAGTTTAAATGAAATGGACATACAGTAAAACCTTGATTATTCGAATTTTCTGTATAGAAGAATTTAGTCCCTTGTAGGCAGGTGGCTGCTTAATGCATGGTGAAAGTCATGCAGAAAGCTCCTAGAGGAGCTTTCTGCATGACTTTCACCATGCATTAAGCTGCCACCTGTCTTAAAGATCGATAATAATACGTATTTTAGTGTTCGAATAATCGAAGTTTTAATGTATTGATGTTGAAACTATGACGAAATGTCAAATGTTTGCATAATGACCATGATGCAGACATGACCGTTGTAATCAATTTGAATCTAAACCATCGAGTAGCTTTGTGACTCATTAGAAGCATGACACTCTATTTTCACTTGTTATTTTCTAGGGAAAATGTGAGGAGAGGAAATTAAAAGGTAACAATTTATGCAAACAACATCTTTTCAGTGGGGGAAGATTTGTGCCACTTACGTTTCTCGTTGCTCAGCCTGACTCACATTACTCGTCACAGTGGGAAGAGCTGCAGCCGACGTTCCCAGTCCCCGTAATGGCTGGGGTATGAACAGACCGGTGGTTGACTGACTGTGGGCAGTAGGTTGTTGTTGGGCAGGGCTCGGTGCCTGGGTAGGAGCCTGGGTGTGGGAATGTGCTGGCAGAGACTGCGGGTAGCTTGACGCCTCAGTTCTATGTTCGAGACTTGATGACAGTGAAGCTGGAATGGCATGACCCTGGGGCTGTTGGTGCTGTCTCTGAGGAGGAACTTTGGCTGTAAGAGGAATCAATTAGTTTAATATATCTGTCTCGAGGAACCCTGCCTCTGAACAAAAAATGCCTGAGAAATAGCAAGGACAAAAGAAAAACCGACGGAAATTCTGAGAGACAGACTGACCAAAAAAGTAAATTCCTATAACTTTGTTTATGGCAATATAATAAACAGAAGGAACATTTACCTATGGGTATGGAGGAGGATGTGGTACCAGTGCTGATTATGGGGATAGTTACTGTGGTAGTAGACAGGGCAACAGTCACTGTGGACATTGGCTGACCTGTCAACAAAAAAGAACACTTGCTATTAACTCTATACCTGATGAATATTCATCTACGAAATAATGATCTCCTCCAGGAGCCATCTAATCAGGGTCTGCTCTGTTTGCTAATGCAGGCCTCGAAATTTTCTCTATTAGTCACTCATCCTGTAGGACGAGTGACTAGGAATTCTTACTCGTCCTCCTGAAAAGTTACTAGTCCTACATTTTTAGGCAAACACTGTTATACCGTCAAATTACTTGAAAATAACTTTGATCTGATTGTGTCGTTAAATCGAAAGTAGAACGGTATCACAAATTGTGGGTACATATATGTGAACTTGCATAGATGGGGCTTTATACCATGTTTGCTACTCTTTTCTTTTCATGGTTTTCTCTTTAATCCCTCCATTCATCATCTCTCCCACCACCAAAGAACGTCGTGATATCTCGCTGATTTGCCATTTCGGTTTGACACCAGCGCACGCAAGATAAAGCGGTGTTGATGTAAACATTTACCCCTCTTACCAGACTGGTTTCAGACTTTTTGAAACAGTCACTATCGCGACGTCTGTTTGAAACGTGAGTTGACCAAACTTTCAGCTCCAAATACATTATTATTTCTCCTTCAAAAAGCTACTCGTCCTGTTGGACTTGTAATTCCAAATTTTAACTCGTCCTACACCACTTTCCACTCGTAATTTAGAGCGGAGGAGTGATATTTTCGAGGCCTGTAATGGAATTTCATAGATCAGTTTCTTTAGTTTCTAAAATTGCTATAATGTTCCACCTTCCAAATTTCATTGTAGCTTTTATATCCATGAATATTCAGTAGATATTGAAATTTGGAATAAATATAGAACAGTGAAAGGCTTTAACCCTTTCCTCCATAAATACGCTTTCTACGCCTATGTAAAAATCACATATTGAAACCATTGTGATAAATAGAGAATTTGCTCCTATAGGAGCAAATGCTCTATTTATCACAATGGTTTCATACTACAAAATTCTAATATTTTACTTATCTCTAGTAAACGCTCCTTTTGGGTAGATTCATTCAAAGAGGTTGGGTCTAAAAATAGCCTATGGAGGAAAGGGTCAATGTTATTTCACACATACCTCTGTTTCCCTTAGCTGCCAGTGTTGGATGTGGTATGACGGGAGTTATACCATGACTCATGACCACTTTTGGTTGTGTCGTCATATTCAGACCAGCGTTTACATGGACCTTGCCAGGCTGGTACGTCGTGGCGGTCTTAACAGCTGTCTCAGCCCCCGTCCGCTGTGCTTGTAGGGTGATTTGAATGCTTGGGGTGTTGGCAGATGTGACGCTGTGTAAAGAAATACTTGTCCTGTCAATGAATAAAGGTGTATAAATGTAACAGAAAGAACTGATTCTTGTTACACCATACCATATAGGACAACTCTAACATAATCTCTTAACCCTTTCCTCCATAAATATGCCTTTGCAAAAAGAGTAGACCCAGATCAGACGGCTCCTTTAGCAGCAGTCTGATCAGGGTCCGCTGTTTGCTCATGAAATAATATAGATATGAGTCTACAGTTTCTGCCATTGTCAAATTTCCTGTGCTCATATGCCATTTTTATATAATAAATAAATTAATTAATATTCATGGTGTCATTATTTCTTACATGAATATTCATGGAGTAAAAGGTTAAGAAAGAGGAAAGATGTTTCACCCTAAAACTTGATAATTGAGCCGTTTTATTCCTTTACAAAAAGGGCAGACACATATTAGACAGTTCCTTTAGGAGCTGCCAGATCAGGGTCTGCTCTGTTTGCCCATGAAATAATATACATCTAGATCTGATTCCACAGTGTAAAATATTCCCTTGTTTATAAATGCCATTATCAACATTCAGCTATTTAAAAATATGAAATCATTTTAATAGTAAATGGTTCAAATAAATAAATTGCATATTGACTCTGCTTGAATGGAAAGAAAGACAGTAGAAAATTCTGAATAGAAATAACCTGAACGCGTCATGCTTGTGCATTACATAGTGTATGTCCTGATTAGTTAACTCTTCTTAGCTGTTAATAATGGTGTACATGGTGGTGGAAACATCAACATTCTAAATGAAAGTACAGTAAAACCTCTCTATAACAGCCACTAATTTATGTTAATTAGTTGGTATTAAGGGCAGGTGGCTGCTTAAAGCAATGTGAAAGTAAAATAGTATGCTCCTATAGGAGTGTTCTGTTTTACTTTCACCTTGCTTTAAGCAGCCACCTACCTTGAACAAAAAATACTTGATGTAATTCAGTGGCCATTATAGAGAGGTTTTACTGTATTATTTAGGAAATCTTGGTAAAAGATTTCCCAAATTTATGCACCAAACCATACCTTGATCGTTTGGCTCCTCCAAGGAGACTCAATGTTACAGGATTTGACTTAGTAATAAGAGACCTAAATAGATATATGGGCCTCTTTTCTATACTCATTAGTATTACATCTCCTCTAACGAGTACCAACAGAAATGGGAATAACCAAGAAATCAGAGGTATAAATAGATCATTACTCCTCTCATCTACAGCTCCACAGTCATTTGTAAAAACTAAACTTACCTGTGTGGTTCTGCTGGCTGGACGGAGCCCACGCTTACAGCTGGTGACCCAGACCTGTTAGCCGGAGGCGTGCCGGGGCGCATCATCTGGGGAATGGTGCGAATCTGCCCTTGCAGATTGAGGGCAGTGGCCGTGTGGGCAGGCACCTGTATGGAGGTGGGCAGGGTCTGCCTCTGTATACTGACTGTTGATCCTGCCCTCACTTGCGCTGATGCTGCCACTACACCTGTACAAACAACATCAGCAGAGGTCCAGATAAGATGCGTAAATTTAAACATTTTCAACAATATCTCCTTTATTTCTCCACCAAACCCTATACTGTGACCACTCCTTAGAATCATCTCAAAGAGACGATTCTAAAGGGTGGTCACAGTATAGGGTTTGATGGAGAAATGACAATTTTAGTATTTGGGTACGCTCTTTTATCTGTAACTCTGATCAGTATTACCATAAAACCTCTCTATAATTTGCACTCAAAAGAAGTCTAAAGGTCTTGAAGGAAGCTGGAAGTTGAACCCTTTACTCCATAGATATACCTTTTAACGCCTTCGCAAACAGAGTAGACTGGGATCAGACAGCTCGTGCAGGAGCAGTCTGATCGGGGTCTACTCTATTTGCTTATGAAATCAGTATGTAGATCTGATTCTACATTGTTTTCAATGGTCAAATTTTCCAATATTCACATGCCATTGGAAAATCTAATTAATATTCATAATACAGTGAAACCTCGGAAATCCGAACCCCTTCCGGACCAAATGAAAAGTTCGGATTTCTGAGGATTTCGGATTTCTGAGGTTTCTCATATAGTTAAATGTTTCGACCACAATTATGCTCTCTAAGTAAGGTTGATGTGATCAAAATGTTGATTGCTGATATTGCATGACATTAAAGGGTAGATTTTGCTCACAAAGTATTTGCAATGGACTTGTTTCTTTACAGCTTTCTACTTTGAAGAAGCAACACCAATGTAAATAATAGTTGAACTGAACTTTAATGTCAAGGGTTAAGTCAACCCGTCTACTCGGCGGTTCAGACTTGATCATGATCTTAACTAGAACTTTTCTTTACGATGTAGAATATAGCCTAGAATGAGCGAGAATGGTGAACAATTTGAGAAACTGCATCATTTATTACATTTGGAACAATTAGGGATTACTCGCGACCTTAGTTTGCAAAATTACCAAACAAGATTAAAGATTTTTTTTGTCAGTCAGCCCACCGTGTGTAAAACAAAAGTCGCCGCACAAAAGAGACCGCTCTTTATTCCACAAAATTAGGACATAATTTGGACAGTAAGAGGTCTTACTGCAGTCGATCGCCACAGCCCGTCTTTTAATCCATTTAAATCAACAGCCGCATCAAACACCTAATGATTCTTTGAAGATAATTGGGGCTTAAACAAACACCAGTTGACACGACTACCGCACACGCTTTATCGTGTGTATGTACCGTGTAGAGTTGTGGTAAAATAGCCGCTAAAAATAGACGCGCATGCCAGCCCAAACATTCGCAGGTACAGTAAGCGTTCGGAATTCCGGGTTACATTTAAGCGCAATTAAACAATTTCGGACGAAAAAATCGTTCGGAATTCTGAATTTCCGGATTTCTGAAACTTTCCCGTAGTTAAAATAAGAAGAAAAAAAATCGGGACCAAACGGAACGTTCGGAATTCCGCGGAAATGAAAGAAATAATGATACAGTGAAACCTCGGAATTCCGGAGCTCCGGAATTCCGAGGTTTCACTGTATCATTATTTCTTTCATGAATATTCATGGAATAAAGGGTTAACACATTCCCTCCTACTGATGCATTTTGGCGTCTTTGTAAATCACATTTTGAAACCATTCTGATAAATAGAGCATTTGCTCCATAGGAGCAAATGCTCTATTTGTCACAATGGTTTCAAAACTACTCAATTCTAAAATTGTCCTTTTCCATAGTTAATGCTCCTTTTCGATAGATTTATTCAAAGTTGTTTAGTCTAAAAATAGTCTAGGAGATAATAATGAGTTAATGTAGGGCAAAGTTATGCCGTCAGCAAACGTAGGGAGCTTTCTGCTTTACTGTCATTCTGTGTAAAAAGTGTTACAGTAATTTGTTACATCCCCACCTTTTTACATATTTGCAAACTGAGTAGACCCAGACATGACAGGATTTGTTGCTTGCTTGTATGATATAAAATCTAATCCTTTATTGTTTACCATGGCAATAAAATTACCTTTCGAATTTTATGTTTTCATACAAAAATGAAATAGTGTCTTTAATGTAAACAATTCTTTGTTTGCTAAAATTAGGATAGAGTTCATTTAGGAGAAATTAATCCTTTCAATCCTTATTATATGCAAGCCAACCCGACTGCATAGATTGCAAACAGCTGAGATCCCGATTAGATGAGACAACTTAAACCCATTACCTCATAGGCTATTTCTAGATACAACCTCTTTGTATAAATCTACCGAAAAGGAGCATTAACTAGAGAAAAGGATTGATTTTCTCAGAATTTTGTAGTTTGAAACCATTGTGATAAATAGAGCATTTGCTCCTATAGGAGCAAATGCTCTATTTATCACAATGGTTTCACAAACTGACTTTTACAGAGTCGTCAAAAGTCGTCAATATGAGGGAAAGGGTTAAGCGTCTCAACAGGATCTAATGTGTTTGACATTCCCTCAGAGCATTCTCAAAAGCTTGAACATAACATAAGTAACCAAAGATTACCCAAGATCAGATAATGAGCAACATTTAACCCTTTCCTCCATGAATATTCATGTAAGAAATAATGAAACCATGAATATTAATTAGATTAGTGTGTTTTGATAGCTCATAGACACAAGAATTTTTGGCCATGGCAGAAACTGTAGAAACATATCTATATTATATCATAATCAAACACAGCAGACCCTGATCATACGGCTCCTATGGGAGCCGTCTGATCTGGATCTACTCTGCAAAGGCGTATTTATGGAGTAACGGGTTAAGCATGAATGCTGGAAAATTTAAACTACATATATATATACAGTAGAACATCTCTAAATCTACCACGTGAATAAACATGGCGCTTTAAATAAATGTGATTGCTTAATGCAGCGCAAAAGTAATACAGAAAGCTCCTATATAGAAGTTTTCTGCATTACTTTTGTCCTGTATTAAGTTACCACCTGCCCAAATCACACAGGATTTGACATCTCTTAACCCATTCCCTCATATTGACGCCTCTGTAAAAGTCACTTTTTGAAATCATTGTGATAAATACAGCATTTGCTCCTATAGGAGCAAATGCTCTATTTATCGCAATGGTTTCTAAGTACAACATTCTAAAATTTTCCTTTTCTCTAGTTAATGCTCCTTTTCGGTACATCTATTCAAAGAGGTTGTATCTAAAAATAGCCTATGAGGTAATGGGTTAAATGATTGTTATAGAGAGAATATACTAGATTTATCCAAAGGGCTGCCAGTCACTTACCCCGGGGTAGATGAGAGAACCCAGTGGGATGAGGTGCAGCCCCCGGTAGAGCTCCACGGACAATAGAGCTCGCATTTGGCACATGCAATGAGCTACCATGGCTCACAGCAGAGGTGGAAAGTGAACTGCCTATCTGTACTGGTATCACGCCAGAACCTGCTGGCAGGGTGGTGGCCTGAGTTGTTGAGGCCAAGGACAATGGAGGTTTCTGTATTTCTGTTACAAAGCAAACGATATATATGAGATTGGATACACAATAAAACCCCTCTAAACTGGACCTTTAAATTAAAATCAATGCCAGTCTTTTAGACAGTTGGCAGCTTAATGCAGGTTGAAAGTTATACATAAAGCTCCCAAAGGAGATTTCTCCATGACTTTCATCCTGCATTCAGCAGCCACCTGCCTAAATATTTATTCTGGGTTAGAGGGTATTTACTGTATCCCATTCCTTCATATTGACGACTTTTGACGACTCTGTAAAAGTCACCTTGTGAAACCATTGTGATAAATAGAGCATTTGCTGCTATAGGAGCAAATGCTCTATTTATCACAATGGTTTCAAACTACAAAATTCTAAAATTTTCCTTTTCTCTAGTTAATGCTCTATTTTGGTAGATTCATTCAAAGAGGTTGTATCTAAAAATAGCCTATGAGGTAATGGGTCAATTACCTCATAGGCTACTTTTAGACCCAACCTCTTTGAATGAATCTACTGAAAATGAGCATTTACTACTCAAATTACTATAGAAAAGGTAATTTTTTTAGACTTGTATAGTTCTGAAACCATTGGGATAATAAGAGTACAGTAAAGTTCCGCTAATGCGACCACTTAATGAATAAACATGGGTGCCTTTATAAGCAGGTGGTTGCTTAATGTAGGACAAAAGTAATGCAGAAAGCTCCTAGAGGAGCTTTCTGCATTACTTTTGTCCTGCATTAAGCTACCACCTGCATCTAGCACCCAGAATTATACCTCTTTTAGGTGGTCGCATTAGTGGAACTTTACTGTATTTACAAAGGCGTCAATATGAGGAAATGGGTTAAGATCTTTAATGGGCTGACTTTCTTGCATGAATATTCATCAGGTAAAAGGTGAAATTTAACAATTTCTTCTGGGGAAAGATAATGCTAGAAATTTACCAAGTAATTTGCTTTTTTTGGGTCCAACAGCTGTCAGCCCGCTGATCTGGTGACCTGTAGGAGGCTTCGCAATACTACTGAGGACCTGGGCCCCAGGCGCTGGCGCTATCTGCCTGGTCAAAGTCTTTGTCACCTGTAACATCAAAGGAAAAGTTCTAGAATTGTTTTTTTTATACAAAAACTGATTTCTCACTCACCCCACCATACCAACAAAATTTTCCATGTAAACATTTCAAGTCCCATAACTCTGCAGAAAATCATCAAACCGGAACAGAAACAAGAGCTGTCCGCAGACAGCGCGCTCCACTTTCTTTAGTGCTGGATAGTGTCATGGAAGTCTAAGTCAGAAAGGGGAGATATCTATAGCAAAATTAATTTTAGAGTTACCTGCCCTTGTGAAATGGGTCCCCCTTGTAATAGTTAACATGCAGGGTTTTTTCACCTTCTATAACAGAGGCCTATAAAAGGCCCCTTCCCAATTGAAAATTTCTTTAAAATCATGCAGTTTTCCCAAAAATCCAAACTTACACCAGCTTTTTTGTTTCCCAAATCAGCAATTTTAGCGATAATTCTTCCCAAAATCAGCAGGCTAAGGCCCCTTCCCAATTAAGAGAGAAAAAGCCCTGACATGTATACCAAAGTTGAACCAAATATCTTGGACAGTTTCAGAGACATAGACCTGAACACAAAACTGAACGAACGATGAAAAATCTAAGTCGAAAAAGGGGCATAACTATGGCAAAATTAATTTTAGGGTTACCTTCCCTTGTGAAATGGGTTCCCCTTGTGATAGTTAACATACATACCAAATATCTTTGATGGTTTCTGAGAAAAGGGACCTTAACAAAAAGGTTAACCAACGCCGACGCCGACGAGAGGGTCATGACAATAGCTACACTTTTTGAAAAAGTGGAGCTAATAAGACATGCACAATTAGGCATCGTGCTGATCAATCCTGTGAAGTTTCATGAAAATCTGACCAAAGGTTTTGGAGAAACAGTGTGGACAAAATTTTCCATATAAAAATTTCAAAGTCTCATAACTTTGCAGAAAATCATCAAACGCAACAGGAATAGGATATGCAAAACTAGGCATGGTGCTGATAAATCCTATTTAGTTTCATGAAAATCTGACCAAAGGTTTTGGAGAAACAGCACAGACAAATTTTCCATTTAAAAATTTCAAGTCCTATAGGAGCAAATGCTCTATTTATCACAATGGTTTCAAGAAGTGGTTATTACAGGGGAAAAGAAAGGCGTATTTATGGAGGAAAGGATTATATCTAGATGTAAGAAACAAGAGCACCGCAAGCTGGTGCCAACGCTCGTCTGTTTGATTGTAGCCCTTGTGACGGTGAACAAGAGTGTGAAGTTTCACAAGATTTGCATGAACAGTAAAGTAATTAATAGCCAATGGTAAAGTTTCTTGATGACGACAACGACAATAACATGAACAAAGAGTTGCGACTAAAAATGCCATCATGAATATCAAATTAACAAGATCTGATCCCGATCTACTCTGTTTGCAACGGCATAGAAAGGTGTATTTATGAGTAAAAGGTTAACCTTACCTGAATCAAGCAAAACTAAACTAACCTGAAAAGCAGTTGGATGCGTGATGGGCAGTTGTGTAGGACTGGCCATATGGGCAGTTTTGGCGATTCTTGACAGCTGGCTGTCTTCAGGTCTTCGCTCAGCCTGGCTCATTGGGAAATTCGGATTATTCATAATCTGCTAATTTCCTACAGAAAACAATACAAATTATAAAATGATTATTCATAAATGATACATTCACATGTTCTAGTATAAAATTCATTAGGCTATTGCTAATGTTAAATTTCAATTGATTCAAATACATTTTCAGACTAATAGACAAACTAGAATGTTACAGTAAAATCTCACCTGTCTTAACCCTTTCCTCCATAAATACACCTTTCTACACCTCTGTAATAACCACTTCTTGAAACCATTGTGATAAACAGACCATTTGCTCATATAGGAGCAAATGCTCTATTTATCACAATGGTTTCAAACTACAAAATTCTAAAATTTTACTTTTCTCTATTAAATGCTCCTTTTGGGTAGATTCATTCAAAGAGGTTGGGTCTAAAAATAGCCTATGGAGGAAAGGGTTAAATGGCCATTTAAAAGAGCTCTAGATCTGGGTCTTTAATCCTTTACTCCATGAATATTTGTGTGAGAAATAATAACATCATGGAATATATTAATTAGAATATATTTGTTATAATAGCATATGGACACGAGAATGTTTGGCCATGACGGAAACTGTATAAGTCATATCTATATTATATCATGAACAAACAGAACAGACCCTCTGATCAGAGTCAGACAGCTCCTGGAAGATGTTAATGTAGGTGGTAGGTCAAAATCAATGCTCCTATAGGAGCCATCTTGATCTGGGTCTGCTCTGTTTGAAAAGGTGTGAAACAGCGTTTATATGCAGGAAAGGGTTACACAATACACTCACTGTAGCTGCCTAAGAAAAACTTCTAGAAAGTCAAAATCAGTCAAACCTCTCAATTTCAAGAAAAAAGTATTTTTAACCCTTTCCCTTATGAATGTTTATACAATAATCAAAGACTGGCTTAACCATTTCGAGGGCTTGGTGGAAAACTATTCTAACTCCTTCACAAAGTGAAGGAGTTAGAATAGTTTTGCACCAAGCCCTCGATTTACTCCATAAATATGCCTTTCTACGCCTTAGCAAAGTTAAGCAAACATAGTAGACCCAGATCAGACAGCTCCTATAGAAGCCATCCGATCTGTGTCTGCTGTTTGCTTATGATATAAGATATGTCTAATTCTATAGATACTTTTATGATGAAAATGTCCTTTGTTTGTAGCACTATCATAAAAATTCAGTTAATTAATATTCATGATGTCATTATTTCTGGCATGAATATTCAAGGAGGAAAGGGTTAATGAATACTCGTGAACTGAATTTTTAAAGTGGTTACTAAACGTGCATACTTAAGTATTAAAATCGTAATTTCTCCACCAAATACTGTGTTATGACCACTCTTTAGAATCTTCTCGAAGAGACGATTCTAAAGAGTGATCACAACATAGGGTTTGGTGGAGAAATAAAGAAGTTATTATTGAAAATGTTTTAATTTATGCATCTTATCTGGACTTCTGTTTGAATCATGGCAGAAACAAGAATCAGATATTCATAAGCAAAGAGAGCAGACCTTGATCAGGTGGTTTCTCTATAGGAGTCATCTGATCTGGATCTACTCTGTTTGCAAAGGTGTACAAAGGTGTGTATATCAGGTAAAGGGTTAAATGCTCATGTCAATTCTCTGCATATTCAAATTTAAAACATGGCACAGTTGTTTCTGTACAATACCCTCTTTGCTGTGCTAATAGCTTAAAATGGGTCACACGATTTACGGGGATCGGCCCGATTTACTGGAATGGGCAAGCAGTTCCAGTCAAAATTTGGTCTCTATTGGGATTTTCACTCCAAAATTACTTTTAATTAGGAAAAATGTTACCCATTTTGCATTGGAGATGGGACCTTTAAACAGGCTAGCGACCCTACAGAGTAACCTTCGTTCTCTGGGTCTCCTTGTTGCCTCACAACGGGGTCTAACTCCCGGGCTTTTTTGTCTCCATGTTTTTAGGCCGTTGGTGCGACCAGTAAAGTATGGACTACAAGTAAAAGCTAGGTTTTCACTCTCAGAAGATACTCCTTAGAGAAGAGCCTTCTACTCTTCTGAGACTGCCTTAAAGCCAAGCCCTGTCGTTTTTGTGGTGAGTACTTTTCCTTCCCTCCTATGCGACAAAGTCAGCAGATTTAACAGCCGGTAATGTATTTTGCTACTAAAAAGAGATTCTTTTAAAGTAAAACCTGTTTTAGTTAGAAATACTTACCTGCTGTGAAAGGGATTGTCCTCCTCCCTCCCCACATTAACATGTCTAATTTGTTTTAGGGAGCAAATAACCAATGAATAAATGTGGCTTGCCAGGGCATGGGCTAATGTATAGGCATGGCTTGCAGACGGGCCATGCAGTAAATGGGGTTCTTTTTTATTCCGGTCACAAGGTATACCAAAATCTCAGATTTACAGTAGAGCGTATGGCAAACAAATTTGTTTAAAAAGGTTATTATTAAGACGAAACACTCCAGTTCAGTGGGCCTAAATGTCCCAGTTGAAATGGTATGAATCGTCCCAGATGAAACGTCCCGGAATGAACCCCCACCCTTCCCAAAGCTTTTATACTTAAATATCAATGGAGGCAATATCAAAGGTATTCCAATTCATTCCGAGATGAGGGTGCTATTCCAGGATATCAATTACCTTTGCAAGCAGAGTAGACCCAGATCAGACAGCTCCTGTATATGCCATCTGATCAGGGTCTGACCCGTTTGCTTAAGGAATTGTATAGATCTGGTTTCCAGTTTTGGGTTTCCCCAGTTTTTGCAATGGGCCACTATAAAATCATAATTGATTCAATATTCAGTCATATTCCTGATATAAATATTCATGACGTAAAGGGTTACTTAATTACCAAGATGCATACACGTTGCTATCGTCACTGTATCACTCGTTAATAATGATGGGGACGAACGAGCCCTCATTAATGGAATGACTCTTGTCCCTCTGCGTATGTATGATGGCACCAAGGTGAGAACTCTATGAATTATTGAACTGCCGAGGACTTGTATTTTAACAACAGGAATACTTTCTGTATGTATTTCACTAAGGTTACCCGAACCATTATCAATTTAAGATTTTCTTTAAGCGACAATTTGTTTTTGAAAGTTTACGGTAATTTACCCCACCACCTCGCTTATTCCAGACTGCGCAAGTTTCCCTTCGAAAGGGAATTCAGTCCGATTACGTCTAGCTAAGATACTAAACAAGACAACAAGAAAACCTTTGTAGGACTCTTGATCATAAAATGACACTTACTTTATAAAACACTTCCTGGATGAACGGGGAAATGCATTTTCTTACATATTTCTAAATAAATTGATATTTGGCTCTCCAAGTAAGACGTCATGTATTTTCGTTTTTGATTGGTTTATTTCAGTCACATGGATTGTTTACTTCCGTTAGAAAGCTTACCCGCTTTTTTAGCGCAGTTAACCCCCCAACCATGCGAAGCCGAGCCAAAGCCAATCGGCAGCACCTGTACAGAGAAAATGGGTCAACTGCTGTAAACATTGTAAAGCAGTGTAATTTGAAAAGGATTAGAAAACGGTCAGATTCGAGACAGATTTTGAAGAACGGAGTATAAAATTGATAAACTGTAGATCGCATTTGTTATAAAATTTTATGAAATCAGTCTAATTTGCGTTTGAAGGTAAAACAACACTAAACTGCTGCCTGTCTGGCGTGTCTGCCAATCATTTGGGCGCCGGCAGTGTTCGGAACCAGAGGATTTTTTAAAATCAAAGTACTGTGTGCACTGAAGCTCAGCGGTTGTTATACGGGGAATCCATTAACTTTACATGTGCATCGTTCTGATACGAAATCGTTCACGACGTACTTGGTGTATAAATTAAGAACTCTTTAATCCTTTAATTCTTATATACGCCATTTTAACGCATTTGCAGACTGAGTTGACCCTGTTCAATATGTGCTATGTTTGCTTAATTTATGAAATGGTATTGTCTGATATGAGTCCACAGTTTCTACCATGGCCAAATAACTTTGTGCATTATAACAATGCGCTGATAAACGTTTTCATGATATATTTTTTCTATTTGTTACATAAATATTCGTAGAGTAAAGGGTTAATGTGTTAAGCTGTTGTACCATGTGCTTTCGATAGAAGCACTCTAGATCTATCTGTACACGCATTGACCTCTGGACAGATAAGATTGCGTGAATTAAAACCTTTTCAAGAATAACTTCTTTATTTCTTGTTAGATCCGCCTCTTTGAGACGATTCTAAAGAGTAGTCACAACATAGGGTTTGATTGAGAAAGGAAGAATTTAGTACTTAAGTACGTACGTTTGTCTCCTGCTCTGTACACGGTACGGTGCATTTATAAACTTGTTTGCTGCTTCGGCCATTAAATAGCCCTTTATTCAATGAATGTTCGTGTCAGAAATAGTGATTATATGAATATTAATGAATTTAATTTGTAATGGTATCACGAACAAGGGCTTTTTTGTTCTTGGCGGAAGTTGTAGAAATAGAGCGTTGCTATGTTATAATCAAGCAGAGCAGACGCTGATCAAACGGCTCCTACAGAACCGCCTTACTCTGTTTGCAAATGTGCCCAAATGCGTCTCTATTGAGTGAAGGGTTAGTTTTCCGAAATTTTCAGTTTTATGTATGACTCATGTACTAATAAGGTAAGGCCCTTTTAGAATATGTACAGCTCGGGAAATTTGACCTGATCCACATGGCCCATATGCAGAATACATAATGAGAGAGATGACGCTGTATAAATAAAACTCTGCCGGTAAATCGTGAAGTCTATTCTCGCTGAAATTACGTGAAAGCGATAACCCGTGCATATGTAAACCATACAATAACGAGTGTGTCCATGCATAGTTGCTTACCAGGACACGTGTCGAGGATAAACCAGTATGACGCCGTTGATAAAAATAGAAATGTTTCGAATTTTGAGTCCTGCAAATTAAGTAGGTTAGGGTCCAGGTCAAATTTTCCGAGCTATATCTGTTAACAATATCTTTTCACCTATTCAATTTTGAAATGTTGTCCCCGAGGATGCATGGAAGCTATAACATTCTGATTAAGTAAATAAAGTGTCTTAGAGGAGTTATATGTGTCAGACAACTTATTCCAGACACTGCTATTTAAAAGACGGATAACAAATACTGAGGCTGTAAATTGTTACATCCTGTAGTGGCACCCGTTAAGTACTGTGTTGTTATATTTATACAAACACAAGTATAAAATGCATTTTTCCAAAAGCCTAGCCATTTCACTCTTACTGCTAGTAAAATCATAAAGATTATTGAATTAAAGTTCATATTTTGCTATTAGGAAGTATGTTGTCTTGAAAGAAATTAGAACAAGAGGACCAGAATGGCCCTGAAGCGCTCACCAGACCGTCAGAGGAGAAGATTTTCAAAGTTTTCACTATATGTTTCTATAGAAAACTAGCCGGCCCTGGGGCGGGCCAATTTTGACCCCAGGGGCATAATTTATATAACTTTT